>CM054377.1:141430530-142630530 GCA_028858755.1 Ara ararauna | reverse complement strand
TTGAATTAGTGTGTGTTTTTAGGGAGCCTGATAGTGCCAGAGTAAATGGAAGTTGTTCTGGGCTCTGAACAAATAAAATACCCTGTTCCTTGTCCTTTTTTTTCTTGCCCTCAAAGGCACTCATTTTCTCCCCTGCATTTAATAATAGGAAATGATAGATGTACCTGCAAAAGATCAAGGCAACTGAAAAAGGCAGAAAGGCAGAGAGTGTGGAGGCTGGCAAGGTAAAAGGTCACCTGAACTTGCTGCATTTACCTTTTGGTCAGCCTTGGCCACTTCTCTAGAAAGTGACTTCAACCAGACCACCCTAGCCAGGAATTTTGTGATATCCCAATTAATTCTTCTGGGCTTCCAGAAGTTATGGCCTTCCCTCACCATTTAAAGAAGGGTAATCATGAGCAGAACACAATGATTTGGAGAAAGGGGGTGTGAATTGCCCTGCAGCTGCAGTCAGAAATGTGGCAGTGAAACCTCTCCTCTTCCTCCTGGCACGAGCCTGAAGGAGCTCCAATAGGATCTGCCATCAGCCATCATGTACTGTCTGTGGAGTAAGAGCAACTGTGAAATGCACTTATTCTGTCTCCCACAGTAAAAGGAAAGACATTAGTTCTTCTGAGGCTGGTACTCATACCACACAGGAAGCACTCTGGCCAGAGGAAAAACAAAGACCAGATCTTCAGAAATTGCCCATTTGACAGAAGAACAGATTGACCATAATGCATACCTATCAAGGAGGGTCACCTTCTCTGTTCTACAGTCTTGGAGCACAGCACACTATGGAATGCACAATAGTTGTATGCCAGTGTGCTTGTTTCCCTTCATTCATACTGGATTTTCACTGGGAAGCTTCCTGGTCCTGATTCCTTGTCCTGCACGCTCACTTCTCAAAGATTAGGCTGCAGAAACACATATGTGTCAGCTGTGGAGACTGTCTTCATCATGGGTAAGTACTACAGGGTGCCTGACTGAAGTGCACAGAGCAGGGCCAGCGCATGAAGGAGATACTGATGCTTCCCAGTCCCACAGGACTCTGAACAGAGCATGAAGTAGAAACCAATGACTCCTCGAGAAGCTGAGCACCACTGATGGATGGTATTTTGCCTGCTTTAAAGGCATCATCTCTTGGCTCTTGCTCAGTTTATACTTATGTGCTTAACTTGCAACCTGGAAAATAAAATATTTTTTGATGTGCTGAGTTTGAAAGGCTCCAGACACCAAGTCTACTTCAATAATTGCTGGAGCTTTCAGGATTGCAGCCACCTTTCATGTCTCTAATATCAGCTCATTCTCCAAGGAAGAATACTTCCTTTACCACTAGTAGCATGATTCTCCAGAGGAATGACAGGATCATTCATGTAATCCTTACCTCTCAGCCTTCCTTCCCTCATTGGAGATAAGTGAAGGTGATCAGGTTTTACGTCCTCTAATGCCTTGGGAATGTAGTGCAAGAAGAGTTAGGAAGGGAAAGCAGAACTTGTGTCCTAACTCCCTAAGGACTCTGTGTGACTGCAGCAGCTGACAGCTGCTCAACAAAATAGATTAAAGTAAACGACATTACAATTCCCCTTCAAGATAAGCCAAAATATTAACCCTCAAAGACACTTCACTAAGACAATTTAAAGGCTACAAACACCTTAAAGAACATTGATTTAACACAGAAATTGAAAGTGCTGAATCAGATGAGCTATTTCAGAAGAATATCAGCTCTGAACCTAACACAAAAGCAATCCATTCTGTCCTTTCCAGCCCTGGAAGAGTGAACTCCACTGTTTTCTCAGCTCGGATCTGGAAGCTTGTCCTCTGCGAATGCTGGATGAATTTCTCAAACATTTGCCATTCTCCACCACAAGCCCAGACTCCCTAATGTGATAACTTGAATAAGAAGAGGACCTCATGTAAATTCTATTGAAATTCAATCAAGAAAAATGAACTGCAGACATCTGCTCTTTACTTTCATACTGTTTAGGTGTTTTCCCTTGGTCTGCATAAAAATGCTTACATAGCTTGATTAAACGCCAACCCAACATTTCAGCATCTGATTGACTACATAACCATGTGAACAATGCCAGTGAGAAGGTAAATGAGAAGGTGAAGGTATCACGGGATATGGATTAGCTGGCTACTGTTCCCTGTTCAAAATTGCTGATCAGTGATCTCCTTTAAAATCTGATTAGAAAGGAACATTGTTTTCATTTGTTTAAATAGGAGCTGGTCACCATTTATGTTCAAAATATATGAGACAGCATTTACAGGATTGTGACTGTCATGGGTGTAAAAAAAGTATATTAATGAATAGCTTTAGCAAAATAATACTTAGACCATCATTTAAGCAGTGAACACATTCTCCTTTACTTTCCCTTAGTCCTGAAATCCTTGAATTGTAATAGTAGGTCAAATCCCTCCGTCGTGAAACTTTATTGGTCTTGACAGACTTTACACCAGGGATTTGACTGGCATGGTATTAGATATCCACCTTCTCATATCCAAACACACAACCTCAGTGTGACAAGGTAGTCATGATAGCAAAGATTACAGTGCAACTTCACACTGTTAGAGGGGAAATGCTTGTCCTCTCCAAGGCTGCAGCAGGCAGTGGCTGTATGCCATATGCTCTTAACCAGGTGTTAGGTTCTTATCTCAAAGCAACTGGAGCTGATGACCCACCTCACCGGTACTTTTAATAGGTCAGAAGTTTGGACTTGCAGTCTTGCTTTGCTGCGGCCTCACACTGGTGATACCTAAAGGGCACAAGTATTGAACACTGTCACAGTGAAGTTCCCCAATGCCTAAAGGTTTGAGCTGGATTTACAAACTGTTTAACTTCACTCTGTGATTGATTTGTAAGCATGCTCCAGTGCTGCTTATTGTACTGGGCTTCACGTGGAGCATCTCTGGAAGTGCTGACATCTCTGTCTGTTTCTCTCACGTTCCTGTTTTAGTCATTCACCTACTAATTATAACTTAGACTTCATGGTGATGATGGGAAGGATTTAACTTTCCTCATCTTTCTGAAGTGATTTGAACCTGGGATTAACTATTTTTGGCAGACTGAAGATGTTTTCATTCTCTCTGTTAAAGCTTCTGTTTTATGTGGAATAAATAAATGTGCATCATACCAAATCATAAACATGATACAGGAGTGCTTGAGGCGCTTCAGTTCTGTTCCTGCTAGTCTATTTATATTCAATAAATCCCATGGAGGGATGGGATTTGAGGCATACTTCTGCTTTAATATTGCCTCTCTGCTGACTGCTATCAATGCAGTTTTTTCCCTGCTCTTTTATTCCTTAGGCTGTGGCTGCAAGGAATGAAAAATACAGTATTAGAAGATGCAACATAGGATTTTAAATATCATAGCCGTATGGTGTAGCACTAAACTGGTACAAAGTAACCCTGACTATTCCAGTGTGCTCAAGGAATTTTTGTGGCAGGTAATTATGCACTAGATTTTATGCCAGCTTGGATATTATCTGACTGCCCAATTCTGATGTTACTTGCAGTCAGGTAATTTCTCCTATTCTGCAAGTGGCATAAACCAGCTTCACTTACCTGTCTCATCCAGATTAGGGTAATGTGGATGAGCGATCCTGGGAAGTCCAGGTCTGAGGCTGGTCAGTGCAGAACTGTGGCCTTACGCTCTGCATAGGTGGGTTAGAAGCCTTCACTTGCGAGCCTAAATGTGGCACATCTCTCCCTTTTGCAGTCCTAGCCTACAGCAAACACTGAGGTTTATGCATGTTGTTTCTATTGTAATGAATCTTTAGGTGGAAGACAATATTTCTTTGATTTGATAATGTTTATTAATAAAAAAGTACATGAAATGCTGTCCCCTTAAATCAGTAGAAATCAAAAGCAGAATGCTTTCTCTTATGATTCTCATGCTCTTTTGTTTTCAAGTCTGCATTCTCCTCACAAAGCTCTCCTGGCTTTCTTTCAGGTCAGGGTCAAACAACAGGGTAGCTGACTTTGACTTTCTGTTGTGTTCTGAGTCTGTGATATTTCTGTGTGTCTCGGTATATGCTTACACATGCCTCCACTGAAAAAAAACCTTTATCCATTTGCTTTCATTCTTTATTGAACCTCTCCATACTGACACTGCTCAGGTCCTGATTTGACTTGCATTTGTGCTGGTGGCTCTTGTTTTTTCCTTTCAGTCAGAATAAGGAACTTGCTCACTATATACATATCACGAGGCTATCAGTAGCTTCCATAAGGCTTCCATCCACAGTCCACAGCCAGATGACATACAAAAATGATAATTCTACCTTTTATATTACAGAGTGAACCAGATGGCCTTGGGCTTGGTCTTCAGGAAATAGTAAACTTTCAAGTACTTCCTTTAAGCCAGATGTGATGCTGTCAGATAAGTTCTAGTGTAAGCAACTCATTTGATTTCATATGAAATTGGCTGGGGACTTGTATGAGCTCTGTTTTGTAGTACAAATATGTTAGCCAAGAACTGGGGATGGGAGAAGGGAGACACACATGGTGCTGGAGTTTGGGTTCTTTTAGGCAGTGCAAACTTCCAGGGCCATGTCTACATGGGCCTTCAAATTTGTTGAATCCAGATCTTCACTATAAGATCCATATAGCTGCATTGATATATTGCTCATCCTGTTTGAATATTTCCTTCTCTATGGGCTCAGATATATCTACATCCACCCTGAGAGAATTTGGGCATGTCTGTAGGTGTTTATGTAAAGTGAAGTTTTTCTGTAGCTCTCTTTTTATCTCTGTATGATTAAGGGGCTTTGGGGAGAAAGTTGTGGTGAAGAGCTAAAGGTAAAACTCTGACTCAGTGATGACTCAAGGTAAAGTGACACACTGTTATTTTGGCTAATGAGTGTACACAGTGTAATCTATGGGAAGAACTGTGCTGAGTTTAGCATGTCCTTCAGATGCCCTGGAAGAAGGCATGTGATAGTACAAAACAGAGATGGCAAAGGTCTTCCTAGGAGCTCTCCTAAAAACAAGCAAAACAGTGTTAGAGTGGTACAGCACTTATTTGCATTAGGTTGCTACAGCTCACCTTTTAACCTTTGTCAGGTCTAATTTTTATTTGTTAGTTATGTATGTAGCCAGGCAGCAGGTATAAATATGCAAACTGCTTGTACTTCCTCAGGTTGGTGAAAAAGTGAGTGAGTCTAATGGCTAAATTGCTTTGTGTTTAATTAGTATTACTACACTGGGAATCTAAACCACAGCACTACAAGTTAAACACCTCATCTTGCCACATTAGTCTGCTGTGATTTAGTTTGTCTCAGTCTTCCCATGCTATGACAATAAGGAAACTCCACTGTAGCAATTCATACCTGTGCCTTGCACCTGAAATCTCCCCAGACATGCAGATTGGTTCCAAGGCCAGGGAAATAGCCTGGAGAAGCAGCTGTTTCCCTTGTTATGTACTCAACCTGCCACAAGATGACAATGTTTCAGAACTTTGATAGCTCATAACAACAACTAGGTGGTTATATCTTTTTATCTGACTGCCCAGGCTTGGGAGGTGTCTGTAAATAACAGTGAATTTGGAGTGCTAAATGGGATGTAATGGTACAATCGAGAGAGAGGAGATATAAAAAAGACTGGCAGCCCACTGAGGTTCTGCTGGGTCAGCTGTCAAATAGTGACATGCTAAATCTATCCTTTGCCATGTGTCAGTCATCTGGGGCGGCCTGCTACTAGCTTGATCCAAGTTTCTTGCCAGAGGTCTAAACACAACGTGCTGTGTTGAGTTTTATTGTTAGCAGCTGGTTTAGAGTTGATGAATGAAATATTATTGCCTGACATAAAAAAACCAAAACTTAGCTGGAGATCACACAGCTGCAACAGCAGTTTCACAACTCTTATTTTTACTTAAATGATAGTTCTTTAACTGTTAATATCCCTTGGCTATTAAATGACAGCTCTTGCGCTCCCTTTCAAAAAACAGCGACTGAAAGTTTGACAGCTTAGACATGGAAGATGAACATAAAGTAGCATGTAATGCACTATTTCTGCTACTTTTGACTTGGCTCTATATTACAGATGCTTGATTTTTCTAATAGAGGTTGTTGTTTTTTCCCATTATGTTGGTGAGGAAGGAGAAAAACAAGTTTGCATTTATTAAGGATTATGTTAGTTATTTTGACATAATCTGCTACATAAATATGCTTAACAAGCATACATATTTAAGAGATCACTCAAAATCAGAAAATAAGCAGTCTTGTAAAAAAGAGTCCAGGAACATCTCAGTTATGGGCCATTATACAGCTCTATGGGAGAACATCTTCTGTGCTACTATTTAGTTTTAGTTTCTGTTTCTAATAACTGCTTACCATCAATATAATATTTCCACGGATCACTTCTGAGAGGTTTCGAAGACCTGGAGCACCATTTAATCTCTATGCCCTCACGTCTTCTTCCATAAAATGAGGGCAACAGTATTGTCCTCTTTTTTTCCCATATGGTCCTATGATGACAGTATGACAGCTCAGTCAGCTTTGCTTGGTTATATAAAGTTCAAACAACAAAATCAAATGATTTAGGAAAACAAAACCTTTTTTTATAAGTGGGAAACAAATACTGTATGAGGCAGAAAAAAATCTAAAACATTTAAAATGACTTTTAAAAGGGTTTAAAAAGACTTAGTTTAGACACTGCTCGTAAATCCTCTACGTTACCATTAATTTCACTGGGAAGGAGAGGAGGCATTAATCTCTTATAATTTTAGATATCTAAAAGATGATAATCTAGTCTGGGCTAGTCACCTGTCTTGTTCTATAGTCAGCCTGTAGGCAAGTCTTCAAGATAATTAATCCCATCTATCTTAGACACTGTTGTTGAACCAACACCCTGTACAGCTGATATTAATTTTCCATTAACTAAAGAAGCAGCTTAAAAAAGTTGCTTAGACCAGGCTTATTTTTAGACAGCCTAAGCAGTCTGTCTCCTTTCATGACTAAATCACCTACTTTTAGTTTGAAAACTTGAAACACAATTTTTTCAAGGACCCAGTGAAACTATATATGGATAAACTTATATGGATAAGGCTTGCCTTTAGGACAGAGAGGATTCAAAGAAACATAAGAGAAGGAGCTATTAGGCAAAGATGAATATAAGCTGCTGCTTGATTATAGCTGCAGAAGAAAAAATGAAAATTTTTCACAGATGAAATAATTCGTGTTCTTTTATATTAAGACAATAAGTTAATTTTCAAAAAAGCATTCATCAAATGAAATTTCAAAATAAATCTGTTGTTTATCCATCAATATACTTAATTTTGCTTTTCAGCTTTAAAAACAGTTGCAGTGGTAAGCAGCTTAATGAAACAATAACAATAAAACCAAAATAAACACTCCAACCTTTCTTTTGAAACAGAAAACTATCTCCCCTTGCCCCAGCTCTTGGAAATATCTATAATTTCTAATGTATATTTCTAGACAGTGAAGAAAAACAAGCAAACAAACAAAAAAAATCTTTAGCCTTTCTGTTAGAAAAAGTATTTGTTTTGATGAATCAGCACCTTGTGGGGGGGTTGGCAGGGAGAAGAAATTTCCTGAATAAAAATGCTACAGCTGCCTCCTTCCCAGGGTATACCTGTAGGTGTTACATGAGCATTTAGGTTGCATTTTGATTATTTTATTGGAGTAATTTTGCCCCCACTGGGAATGCATTGAAAGAGAAGCTGATAATCTTCCTTAAGAAACCCTTGACAGCTGGTAAAAAAGGTTAAGGGAACAGTGACTCCCCTCATAACTTGTTCTTAATCTCTTGTCCAAGGGCCTGCTGCTGGCTATTTGCAGGCACTGACTCTTTTGACCCAGCACAGTAATACTGTGTCCTGCCCTGGGCAGCGAAGAAGAATTCTTTGACTTCTCCCCATCTCCTGAGGAGCCTGTGGAAAAACCAAGGATTCCTCAGCCCATAGCCCTTTCCATAATTTGTCCCAGGCTGTCTTCATTCAAGACAATTGATTTACTAATTACTGTTCTCTTTTCAGGCCCCAAATTAGGGCAGTCTTATGCAAAACAGAGGGATCGCATCACATTACTGCCATCAGAAATTGTCTTGAAGTGAGATGTAGTCACCTAATAATTCTAAATTAAAGGTCAGAGACTGTGGGCAGATAAAATATGAGCCATAAATTTGATGATAGATGGGGAAGTCAGAGTCTACTCATAGAAGTAACTCAAAGCAACTCAAATTCCTTCTCTTGACATGACAAACAGAGATGATCTTAACTCCTTATAGTGTGTTATGTCTGATGTGTAGAGGTTTTCTTCCTCATAATTATGTGCATCAACAGTACAATGTCTAGCTTCTGCATTTGCTGTGTTTATTTCAAATATGCTTCTGGGAGGCAGCTGTATTGGAAGGCTCAGGGGACTGTATCCTCCTCCAGCTTTCATGCTGTGTGCCGTGCAATGGAAAAGTGGCCACACAGCTTTGTCACTACCTGCCCAAATAGCAACTCTCCCCAATTCCATGTGGAGAAATCCAACACCTGAAATCTTAAAAGAGAAAAGAGTCTCACAAAAAGATACAAGAACAAGTGACGAATCCACAAACACTGATTAGTAATTTCTGAATGACTTATTTAAAAACATTCAGTTCTGAGACAAAGACAGATGTTATGTAGAAGTTATACTTTGGGATTTTTATAAATGTTAAATTCTTATATAATTTAATTCACTTATAACTAATGACATCAATTTATCCATGCCTGTGTGAAATTGAATCTACATAGTAACTTACTGTCATGGGTTTAGCAGCAGCAGTCATTTTTCTCCTTCTTGGTAGCTGGTGTAGCGCTGTGTTTTTGATTTTGGGCCTGGGAACAACGCTGATAACACCAGTGTTTCGGTTACTGCTTAGTGATGTTTTGGTCTGGCCAAGGACTTTCTGAGTTTCATGCTCTGCCAGGGAGGAGGGGAGCCGGGAGGAAGCAGAGACAGGACACCTGACCCAAACTGACAAAAGAGGTTATTCCATACCACAGCACGTCATGCCCAGGATGGAGGACGGAGAGGAGAGACCCAGAAGGGTGGGGGGTGCACTGCGTGGTCGGGCTTGGTTTTAGGTGGTGAGAATTGTATTCTTTCCTTGTATTTCTCTTGTCATTATTGTTATTGGTGGTAGCAGTAGTGGTTTGTGTTATACTTTAGTTACTAAACTGTTCTTATCTCAACCTGTGGGAGTTGCATTCTTTTCGATTCTCCTTCCCATCCCTCCGGGAGCGGGGGGGAAGAAAAAAGGGGAAAGTGAGGGAGAGAACGAGCTGCGTGGTTAGAGAGGCTTAAACCACAACACTTACCTATCAAGAAGCTACATAGAGTAACTAAGGTTAACTGTCTTAATTTGCACCTTTGAAAAGACTTTGAAATTACTCATTTCTCTTGCTGTACTCTTTGAAAGCCTTGACATACATATTAAGCCAGTTTTAACATACAGAAGTCAATTTATTGAAGTTTATGCATGCTTTAAGTAAGTTTATGGAGTCTAGAAAAAAAAATCTGAGTTGGTAAGATACAGCTCTGAGAATCAGCAAGATGGTGTGTTGCAAGAATTCACAACCCGTCTGAATGAGACTTATTATTCTTTTTTACTGTCAGTATTATGTGGTCCTTAAGCAGCTGCATTTCAGGATCTCTGCCACTAGAAAGTAGAAATCTCTTTGAATACTTTAATAGCATTAAAATTAGGTTTAAAGAAGGAAAGAATGTGGTTTGTTATGACAATTTGTTTTACAAAGGTGTAATTTACCAGACAGAAGAGGTCACTCTAGATTTATTTCAGAAAACAGGATCAGTCCCTGAAAGGTCATACAAAGGAATGATCATTGACATACATGGTCTGTGCATTTGCTTCTTGCAGCTTATGTCCCAAAACCACAATGAAAAACTATTTCACATGGCCAAGGACTGAAGGCCTCAACTACTAACTTTAAAATGCCTTTAATTATGATTCATTTCCATATATAACAGATAGTATGTTAGCTCTGAGAATCTATTACACACTGTATTGTGGTTTTCACCAAAAGCAACAGAAAGGCTGTCACTTCAGCAAATTGATTTTATTGAGTTATGACATCTTTCATTAGCTGAGGATTAGTCTCTCTGTCTTTGTTCCTTCTTCTTCCTCTGTGAGTACAATTAAAAGCTGCTGGAGTCTGAACACAGATGCTGTGTTTAAAGAGCAGGTATGCTCCCCAGATGCAAAGTCAAGCAAGTATGGAAAATACACTGAGAAGCTCTGGAGTGATAGCTTTGGACACTCCAAAATTCAAAGACTCTGGTTTGATTTCACAAGGCATTTGTCTTCTTACACTGGGGGTTGCTCTATGTCACTGGTATGAAGGACATGGGGATGTCATTGATGTGTCTTTCTATGAACAGCTAGGAACAGTAATAGTGTGGCTTGACCTTTGCCTTGGGAAGGTGAAAGCCTGATAATATCATAGGAGGGCTCAACTTGTTCCAAATGATACAGAAGGGTGTGAGACAGCAAGCAGAGCAAGCGAAAGGAAAGAGCCAGAGCAAGGGAAAAAGGTGTTGCTATCAACTACAAACTTGGGACGACAAAGTGAGGAACTGCTTAAAGATGAGCAAGGTCACAATCAGATTGTCCTATTTAACAGTGGGAGCATAGAGAGTCAATTTAGATAATGGAGAAGGAGACCCCAGACAGGTTTGGCTTTGTAAGCTTTCAGAGAACTCTGCACTAGGCCAGGACACATTTTTCAAACAGTAAAACAACAGGTCCATGTCTCCTTAGGATTATGTTTAACTGGGCATTTCTCTGTAAAGCACAAATGAATTTGATTGATTTTCCTGTTAAAAGTCTATCTGGGGTTCCATTTTCAACACTGTCATACATCTCACTGAATTTATCAATAAACCTGATGTGTTTACATGGTTCTGGAAGGTGAAATTCTTAAATTATTAAGCTTTTGGGGTTTCTGAGAGTCATATCCACATTGGTACTAAGAATTTGCAGGATTTGATCTGAGGTGTCCCCCTTTCCTCTGGCATGATTTCAGATCTGTCTCATGCCACAGATAGAAATGTGGGATGCAATGGAAGTTCTTCTCCCTGGAAGTTTAGAGCATATGGAGTCATTGTGATGGGGCCAGAGTGTCCAGGGAGGGATCAGGGACAGGGTCCTTTAGTGTTGTCTCTGTGTGTACACATGAAGCACTAGTGATAGAGCAGATGTGCTACAGTTTGGCACCATTGCTTCTAGTGCTCTTCATAATCAGTGTGTATATAAAAGGTAAGATACATTTTAAACATTTCTCCATATTTAAACTTGAAACATGGAGGAGGAGGGGAAGGCAGGAGAGGGAGATAGAGCAGGATTTCTCTTCAGAAAAAGACAGTAATAGCATGGTAATCATTTTGAAGTAGCTGAAGAGGGAAGAAAAAAATTAAATGCAATCTAATACATAACTGTCATTTATTATGAGTCACATCTTTCATTTCAGATTCAGATTATCTCCATCCCATATAAATGTGGCATTCCTCAACTTTCTACTGCTGTAAATTATTGCCTTAAAGAATATGTATTAGGCCTTGCAGGAGAGTACTTTACTAGAGGAATGAGTCATTGCAAATTTCATCAACCAGACTTCACTATGCATAGAAACATAGAATAGTTAGGGTTGGAAAGGACCTTAAGATCACCAAGTTCCAACCTGCCTGTGATAAGCAGGACCACCTCACACTAAACCATGTCACTCAAGACTTCTTCCTTATATCCAATCTAAACTTCCCCTGTTTAATTTTTAACCCATTACCCCTTGTCCTATCACTGCAGTCCCTGATGAAGAGTCCCTTTCTGGCATCCTTATAGGCCCCCTTCAGACCCTGGAAGGCTGCTATGAGGTCTCCACACAGCCTTCTATTCTCTAGGCTGAACAGCTCCAACTTTCTCAGCTTTTTACTTGTCTTTATGTCTTAGTGTATATTTTTGTCCTAATTCAGGCCTTATGAAGGATTAAATCTGCTACCTTGAAGCTGTTTATCTCAGATTTTTATAAAATGTGGTCTTCAAGATTGTTATCTCTTGTAGTAAAATTCAAACATAAACTTTCAAAATACATGCAGCTATTTGGGTGACTGATATTTTTACTGAATAAAAGAGAGGTTATAAAATAGAAACAAAATCTAAAATGGGTGCAAAGAAATATGGATATAGCTCTATCTGAAGAGATAGACACAAACTGGAGAGGATCTTCTGGTTGCTATTTTTACCTTTCCATCTTTTACTGGGATAGCAGATTAGCTCAAGAAAATGGAGAAGGAAAAAATTTTGGGGCTTCTTTTTTTCCATGCAGCATAGAATGAGCACCAAATTATAGTGTTCAGCACCAAATTACAGTGTTTCATGGAAAGCAGAGCCTTAGCAAGACACAAAAAAAAGTTCCTTTAAATATCAGGTTTTTAGAACAAGTGGCACTTTGGTGCTCAGTCCATGAAAGTTACAGGTAAGTATAGAAGAAGTTAAACAAAGAATACCATAATCCAGTGAGGATTAACAGGTCAGAATAAACTTAATCTAAGGTAATAGACATATTTATTTAACATTTTTATTATTATTATTTTAGAGAAAAACATGACTCTTCAGCAACCAACTAGAAAATACTTGCTTCTGCTTTCTCACTAAAAGTTAATAAATTTGGAGGAGTTCTGAAGTCAATAACATTAGAAAGACAGAGATGGAACAATTTTTTATTCTCTTTCTAAAATCTACAATTTTTCCTTCTGAGTGTATTTGGCATAGTAAAGTCTCAAGTAGCAAATAGTCAGTATCTTAGCCCTGAATCTTGATTCAAATCTAAAATTATTCAAGCCTGGTTTGCTATGCCTTATTTTCAGATAAACAAACTAATGTTGCCACAAAGGCACTGCTTGCAAATGTGCCCTCCATAAACACTCTCAGACATTTTTATATGCATCCTTTCCTTGTAAATTATAAGCACTGTTTGAATTATTTGTCATCTATTTAATTAGTTTTAAAAAGATACGTTTATTTTGTATATGCAGTGTCTCTGCGCATGACTTTTCATTCTATTCTGTTGGACAGTGTTTGTATCTTCAGTTTTCTGGTAGGACATTTATTTCCCGCCTGGATTTCCTCCCCCCTCCCCCCCATCTCATTGAGACAGATTTGCAATTTATTCACAGTCATAGCTCATCCATGAACATTCAGATGGTTCTTGAGCACATATTTCTCCAATTAGAAACAGCACTTTCCATCCGGGCTGTTGTGTGCCTCTGGGTTAAAGGTGAGAGTTGCTTTATATTTTCTCTGCAAGACAGTTTGTCTATTAAGATCTCTTTCCTGGCCTCAGCGTTCCTTTACTTCAGGAAGGCTGAGTTCTCTTCTCATGACTTGGATGACAAAAAACTAGATGTGAAAGTTACCTAAGAAGAAAAAGGGGTTTGGGCTTTTTCAGTACAGTGCAAAGCCCTGGGAAATCCATGGAGAGCCTGCCATTGGTTTCCCAACAAGTTCAACCATTACTGTGTGGCTCATTCTGGTGCAAATAGATGATAAAATTCACTTCTACATTTAATCATATGGCTTAGGACTTCATGGAGAAAGAGGTAGTCCGGGAAAAGTGAAAAGCTTTCCAAAAATATCTTCAAATGAAATGCAAACCGAAGGTTCAGACAATTCAGTTAGATAGATACGCTCTCCAGTTGCAGAAGAGTAGAAGTGCTAAGAACACAGTTTTGCTTTACTTCTGTGCTAATCCAAAGAGAAGGAGGAAAGTGTGGGAACTTCCCAAAGCTAGTCTTTGCAAGATTTCTGGAAGTGAGGGATTTAGGAGCCTGGGAGCTTCCCAGGTTTAGGACACTGTCCTGGTATTAATCCCAATGCTGTGGTCATTGGAAGACACGGAAAATAATAACAGAGTGCTTGTGATTTCCAAAACACTGCAGCTTCCCATTATGAATTACAAGTCTGATAGAGGTAAGTAACCCCCTGAAATGTTTATTTAGATAACAGTCCTGTGAGCAGGTCCTGAGAAGCAATCACTGTTAAAATGGTGTATTTTATTACGTTCGATAAAACACTTACATGTTGCAGAAATGACATCTCAGTTTTTCAAATAGCTAGAAATTGCTGAGCTTAATGGGCACTGGAGTGATGATATAATCACAGTTTTCTCCTGTGTGCAGCCCCTATCATTTATTATTTCAGCTACTGTACATTAGAATCCTCTTACTCTGACAGCCCTGCCTCACCACAGGTCAGCTTGATAGCATCAGCTGGGAATGGATAATAACCAAACTGCACTGACAGCAGGCTTGGCGGTGCCAACTTTAAAGGTAGAAATGTGCTTAAAAATACATAAAGAAGGTGTGACAAAAATGAGAATTGAAGCAGTCCTCACTTGAGTGTTGCACAGCTCCATGGATTTTTGATTTCCAGATGTTTTACCCATCAGATATTCCCTGATGGGTTTCATTAAAATTCCAAAATATGTCAGTCACTCTCAGCTGCTCAGGGACATGGCATTGATGATATGGTGTGTGGTTGTTCAGCCATGGATACAGAATAATTCTCCTTCCTTATTATTTTTTTCCTTTTCTTTAATGGAGAAGCAGTGTTTGCAACCCCCAACAGATCTGCTCAGGGAATTTAACAGTTCTGACCCTCAGATGTTAAGCATTTTAAACAGCATGTAGAGACAGTGCAACTTGAAGGGCTAAATACAAGCTATTTGTTTGAGATTGTGGAGGTAAGGAAACCCTTTATGACAAGTGAAGTTCAGAAGATTCTGGTGTATATTGAAAAAATGGTGGTTTTTTGTTATGTTTTGATTGGGTTTTTTTTGTTTTGTTTTTATATTAGGGCACTTTTTTTTTTATTTCCAAGGCTGTCTGTTCTGTGTTGTTCATTAGACAAAATAGTCAATCACAGTCCTGCTTTTTGGTTATCTTCTCTCAAGTGATCTACTTCTACCTCCCATACAGTCTAAAGAAAACTGGTTCAGTGGACTAATGCATGCTGAGCTGATGATGTCCACACTGCCATGGCAGCAGCTGTGACTGCACCAAAGCTGCCCCAGCACCTCTTCCACAAGCTGTGCTGCAAACTGCCACGGAGGCATGTTCAGCTCCAGAGGAAGACAACTTGAGCAGCTCCTCATCCAAAGCTGAATCCCAGGAAAATAATACTGGCCTGAAATGCCTGCAGCTACTCACAGTCCAGTGCAATCTTACTGCTTTGAGGGCTACACTTCAGCTCAAACAGGAGCCTGTGGGCTTTGGGCTAGAGGCTGTGGCATGTGTATAGCACAGTACTAATACTGATGGTGAGCTGAGCTTGGCTGATTCTGTGCAGCCGTAGTCTCAGGGACATGTCTGCATAAAGCTGAGTGGTTTTTGCAGGGACGGATGGGACCACCTCCTGCGGACACTGCTTGAGGAGGCTGAGTCAAATGCCTCCCTCAGTGTTTATGAGTATAAATACTGAGCTACGTGTATCTATTTGTGCCTATGGTCTTCCTCCACCCTAAATCTCCTCCTTTCCTCGGAAAAGTATTGTGGGTTTTTTTGTGAAATCTCTGTATTACTGACAGTGGTGGAGAACTGCCTGCCAAGGGTGATCAGGGAGAGTTTAACGTTTTTAATGGAGCTGAAATAAGAAACAGATTGAGGGCTATGAGCAGAAAATTTGTGTTGCTGTCTGTAAAATAGAAAATGATTCAGGTAATTTTCTAAAAGAATGTTTAGATATCTGGAATCTGCTCCTATTGTCTTTTAAGGACTATTCTTTCTGCTTCTAGGGTTTATGCCAGTATGCTCCCAGTTACTTTAGTTCCCCAGCCATGTCTAAACATCTAAGCCATGTTATATTTATTTAATCTTTCCTCCCAAGTCTGTCCCTCTTAGTCTCATAAACCAGCCCAAATCAACCCAGTTTTGGCTTTTTTTTCCCCAATTTCCCCATTTTTTGACAATAAGATACCCTAAATTAACAAAATACTCCAGATACAGTTGTATCAAAGCCATGTAGATAATGAACTGTTTTCTCTACTTTGTGATTAGCTCCCAATTTTCATTATTTGACTTTTATGTCCACTTTCTGTCACATTACTTTGCAAATTCATGGCTAGTGAGCTCCTCACAACTTCTTCAAAGGACATACTGCTATTACTGCTTCCCTGGTTTTAATCTGAGCATTGCATACCTGGGTTTGCATTAATTTCTCTGAGATGTTCTGGCTTACAGTTTTTTAAGTAGATTTTGATTTTTGATATGCCTATCAGCCTGCATATTTCTGGTGTCTCTTTAACCTACACATATATTATTCTTTTCTTCTCTTCTAGAGCCTCATCTGCTTTATCAGAAGCATATAGACTTGAGGTGTTACTGTTTCCAGGCTCAACTATTTTTACAATGCCCGATGCCTCATTCATTTGCCCTCTTTCATTCTCCATCTGCCTCTTATCTAGTCTCTCACCTTGCTTTCTTTCAGCTGATAAATCAATTTTGCCTGTGTATTTTTCTTTGTCTCCCTCTGTAAGTTTTGTTCTACCATGTTTTTTTCTCTGAATCACAAGGCAGCCTGTCTACCTACACTTCATGGGTATGTAAACTTGGATATACAATATAATATTATATAGAGGGACAGCCTGTTTGATATTACTTTGACAGAATCTGGATTTAAAAACATCTTGAAAAGAAAAAGAAAATAAAGTGCTACTACAATAAGCACAAACATTTTAACAAATTAAGCTATCTCAGAAAGAGTATGCATTCTGGCTTGGTAGAATGATAATTAGATATTTCTCTGATAGTTACCTACTATTCTAAAAAAGCTATTTTATTCTATTAAAGTTCATATTTAAAATAGTTCATTCAGTCCTTAGACCACTGATATAAAATTTAAACATAAAAAGCTTGAGAAAATAAAACCTATAGCAAAATGAGCACTACAGACAAGAAATTAACTATAGAAAGGACTAGAGCTGTCAGTATTAACTTACAGGAAAAAAAGAATAAAATGAGCCTGTAGCAAAATGCTCCAAATCATCTTGACCTTTTCTAAAGAAGATTTTGATAGGACTTTGAGGTTTACTACCAGAATCTCCTTTCTAGCCAGCAGTAACTATCAAATACTGTTTTATAATTTCAGACAGCTGACACAGGTTTTGTGTCTTTGTTCATCTACTATTTTATGTCTGTAACTTTCATTACAGTGACTCCCTTTCATTTTTGCTCCTGAAGGATGAGAACTGAGCATGTAGTGAAACTTTTTGAAGGATGACTCTCCAGTAATTCATGCCATGCACTCAATTATTTAATTTCCTCTATCAAAAGATATTTGGAGATTTTACAGCACACAATTATCTATCTAATGGGGAGGTGAGCAGATCATAATTTGAAAAACTCACCTGAGAACTTCAGTGAGAATGCAATTTTGGTAGAAATTTCATAAACATTTCTGAGAAGAAAAAAGGAAATTGAAAAAAGGTTTCAGACTTTGGATTATGAAGAAAAGGACAATGGAACTAATCCTAGACCTAGCAAAGTTATTGTTACATTGCATTTATATTAATGTAACTATTATAACCACACCTTACCAAATTGAAAAGGGCCGTCTCGAGAGGGGATGCCTGCAGTGCGCTTGATCGGGGGGGAGGCTCTGCATCCAGGAGCTTCAACTCGGAGCAGCAACAGGCACCGAGGGAGCCTCAAGTCCTCGACAGGGCTTACCCGGGAGCCGGCCGCTCAGCGGACGCGAGGAGCTGACTCAGAGGGGGCGGCGCCAGGAGGAGCGGTACCAGCCCTGACTGGGTGAAAACCTGCCCAGGGAGCGGGAGAGAGCAGGGGCACGGCGAACAGGGCGGGTTGGAGGCAGTTTGCGTGGCAGTTTGCGCGGGTAGGAGAGTGGGACGGTGAGCACTCACCGTATGACCAGGGCTTGGTCCAGGAACTCTGCTCTGGCTGCCCTGGCAGTGGCCAGTGTAGGCACCCAGACAGAGCCGATGAGAGGGGAGGCTGCAGTGCAGAGCTCGGGGTGTAGAGAGCGCCTGCACTGCTCTCCTGAGGGGAGGGTGCACAATGGGCAGGGCTGCACTCTGTGCTCCCTGGTGGAGGTCCTCCCGCAGCAGGTGGCTGAGCTGCAGGAAGCTGTTACTGGGCTGAAAGGTGTCAGAGAAGCTGAGGGGAAACGGCACTCCTTGCTCCAGGACCAGAGGCCTCAAGCAGGGGCCTCAAGCGTCTACTGTCGCTCATGCAGGGAAGGAAGCCGCTAACACAGGAAGCTGGGAAACAGTAACAGAAAAAAACAACAAAAAAAGGAGGAAGAGGACAATTAAAAGCAAGGGGCTTCCTCCTAAATCCGTTGTTCCTACCCAGAACCGCTTTGCTGTGCTGCAGGGGGCTGATGAGGAACCACACTCTCACCACAAACAACCGGATGATGCACTGGTAAAGAAGATCACTACTGGTGCTGCCAGAAAAAAGCGGCGGGCCGTAGTAGTAGGGGACTGTACTCTGAAAGGAACAGAGGCACTCACCTGTCGGCCTGACCCAGGCTCAAGGGAGGTGTGTTGCCTACCAGGGGCTCGGATCAGGGATGTTGCAGAGAAGCTGCCTGCTCTAGTTGGTCCCACTGACTATTATCCACTTCTAGTGATCCATGTGGGTGCTACTGATATAGATAGCAGTAGCCCAGAGAACATAAAGAAGGACTACAGAGCTCTGGGAGAGACAGTTAGGGGCTCTGGAGATCAGATTGTCTTTTCGTCAATTCTCCAGGATACACGGCAGGACCTTAAAAAGGCTAGGAGGATTGGCCAGGTTAGTAAATGGTTAGAAGGGTGATGCTATAGTCAGGGTTTTGGGTACCTTGAACATGGGACTCAGTTTAGTAAGCCAGGTCTACTGGGGGCTGGTGGAGCTGGTCTGACAAAGAAAGGGAAGAGGGGATATGGTAGGAGGCTTGCCAGACTGGTCAAGGATGCTTTAAACTAGATGTGTTAGGGGAGTGGGTCATCATTCCGTCCCAACACACCCAGTCACTTGCCAGCACCTATAGCAAACGTTCAGAGCAATGTAGAGATATTCCAGCTGCTCCAGCCAATGAGCCAGCTTCAACTGGATCTTGGCTCAGATGTCTCTATACAAATGCCTAAAGCATGGGGAACAAACGAGAGGAATAAGAGATGTGTGCACATCTACGGGTGTATGATATCATAGACATCACAGAAACATGGTGGGATGGCTCCTATGACTGGTGTGTTGGAATGGAAGGTTACAGGCCCTTTTGGAAAGACAGGCATGGTAGGAGGAGAGGAGGAGTTGTTATTTATGTTAGGGATAGGCTGGAGAGCATGGAACTGTGCCTGGGGACAGGTGAGCAGTCGACAGAGAGTTTGTGGGTCAGGCTTAAAGGGAGAACAGCGATGGGAGACATCATTGTGGGGATCAGTTACAGACCGCCTGACCAAGAGGACTCTGTGGGTGAAGCGCTCTGTAGACAGATAGGAACAGCCTCACGCTCGCAGGCCCTTGTTCTCATGGGGGACTTCAACCACCCTGATATCTGTTGGAGGGATGGTACGGCCCGGCACAAGCAATCCAGGAAGTTCCTCAATTGTGTGGAGGACAGCTTCCTTCTGCAAGTAATAGAGGAGCCGACAAGGAGAGGTGCCATGCTTGACATCGTCCTCACCAACAGGGAAGGTCTGGCTGGAAATGTGACACTCCAGGGCAGCCTTGATTGCAGCGATCATGAGATGGTTGAATTCGAGATCCTCAGGACAGTGGGAAGAATGTGCAGCAAGCTCACTGCCCTGGACTTCAAGGGAGCAGACTTTGGCCTCTTCAGGAACCTGCTGAGTAAGATTCCATGGGATATAGCCCTAGAGGGCAGGGGGGCTCAAGACTGTGGGTTGATATTCAAGGATCACGTGCTGCAAGCTCAGAAGCGATACATCCTTACCAGAAGGAAGTGCTGCAGGAGAGCCAGGAGACCTCCTTGGATGGATAAGGAGCAGCTGAGGAAAATTCAAAGGAAAAAAGAGGCTTACAAAAGGTGGAAGCAAGGACAGGCGGCCTGGGAAGAATACAGGGATGTTGTCCGGGAAGCTAGGGACCAGGTTGGGAAAGCTAAGGCCCACTTAGAATTAAATTTGGCTAGGGACATTGAGGATAACAGGAAGGTACATTGCAAATAAAAGACAGACTAGGGACAACGTGGGCCCTCTCCAGAAGCTATTGGGAGAAGTGGCTAGCCTGGATTTGGAGAAGGCTGAGGTTCTTAATGACTTCTTTGCCTCAGTCTTCACCGGAAAATGCTCTGACCATACCATCCAAGTCTTGGAAGGCAGACGCAGGGACAGTGAGAATGAAGACCCTGGGCCCACTGTAGGAGAGGATCTGGTTCGAGACCGTCTTAAGAACCTGAATGTGCACAAGTCCATGGGACCTGATGAAATCCATCTGCAGGTCCTGAAGGAGCTGGCAAATGAAGTTGCTAAGCCACTGGCCATCATATTTGACAAATCATGGCAGTCAGGTGAAGTTCCCGATGACGGGAAAAAGGGAAATATGACCCCCATTTTCAAGAAGGGGAAAAAGGATGATGCAGGGAACTACAGACCAGTCAGTCTCACCTCCATGCCTGGCAAGATATTGGAGTGGATTCTCCTGGAAGGCATGCTAAGGCACATGACAAACAACAAGGTGCTTGGTGACAGCCAGCATGGCTTCACGAAGGGGAAATCCTGCCTGACCAATTTGGTGGCCTTCCATGATGGGGCTACGGAACTGATGGACAGGGGTAGAGCAGTTGATGTCATCTACCTGGACTTGTGCAAAACGTTTGACACTGTCCCGCATGGCATCCTTGTCTCTAAGTTGGAGAGACATCAATTTGATAGGTGGACCACTCGGTGGATAAAGAACTGGCTGGATGGCCGCACACAAGGAGTTGTGCTCAATGTCCAGCTGTAGACCAGTAACGAGTGGTGTCCCTCAGGAATCGGTGTTGGGACCGGTCTTTTTCAACATCTTTGTTGGTGACATGGACAGTGGGATTGAGTGCACCCTCAGCAAGGTCCAAAGGAGGGCCACGAGGATGATCAGGGGACTGGAGCACTTCCCGTATGAAGATAGGATGAGAAAGTTGGGGCTGTTCAGTCTGGAGAAGAGAAGGCTGCATGGAGACCTCATTGCAGGTTTCCAGTATCTGAAGGGGGCCTATAGGGATGCTGGGGAGGGACTCTTCATGAGGGACTGTAGTGAGAGGACAAGGAGTAACAGGTTCAAACTTAAACAGGGGAAGTTTAGATTGGATATGAGGAAGAAATTCTTTACTGTAAGGGTGGTGAGGCACTGGAATGGGTTGCCCAGGGAAGTTGTGAATGCTCCATTGCTGGCGGTGTTCAAAGCTGGATTGTACATAGCCTTGGGTGGCATAGTTTCGTGGGAAGTGTCCCTGCCCCATTGCAGGGGGGTTGGACTAGATGATCTTAAGGTCCTTTCCAACCCTAACTATTTTATGATTCTATGACCTATGTATGGGAGTAACCGTTGAATGTGGGGCAGGCATTGATAAAAGTTTTATACTAAAAACAAGCACCACTTGGAGACACAGTAGGAATAACAAATAGAAAGAAAGAAAAAAAAAAACAAACCAAAGGAAACCAAGCGAAGTAAAATGGAATAGACTACCAGCAGTTGTACCGGATTTTTAATTAATGGGAACACAAGAGATTGCTAAAATGAGTACATTACCTAATAGTGAATTAATATTATATGCTGAAACACCCCACAAGGGAAGAATTGGATATGCTAATATTGTATGAAAGAGATTGCCACTGGCAAATATTTCACTGTAGAGAGTTCTACATTAGGTATAAACTCAGGAAAAGCCCCAAACCTCTTAATATATGTCATGAAATATTAATTGCCCAGAAGTTACTAAAGCAAGATTAAAGCTTGATTATACACCTTTGTATCCTTTTTATGCTCTTTATTGACTGTTGATCCAGAATTGGTTTTGGAAATGTGATGCATTATTGTATGAGTAATAGAACAAACATTTTGTGGTATAAAGTTATTACTCCTAAGCAATAATATCCAAAACTGTAATTGGCCTAGGCCTAATGGGATGCAGCTTAGAACATCCTAAAGGCAGGATATTTAGTTTTAGAATTTGATTTCCTCCCCTTGGTTCAATAATACTGTCCTGCCCTCCAGTAACATTCAGGCTACTCTGCAAGATGCACCTGTTATTCTTATTAATGTGAAGGGAATGGATGGAAGTGGGAGGCAGCACTGGATCTGCAGTTTGATATGTCATTTTTGTTGTAAAATATATGTTTATTTTTATTTGAACATTTTTTTCAACTCTGCAGAATTATGAGATGAATTGAATACCTTTTTACAAAAGACAAGAAGGGTAAGCAATTTTTCATTTAGGATTTGGAAAAAATATTAGCCAACAGAAACAGTATCCAAGTCTTCATATTTTGGCTAATGACAGTTTAATTGCATTGAAAAAAACAGTCAACTTTTATATTGTTCTATTAAAAGCCATAAATCTGCTTGCATTTACTAAAACCTTCACTGACCTCAGTAATCTCTGGTGAATGTGATTCAGGTTTCATATTTATGAAGTAACCTGAAAATAATTAATGTTCCCTTGGACTGAAATGGTAAAAAAACCAAACACCCCACACCCCCTAGCTCTACAGAAGCTGACTGCAACAGAAAAACATTGATTTTCAGCCTCAGTTAGTCTGTATACCTTGCAGTGTATTATATGAAACACAGATGGCAGACGCTAAATACTGATAAATTAACTAATTGTCATAGGAGGTGATCCTGCCCTTCTACTCTGCTCTTGTGAGACCTCACTTGGAGTATTGTGTCCAGTTCTGGTGTCCTCAACATAAAAAGAACATGGAACTGTTGGAACAAGTCCAGAGGAGGGCCACGAGGATGACCAGGGGACTGGAGCACCTCCCGTATGAAGACAGGATGAGAAAGTTGGGGCTGTTCAGTCTGAAGAAGAGAAGGCTGTGTGGAGACCTCATAGCAGCCTTCCAGTATCTGAAGGGGGGCTATAGGGATGCTGGGGAGGGACTCTTCATGAGGAACTGTAGTGAGAGGACAAGGGGTAATGGGTTCAGACTTAAACAGGGGAAGATATGAGGAAGAAATTCTTTACTGTAAGGGTGGTGAGACACTAGAATGGGTTGTCAAGGGAAGTTGTGAATGCTTCATCTCTGGCAGTGTTCAAGGCCGGGTTGGACATAGCTTTAGGTGGCATGGTTTAGTGGGAGGTATTCCTGCCCCTGGCAGGGGGGTTGGAACTTGATTATCTTAAGGTCCTTTCCAACCCTAACTATTCTATGATTCTATGATTCTATAGCAGTCATTTTTCTCCTTCTTAATAGCTTGTGCAAAGCTGTGGTTTTGACTTTCAGCCTGCTAACAGCACAGATAACACGGATGTTTTCAGTTGTCGCTAAGTAATGTTTACTCTGACCAAGGACTTTTTGAATCTCATGCTCTTCCAGGGAGGAGAGGAAGCTGGGAGGAAGTAGAGACAGGACACCCGGCCCAAACTAGCCAAAGAGGTTTTCCATACCACAGCACGTCATGCCCAGTATATAAACTGGGGGGAGTTATCTGGAAGGCCCAGATTGCTGCTGAGATCAGTCTGGGTATCAGTCAGCAGGTGGTAAGTGGTTGTATTCTCTTCCCTTGTTATTTCCCTTATCATTATTATTATTGGTGGTAGCAGCAGTGGTCTGTGTTATACCTTAGTTACTGGACTGTTCTCATCTCAACCTGTGGGAGTCACATTGTTTTGATTCTCCTCCCCATCCCTCCAGGAGCAGGGGAAGGAAGAGCCAGGGGGAGTGAGGGAACGTCTGCATGGTTCTGAGTTACCGGCTGGTCTTAAACCATGATGCTAACCCATGTTCAGTTCAATTTCTAAGTTCCATTGGATCTCATTAAAACATTTCTTGTGATTATTACTATTTGGTAACCAATGGCTTCCTCATAATTTCCTCTGGCTAATCAGTTGCCAAATGAAAGACTGATTCCAAACCCATAATTCCCTTTGAATGTGAAGTAAATTCATTAAATTATTTGTCAGTGTTTTTCTCTTAACACATGATCATGAAATGGTTGAATTCGAGATCCTCAGGACAGTGAGAAGAATGTGCAGAAAGCTCACTGCCCTGGACTTCAAGAGAGCAGACTTTGGCCTCTTCAGGAACCTGCTCAGTAAGGTTCCATAGGATATAGCCCTAGAGGGCAGGGGGGCTCAAGACTCTTGGTTGATATTCAAGGATCACATGCTGCAAGCTCAGAAGCGATACATCCTTACCAGAAGGAAGTGCTGCAGGAGGGCCAGGAGACCTCCTTGGATGGATAAAGAGCAGCTGAGGAAAATTCAAAGGAAAAAAGAGGCTTATAAAAGGTGGAAGCAAGGACAGGCGGCCTGGGAAGAATACAAGGATGTTGTCCGGGAAGCTAGGGACCAGGTTGGGAAAGCTAAGGCCCACTTAGAATTAAATTTGGCTAGGGACGTTGAGGATAACAGGAAGGTACATTGCAAATAAAAGACAGACTAGGGACAACATGGGCCCTCTCCAGAAGCTATTGGGAGAAGTGGCTAGCCTGGATTTGGAGAAGGCTGAGGTTCTTAATGACTTCTTTGCCTCAGTCTTCACCGGAAAATGCTCTGACCATACCATCCAAGTCTTGGAAGGCAGACACAGGGACAGTGAGAATGAAGACCCTGGGCCCACTGTAGGAGAGGATCTGGTTCGAGACCATGTGACCGATCTGGTTGCGTGACCAGCAGGTCGAGGGAGGTGACCCTGCCCCTCTACTCTGCTCTTGTGAGACCTCACTTGGAGTATTGTGTGCAGTTCTGGTGTCCTCAACATAAAAAGGACATGGAACTGTTGGAACAAGTCCAGAGGAAGGCCACAAGGATGATCAGGGGACTGGAGCACCTCCTGTATGAAGATAGGATGAGAAAGTTGGGGCTGTTCAGTCTGAAGAAGAGAAGGCTGCATGGAGACCTCATTGCAGCTTTCCAGTTTCTGAAGGTGGCCTATAAGGATGCTGGGGAGGGACTCTTCATGAGAGACTGTAGCGATTGGTCAAGGGGTAACAGATTCAAATTTAATCAGGGGAAATTTAGATTGGATATGAGGAAGAAATTCTTTACTGTAAGGGTGGTGAGGCACTGGAATGGGTTGCCCAGGGAAGTTGTGAATGCTCCATTGCTGGCGGTGTTTAAGGCTGGATTGGACATAGCCTTGGTTGGCATGGTTTAGTGGGAGGTGTCCCTGCCCATGGCAGGAGGGTTGGAACTAGGTGATCTTAAGGTCCTTTCCAACCCTAACTATTTTATGATTCTTTGATTCTATGATTTTATGAAATGTGGTTTCATCTTAATGTTCAAGATATATAAAATGGCAGAGACAGGCCTTCAGCTGAGGTAAACTGGTACAGATTCACTTATTTCAATAAAGATTTTTCAGAATTTTCAATGGATTGCAGCTGGGCTTATAGCTAGAGTTGAGTTATTTCATCTGTTGTCTGCTCAGTTGCCTTACATTTAAACTCGAGTACTCCTAAACAGTTGCTCACTCTGGAAATATCAAGTGTGTGAGTGAGTGTTTTTTCTTGGGTTTTGAGTGGGAATTTCTGACTAATGGCTTCAGCCTTGTGCTTGGTCACTTCACTTCTTCATTATTGTCTCCCTGCTATTTAGCATATTCGCTTCCATGATAGTATTTGTTTTGTTTTGCTGCTGGTCTTAGAATCATAGAATCATAGAATCATAGAATAGTTAGGGTTGGAAAGGACCAAGAAGAGATTCAGAGCAGCCCTGCAGAGAAGGACCTGGGGGTGTTGGTCAATGAAAAAATGAGCATGAGCCAGCAATGTGCGCTTGCAGGCCCGAAAGCCAACTGTATCCTGGGCTGCATCAAAAGAAGCGTGACCAGAAGGTTGAAGGAGGTGATCCTGTCCCCCTGCTCTGCTCTTGTGAGACCTCACTTGGAGTATTGTGTGCAGTTCTGGTGTCCTCAACATAAAAAGGACATGGAACTGTTGGAACAAGTCCAAAGGAGGGCCACGAGGATGATCAGGGGACTGGAGCACCTCCCATATGAAGATAGGCTGAGAAAGTTGGGGCTGTTCAGCCTGGAGAAGAGAAGGCTGCGTGGAGACCTCATAGCAGCTTTCCAGTATCTGAAGGGAGCCTATAGGGATGCTGGGGAGAGAGTCTTCATGAGGGACTGTAGTGATAGGACAAGGGGTAATGGGTTCAAACTTAAACAGGGGAAGTTTAGATTGGATATGAGGAAGAAATTCTTTACTGTAAGGGTGTTGAGGCACTGGAATGGGTTGCCCAGGGAAGTTGTGAATGCTCCATCGCTGGCGGTGTTCAAGGGTAGATTGGGCATAGCCTTGGGTGGCATGGTTTAGTGTGAGGTGTCCCTGCCCGTTGCTTCTTGTTATTCTCTTGAAAATGGTATCTGACAGTTCACTGCCTTTTGCTGAATCATTCCAGCTATTCTATCTTCCAGCTGATGGCCTGAGTATTAACAATCACTATAACCTTTACAAAAACATATTAAATAATAAGTAAATCTGTTAAACAATGACTTCAAAGAGATGAGTCTTATCAGTTTTCTGAGGTTTTTTTTAAACAGTGTTCTTAACTCCTGATTAAATACACTTAAGATACCTTTCTAAATAAGTACACATGTATGTAGAAAGGTAGTGTTCTGCATTTCTGGCTCTACACTCAGTAAAGCATGATGACACATTGTAAATGTAGTAAGTGCAGGAAGTAGGGCATTATTAAATGTTTTCCTAAAACTGGATATAGAATAGGTCTGGATGAAAAACAAGTCATAGAATCATAGAATCTTAGAATATTTATGGCTGGAAAGGACCTTAAGATCATCTAGTTCCAATCCCCTGCCATGGGCAGGGACACCAAAAATATGAGTGTGGAAAAACACTGTATGAAAGGTTATGTCTGCAGCAGGAAGATATTTGTTTCCATCAGATGATTTGCTATATACATTCTTCACCTTTACATTGAGGTAACTGCTCAAGCTGGCAAGTTCCTACTTGTTGCTGATGCAAACCACCCAAGCCCTAGCAAAGGCGTGCTTCCGTTGATGGCAAGGGGTTTATTTTCTCAACTGCCTATCTGCACAATGAGAGGTTTTCTTAATTTCCACCTCCCTTTTGTTTCCTGCCACTGCCTGTGGTGATTAAAACCCTGTGACTTGTGACCTGCTTCCCGGGGGCTGGATTTGCAGACAGCTGTCCCACCAAACCTAACCTGGTGCTGAAGTCAGGGGTTCACATATTTAATTCATATCCTCTTCCCAAAGATTCAAATAATAGGTGAAGGTGAGCCAGGGAAGAACAAACACCCAAACTTGAAAATTTCTTTGTGCAGAACCAGAACTGAAGCCACTAATTTTATGCTCCTTTGATTATTTTTTCTTTTCAAAGACCATGTAGAAATCGTTTGCTGGAATTCACCTACACACTCTACACCACTGAAACTCCCTACTGCTATCTCTCCTCAAGCAGGATTGTCTCATCTTCCATCCTTCTGGATGTTCATCTGCACCGTGACATGAACCTCTTCCATCAGGATTTTGTCATGGATGTGTGCAAATCAATGGCATATGTAAAGCTGTGACTCCTTTGGTTTGTAAGCAAGATAGAATACAGTCTTAATGTCCCTAATGTTTTGTGAAATAAACATATATAAAGTAATCTTGAATTCAATAGTCACTGTCAGATGCAGTCATGGCATTATCTGAGAAAGTACAGGGTAATTTCAGCTTTCTAACAGCATTGTTTGTGCCAGCTGGGATTTTATTTTTCTTAGTGCTGCACCATGGCAGGAAAACGTGAACCCAAATCTGTAGCATCTAAATCTATCTCCAGGGACTCCTGTGCCAGACTGTCTGAAGCACTTCAGAAGTATCATTTTTTTATAGTGCTGGAATGTTCATATTCATTAACATAATTGAGACAAATGAAAGAGGGGAAAATGCTGAAATAACTGGATTAATTCTGCATAGAATTGTAAGAATTCATGGGGAAAAAGACCCAGGGCAATTGTAAGGGATTTCAGCAGTAACAAAGAAAAGTGAAGGTTACTGCAGTTCAGAGAAGATGAATGCCTTGGCCATAGTTTGGGAGAGACAAAAAGGAAGAAAGAAAGAAAGAAATTAGGCTTGATTCTTATCTCATGCTGCTTGGCGATGCTTTGACTCAGGTTTTTGCATGCACTGTCCTTAGCAATCCTTGGCTGACTTGCCAGAATGTCCACACTTTTTCTGGGATCACACTGGCCTGCAGCTGCCCTGAAGTCAGGAAAGATGACTGAGTCACTCTGCTTTTTTGCTTTTTTCCACTTCCCAGCGCCAGCAAAGGTCTTATGTGACCCAAGCACCTGGTCCTCACTGAACCTGTATTAAACATGTCTGTCACTCTGACATACAGTCAGTAATCATTACCTATCTCATAAGCTATGTCACAGGCTAAATCAGAAGTTAACTTCTACTACTGCTATAAGCAACAAGGACCTCATTTAATGTCATGATTTTTATTTTAAGTCAAAATATTGGAATAAAATGGTACAGAGTACCTTCCAGGAGCTGTATTCTCAGACACTGCACAGCAGAAGTCCAAGTTGATTCTGTGTGGCCCTTTATAACAGGATATTATCACATGAATCTGCAGGCAAGCTGGAATATGAATCTGAAGTTTGCTTCCCACTAGCAGACTCATTTATAATGATTTTGGTTCATTTAGACAGATCATGGAAACAAATCACAATATAAAAGATCTGTGTCTTCTCTCAGGTCTTGGCTATACTTATGCTTCCTATAGCCTGACACAAGTGCAACTGCTCTACTGTCCTTTCATGTCCTGAACTATAAGCATCACTAAGCATGGAAAGGGGACTATCTCAAGTTGGACCTACTGTTACGAGGGGTGAAGACTGTATTAAGGGCATGGGAGAACCCAAATTAAAAACATGCTACAGAATATCAGGAGTCTTACTGTCATGGTTTAAGCCCAACTGGCAACTCAGAACCCAGAACACTTACTCAGTGCATTGATACAATTATCTACCTTAAATGGGGAAAGCTGTGCAAAGATGGGATTTGCACTGAATCAGATCACAGGTGGCAGTATTTTTCTGAGTTGATGTTGCTAGCACAAATATCCTAGAATCTGGCAAAGGGCTGAAAAAATGCAAATTTAGTATTTAGAAGGAATCTGTAAGTGTATTGACTACAGGAGTATTGACTACAAGTAAGTGTATTGACTACAAACCAATTCTGGTTGTAGATTGGCAGGGGGCGTGAATTGGGACCATGTGTTCCCTTACAGTTTCCCTATGGCAATGTCCCTCTCCTTTTATTCCTGTGAAGATAAGTAATATCACTGCCGTAACTATTTCTTCCTGCAAGTGCAGCACAGCCTTGCAGCTGAAATGTGTCTCTTTTTTCTGCCTGCACAGCAGCCACTCAGTCAGGTGTGCAACTCATCACATCTGTAGTCATGCTATGGGTTGTAAGCACAAAAAAATGCCAAAGTTGTTCAGGTGTCTCCTGTGCCCATAAAATGATGGTCACCCTTTGAAAATAAACTCATGGAAAACAGGGTGTGTATGGAAAGCAGGGTGTGTATAGAAAGCCATTTCATTGATGGATGTTAGCTGCAAGGGAAGGATAAAACAGGCCCTTACCTATAACTGTTTAGGGTAATCTTTCCTGTAAGCAAAACATCTACTGTAATCACACAAAGACTTGAACACTATGAAGGCAAAATCAAATGCTATCAGTCAAGTTGTCCTCCAGTTTATTAGGGTTCCTTCCCAGGAGGGCTACATTCAATTATATTTTTCAGTGGTTTGCCAAAAGAGCTTCACAGTTAAGCTAGCTGAGCTTGCATTCGGATTTTCTACTTCAAGTTACAGACGTCTTGCTTTGCAAAGCTTTCCAGCTGACCTGAAGTGGCATGCCAACAGCACTAGAGCTAATTGAATATATATCTCATTTTTCATTTTTGCAGCTTTACGGACCATTTCCTCGTTAAAAAGGTGAGTGTTTGCACAGAAGCAGACAAGAGAATTAAGCAGCAGGAAAATCTCTATGATGTTGTCTCTTTCTTTCGTTTTTGAGTTTGGCAGCTGGATACTTCTGTTAACTCATATTTATCTTGCCTAACATAATAATTGGGAAATGACTACTTTGCTGTGGAAGAAATATCCTGTATGCAAGAAACTCTATTTGCCTCAAGGCTGTGCTCTATTCTGTGTTTATAGTGCCATATATATCCTTATAAAATTTGAAGAGAGATCTGTAATGATCATCAGTAAAGCACAGCTCTGAAAGGACTGAGGAGGGTAAAAATTTCAGATAATCCATGATATAAAGAGGCTTTTTATACTAATTAATCAATGCACATGCCTTAGATTCTGGCATTCAGTGCTGTTTGAGTTCTCAGTGAGGGGTGCCATTTTGCATTACACAGTTTCTTTCCACTAAAGAAAACAATCATGCACATTTAGTAAGTGAACCTCAGAGTTTTTCTTGTGCATCACAGGAGGACAGCAAATATTAGCATTATGCTCAATGTTCCTTTGTAATTCATAATCCCTTGAGCCATTCTGCTCATACAAACAGCTGTAGGGAAAGCATACATAAGGCCAGGTACACATTGGATTTGGGCAGGGGTACCACGTAGGACTGAACATTAAATAAGCTTATTGAGGTAGAACAATATTGGTGTTCAATAAAGTTTATTGAAGTAGAAAATAAGCAAAGTCTTAACATTTTTTTTTAAATGACCCTGAGTGCTAGATAATTCCTGGACAAAATGTGCAATATCGTCTCCCAGCTCTCATTTCCCAGTTCTCATAGATCTTATATGCTCCAAGTGTCTTTTCTAGCATTTTCTTCCTGAAAAGTAAATTATTTTTTTTTAACAAAAAGGTGGAAAAAAAAGTATTATTGGTGTAATAATAAATGTCATGTATTCGGAACCTAACTTTCTGTTGTACTGAATTATACAAATGCCCCAAAGGAGTCAGTGTCCTCTTTATTGAATGGTTTTATTGTATTTTCAAGGAGAAATGCTTTGATGCATGAAGAACTTGTTCTCTCTCTGTGCCCCCCGACCCAGTATTGATGCAGTATACACATATTTGGAGATATTGAATGAATAGAAGCATGATCAAAGAGGAGGGAATGATCTAAGACTCTCCTAAGTAGAAGATTAGGTCTTTGAAGTGACCGAGAGTGCTAAAAGGTGTATGTGGTGTGTTCAAAAGAGCAGGTGTGCCCAGTGTCTTTGATAGGAGAGGAAAGACAGTGAGAATGCTAGCTTTGATTCTGCCACCGCCTTGCATTTCTGGTCAGTGAAGAAGCTGAACAAAACAACCTGACAGCATCCCTGTCACAATACCCTAGCCAACTAGATGTTTCTGATTTTGACAAAGAAACCCTTAGCCAGACACTCCAAGTTCCTCCAGATCTATAGCCATGCTTGTTCCTGGACTTAAAGCAGCTATGACAGAAATTGGGTACACCTGGCCAAAAGTAGGGTCATTGTTCCACCTCACTGCACCAAGAAGCAGGGGCAGCTGTGTCTGGAATGCCCTTCTGAGTGTCAGCACACAGAGTCCCAGAAGAAAGTTCATGGTAGACTACGAACCCCACCTCCAGGAGCTGCTTTTCTAAGGAGTGTCTGGTGGAGGCCAACCCTATTACTGTTCGGAGGGGATCATTCAGGTAAATATAGGGGGGCTTACTAGTGTGAAGTTAAGTGTAAAGGTCTAGTCATTCTCTAGCCCCTTTCTTAATGATTTGTTTGCACATCAGCACCAGTGGTGGCATCGATGATAAAAATACAATGATAAATATACAATGATAAAATTTTATATTATCTGCAACTACAATGACAGCAAAGGATCACAGAACATTTTACTTTGACTCCTTTCAGGCCTTCAAGAGTTTGTAGATAATGGAAATCAGAGTTGGCTGAACTGTTTTTTCTGGCCCTGCGAAAGTGATGACTGCTGAGCTCAGTCTTCCTCAGTGTAATGTTATATTAAAAACTAGATAAATAATTGATTCCTGGAAATCACTGTCAACATTACACATTTAGACAGGTCAAACGCTGAGTATTCATGACTAAACAGCATCATCTGAGAAATATGCTAATTGTTTCATTTGTTCTTTATTTTCCTGTGGTTGAAGACACACAGACATGTTATTTAAGCGAGTCCATCAATCAACCTCCACTATCCAAGAGGCACATTTTTAGACTGAAATGCTTACATTTGATGAGACATATTGAGTGAAGACCAGTATGTGCTGATCTGGATATATCACAGAGTATGTATAGTAACCTATCTGCCAGTTACAGAAGAAAAGATCCTTATAACTATTGCAGTACTATTGCCAAAGGAGATAAAAGGGTCATGTCAGATTCCAAGCAATTTCTGGGCAGACTCAGATGACTTTTTGGCATCTAATTCGGGTTTCACCCTGTTTAAAACAGTAAACATGTGGTGGGACTTTCTGGAAATCAGCCGGACTGTGCTATTACTTAGGTATTTGATTTTGCAAGCAGAATCTGTGTCCATAGTTGGGAGGTGTTCCTGTCAGCTCACACAGATGACTTGCAGATCCTACTTTTATATCCCTTCTTCATTCCCCACTACATGCAGAACTCCCTGAGGTAGAGGTTGCAGTCTGGGACCAAGAACTAAGTTGTTCCACATTCTCTTTCTTTTTCACATATTTTTTAAAAACAAAGAGGTGTTTTGCTGAAAACCTGCAGACTTCTCTTTTGTCCAGGAGGTACTTGTACCTGTAGTGACAGTAAAAATTCTCTCTCTTCAAAGCAAAACCCTCAAGTTGTCTAGTGAAGCTTCTGGGACCTGAGGCTCTTTCTATGATTTGCAAAGTGGGTTTTGATTTTAGAACAACCAAAAATCTGCCTGTGATTGCTGTGACAGAGCTCGTAGTAGAAATATTTTTTTAAAAAAACACTTACATCTTTGTCTTAGTATTTGTACAGTACTAAAAACATCAGAAAAGATGTAGCATTGGAGTAGTCAAGACTAGGTTAGGATTCCGAAACCTGGGTCTTCTCAACCATTCTTATTTCCCAGGGTTGCTCTGCTGAGGGATAAATAACCCTACTGATCACCTGCTGATATGGAAAGGAAACATTTGGGTGGCAGGGCCAGGATGAGTAGTGCACAAGTGCCAGAAAAAGTGATTTTCATGTTTAAATGAGCATGGGGAGGAAGAAAGACAGGTCACCATGCACTGGCAGTGAGGCATACAGGAGAGGAAGCTTCAAAGATGGAGGGTGAAATAGGCATTTGTCATGGTTCAGCAGTAGCAGTCATTTTTCTCTTTCTTGGTAGCTGGTGCAGTGCTGTGTTTTTGACTTTCAGCCTGGGAACAGTGCGGATAACACCAGTGTTTTCAGTTTCTGCTTAGTAATGTTTAGTCTGACCAAGGACTTTCTGAGTCTCATGCTCTGCCAGGGAGGAGGGGAAGCCAGGAGGAAGCAGAGACAGGACACCTGACCCAAACTGACCAAAGAGGTATTCCATGCCACAGCATGTCATGCCCAGGATGTAAAAAAAGGAAGGCAGAGACCGGAAGGGTGGGATTTGCTGCTGGGTTGGGCTTGGTATCGAGTGGTAAGCAGTTGTACTCTCTTTCTTTGTATTTCCCTGGTCATTATTATTATTAGTGGTAGCAGTAGTGGTTTGTGTTATACCTTAGTTACTAAACTGTTCTTATCTCAACCTGTGGGAGTTGCATTCTTTCGATTCTCCTTCCCATCCCCCTGGGAGCAGGGGGAAGAAAGAGGGGGGAGTGAGTGAGCAAACTCTGTGGCTGAGAGGCTTAAACCACGACAGCATTTCTACCAATAAGTTATTGTTAATAATGAGATCTAGGAACAAATCATCAATAGTTGTTTAATCAATTGCCTCTGATACCAGCACTGAAAAAAGTTACAATATTTTTTTCATGCCCAGATACAGGGTTTCTGGAGTCTCCTTGTATGATGATGCTCTTGAAACCATTGGGCTTTAGTTCTATGTCCAGGTATAACATTCTCATGTGTTCTGGCATACTACAAGCATATTGCATACAAAATGATTCAGTATTTTGGAGAAAGCAAGCCTGCTACAATGGAATTGGATAGGAAGCGACATTGATTTGCACACTTGCATAATGCAGTACAGGAAGAATTTGGTTATATTTGAAAAACTTGCTCGTGACCAGAAAACTGCAAGCTTCATTCAGATAAATTACCTGTCTGATTCATGTGCAAGATCTGCCTGTTTAGATTTTTTTTTTAATGTTGCCTTTTTTCACTCACTTTTCATCAATTTTAATGTATTTTAAATAAGGTTACCATGATATCTTTCAACAGTCCAGAAACTGAATAGGGTATATAATTCAGGTTAGAGGCTCAAGATAAGGGTTAGAAAAAAACACTGTAATCTTCATCTGTTAAAATATTTCAGTTATGGGTAATTAGAGAATGGCAGAATACAATTTTGTATAGCCAGATGATGTATGCATGCGGCAGCTTCTCTACTTGCTTTTGATATATTGTGCCAGGAGCTTTGATTCCCTCTCCTTCAAGGACATGCATTTCACACATACATTTCATGCAATATGTTCTAGGACTATCTGTAGAGTATTTGAGCTACTCTGCCTTCCATGTAAAGAAGTCTGGCTCTGCTAAGTGGTAAACACAGATAGCCGTGCTACAAGCCTGAGCCTGAGGAATCTGTGCTGTGGACATGAGAACGGACATGTCTGGTGCCAGTCAGAGGCCGTCACACGATGGCCCAGAAAAGAATAGATGAGAATGTCCTCTTGCAGGTGAAAGAATAGTTTTTACCTCGGCAAGCCATGCAACTTGTCAGGGCACACTCTGAGTTCTCATTCAGCTGGAGGCAAGAGCTGTTGGGAGAAGTAATATCATGCAGTATAGAAACTAGTTTATTTGGAGAAAAAAAGAAGGACAAGATTTTGGCATCGGTATCTTTTCATCAGATATGACAAGAAGTATCAAAATCCAAGATAGAAAATCTTGTTCTCAAGGGCTGCATGAAACTGGTTATGTCTTGCTGATAAAGAGCAAAATGATTCAATCCTGAGGAATTTTCATTAGGCATACTTCACCAGCGCCTTACCTTCCCCTCTTATTCCCTGAGAAACTCATGGCACTAAATGTAGTTCTAGGCAAAAATACTTAATTTATTAATATGCAGAGACTTTGAAGAATGTTTAGACTGGAAGCTCTTCAAAGCACTCAGTTATTTAATACTTAACTAGATGGCATGTGCCACTTACAGCCCTTTAAAAATAAGACCTGTGTTTGAAAACGTACATTGTAGATTAGCCGCAAGCTTGAAGTTCAAACACAGGAGGATAGCCCCTACATGAAAAAGAGAGGGGCTACGATTTCAGGCAATGCTGGAGCACAACTGGAAAGGAAAAAGGCAAACCAATCTTTTCTTTAACAGGTGTAAGTTGCAATAATCATTGTAATACTGTCATGATCCAGATACTTTAGATAAGATATAATTTCTTTTCTCCTGCTGGTACTGTCAAACTGCGAGCATTTCAATATGTGACCTTGATTTCATTGTACCTTAGCAAGGTATATGAGTTCTGTGAGGAGTATTTAGCATCCTTTAATGTCCCCTAGTCAGAGCAACTTTCTCATGAACATCAGGAACATGTCATCAAAAAAACCCACACAGAGAGCTGTAACTTTTCCGAGAGTTATGCTGATGGCCTCCTAACTCAAATATGCTCAGCCTCTGCACACCAGGTACCTATAGGCAGACTTACTACTGAATGAATATTGTCTGTCAGAAATTATATATCCCTTACTTGTAGGAATATGGTGCCATCTAACATTATAACTTCACCAGACACTCCTGACCATATTCTGAAGTTGGAGATCACAGGAAGAAGAGCTGTATATCCTGCTTCTTACAGAAGAAACACAGTGTTGCCCTTGTAAAAGGCACTCTAAAGGTTTTGGGGTAATATACGCCTGATTGAGCTTAGATGCATACATTAAAGAACTGGCTGGATGGCCGCACGCAAAGAGTTGTGCTCAGTGGCTCCATGTCCACCTGGAGACCAGTAACAAGTAGTGTCCCTCAGGGACTGGTGTTGGGACAGGTCTTGTTCAACATCTTGGTTGGTGACATGGACAGTGGGATTGAGTGTGCCCTCAGCAAGTTTGCCGATAACACCAAGCTGTGTGGTTCGGTTGATACGCTGGAGGGAAGGAATGCCATCCAGAGGGACCTTGACACGCTTGTGAGGTGGGCTGATGAAAACCTGATGAAGTTTAACCATGCCAAGTGCAAGGTCCTACACCTGTGTTGGAGCAATCCCAGGCACAGCTCCAAGTTGGGCAGAGAAGAGATTCAGAGCAGCCCTGCAGAGAAGTACTTGGGGTTGTTGGTCGATGAGAAAATGAACATGAGCCAGCAGTGTGCACTCGCAACACAGAAAGCCAACCATATCCTGGGCTGCATCAAAAGGAGCGTGACCAGTAGGTCGAGGGAGGTGACCCTGCCCCTGTACTCTGCTCTTGTGAGACCTCACTTGGAGTGTTGTGTGCAGTTCTGGTGTCCTCAACATGAAAAGGACATGGAACTGTTGGAACAAGTCCAGAGGAGGGCCACGAGGATGATCAGGGGACTGGAGCACCTCCCGTATGAAGCTAGGCTGAGAAAGTTGGGGCTGTTCAGCCTGGAGAAGAGAAGGCTGCATGGAGACCTCATAGCAGCCTTCCAGTATCTGAAGGGGGGCTATAGGGATGCTGGGGAGGGACTCTTCATGAGGAACTGTAGTGATAGGACAAGTGGTAACGGGTTCAAACTTAAACAGGGGAAGTTTAGATTGGATATGAGGAAGAAATTCTGTACTGTAAGGGTGGTGAGGCACTGGAATGGGTTGCCCAGGGAAGTTGTGAATGCTCCAACGCTGGCGGTGTTCAAGGCCAGGTTGGACATAGCCTTGGTTGGCATGGTTTAGTGTGAGGTGTCCTTGCCCATGGCAGGGGGGTTGGAACTAGATGATGTTAAGGTCCTTTCCAGCCCTAACTATTCTATGATTACATGGTGGAATGTGCTCTTTTTCTATTCAGTACTTCCCAGAGAACTGTAAAACCCCCAGTGACACTCGTGTAACAATGGTTCCCAACATTTCTCTGACAATTGGACTTCTGGTCACAATACCATTCCCTAACTGAATGGAGCCAAAGCATGTGAAAACACTACAGTCTCTGTGAGACAGAGGTACAATGCACTGACGGGTACCTTATCACTATGTTGGTTGCCTTTGAGATGTTGGAATAATATGCGTCTTACCTCCACGCTTTTTGGTTTGGAGAAGTATGGATTTCAATGAGCAGATATACTGAAGTAGCACAGGGTGCCAGGGTCTCCTCTCTTCTTTTTGAACCATTTGAGTATTCAGAAAGCAAGAGTAAGTTGAGTTTCCTGTATATGATCACCTATATATGTAATACAGAAAGACTGCTAGCTCCTTTGGTTCATTTCAGTTTATTTCTTAATCTATTGTATTTAAATATAGATATTTCATCCTGTGAGGGCACCAAGGCTGGAAACGTGAGTCAGGCTAGCACGTCCTTTTCACAGAGAAGTAAAAATACTGAAATATTGTAGAAAGAACTTAGCTTCTTGTCATCATCTGATCTCTTCTCATTGTTCCGGTACTGGGGAAGATGACGCAATTCATTTCATACTCAAACGCCCAGCCTCCCATCCATTTTTTCTTCTGTTAAAGCAGTAAATTTTCATCGCTCACTCTGCAGTCAAGTTAGGGTCAATTACAATCTGGCTATTCATGTCTGTACAGCCCTTTGAAACTATGAAGTGCTGCAAGTGCTGAGTGATTTCATAGTCTTTTTTGTGAATACAGATTCTTCTGCTGGCTTATAAACATCATGTTTATACATGTGAATGAAAATACAACATTCATTTGAATGAAATACAACATTCTTCAGCAGCAGTATGTGAAAAAAGAGACATGGTACCACAAAAATACTAATGCTCAAAAAAAAGTAGTGAGTTTATAAGATAGAGTAAAAGCATGTGCTTTTGAGGGTTTTTTATGTTTTAGCATGTGTCTTCCCCTAAAATAATTAAAATTCTGTTCTGGATTGAACTTCTGAACACAGCACTTGTAAAACTTACTCTGTCTATGAAATTTGTTGAAAAAAGGTTATTTAGTTCACATTACTCCTTATCTTTTGTTTCTCAGCCAACCTTGATCATCATATGTCTTTACAGAATCATGCTCTAGTAGTCTTATTGATGAACAGACTTTTACCTTCAGGAGGACTGCAGTGACTATAAGTCCAGCCTGATTACCTGTCCTACCCAATTATCCTCAGTCTATTGTCTTGGACTCACTCAGGGTCTTATTTCCCCTGGATCCTCACTTCTGTTCTAATTGTTTGAAGTGCTGGAAGGCTTCTGTGTCATTTTCAAACACGAAAATTAATGTATAATCTGAAAAATTTATCATCTTTCCTTGTTTCTCACCTGTGGGGAATTCAGTTGAAATTGGATCTGGATCTAAACCAGTATTTTTTTGTTTTTACCCAACTACAAGGCTCTTAAAAATAAAAAAAAATAATCTTTAGTTCCCAGTAAATAAACTTAGCATGGCAGGTCTGCTTAATGTATGTCAGAACACAGGTAAGAAATAGAAAGGCTTTGAGTATTAAATCAATAATGGCTTTTTCCTACCCAGTAATCACAAGACAGGATGAAACATTAAGTATCCCTTTCAGGGCCAGATAGGATTCATTCTGTACATCATCCATTTTTCACCTCACATAAAAAAATCATTGCACTAGACAGATGCAGAATGCTTACAGGCGCTCCAGCTTACAAAAATGAAATCACAATAACATACTTAATAATTTTAAAGCTATTTGAACAGTTAGAATAAAAATTAGCCATAAACACAGACAAATTTATTTGTGTGGTAGTGGACATAGACAGGTGGAAACAGATAATTGATGAATCCACAAAAGCCCTGCTAAGTTGTGAGTCTGTTTTTGGAGACAACTGTTTTAAAGAAGCAGACTCCTATTCCCAACTCTAAAGTTTTCATCTTTGAACAAGTATTATTTTGCTTTAAAAAGTGTTAACAGGCTCACAACTAGAAAGGTCTGGAATAATTTTAGATCTCTCAATGCTTTTTTGCATAGCTCTCCCTGAATTGCTGGAGGTCCAAAATGAAACAAGTTTGAAAACTAGTATCGGTTTAATCAAGGCAAACACTAGGTAAAATCTTTTTTGGTAACATTAACAAACCACCCTTTGTTGATTTGACTTTCGGTTATTACAGACTAATAGATTCTGTTATATGAAGCTGGATTGATAGTTTTGTTTACTGGGGCTGAACACATGCAATTTGAGAACAGTCTTTTCAGCATTTGTTTATTGTAGGGGAAGCGCTTGAAATTCTCAGTGGCCATTTGCAGGCCTAACTGTCCACCTTATCATACCATCTATGCTTACATCGAAACCTTCAAAGTAAATCTGAGATATCTGAGCTACCATTATGCAGCTCATGTTGGATGTGTGAATCTGTACCTAAACAGTATGGGGCTCAGCGTGGGTTAATTTGCCTGTTCAGAAAGAGGATAAATGAAACCAGTCTGAAGTTTGAGCTGCTTTCAAGACCCACATGGGATGTTAACGAGCTGTTTGAGGCATGTCTGCACACTCACCAGATGTAGTGCAAAAGCAGTCACGCTAATGACACTCTCAAAACTCTAGCTTAAAAGGTAGATTAACTTGAAAATGATCTGCAAAACTGCAGAGCCTCTTTGTATCTCAGGTTTTCCACCTGTATGTAATCAGTAACGCATAACTATTTTGTAAAGTAGTGCTAGACACACTGTGTGCATGTATGAAATGACTATTCAAGATCCTCATGAAACCTCGTGAAGTTAAATGTGCTTTGTAAGTATCTACAGTACAGTTCAGATATCCCATTCTCCATTGCAACATTTTTATTTCACTTTTAGTTACTATGTAATGGCAAGGATCAATAAGAGCAATAATAGGCGAATGTGCTGGTACAGAATTTTTTATGTTCTAAATACTGAGGTAAGACAATTCATTCCCAGCACATGCTAAACCCATTCAAATTAACATAAGTTTGGACTGTAACGACAGGGTCAAGCAAACATTCAGGTGCAAAATGAAACAAAACCTTTTTGGACAGGAAAACCATATCAGATATGGTGAATCTACACTATAAAGAATCTAGTGTACCTGAGAAGCCTGACAAAGCAACATTTGTATCTCCACTGACTGCAATAGGGAGGGAACAGGATAAAAGCCGACTTTGCATGTGCTTTACTTACTGTTATTTGTTATTCCAACAAGTTAGAAGAATGAAAAACAGATAAAGCAAATATTCAGTTCTGCCAGTTCTCTCATGTGTGCTTGAGTCTGCCTCCATCCAATTGCTTGGAAGGCACACTCGGAGAAAATCCCAAGCTGACATCAGGGGACTGAGCTCTGATGGCTTTGGTTTCAGAACTCTGATTTCCATTTCTGTAACAAAATGTTTAATCCTTTACCTGATGGGAAAAAAAAAAAAAATCCACCTTGAAGTCTAGTATAAAGTATTGCTTGAAACTGACTCATGCCAAGTGGTCTGTTCAATTACGAACAACATACCTACTCCGCAGAGTGCCAAAGCATACTGCAGGGCTCTTGAGACCTTTGATTTAACCTGGGATTGGAAAATTTCTGGCCATTGCTATCCTGCCTCTTTGTAAAACAGAGATTTTAACTCTGACAGTGGTGATACCTGGGTCAGATACCTTTCCATTGCCAACAGGCCCATGAAATACAGAGAATGGCTTTCAGACAAGGTGGGGAAGATCAGAAAGGTGGGCTACTGAAACAGACATTTTCTCATCTCTGAGCTACTATCACTCTTGAATTCTGTCCCTACTGCAATTCACTAACCAAACTGGAGACTAGTGCAAAAGACCAGTGTCTAATTTCCTGACCCCAGATGTGCCCTCCAGCACATCTGATTCAAGCTCTCCAGTGTTGATATTACTGTCGCTTGTTAATAGGACTATTATTTATTCCAGTGGGTATTGTTGAAATTTTTCCCCAAAGTGGTAGCATACTGTAATTCTAACTTGGTGTCTAAAAATGAAAGGGTCAGGTGTCATGGGACATGAGTATAAATGCATTAAAATTTGTACATTCTTGTCTACAGACTACAAAAGAGTTAAGAGCTGGAATCCAGTGGGCTTTCCACTCCAGTCCCAACTCAACTACTAGATATTGAAAATACGAAAACAATAGACCATATTAAATCTGCAGAAAACAATGCTTTGTCCTAAATCAGTATGTAACTTTTTTGACCTGTTCCTTTCTTCACCAAAGTACATGGAAGTTTTGCCATTGATTTCAGTGGCAGCTAGATCAAGCCCTTTGAGATGAAATTTGTCATTACATGCAAACCCTGCCACAAAGGGTAAGTGCACTTTCATCCTTTGATTGTTGAAAATCCATACTTTATTTGATGATTGTCTTTTAACAAAATCGCTCTTCCAAGACCTTGCTGTGATGCATGTACATTTCTAATGTTACTAAGAGCCTCAAAGGGCAGGTAATTTGGCTGTGTTTCTTTTTTAAACCACTTCCATTTCAATCTGAAAACAGACTGCATTGTGCAGTATAGAAGACAGTATAGGCTGACATGATAAAGACAAGCTTTATTATTGAACAAAGTTTCACTCTACATAGAATAAAGTAAGTGGGGAAAAGGAAAAAAAAAAAAGAAATCCAAAATGAATGTATATGAATCTTTCTGAAAAGGCAGCAACTTTTCCTGTCTCTCTGGCATTTCCAGCATTTTAGCTGAAAATGTAATAGCAATGTTATTCTGTCTTAGCAATTTCTTTCAAATAGGTTTTTTGATCTTTGGGGAAAAAAGAGAGAAGCAGCCTTTTCTAAAGAAAGTCAGTGAAGTCACAAACTTGGTTTGTATTAGAGTTCATAAAATGTTTTCACCTCTAGATTTGTGTTTGCAAAATACAATTGATGACTAAAACTTGGGGGGGCTTTGTAAAAACTCACTATAGAAACAATGTATTTATATACGCAGATATTACTTGTTCTGTCACTGTGTTTGTTCTTTATTTGCTATCTGGGAATGTCTATGATATGATCTCAGTCTCCAATAGCAAATGTAAACACAACCATGAAGCCAAGGTCTAAAAGGCAGTATTAAGAAATATTTTTCATAATGGCCCTCCCTCTTGTGCTCTTCTTCTTCAAACAGAAGTTCTAGCAATTATCTAACTGTATCATGTGCTCATAATATTTATCACACTGACTTCTGTTTATTTTGAAACTCCCTTTTAAAAGTACGGTTTTGTTATAACTCATTCTCCCCTCCATTTTAATAACATCCATGAGTAACACTAAGTGATAACCCTCAACAAGCATTTTATTCACTCATTTTCCTTTTTCCCTTTCTATAAAGATTTCAAAAGGGAATAAGTGCATTTATTTTTTCAAATTGTTCATACAAGTCTGACAAACAATCTTCGTCTGGTAATCATTCATGAACTCTTAACCATCTCTGTGTTTAGGAACAAAACAAAAAGAAAAAGCCCGGAACTGTCCACTGCTTGTCTTTTCTATCACGGCATGGGACAACTGAAAAGAGAAGGTGGAGTTGTATTTTTAAGGTATTGTTTCAGTACCAAAATAACTCTGAGATCATTATATGGGAAGAATGAAACATCCTTTGGTATGGGCATACCAGAGCAATCTGTGGCTATTTCTGCCCCTAGCCACTATTCCTCTGTGCCTTCCTGGGGCCCTCAATAGACCATCTATGCCTAACAATGCTGGGCTGAGATCTTACACCCACTGCTCATCCCTCTTCTCCAGCTGGAGGTACAGCCCTCACAGGCCTGCAGCTAAACAGTATGATATGAGCACTTCCAAATCAGTCTCAAATGATGTCATCTGCCCTAGCTCATACTTAAGTTAATTAAGTCAACCCTGACTGGTTTTGCCTGGAATAGATTAGAGATCCCTCATATGATCCTTTCTTTGCTGGCAGCACTGGGAGGATAACCTCTGACAGAGGTCAGAGACAAACAGCAAAGGAGCAGTATTGTTTTCAGCTGACAAAAGGTTTGGAAAATGAATGTCTGTCTGTGGCTTTATGGACACTCTGGGAACATTTAGATGAACAGTGGGAGGACTTTGGAGAGCGATTGTTGACAAACAGTGCAAAATTAGGCCCAGTAAAGAAGAGGTATGTGAAAAATGCTAACTTTTTGTAAAGCATTGTGTGCCCTTGAAATAGAGTATCCTATAGAGGCTTTTAGGCAGTATGTGAGCCATAAATCTCTTTGTACTCTTTCAACAAAATAATAATACATTCATAGAGGCAGGGTCAGGGGATTTTGAGTACTCTGGAATGTCTGAAAGTGTGGTATTCTTTTCATGCAAGTCTTGCATTTGGTACTGACGGGGAGAAGTTGATGTGTGCTGTTAACAACCCACCATGCCCTATCTTTCCTTCCAAAAGAGCAAAAATGTTTGTTTTGCTGCTCAGAATACATAAATGTCTGAGTTGTTCCCACATGTTTCTCCTGTAAAGAAGTACAGTATACTAAGCAGTACTACCAGGAGGCAAAATGCATTTTGGGACAACTCTCACTGTGCTCACAAGAAACTGAGCAGAATGAGCAATGGGATCAAATTATGAATGCAATCTGCCGTGTGGACATTATAACAGCAATAACCTCCCACCCTGTATTGGCTTCAGTGTAAAATGAATATGAGAGATTTTAAACTGGCTCTGTATTTCAGGGAAATAAGTAACAATTTATAAATCTGTTTTGAAATGATGTGGAGTAGAACTTTCATCCCACCAAGACACTCTGGGTAGTTTCAGCTGTGTTTCAATGTTTGTCGTTCAATATTTTTTCCTGTCACAAGCCTGCAAATTCAGAATAATAGAGTTAGAAAAACACATTTGGCAAATGCACAGGCAAATACTCAGACAAGCATATACAAGCCTTTTATAGACTGTGTCACTTTCTCTGTATCAAAATACAGTAGGAAAATTAAACAGTTTTTGGATTTGTTTTAGGCTGAATTGTAAGTGCCGACGTGCTTGCTTGTGCTTTCAGAACCTTTGTAAGCACATCACCAGCTCGACTTGCTGTAGATATTTCAACAGAATCTATCCAAGCTCAGTAAATATTTCACAAGTAACAAATCACTTCACCTTTGAAAGAAAAAATAATCCCTATTCCCTGCAGTATGTATGCTAGGATACTTCTACAAATGAGACAAACCTTTACTAGTTTTGTCATTTAAACTGCCATCTGTTTAAAAAATGGCACTGCAAGTCTATTGTTGCTTTTATATTTCCTTGGACTTGTCTTAAATTATTTAACCAGCTATTAAAATCACCCAGAAGGTCTGACCAACACCCTGCTTAATATACTTCCATCATTAAATCAGATGTCATTAGTAGCTGTGCAGGATTTCCCTACAGTTTTGCACACATTTCACTCAGATAACTCCCCATTTCTTTCTGCCTGAAGGAATCAATAAAGGAAGAAAACAACAGAAAAGCCAGACCCAAACACAACTAATTCCTGAGGAAGCTGCTTGTTAAATCTTCATTTTGTGAAGTAATCTCATGGTCACAGACTGCTTTACAGATGCTAATTGTTTTTCAGGTTGCTGCAGTCATATCTTGGATACATTATAGCTTACAGGAACCAATAAAAACACATTTGTGCCAATACATCCTGAAATTGCATTCTGTAGCTTAAAGGCTTGTGGAAGGGTATAGAAAAACAGTGCCATTTCTTTCACCGCTTCTAAACCTTTTCCATGAAACCGCAGATAAGACTGTCCAGCCTGAATCAAAGAACTGGATATACTCCTTGGTTCCCCCTAATTTGCAATATAGTTAATAAAAATGCATTCTGTGATCTATTGCATGGCATGTTTAGTTCATTAGAGACCCCTCTGCTGCTACAGGGATATTTTTAGACTAATATTCTGAGCTAAAATCTGGAAACAATTAATGCTACTCATGTTGTTCAGCTTTTGATGGACTGCTACACTTCAGTGATACAATCTCAAGTGAAACTGTATGTTGAGGAGCTAAGGTAAGAAAAAAGGCAGGTACAGCATCAGAAGGAACAAAATATAGTGTAGTTTGACAACCTTGAAGGTGACTTTTTCCAAACCATCAGGTTCATGGCCTGAAATGAAGTTCAGTGAGATTCATTACAGTTCCTCTGTCACTAGAGTATTAAAACCCCAAATGCATCATTAACTCACAAGTGGGCTTTACCATTTGGCAATAAGGGATTGACATGACTCCAGTGACAAAACCATCTGCAAGAATACTATGGACTTCTGCTGCTTAAAGATGTAATTGCTTTTATATTAGAGATAAAAGAATTAATTTTGGTACATTTAGCAGCCTCTGTACATTTTATAATGAAGAAAGAGCTTCCTATGTAAAAGACCTTGTCTGGATTTCCTTAGGGAATAGAGGACACACTGCACTTCTCCTTAGAGGGTTTATAATATGGGAACACATAAGCTTACCCACTCTTGTTAACAGAGGCACAGATACAAAATGTGTAATATCTCAAAGGGTATAAATGTTGACCAACATTCACCTTAACTTTCAGTTATATATCTGTATATATATGAAAAAGAGGTGAAACACACTAGTATAGTGAGGCAAGTATTATTCCAGAATATGGCTTGGACATAGTGAACATAGAATCATAGAACCATAGAATAGTTAGGGTTGGAAAGGACCTTAAGATCATCTAGTTCCAACCCCCCTGCCAGGGGCAGGGACACCTCCCACTAAACCATGCCAACCAAAGCTATGTCCAATCCAGCCTTGAACACTGCCAACGATGGAGCATTCACAACTTCCCTTGACAGCCCATTCCAGTGCCTCACCACCCTTACAGTAAAGAATTTCTTCCTCGTATCTAATCTAAACTTCCCCTGTTTAAGTTTGAACCCATTACCCCTTGACCTATCACTACAGTTCCTCATGAAGAGTCCCTCCCCAGCACCCCTATGAGCCCCCTTCAGATACTGGAAGGCTGCTATGAGGTCTCCATGCAGCCTTCTCTTCTCCAGACTGAACAGCCCCAACTTTCTCAGCCTATCTTCATACGGGAGGTGCTCCAGTCCCTGGTCATCCTCATGGCTCTCCTTTGGACTTGTTCCAACATTTCCATGTCCTTTTCATGTTGAGGACACCAGAACTGCACACAATACTCCAACTGAGGTCTCACGAGAGCAGAGTAGAGGGGCAGGATCACCTCCCTCGACCTGCTGGTCACACTCCTTTTGATGCAGCCCAGGATACGCTTGGCTTTCTGGCCTGCAAGCACACACTGCCAGCTCATGTTCATTTTTTCATCAAACCTTACGGTAAGTTACCAAAACCCAAAAATAATACTCTTCAGGCTGTTAATTTTGTGAACAAGGGACAAGAGGATTCTAGAAGGTGTGGATAATTGTTATTTTTTTCTCACCTGTTTAAATCCCCATTTTCCAGCCTGCCCAATTTACCTCACCTCATTACTTGATGACTGGCAGAGTGGTTGTTTGATGTTATCTTTTAAGTGAGCCAGGAAGGCTACTTTGGCTCATCAAAGCACTGTGTTTGACAGTACAAAATTGCCAATAAACTTCTGACAACCTCAAAGGAAGGCTGGAGAACTCACAAGCATTTCAGCTTGAATAATCTTACTACCTACCTTCTTTGCAGTACCAAATACCAAAGGCTCAGTTTGACATGCTGCAAAGGGTGCTGCTCCTCCCCCTTATTTTTCCAGGAAGTCTACTACCTCCCCTCCTCTTTATTAGGGGCTGCAACTCCTGTTAAGAGCCCATAGCTTGTCCCTCCAGGACCTTCTTCTGCCGCTTTGTTGAAGGGCAGAAAATAAACATGTAGCACTGAGCCAGCCTGGGAAGGAAGAGTATGGATGCTGGGGAGGATAGGAGTTTGTTTAGGTTTGGGTCAGGTAGGAGCACCCAGTTGACATGTGGTACTTAGTCATTTAGATACTGTAGGAGCTGAGGAACATTTCTAAAGATTTTGTTACCGAGTGTGTGCACGGATGTGTGTGTAGTGGTCTGTACTATTGTTTCATTAATTCAATGTGAGAAAATTTTGGTTCATAATTTACAGGCAAATATACTCCTCTTAAATGCCTCCTACTAATAATGAATAAAAAAAATATACTGTTGCATAATTCATAGCTTTCATAAAGCTGAGACAATACTTGCATAGATAGAGAGATTTTGGGGAAATCTCCCTTTTGTGGAAGCAAAAGGGCTGGTGGCATATTGCCCTTTTTCCCTCTGGCTTCCTGGGCTGGATTCGTCTTCCTTTAGGATGGAGCAAAATTACAATGAGTGAAGAGTGGCTATTTTTAGTGGTATACCTTTAATGAAAATTCAAGCTTATTGGAGAGATTCTTTGACAACACCTGATTGCCAGAAGCTTTCTGACAGCCTCAAGAAGAAATCCACAGGCCCAGTTAATTTTGAACTACCTTTCTGCCCAGTTGCAGGATCTCTCCAACAATTATGGCTGCAGCAGTGAGAACACCTCTGCAGATGTGTGGGAGGCATTGTGTGATAAAAAGAAAACCTTACAACTTTACTGCCATTCATTTATCACCTGTATGGTCATGGATACGATAACAACTGCCGCATCAGTAGTAATTGCGACACATTTATTACTCCATTTGGGCACACTAGTTACAGACAGGGACTCAATTCCTCTAGGCACTTTACAAAGAGCAAAGCAATGATCATGATTCAAGGACTTTACAATCCAAGTGGAAAACTAAGAGCAAAAGATGAAAATAGCAGATGGGAGTAGAAAAAGAGAGCAGTGAAATGGTATTGATCAGGACTGAGCACAGCAGCAGCCTAAATTGTTGTCAAACTGAATAATTTAAATCAAAATACAGATCATGAAGGAGCTGCTTCTCTTGACCGCTGCAGTGTCTTTGAGCCTAACAAACTTAATGGCATTGTTCTTCAAAGACACTAATGTAACAATACATCCAATTCTACTTTGTAAGAGGATGTGAATCTTTAACACTGCAAATGACTGAAGGACTTACAGGCCAGACTAGGTTATTCTGTCCCATAAAAATACCTATCTAGCAGATGGAGTGAAATAAGCAGAGATATCGAAAATCACCTGCTCCTCTTCTCTGTAAGAAGTCAATCCTCCTGCAAGGGGTAGGCTGTGGTCTGCCTGGGACCCTATTGAGTCACAAGTTTGCACCAAATCCATAGGAACAAAAACTGATTGATGCAGTTGTGTTTCTCCACAGCCCTGTGTGCTCCAGCTTGATGGAAGAGGGATTCAAACAAACAAACAAAACCATATCAAAAGAATTATAATACAAAACTGGGAAAGCATTACCCCACCAAAGCATGGCAACACTATGTGCGTCCCCTGACACATCCTGGACCTCTTGCTGTTATCTTTTGATTGCCTCCTGCTTCATTTGCACAGAACTTGAAGCAACTGAGTATCTTTTCCAGGGAGAGCTTTTCCCAAGGGCAACTGTGCAGCTTTGTATCAAGGGCACAATGGTGTCATTCTTCAGTGAGCTGAAAACTCCAGCATCTCATTTAGTCTGTGGACACACTGCTTGAGTTGTAAATTCAGAGACGCGCACCTGGAACACAATGTTGCATTTATTTTGACAGCTTTGCTTTCATACTTGATTTGCAGAAATGTTCTGCTATATCAGAGGGCACCTGGAACATATTTTCCTTTTGCAAAAATAATACATAGTTAGTGGTAACTACCTTAATCAGCAGCTATTATATTGTCCTTGTGGAATCTTACTCCAATCTAGTCATGCTTTTGCAAAAGGTCACTGATGATATTTCTTTTAAAGTCTTCTCGGAGACAATGTTTTGTTGTTGTTTTCAAGCAAATTTTTGGCTTACTGAAAGACAGTACCTACTTTCCTACATTCAGCTATTTTTTTTCTAAACAGCAAAAAAAATACTTTTATGAAAGAAAAGGAATAACTAATAGCTTTACTGAGTCAAAGACAGCAAGTAAGAGAGAACTTCTGAAGAAATGAAACCCACTTTTTGTTATCAATTATTTGTCTGTTTTGCTACACACTCACAATGCCCTTGCTTATTCTAATTTTTCTCAGTCTCCTTGTTCTGCGATAAAGTCTTTAGTTTTATTTCAGTGTGAGAACTGGTCATGCTGCCTTTTACTTTCTTCTTCTGCATTTTCGACAGACAGAGTTTTGTCTTTTTAATCCCCCAGCACTTTTTCCTTCCTTAATTTGGAAAAAATATAAAGCTGTAGCACCCAGCCACCCACTGACTTCAGGGTGCTTGAAATAAGTCTCATTCAATCAGTATGTGTGTTGCGCTTTTCAGTATTTGACACATATCTAAGCAATCTGAATTGAGAAGACTGTTGATGTGTCCATTTCCTATATGACATTGAAGTGCTGTTCATAATGAAACAACAGTCTTAAGCCAATATTTTTAATAGTGGAGCTTCCTCCAGGGTCTTCTTTATCTGTGTTTAAATCTCTGGTCAGCAGGATTCATTGAACACTTGGTAATTTGCAATGGAACTGCTATAAATATACTGAAGAAACTCACAGTGTTTCAGTGTGTTCAAAACTATCATTTAAGTAGACACCAATGTATGAATTTAGATGAAGCATTAGAGATTTTTAAAAGGCAATAAAAACAAATCTTGACTTTTGGGGTCTGTTTCCTATTCTGAGAGTCATTAGCAGGAACAGACTCTTGGGAACACAAAATACGTTGGAAATATTTACTCAGAATTAGCATGACATTTAAAATAGTCTTTTTCTATTTATAATATTTTGTTAATTCTTCAGGAATGAGCGTGAGGAAGACTTGCATTCTGTCTGTATATGTAAGCCTGGTGCAGGTATACTGAACTGAGGCACAGCTCAAGGTCACAGCTTACACCCTCATTTGCAGTCTGCCACATTTGAAGAAATGGAAGTTATTGGATGTAGTGCTACCACTTATCACAAATGCTTCAGTAGCAAATAGTAATTAAAATACTGCACTAGCTTAAAAACTGCACATGCACTTGTCAGATACATAAGAATGATTTCTTTTTTACCTTGAATCTGAAGGGTAAGGCCTCTTAAAGCACTGTGACAGTGCCTGATAATGACCACACACGTAGGTGGATGTCAGGCTTTCCCAAAGGAAGGATATCCAAGAGCACAGTACAGCTAGAGAGAACCAACCATCTCACTCCAAAAGCATACCTCAGGACAAAAAAAGGTTATTTTTAAAAAAAGACAAAGACTGAACTCAATTTCTTCACACCCTAAGCCTCCTTCACGAGGATGAGAAGTGCCTGAGGCAGCCGCTTGTTTCAGGAGCACTGACAATGTGAACCCAGGCACAGGTGCAATCTGTAAGGCCAAACTTGACACAAAAGACTTCAGCTGTTTCTCCCAGTTTAGCTCAATCAACAGGAGCTGCCTCACACATGGTACTGCATAGCCCCAGGTATTGAGTTGTCTCTGGACACATCCTGAAGTCATTAGTATAAATTGAGCTGACCTTACATCCTCTGTAAGAGAGTAGGTGTGCCATTTATAAGCATTTGTTGGTAAGGACAGAGGTCTGTTGGAAAACACTGGCGAGCAGCGGGGCTTTCATGAAGCTTGTCTGTATTTGCATTACCAGGGTAAGCTCCCTTTCTTAGAAGTAACAGTGCACATGGCTGAGGGATTTTCATAGTGTGGATTATATGAGGTTGGAATCTGATTATTATTTCTAAGTCTTAGATTAACTTTTTTATGAAGGCAAAGCCCATCAGGGGTGACTTAGAATTTTATATGAGCTGTCTTTAGCTACCACAAAACTTGGGGGTCTTGAGAAAATGTAAATTGTCTCTCATTTGCCTAATGAAGTAAAATAGAGTTGAGAGCAATATTCAAAATTTCATTCTTGAAAATTTTTCTGTATCTTTAACCACACATTTTTAGTTGAACTGGAGCTTATAAATATTACTGTGCTCCTCTACCTGTGTAGTCTGTGTATAATGTGCAGAAATATTTCACTTTCTTGCATCTTATTAAAAATAGAGTTTAAAAATTTGTAGCCAATGCCCATTCTTCTAAATAATGCCCACCTGAAGAAAACAAATAATATGGACAGTATCCAAAGCAGCAAAATATTCTAGCTTCTGCAGTTTGCATTTTGGAATTAGTGTGTGTCAAGATCAGGATGCCATTTCCTCCACAACAGGAACCCCACAGGCCTCACTGAAGGAAAACTTGGTATCGTGGGATCATATAGCAGTTTAGGTTGCAAGGGACTGTAAAGCTCATTTAGTTCCAAATCCACCTGTCACAGCAGGGACACCTTCCACTAGAGCAGGTTGCTCTAAGCCCATAACCTCCCTTGAATAGTGCAAGGTATGTGGCAGCCATAGCTTCTCTGAGCAACCTTTTCCAGTGCCTCAGCACCCTCACAGTCAAGAACTCCTTCCTAATACCTAATCTGAATCTACTCTCTTTCAGTTCAAAGGTATTCTGCCTTGCCCTGTATTGCTCACAACAAATGGTACTTCAAAGTAAATAGGAAGCTATTGGGGTTTTTTTGTGCATATTTTGCTTCTTATTCCTTGACACATGTAGGCCTGTGCTGAAATTAGGGTGCTACTCAAGAGCAAGTTTCATAGACTCAGGTTATTGTTTGAACATGAAAAATGACAGAGTAATAAAAACTCACTTAAGTGCTGCAGATGTGGATGATTGGAAATATTGTGGAATGTGATCTTGTTCTGACCATTTTATGTGCATATGACTGACTAGGAGGGTTCTGATCTTCCCCACTTACAAAAGACAAAGGCAAAAGGCAGATACCCTGGTGAAACTGTTGTCAGTGAGAAAAAAAAAACAATTATCAAATTTTAATAGACCTTGACATTCAAATAAAAGCAAAGAAGAGTCAATCCCTAAGAAGTTCACCTTAGATTTTGTACTGGAAAAAAGCGTTAGTTGGATGGGACTATGTAAAGATGAAGCTGTGTGCACAGACTTGATTCTTTACATTGGGGTAAATTTTACTGTCATATCTGTATTTGGTAAAATGTGTTGGTGCAACAGAAGCGGCATCCTTGCACCATTAACTGTTCTCTGCAAACACTGCAAGCAAGCTGGCATATAAAATACAAAAGAATGCTACTATGCAGATCCTACTTCAGCTAGGCCGTATAAGATCATCGTACCAGGCTGTATCTGAGCATGTGTGCAATTTTAATTGATGCCATGGGATATAAAACAAGACAGATGTGGAAAAATCATGGAACTTTTGATAAATTTTATATATATGTGAGACAATCTGAAAGACTCTACTCTGCACCTTAGAAAGAAAATGTGACAAATAACTATTTTATTGTGCATTTTCTCACATAAAAGTAGAGCTGAAGTGAGTTGGGGCACATCTGTTCGATAACCTCTCTCCAGCCTTGTGTGTCAAAAGTTGTAAAACATGACAATATGGAGAGATTACTGTAAAAATAAAGGAAAGAAGGGAGAGAATGAAAAATTTCCACACTGGTTTTTGATATTGGCCATGACTGCCTGTTTTTGCTACAGTCATCAGAAACTTTCAAGATGGGCTGATTCAGGATCTGCCTTTATGCTGCAAGACCTAATGATTGCTTCTTTGTTTGGAGGTCTGTGAGCATAAAGCATGTCAACAGCAAGATACAAAGAGCAGTTGAGTCAGCAGTGGAAAAACATAGCTCAGAAAGCCCAGCCAAATGGAACTGATGAGGGGAGAAGGGGATTTAACGTCTGAGGATAAATTTACTTTCTCCAGTGTTGCCTTATTTATTCTTTTCTTGACTTGGAGAAGCTATTTGAAGTCACTCTTTAATTTTTTAATGCAAAAAATATTTTTGTTGCTACAAAATTATACAGAATGACATAGCAAACTGCCTTGAAATCATCATATCCACACAGAATTGGCGAAAGGCCCAAACCCTTTACTTAACTTTGCAAGTGAGAATCTTCTCACAGCTCCTATTCCAGCTTCCTTCTAAGACAAAGCCTTGACACCCAGAGACCTCTGGACTGCTCACTGAAAAATGAAACAATGGAAAAACAGATATCTTAAAGGACCACACTGTTGGAAAGAAACAAAATAAATTCTGAGGATTTTCTCTCTTTCTTTGTTTGTTTTACAATTGCAAAAGAACAGGTAAGACAACGAACAGCATGTGCGCACAGAAATCCAAAGCCAGCACTTTGGTAGACAAGGGTAAAAGTTTGACTGTCTGCTCTCAAACAAGGGAGCAGCACTCTCATACTTGACATAACCTTGATTTTAGCAAGGTATTTTATGTGGTCTGCCACAACATCCTTTTTTGACAAGATAATAAGATAGGAACTGAAGAGGTAGACCAAAGTATGAGTGAAACACTGCTAAACTACAGAACTCGGAGTGTCATTACTGGCCAAAAGCTGATTTGCAGCTGGTCACAACCAGAGGTCCTCAGGGGACAATACTGGGTCCAATAAAAAGCAGCATCTTAAAAGACCCAGACGAAGGACTGAATGTACCCTCACCAAGGTGGTACATGCCAACCAAAGCTGGAGGAAAGGTAGATACTCCAATCTTATGAAGTCCAACAATGTGAAGTGCAAGGTTCTACACCTGGGTTGGAGCAATCCCAGGCACAGCTACAGGTTGGGCAGAGAAGAGATTCAGAGCAGTCCTGCAGAGAAGGACTTGGGGGTTTTGGTTGATGAGAAAGTGAACATGAGCCAGCAGTGTGAGTTCACAGCCCAGAAAGCCAACCATATCCTGGGCTGCATCAAAAGGAGTGTGACCAGCAGGTTGAAGGAGGTGATCCTGCCCCTCTACTCTGCTCTCATGAGACCTCACTTGGAGTATTGTGTACAGTTCTGGTGTCCTCAACATAAAAAGGACATGGAACTGTTGGAACAAGTCCAGAGGAGGGCACTGAGGATGACCAGGGGGCTGGAGCACCTCCTGTATGAAGCTAGGCTGAGAAAGTTGGGGCTGTTCAGCCTGGAGAAGAGAAGGCTGCATGGAGACCTCATAGCAGCCTTCCAGTATCTGAAGGGGGCCTATAGGGATGCTGGGGAGGGACTCTTCCTTGGGGTCTGTGGTGATAGGATAACGGCTAATGGGTTCAAACTTAAACAGGGGAAGTTTAGATTGGATGTGAGGAAGAAGTTCTTTGCTGTAAGGGTGGTGAGGCACTGGAATGGGTTGCCGAAGGAAGTTGTGAATGCTCCATCCCTGGTGGTGTTCAAGGCCAGGCTGGACATAGCCTTGGGTGGCATGGTTTAGTGGGAGGTGTCCTTGCCCATGGCAGGGGGAAATTTATGTTCTTAAGTTCATTTCCAACCCTAAATATTCTATGATTCTATGAGGCTTTGCTGGAAATGCCTTGGGAGTCCTGGAGGGCAGCAGGGTGAGCACAAGCTAGTAGCATGCCCTTGCAGCCTTGAATGCAAAGCATGTCCTGGGCTGCATTAGGAAGAATGCAGCCAATGGATCAAGGGACATGCTTATTCCAATTTCATCAACCACTTGTTAGGCTACTACAGTGTTCAGTTTTGCTCCTCCCTGTTCAGGAGAAATGTTGGAAAAACTATAGAGGGTCCAATGGAAAGCTACTGAGATGGTTGGAGGATTGGAGAACTTGAATTATGAAGAAAGACTAAAAGAACTTTAATCACTGATGTTATGGCTAAAGTTTTTCACTTGCTTTCTTTTGACTTGGAAGTCAGGTTATATGCAAGAAAGCTACATGAAACAGTGGCACATTGTCATCCCACAGATATTTGCTTTAAAGTGTGATATTAAACCTTCCATTTCCCCACTTATTTCAACATTTGCTCTTTTAGACTTTTCTGCCTTTTCTTTATCATCTCGCCCTTCTGAATTAAAAAAAATAATAAAATAGTGTGCTGCTGGGCACTGGAGCGCCTTGCTATAAAAATGATTTTGATAAAGCAGTTGTGCCCAGACTTCACATTGGGATCAAGAAAGCAAGCACAGATTGCAAGGGAGGAAACACAGTTTCGATTAACAAAGACTGTATGAAATGTCATTAAACACCTAATTATCCTCTAAGTAAAGATGCCTTGGAAAAAAGATGCTGGTAAACTAAGCACAGCTCTCAACATGTGTGCATCTGCCCTGTTTCCCATTGATTTTAAAAGAATTTCCTTAAGGCACATCAATTTCTGGTGAGCAAGAAAGAGCCATGTTCCTTTCAGAAAACTTCCAAAATGCAGTGAAAAGATCTTTGAAAGGCAAGTCAAAATACAAGGGAAAAAAAAGTGGTATGTCTTATTTTAGAGCTGAATTTAAAGTTCTTTCGACATCTGTTAAACAGCATGTGTCCCATTCTTGCAAGAACTTATGCTGGTAATGGGATCTCTCTCATGCACAAAAAAAAAAGTAGTATATAAGACATATGCAGTCACTAACTACTTGTTACGTTTGCTCTTCCTTTCTATTTTAAGCTGCTGTGTCTGAGACACTGTTGACCATGGCACCTCAGTCTAGCAGAACAGAAAAAGCTTTATCTGCTTCCTAAAATGTCATAGATACTCTCATTACATTTCCTCACAGATTTCTTCCAAGCACCAACCATACAGAGGCATAGCAATTCCTGAATTTTGTGCAGGTGCATACTATGTGGGCTTTCTGATTTAGCAACTTGGATTTCTTTTCTTGAGATATAAAGCAGTTGTTCTCAATGTTCTTCAGCTATTTTAGCAATACTATACAAAAGAGTTGACAAACAGACACTTCTTTCATTCACTTACTGCTCCAGCTTCATCACTAGAGCCATGCTTACTGTGAGGAGGGATAGAAGTTTGTGTGTCATGTTGGCATTTGACTTTTAGAGGTATTGAGTAAAATGCCCAAAATGAGAATGTGTTTGACATTGCCAATGCCAGTAATAGTGTCCTGGTGATATGTCCTTCTTTTAAGGCTTCAAGTTTCCTTTGGGGGCTTGGGGAGGGAACCAAAACAAAAAATCCAAAACAAAGCAGTCTCCCCAACCAATTTATGAAGTTCTGATGAGTGGCTGGTTTCTGTATGTCTCTCTAATTTCGAACCTTCATACTCTTTAGGGCAAACACTTTTGAAAGTGTCACACTATAGCTTCAGGTGAATTGATGTAAAACCATACATTAACCATTTGCCACCGTTTCTTTCTTCTTTCTCATTTCTGAAACTATGACTTCTGTGCTTGTTGCAACCAAATTGTCCTCCCAGATTCTTGCATTTGGTAGAACTGAGTGCAAGAAAGGCTGAGTGACATGTAGAACTTATTTGCCTGCTGCTCTATCATGTTATGGGACCTGCAGATGCAGGTCACCTAGAGATCAGCCAAGTAAAATATTTTGTCAAGACCCATGGCATGACTTGTCTGTGTTCGCTTGGATGATTTCACATTGCACATGCCAAATAGTGGGCCAAATACTCAGCTGATCTACTTTACTGAAGTTAAGAGTAGGGTTAACTAATCGGCATTATGCCATTTTTGCATCCAATTGGTTATAGTAGAGCTTAAATTTTGTTAAGTAGCGTTGTTGTATAGGTAAGTTGAACACATGTAAACAAATGCAGTTAGCTACTGAATAGTTTTCATGTGGTCATAGAGGCTTTCACCTGCACGTACCTATCTTGGGCCAGATATGATGAACCATTCCTCAGTTCTGGCCAAGTATCTTGAGAAAAGCCTATAACTATAGTGTTTCTGCCAAACATCCAATGATGAGAAAATGTATTAATTTTTAAGATTATTTTTTCCCACTTTATTTCAAGCATAAGAAAACACTGAGTCACCACTCTGTCAAGTCATTTGCAATTTTTTTCCAAGCAGATGTCTAGCCTACACTTACACATTAAACAGTAATAAGAATGGTCTCCAGCCTGATTAATTTACCAGTGTGTATGTCTTAGCAGTTCTTCAACAAGCAGTTCTACAGGATGCATGATTCATAGCCAGTTAAGAATAATATTTGCTTTTGATATATTTTCTTTGATGTACTCAAGCTTAAAGAAGTTCAATGATCAATCCAGTTGAACTCATCATTAAGTTTCTTTCTGCTCCTCCTACAGACCCTTATACAAAAGCACACACAAAAAAAAAAAAAAACAAAACAACAGAGAAAACCCATTCCCAGATGAAATAGAACTTGCATACGTGGATTTTTTTGGGGAGAAAATTTAAAATAATACCAGGTTCTTATATTAACTGATCAATATAAAATTTAAAATTTTACCAGTTCAGGAACTGACTCAGTTATAAGGTGGTAAAATTACTTGGTGCAATGTACTGGAGCCAGAATGCAGAGCTGGGTGAGCAGTTTAGGAAGGCTGAATCAGGCTCATGCTCAGTCCACAGGAATTAACTATTGCTCTGTGACTATTTTCCTTCCAGCTGTAGCCAGCAAGCTATGCTATACTCTGGTACATTCCTGAATTGCAACTGTATTATGCTGTGGACAGAAGTCAGACACTTTTCTGAAGGGGTTCCGGAAAGGCCTCACATGCTCAACATGCCAGGAAATATTCCCTAAAAAAGCTAAATATAAATCCCATCACTGTATCATCTTTGCAGCAATCAGATGGAAGAGAGCACCTTGGAGATGCTCTTCAGAGAGTTTCTAGAATTTTAACCCCCTTGATAATCAGTCCTGCTGAACAACAGTGCTGGGGAACAATTATCAATCACATGCTGAGGAAGTTTTACTGATGCAGGGGTTTAAATAAAGCAAGCTGTTAAAACCTTTTCTCGCTGTTACCACTGCCAACTCAGCAACATTGGTAATAGCAAGGGTGAGAATGTATTTCTATTTTTTTTTTTTTTCAGAAGACTTAGGAGAGGGCTTATATACAGCTGTAATTTCTTTTGAACCCTTGAGAAACATAATTACAGTAGCATAGATAAAATCTAAAATCAAAACATTTGTTTCCATTTTGCCTCATGAAATTCTTGCTCTATGTCAGAGCAGGAAGCCCATTTATCTCTTCAGTCTGAGGGAAGAACATTTAAGGAAATTGAAAACTTTCAGAGGTTTAATGGGCAAACTTTTTTAACATTTATGAGTACTAATTTCACAATGTTCTGTCAGCATCTGTTTGTTTAGAAAACAAAGTCATTTCAAAGAAAAGCTCAACCCAGATGCTCTAGATGTTCTTGGAAATGTGTTATTTGGGATTTGTCCTTGTGGAATGTTAATATTCATAGCTAAAGTTTCTCTTGTGGTTCCGTATGTTTTGATGTAATTCAGGTTGGATTGAGATATGGTTATTGTTTTTAGGAAGTCTAGATACATGATATTTTAAAGAGAATTTGAGAATTTAAAACATTTTTCACTGCCTTCAGTTCCTCCTTTTTATTGATCTCGTCACCTTGTCAAGTCTTGGTTTTCTGTAACACGCTAAACCTATGGGAGATGTATACTTAAACAGATGATTTCCAGGTGGAAGAGCCTACAGGTGGTGGAAGTACTAACTATACTTAAGTGTGCCATTCTCAAAAACTGCAACATCAAGGCCTGAAAGGGTCGCTTTATGTTGGTTGGGGGGTTTTTGGTGGCTTTTTTTTGGCCTTTTTTTTTTTTTTTTTTCCTGATTTCTGATCTTCTCTCACTCACAAGCATGAAGATGTTGCTCTGAACCTCCTGAGAAAAAAAGGCTCTCACCCAGTTGTTAAGTCATGCCTCTCCAGGCAATTGCCTGTCACTTTATTCACTATGGGGTAACCACAGGTCCAGGAAATCGCAGCCTCCTTTGCGCAGACTTAGAAACAAGCAATAGATAAGAGCAGCAACACAAGCACTGCAGTTTTCTTTCCCCATTTTTCCTCTTCTCTTCCTAGATGCAGGGGGAAAATCAAAGAAGTAGACCCAAATGAAATGTTGTTAATCCCTGCCCCCTGCAAGGACTAACTGGACTCCTTAAGGGGCAGGTCGGTTGGCTTCTGCGTTGCCCTAACTGCATTTCTGCAGGATAGAGGAGAAGGGCTGACAGGGAAAATTCAGAGAAAGCTGCTGTCACTGGGAGTCTGGCTGCAGGTTTCTATAACCTGCCACTCAGCCATATCTGGACATATTAGTCAGGATTAAGCATACTGGCATTATTCTGGTGGCTATAGAGGGCAGGGAGTCCTACTGAAGGGATTCTAAGTACTCAGTGTGATATTCAACTCCTAGGCACTACATGCTTCTCTACGTTTAATATAAAAGAACAATCAGAATATAAAAGCTTTACAGCGAAACTTACATACAAAATATTACTAATTAAATATGAGCCATGCTAATGAAATCATTCTTAGAGATGGCTTTCATTCAACATAATATTTGAAACTAGTTATAAGCTTTCCAGGGTAATTTTGTTGGCAACATTTTCTGCCCTCTAATTTTAGGACACTTGCAGCAGAAATCGTGGGTTTTCACAAGTCACTTTGTTCAGGCTGAATGCCTGACTATTAATTGCATTCAATATTTGTGCTTGTTCTAGTGAATCAAGTTAAATACATGCACAGAAGCTGTTTTAAATATCTTCTCCCTGAACGCTATTTCTGGCTAATGTTGTTGCTATGTAGTTACTTCTGGTTACAATGAATTCTGCGAATTATCTCTCTAGTTTCTGGTTTCCACTGTATGTGATTTATTTGTGGCCACTTTTTTTCATAACTTCTTTCCTTTTTCTGAACATACAGCATCCCCTGATGGCATGCACTGCCATCGTACAGACCAATACAAAATTTGCAGTGTTCTGTTGTAAGTTATCTTTTTCTGGAGTCATAGCATGTGTCTCTTGCTTGAAGGTTTGAATAATTCTTTCCACTATTCCTCTTTTGAAGAGCAGAAAAGAGTGGATGTGACATGTTTGACATATTTTCTTCTGACAAATGGTTGATAGTCTTCATATGCAGATTGGATGGCATTTTCGGCATTGCACAATATTTCCAGAGTCTACCATCTTTAAAAACAAGCTGAAACAGATCCACCATCAAGCAGAAAAAAAAAAAAAAACGGAATTTGGAGAGTCTTTCAGGCAATCCAGGATGACCATCCACCACACTCAAACAAATATTAATCATATTCGGCTTAGTATATGTCACACAGATTGCCACTGGGCTGTCAAATACTTAAAGTGATGAAACACGCTGTATCAGGGATGCATTGTATTGACTGATATGGCTTTCATGTCTTTTGTGAGTACATCAATACTTTTGCCATCAAAAAGATGTTGATGTTCTGCGATAGAACTTCAATTTTTACTGTTCCAAATTAGGTTTTGTGTTATTTTCCAACTGTGTGTATCCTGAATGCCATATGAAGAATCATTTCAGAGCCACACATGATGATGTATGTGGCAATATTTCTATGCAAAGTTCAGAACAAATAAGCCCATAGCTATCCATTGCTGATAGAGATGCTCCTTAGCCTTGCTGAATTTCATTTGCTTTTAAGATGTAATTAGTTATCAACTACTTACTTCTGTATTCCTAATATTTCTAGTGCAGTTATGACAGGAAATGTACTTTATCTCAGTTGTTATTTTAAAACTCAAAAAAGCACCAAAAGCATGTCTATCTCCAAAGTTGTGCTGCCACATCTGGAAACCTTGGCTTTGGGCTCATGTTCTAAATTCTGAACCTGTAACTTGTTTAAATTGTTTCCCTTATTTATCAATTATCAGAATGCATATTTATTTCTTTAGGGACAAGTAGGTAATTTCCTGGTTTGTTGTAATGTGATCCATTGAGAACTGTGCAAATACCCTAAGGAGCTGCTCAAGTTGTTATTCATCATAGGCTTCAGCAATAAACACATTATTGCTATATATATATTTATATATATAGGTATACAGCTATCAAAAATGCTTTGCATATCCCAGTCCAGGTAGTTTGCCAAATAGCAGCTGCAGATGATATACCAAACAGTGGTACTTTATTCTGTAGTAAACCCATTACTGTGTTTTGTCACATTTTTCAGACTCCATTTCTAGGCTGGCTGTGACAAAGTCCATGCTCTTCAAATGTTATTAAAGTGCATATACATGCTCTGCTAATAAAAGGAATCATGGCCAGAAGTCAAGCCTGGGTTAACTTTAAAATCACAGGAAACATGGGCACCATCATTAATTGCTGACAGGAAAACTATCACTTTCATTCTGCATTATCGTAGCTAAAATTCCTGAGTCGCCCCACACTGAATTTTCCCTCTGTTTCTGACAGCCACAAAACTTGTTCCTCTTCTGGCACAATTCTTATTATCACATATTAAGATGGTAAAATAACCTTTTTCCAAAAGTACAACAAATTGCTTGGTTGGGAGAGATGGGGAAGATGATGTCAAAATTAGACATATCCTTGGATAGATCAACCAAATCCCTCTCAGCTGTTCTTTGTGAGAAAATACAGGTCATTTCATGACATAGTGACTTAGCACATGTTATTTGTAGTTTTATGCTCTTTTATAACGTGTTAGTACACAGCAGAGGAAACTTATCCCATGTATGCTTTTAGAAACTAATACTTTCTGTAGCTCTACAGTTTTTGTAGTCAGGGATAGTGCTGTTAAGAAATAACAAGAACAGGAGTCTCCAGTTTCATGCTCCTTTTAAACTATTTCTCCACCCATCTTTTAAGGGATCCCCAAATTCAATTGTTAAACAGTTGTAAAGATGCTATATCATTCTCAGTGAATTGCATGCTGTCAAAGAAGGTTTATGAAAGTAGCGTTGTTTTCCTGGTCCTATTATACTTATGGAAAAGTTTCCATGATTCTGTTGAAATTTCCCGGCATGTTTAATATCAGTTTCTGTTGGAAAAGCTATTCCTGTGTATGGCTTGGGATCAGCTGTGGCTTAGACAATAGACAATTGTTCCTTTTATATATGGCATGCGGACCAGATCCTTAATGCAACAGTTAAAGCCCTTGTATAGCTGGAAGGTCCCCTTTGTTTTTATTGACCTAGCTACAGATTCAGGAATGCTTTCGTTTGCTTTTCAGTTCTACCTGTATGATAAAAGTGCTCTGCAATCACCTAAGGGTGTTGTTATGGATGTCTCTATAGAAATTGTAGAATCAGAAACATCTTTCAGTTTGCTGGATGATGGGCTTCACAGCTGGATGCAGTTCTAACTCCCATGGTGTCTTGCAAAACTAGCACCTTTTAATCATCACAGAAATTATTTCCTTTAGCCTTTCAGTAGACAAGACTGTGTTCTGCAAAGCGTTTAACACTTTCTTCTGAATGGTTTCCCTTTTTTCAACAGGAATGTTCTGACAGTAGAACTGACTATAGATTAAGTGGTTTTGTTTTTTTTTTGTTTTGTCAGAAATATCAGTTCAGTACACCAAAAGCATAAAATTTTAACTGTAAAAACTTTCTTGGACCTGGAAAGGAATTTCTGTTCTGAAAAAGAGGTAAAAACTGGTCCCAGAAGTGTCAATTGCTTGCATGCATAATGCATTTGTATGGAAAATGTAGGCTCATATCTCTGCTCTGCCTAATTCAGACCAGCACCTTCAACCAGCATCTCCACATTCCAGTCTCATGCTTGGCAACTCTGTTATTGATTATTATGTGAAGAAGGTTGTCACTCTGGGTTTCATTTGCAATGAGAGGGGAAAAAAAATTATGCAAACAAGATCATCTCATCGTCATGACATGAAACAGGAATATTTTAAAATATTGATTTTTAATTTTTTATATTTCTTTTTCTGACCAGGATTCAAATCTGCTGGTGTGTTGCATGCTTCAGGTTTTAGACACATGAATGGATTTGGTTAAGTTGTTCTTAATGAAATACCATTCATTAATTGAGCTACCACAGCTGACCATATGCATGTTTTAGTGTAATTTCATTAGTATCTTATCAATTGCATTTGTTTGCCTTTAGCAGTAGTTGCACTTTTTCTGAGTGTCTACAGTTTGCTCCCTCTACTGCATTTCTGGGGGACTTACTGTCACTGTTGATTTTACATCACCTCTAATTAAAATTACAGTTGCTGAAAATCTACTCTGCAGTCTTTTATATTGTTCTGTCTCAGTCTCAATATAATTTTCAATATGAAGACTCAACTCTCCAGGGCATGCTTGGAGCTACAGAAGTCTCATAGGATTTGGTGGACAACTTTGACACAGCACTGTTTTTTGCAACTACAGAGCAGACCTTTGTAAGCATCTGTAAGAAGTCGTGGAGGGATGATACGTGGCATAGGCTTTTTTGTAAACTACATATCATGTTGCATGAAGTGGGAAAATTTCTGGTACATGTCTTCCCAATCATGATATTTTCATGTTCAACAGCAGCAGGGATTTTATTGTTTGTTTGTTTTCTGGGGATGAAATCCCAGGGAAGATTTTTAATAACTATGTAAATAATTCCTCCAAGAGATTTGCACAGAATTTTGCCTTTGCTGTAGGAACCGAGCTTTTTTATTCTTTCTGTACTACTAATTAATATCAAATACGCAACATTGTATCTGCCTAACAACTAGTGTAGCCCTAAAGAATTAGTTAATGGGTTCAGACAAAAGTACTTGTTGAAGTTTTCCTTATTCTCTTTTTTACATAGCAACCATTAAGCCTACAGACATTCTCTGCCTACACTTAGTAATATGATAATGATCACAGTTATAGCTTTGTTTGCAACCTATCTTTGATTTCTTGCCCTTGACATTCTTCCTCCTCTGGCAAATATGCTTCTGTTTCAGAACTAAATAATTTATCATCCTGTCAGTGGATTTCTTCCACAACTTGTATTCATTTGCCCCACCTCATGCCACCCAGTAATTTTTGTGTGTTGTTTACATAGTTTGTCAATATCTTGACAGTTCTCAGAATCTGACGTGCAGTACAGTGTGTGGCTGGGAGGAGAATTTTCCACAGAAAAACAGGAGTTTAAGCCATGGCTTAAAAATTAACCACAGATAATCCACTGATAAATGGAATAACTTGTCTTCCACAAACACATTGGTAAGATGTAAGATCTTCCTATGCCATCTGAATGGGTCCAAGCTCAATTCTTCATGCTTCATACAGCGTTTCCCCTAGGACTATGTTACTGTTAATTAAAACCTTGCTGTGGCGGGGTCAGGGCTTTAAATGATGCAAAAAACTGAACCGAAGTTAGAATGAAGAGATTGATGTGTGACAGTTCTTATAGTAGAAGGATCAGACTTAGAGAAGTTAAATTTAAGCTCAAAGCCACAGATGGTTTATGTATTATAAAAAAATAATTAATTAACATTTTAAAAGCTCTTCCCATGCTAGCAATCAAGCCACAAGTTAAAACACTGTTGGACTTGTGCAATAAGCTCCAGTTCTTCCAGTTGCATGGTGCTCAGCCAATTTCCCAACTGTGTCTATAATAGTGCATTAACAGCTGTCCAGTCTGTTCCCCCAAGCACAGTATTGGACCTGTCACTGCAACAAATTGCAGATCAGTGACTTCAGCGGTAAGTGTTCAGTATTGTCTTTGGCATGGGTGTTGCATTTTTGATACAAAACAAAGGCAGAGGTTCAAGATAAACACCAGTATTCTCTTTACCCTTCCTTACACCTAATGTTTCAGAATTAAAGTGGCACAGGGAAAACAGCATTTTAAACAGTAAAAAGATGAGCTGTTTCCTTCCTCTTCAGTGTTTGTTTGGTGGTATACTAATGGAAAATGGTGACAGGAAAAAAGGAAAATGATGAACAACAGCTTGCCTCCCTTTGGCAACAAGCATGGAGAAGCAGCGTTCTTTCTGAGGCAAAGAAGTGTCAAAGCAACTGGTTAGGGACAAGTGAGCTCAGTCAGCTGTGCAAGCTACATATGAGTAAGTGGTGCAATGTACTAGAAGGGGTCTGCAGAGCTGTACTGAGTGGGTCAAAAGGTGCTCAGGACCTAGCATGCAAATTTTGTTCATGTGTTGGGGAGTTTGTTTGGACTACTAGATCCAAGGTCTGAACATCTCTCTGCTACGAGAGCAGATTAAGTCTCTTCCTGTAACACCTGGTTTAGTGACAGTCCAGCACAATCCAGTTTGGATACTGCAGAGCTGCCCTGATGTGAACCAAAGCACAGTAAATGGCGATAATGAGGAGTCTTGCTTGCAAAGTGCACTACCAATCTAAATGACATGGAAATGTGAGTTGCACAGAGTTATGTATAGGAAATGAAATAATAATTCAGCTAGTTCCGTTTTGGTGTCAAGAGGCTTCTGAATAACTAATGTCCACAAAGCATTTTGATATTCATGGATATGAAGTGCTGTCAATTTAAAACGTCATCATTCTGTTGCCACATACTCTCCATACTTCATACTTTTACTAAATAACTGTGTGACTTATAGAGACTGTCTGATAGATAAGGATGACTTCTCAATAATGTTTAAATCAGGATAGATTTAGATTTAGATCCTAGAATTCAACTTTAAACAAATGTGAATGTTACATTTTCCATTATAATACAGATTTGGTGCCCTCACTAGCTGTCCATCTATCTGATGCTCTGCTCTTGGGATAGTTGTAATGACACTGCGCCAAGGATTATCCATTACTGTAAATCCAGGTGGACCTCAGTCTAGAAAACTTCTAATCTAAAGCAAGTGTTTTTAACTTCAGTCCGAGATGAAGACGGTCGAGTCAGCAGAAATCTTTTTTTTTTTTTTTTCCTGTGTAACTCCTGTATTTGTCACTGTTTTCCCTTTCCTGTACCTTCAGAAATGTCTTTAATTCATCTAATACCTTTGTTCAGTTGCGAATACTCTCTGCTTCCATGTACTGGTGAAAGCTACCCTGAAAGTACAAATACCAGCAATGCTTATAAATGTAACCATTACTTCTCTGGATATTTTTTTCTGCTTCCTGGTTGAAAAAAGCATACTTTAAAGACCTATACATCATTGGTGGGTTTCTAATAACATCTTTTTTGATTTCTCTAGTAGTTTTCTACCTATTTTATCTTTGTTAGTGTCAAATCTACCCTAAGCATCCATGAAAGCTTCTCTGGGTTCTGCTGCTACCCTCCAGACCATCATTCAGCATCTGTATAGATGCAGAAGATGTTTTGATACACAAACTCTTTCCACATTCTCTTCTCTGTTTATCATGTAATTTTATGTCAATGTTCATTTCACCTACAAACATCTTACAAAAATATCAGTCTCATGGAAGTCAGCAGGGCTTACATTCATTCTAGTCTCTCCTTAAGGGTATATCTTTTGTATGAAAGGTAGGTATGTCCTGGGTTCAGCAGTAGCAGTCTTTTTTCTCCTTCTTAGTAGCTGGTGCAGTGCTGTGATATTGACTTTCAGCCTGGGAACAGCGCTGATAAGACCAATGATTTTAGTTGCTGCTTAGCAATGTTTAGTCTCACCAAGGACTTTCTGAGTCTCATGCTCTGTCACGGAGTAGGGAAAGCCGGGAGGAAGCAAAGACAGGACATCTGACCCAAACTAACCAAATTGGTATTCCATACCACAGCATGTCATGCCCACTACATAAACTGGGTGCAGTTACCCAGAAGGGTGAGATCACTGCTCGGTTTGGCTAGGTATCAGTCAGTGGGTGGTGAGAGGTTGTATTCTCTCCTCTTTTTATTTCCCTTATCATTATTGTTATTGTTGGTAGCAGCAGTGGTTTGTGTTATACCTTAGTTACTGGACTGTTCTTATCTCAACCCGTGGGAGTTGCATTCTTTCAATTCTCCTATCCATCCCTCCAGGAGCAGGGGTGATAAAGGGGGGGCAGTGAGTGAGTAGGCTGCGTGGCTGAGTTGCTGACTGGGCTGAAGCTATGACAAGGTACACCCCATTTAAAAACTAAAATTTGTCAAGTTTTTTCAGTAGATGATTACTGCTGCCACAGAAGGAGCATATATTTTATTATTGCAGTGCCTTTTTAAAAATGATGAGACTTCATGGTCTTCTATGTATTTATTGTGCATTTAGAATAAAGCTACTTTGGTGACTTTTGGTCCATTACATTATGTACTATTATTTCCTGTGAAACTCTAAAAGAGACATTTTCTTCCAAACTGACTTGGTTTCTCAATTTTATATCCCCTCTATCTCATGGTTCATTTATGCAGAGAACTGGAGAAACATTCTGTCAGTCTTCTCAGAAATGTCTTTTTTGCTATCATCCTGTTTATACCCCACATTAGAGGCAAATAGATTGGGTTTTGGTATTCTGTTGAATAGTAGATTTTTATTTTTTTTTTAAACTTATTTCTCTAGTGTCTTACAAGCAGCTAATACAGGAGGCTCATTGTGCACCACAGTGCATGAACGCAAATTAAATGAATCTGCCCTCTGAAAAGCCTCTCATTTTAAGTATGTAAAATAAAAGTAGAAGATGAGGTGTATGAGAGCAATGTTTAGGACAAAGTTATGTTACCAATCTGCAAAATAAGATGATATGGTCATTAACAAAGCTGCTGTAATACTTTTTATGCTTATGCAGAAGATGCAGTGCACTTAAAACTTGATCTTGTTGTAGGTGTGAGTCTTGTGAGGGTGCACTCCAACTTCATCTTGTTAAGTGTACAAGAGCCTCCTCAGAGTAACTGTACCATTTTCACTGCAGAACTGTCTCATATTAGTCTTGTTATAATGCCGGCAAGAGCAAGTTTTAGGGGTGGATAGTCTAATACCTAAAAATAACCCAAATGACAAACACCCTTCAGAGCAGAATCATCTCTAGATGATTTTCAGTTTATGGACAACTGACTCTCAAAGTTTACCTGTTTTTAAAATGCAAGTTTCCAGTTTACATCAAGGCTTAAATTACTCTAAAGTATCTAGACTGTGAAATCTTGTGGGAAATGACACCTCTGTAAGAGTGAGAAACCTAAATACCACTGAAGATTTTAAGCTAAATCTTTGGGAACTATTTCTCATCTTGTCTAACCTAATTTAGCACCTATGAAGCTGTTGGGTTTTGGTCAGCTTGTACACTCAGGGTCAGATTTCACAGCACTGATATTAATGGATTCTATTTTGCTTATTGCTTTGGCTGCCAGTGTAGAAGTGTCAGTGTTTAAAATATCACAAGTAGGTTTTTAAATTTATGTCCTTACAAGAGCAAATAGGAAAAGTGCATGTCTATGATGATGCTGTAATTTATCTGGTGTGACATCAGCTTGGTCAGATAGTTGCACTGTGAAAAAGAATGGAAGTTGATTTTGTGGTCCAAAAGAAGCTAAGAAAAAAGTCACACATTTAAAGTAAAATTTCCAATTTTGTATCACAATGAAAATGAAATGTGAAGCATTATTTGCTCATAAGTGGTGCCGTCTCTATTAATTATATTGTACACATGCAGAGCAAAAGACCTGTAATGTTGTATTTCGAGCACACCCCAAGTTTCATTTGGGAATTTCCCCCCAGATTTAGTTATCAGAAATGTTAGCTGGAAGTGGGGTAGATTTAGCTTCTGTATTAGCTGCTCTGATTAAAGATTTTTGAATTTAACCACTCTTTAAGCAGAGCTTCTGTGTAGGTATTAAACCAGGTAATTTTACTGAAAAGTCTTGCAATGTTTCAGTCTGAAACAGAAGCTTTAACTCCCTCCTCAAAAAATCCCTATAGTCTCTGTGATCTTCTAAGGGAAAGAAATGTTTCACGAATCTTCATATGTGTCCCAGACATCTTGCACTACATTTGTTCAGAGTTCAGACTACAGAAAGATAAAGCTAAGTTCCAAATATATAATAGTACAATAATTAAAAATCATCCTTTAACAGATATGTCTACAGAGAAACACTTAGCACAAATTAGCAGCATGTGAATTACAGATTTCAAGTAGTGGCCAGTTTTAAGTTTAGAGTCATGCTGGGGAGGCTTCATCAACCTTAGTTAATATGACATTAATTTGAAAGCAGGGGGTTGTAGAATGTGCTTAGAAATCCTTTTTAATTTCTGTTCTTTGGGAAAAAATACTTTTAAAAGGCTGTCAGGTGTTAATAGCTACATGTCTAATAGAAATTTTCTGCTATTGTGGTGCTGGCTGTAGCTTATAGCCTTTAGCAATTATATGTTTCTTATGTTTGGCGTATTTTCATGAGAAAGTCTGTAACAGGTGTAGTTCTCCTACTGCCAACCCCACTGAGATTCTGTTTGTGTTGGCTGCCCCACCCCTGCAGTGGATTGCATATTGCAGCTATTCAGTGCCTATAATGCAAATGCCCTTTAAGTACTCTGCAAGTCTTTCAGCTCAGTGCATTATTGCATCAAGCTACCAACACTGCAGGGCAGGTAAAAGTCAATTGACATTCTGTAGGAATTCTTTCTGGAGGAAGTTATAAATTATAACTGCTATAGTTCAAAACAGGTTGAAAGATGTTGGTTCAGAAAAGTACGGGTTTTTTTGTACCTGAGTGAAATTGGTCAAATTGGTGACAATGTTCTTTTTTCTGTTAAGCGGGCATACAGAGAATGAAACAGAAAGAATATCTTCTCAAGAAAGTATCCATGAACCCCTAACAAAAGTAATGGATTTTCACAAGAGGATCAGAAATACATTTTTTAACAATGTTCTTTAATTATACTGATAGGTTACTGACCTTGTCTTTCAAGCTAAAATATCTCTTATAATAAATAGAATGGTAGACAGAAAAACACCAGTTCTTTCAAATTCTCTAACTAGTTTCTTAAATATTGTAAAAAGCCTTGTGATACTTATGTTAATCTCATTCTGCTGCTTTAATGTATTTCTAATAAATATGTGAACTTGTATATGAATAGCCATTAATTTTGAATTATCTATATATGCTTCTCTGCATATAAAACAGATATAAATTAATTTAAATGTCCAGTGTACTTACTCTTGAGTTTCATTAACTTGCATAATTATGCAGCAGAGATACCACAGTAGATGAAGGAACTAAGATTGACAGTGCATGTAAATAATTTAAGATAAAACGCATTACAAGAAGTATCTATCCCCAAAACTCAAGTGTTATAAATGAGGAAAATAAGAGTTAAAATAACACTTTAAGGAAATATTAACCTGTTAAACTATAACAGTATTTTAAGATGGACACCTAAATAAATATAATTGTACCCAAATTTACATTTCCCCTCCATCATTTTCGTACGTCACGTATCTAGAAGAATTATGAATTCTCTTGAATTTCTGCATTATGAATAGCCCTACTGACTTCAGTAAGAGTAGTGCTTAATAGTTAATTACTGCTTAACAAATAAGCACCTGCAAAATCTTATGATGAATATTGAGAGTGATTTACGTTTAAATGCATCTTCCTCATTACATAACTATGGGCTTTATGCCAAACAGGTGTTTCCAGTGTCTAATGTTTACACTGACCTTTTCCTTTTCCTGCCATTAAGGAAATTTGTTGTGGGTTCTGCACAATGCCACAGCATTATGTAGGAGCAGGATCAGAAGCCAGGTTAGTACCTACAATAAGATTTGAAAATGGAAGTTAGAAAAAGGACACATAAGGTTTTCCCTTTGGAGTGGACATAAATACGTTGTAGTGATACTTAAATCAGGGGATAAATTAAAAAATGTTGGAAATGTTCTCTCTAGAGTCTTCTGTAAGATTTTTTTTTAATATAGGAATATGTATCATTGGAACATTTAATCATTTTCTGGGTAAGTACTGATCAACACTTATGGATAGTTGTGAGGTTTGCTAAAAACTGCAGCTAAGCTGATAAGTATGTTTTTTATAACTACACATCAGTTGATAATAACCTTGAAGAATGTTACAAAAAAAAGAAAAGCTAGATGATCTTGTGACATCAGCAAAGCTGGCTGCATATTATTCCCCATTCGTGTTGTTAGTGTTATCTTGACAAGGAACACAATTTGTCTCATTTTCCAATTTATTTACATTTGTTATCCTGAAAATGTGCTCATATTATCACCAAATTTTCTGTACATCTGATAAATTCTAAATAACAAGGTAATGTGCTGGTACAGCAATGCAGCGAGGACCTCGCTTCCAGGGTGTAATAACAAAGTCTGCAATGAAAGCAAAGATATCTACAAGAATAAATGTATTCTTAAAAACAGACTTTCGATGTACAGAGTACCTACAAACCCTAAGTGTGTCAATTCTCCTGATAGATTTACTACTGGAAAGATTTGCTAACATAGCAAAAGACAGTACTGCAATTATCAGTAATTGGCATGCCTGTGTATTCCCAGTAAAAAGACTACAATTTAGAGTGAAGAAGCGTGTAACTGTTGTTTCTCCAGGAACTGCAGGCTACTGAAAGTGTAGTATGTGAAACTTGAATTGGATTTAACTGCTCTGGTGATAAAGAAAGGCCTTCTTTCTCTTACGTTAGAAATAGTTTGTGAACATGCAGTTCACTTGAAATGAAGACGGGAAACCCTGTATCTTCACATGTATCTGATAAAGAAAAGCAAGAATAGAAAGTGCCTTTGGTGAAATACTGTTTCTTATTCATGCTGTGGATATGTGTATAAGATTGTAGATTCATAGGCTTGCTTTTACTTTAAATGGTGTCTATCCTGCTGTGCAGTTTATTGTCCACAGGGAAGTGTTTCAAGGCAGTCCTTGAGCAGAAGTTACTAGTGATGGAGGAGCAGGCTGATTTTCAGTCAGATGACAGTTGACATGGAGATTCCTTTTCCTAAAAATATCTGAACATGACCCAGGTATACCTCTTTAGTGGTCATTCATGGTCTGCAAGTTATGAATTACGTCAACTGTGGAAATGATTTAATGCTTGCAATGAAAGTAAAAAGGTTGTTGAATGGCAGCAATTTATATGTACTTATGAAGATTGCATAACACCATTAATAACTGCCGACATGACCAGTAGATAACAAAAGATGTCGTCCTTCAGTAATGCTGTCCAGCATTTGCCAGCTTAAACATTCCTGAATCAAATGAGGGGATATAATAAATGTAAGAATATATTGCAGCATTGTCGCACCGTCTGGTAATGCTGAAAGGTTATCAGAAAGGTATGGGGTCACCAGTTTTAACTCAGAAGAATCTCTTGTCTAATGCCAAAGTCTTAAAAATCACACAGCCTGGGTGGTTGTGGGTTTTTTTGGCTTTTGTGGGTTTTTTGTGGGTTTTTTTGGTTTTGTTTTTGTTTTTTGTGTGTGGGGGTTTGTTTTGTTTTGTTTTTTTTTTCTTTTTCCTGAGATTCATGAAAACAGACACCATTAGGACAAGAGCAGAGCATGAGGGACAAAATACATCTTGACTGAGTCTGGTGGCCCCAGATCGCTCTCAGGAACCAGTACTTGACAGTCCTCACACAGTAACCAAAGGATTACTCCCTAATATCTGTCACTCAGCTGATGAGGTGCAGGGGAAGCGAAAAACAACCAGGGCATATACAAAAGTATAAAATATTTTATCCAGAGCCCATGAAGCAATATATAGATGCAGTGGTGGCAAGGTCAGGAGTTTTATTCATAGATTAAAATAATGTTTAAATATTTGTTTAAACTAAGAACACTTCCTCTTAGGCTTTTTTTGTGTGTTGTTTTTTTTTTTTTTTTTTTTTTTGTTTTGTTTTGTTTTGTTTAAATATGCTTTTTTTTCTCTCTCTCTTTCATGTCCAGGTAATGAAAACAAGAAATAAATATGTGTCTATAACAAATGCACATCTTCAGTAAATATTAAATACTAGCAATAGTACCTGAGGAAGAAGAAAATGAATTTTTTTTTTTTTTTTTGTCCCATTTTTTCTTTTCTCATTATCTTCATTTCATTATCTCTTTCTCCAACAGTAACAATAAATAACTAAAAATGACAGCTATTCCTGCTTAACAGATCAGAAACACATTTGTGATTCGATATTCCAGTCAGTTCTCTTTCATTCTAATAGACCATTAGAAGTGATGGTTTTCTAGTAACAATTGTTAGTTTGACACTTCTCCACTCCTTATAATCCCCCAAGAAACCTCCACAGTGTCTTAGGCTGACCTCTCTTCAAACCTCACTGGAGGGGTGGGAATCCACTCTAATACTTCTGGAAGATTAAGGATATGCATAATGTATATGTTTTACTTTAAATTTTTTAAACAAAGAATGGATTTTATCATTACCTGATAAGGCTGAGGAACTGACAACTCCTCTGGAAAATTATGGTTCAGTGAGATTCAGTTTCAAGATCAAGGAAACAAAAAGTTTCTGGCCAGCTTCCAGTGTCTTGTGCTCCGTATATACCATTTTCTCTTCCCATAGAGGCATTGTCTGTGCTTCTTTCCAGCAAAGACAGAATGCTTTCAGGCTTGCAGAGTTGCACATGAATTCCCCCTTCGCCATTTACGCCTTGCTTGGCATTAGATAGACTAATATACTCATTTACGTGGCTAACTATAATATCTCTAAACTACAGCTGTCTGAAACAGTCACATCAGCCTTCAGACACGAGAGCACAGAGTGCTTTATCTGAACGGAGACATCAGCCAGAGAGTAGTAAGTGCTTCTAGGAGCTGGAGGAAGAGGTGTGCAGCTGCACAACAGTGACATTAGCTTCCATTTCTTCACCTGTGCCTACTTGTTGTAGATCTTTGAAGTGGGTGACAGAGAAACTATGTAGAAGGTTCGCTGACCACATCAGTTTGGTCAGCCATGATTTACCCTCTACAGACATGTACTGACCATTCCCAGTACTCTTCTTCTCCTTTTGTGTCCTCCTACTTTTCTTTCTTAAAGATGGGTGAAAATCTAGCCTGTTTTCGTGCTGTCAGTGACTTCCCCCAGTAACTCAGTGGATTTTCCACAGATGATGGTTGTGTTTTTATCACTGCAACACTTGAAGCAACCTCTGCTGATTGCTTTTTGTCTGTGTGGATTAGATTATATGTAGTTTCTCTAAATGTTCCCTAACCTGTTGCTTCCCAGCTTCCGCTTGCCCTTCTTCACACAGCGTGTTGGTAACTGAGAGATTTGAGAGCAAGCTTTGTTTTTGCAGATGGAGGCAAGAAAGGTGCTTTTCTGTGTCACTTACCACTACTATGTCTATGAGAGAAAAAAAAATTAAAAACATCTTTAAATGGCCAAAATAATAAAAAAAAAATCTGTCAGTCATGGAGCTTGACTTGGAATGATGGGCTCTGGACTTCACACCCAGTGAGGGATACATGTAATTTGGCTTGACTACCAACAATCTTATGTGCTGTTGTTTCTCTCATATAGCCATTCTGAATGAAGGCCTTCAGTTCAAGGAGAGTACCTCTGGGTGTAGTAAAGTTGTCCTAAGCCCTCCCTCAGCACCTAAACTCATTTTTGACCTCACATAGACCAATACAGCTATTGATGTGGTTAACTAAAATATCTGCAAAACTGCAGTTGTCTGAAATACACTCAGCTGAGGAGAATTTGGGCCACTTACAAAGTGAAATATCAGCCACAGCTAGTGAAGGAAGCTTCTGGAGAGAAAACCTTGCCCATCTACCTTCATTTTCTAAGCATGACTCAGTAACAAGACATTTAAAATGTTACTGAATAATGAGAAAGTATTTGTCATGCTGCTGCAGGAAGGATTTGTAGAATACGTATAAATTGCTTGGAGGGTGTCATGTAATGGTATTTCCACTTTAGGATTTAGGTGCAGACTATAAGGAAAGTATTTTCCCAGGAGGTCCATGCAGCTGGGTACTGTGTGGCTCTACTTTCCCTTCCCAAGGAGCTGAGTGAACCTTTGTTTTACCTGAGCAAGCCTCTTGCATCTTTATCCAATAACACTCAAAAATAAGTGGTACAAATACTTACGAATAATTTTTTTTGGTGACAGAACATAAAGTGAAAAAATATCAGCTTTTTATGTTGTCTAACATACCTCAGGAATAAGGAAAAGCACATTCTTAGCACTGGTTATGTGAAATTAAATTTTATGAATGTTTGGAAAAAATAATGTATTACTAACTGGTCATTGGTTGGATCATTGTCATGTTGAGCCAGAGATGTGCACAAATGCGCCCACAGTGCTTCTAATTGCAACAGCTGTTGTTGCCCCATTCTGTTTAACATCTGCTTCAAAGTAATAATCCCATTGATGCCTCTGGTGTATCTGCCAGCTGTTTCTAATAAACCAGGAAAGTTACAACCCTTTTAAGTGACAATCATTCAAGACACTCCATAATTGCATAACTGCATAGAAGAATAAGGCTCTGTCTGAACACGATCAACTGAATATCTTGATCATTTCTCTAGAAGGCTTTTATTTCTGGATGACTGCTCAAGTGAGGAAAAAACCCAGTCAAACAAAAAAACCCATTACACACCAATGTTTATCATACTATCAGAAAGAAATCATGAGGGAGACTTAAAGAAATCTCTGTACTATAAAACCAACTTGAAATTTCAAGGACTCATAAGGTTTATAGCTCAACTGGGCATCATCTGGCCATTTATATTAAACTCTTAAGGGCATTTTTTCTCTTCTTCAGCAGGAGAAGATGGGTTAAAAATATTATAAAAGATAAAACCCCAGAAGAATAACAAAAGAGAGGCATTCTCACTGCTTCTTTTTAGAAAAAAAAACTCCCTAGAAAAATTCACCTAGAGTAATATTCAGTGAAATAGAAATATTCTCTTATTACCAATAATCTGAGTTTCAATCAGCTATTATAGTCAATGCTTTGTTACAAAAATTGAACAATTCTGATTTCTAGAGAAAAAAAAAGTGTTAAATTTTTTCAGGCAAAGACCAACTCATGCTATTACATATGTTTTGTCAGGCTCCACTGATATTTCATTCCGTCTTCAGTACATAAGGGAAGAGTATAATTTCTGAACATAATTTTGAAATGTTACTTTCCTCATAGGTAAAAGAAATAGAAGCCTGGTTTTGGCCCAGTTAGCCAAGTTTCAGGCTTTTTGTCTTGTATTTTGCTCAGATTGCATCCTAGACCCTTAAGAAGGTATTTAAATTGCTCTGTGAGTTCCAGTTAATGGTGTCTCCATAAAAATCAAGGACATCTTAAAGAACACTGTGTGCATGTCATCTGCATCTGTAGTGTCTTTTCTTCAGAGAAGCCAAGGCTCAAAGGGGGCAGGTTCATATTTGGCATGCCAATAGAGAGTTGGGGTGTGACTACAAATTCACCTTCATGTGGGAGTTTGAAAATCCTCCTTTGCTTTCAAGTTTATATCTAATCTAACAGCCTTGCCCACACAGCTAAATTGTGACATGCCTGCAGCTAGATTGCCCTTCTCCTCTATCATATTATAAGACATTCTGCATTCTTGGGTATTTGTACTGTGAACTGGCAACTGAATATTTCTGGACCACGGAGGGAATTTTTGTCTACCATACAGTATTTTACCCTTTATGGTAGTAGTATTTGTAGGAGCGTTAAGGCTGTCCTCTCATGGGGTCAGAAGATCGGGAAAATCAGCTTATAAGTGAAAAAAGCTAGTCCCTTTGGCAATCAAGCTGTGGTCTGTGGACTACAGGCAATGTGTTGAAGAGAATAAAGAAAAAGGCTATTGATAGCAGATGCATATTTTTTCAGAAAGCAATCTGGATATCACTTGAAGTGTGCAAAGTAATAAATGTTCAACATCATTAATGTGTCATTATTTTCTTAAAATCAGTTATATGCAGTCAATGGGCAACTGCTTTTTAGAAGAGGTCTCCAACTTGGCCCAGGTACTTGCTCAAAGTTTACATGTCAAACTTTTCCACCCAAACTTTTCCACTTGTCTTGTATATGATATTGAACTCTGTTTCAACCTTTTCATGGTTGTTCTTGTTTCCCAACAAACCAAAAGTACAGTGATGTAGGAAACATAGCATGATGTTGGCTGTATCCACTGTCTATGTGAATCAAGGAATGTTTGTTTTGTCTAAGATATAAGTACATGAATTAAAAGAAAATTAGGCAAATGTAAAGCAACACAACAAGAGAACAATTTTTCTTACACATGGAGGGCTGCCACTCAAAGCTGTTTTATCTTAGCAATACTGCTGAGAACTGATAGTGGAAGCAACACTTCCACACTTCTATAAGAGTCTCATGACTGGACAAGAAAGGGCTGAAAAATAGCTATTTACCTGCTGTGGGAAAGGAGGCTTTGGAACATTTGCAATGTAGCCAACTGAAAATTACTTGAGTCTTAAAAAGGGTAATGTAATGCTAAAAAAAATATTGTATTTGAATGCTATCCATTCTGCTTTCATTTATATCTAGACAGAAAATGAGCATATCGCAGATCTGAGGCAAAAAGCTATATCCAGCACTTCTTGCAATATTGACAAATACCCCATCGAAGGCGAGCTATGTTTAATGTTGGTGATACAGAACTAAAAGAAAGGTTTCCAAGGGATTTTGATTTTTGCTTGCAAGAAAGCAAAAGACATATGCTTCCCAAGCAGAGATATTCTGCATGCCATAGACAAGTCTGTGGAAGATATAAGTTAAAGAAACATGATGACAGCTTAGCGAGAAAGCCTGTCCTTACTTGTTCTGGGACAGTACATCCTCACTTACGACCTGCCAGCTTTGAGGGTAGTGCCAAAGGTGCAGAAGATTAAAACACTTATGCCACATACAAAGTGACCAAATCTATCCAACAAAACAAAAAGTCACAAATTCCTTATTGAATTAACATGAATGATTTGGTCAGTATTGAAGGGTAAAAGAAATCATCTACTACACTCCTCAGTGTCTTCACAGTCTGTATTCCATCAGTTTAACCTGAAATCTAACATCAAAAAAAATATTTTACGATATTAATCATGAAACAAAAAAAAGTAAAATAGACACAGTACACACTAGCGCACATTGTACTAAAACAGAATTAATAGCATAATACTTGGAAGACATAAAAATCCAAATAAAGCACTATGTGTCAGCCATCTATCACAGTTCACTATCATGACATAACTGACAGAACTAGAGCTGAGCTTGATGTTGCTTGAGGTTGTCTACTACTTGGGTAAATAACCTGGTCAAATCTGAAGTGATAAGTGACACACTTAACCTCATCTATATTTAGTGGATATTTTTAGATGACTAAGAAATTTAAAAATGGCTAGCTGATGAAAACATGTTGACTGTTTTAGATGAGAAAAAAATCCCAGCACATCAGAGAAAAGGAGGGCATATTGGGAGAATGTATAATTCACTGTGGAAAAAAATCTGAAATTTCCCATTTTGGAATTACACCAGCTAGTAAGATACTTCAACAAAAGAACACTACAAATTTGGAAAAGATTGTTCAGATAGCAGCTTGTAATATGATAAAAACAACATCTACTTGGAATGGAAACTGATGACAAGAGCTCATGTAAAATTACCAGGTCCAAGCATAGTAAAATTCCATTTGTGGTTAAAAGTAGTGAAACACACAGAATCCATATTCCTACCAAGAATCAAGCAGATGACAAAATGAAGCCAAGTGACAAAAGCTGAAGCCACAGCTAACAAAAGACAGAAAACCTCTTACCAGTCCATAAAAGAACTCTAAGACGATCATGGGAGATGTGTAGTATGACAAAGAGATGAGAGAGGGATATAAGGAAGAAATTCTTTACTGTAAGGGTGGTGAGGCACCGGAATAGGTTGCCCAGGGAAGTTGTGAATGCTCCTTCCCTGGTGGTGTTCAAGGCCAGGTTGGACAGAGCTTTGGGTGGCATGGTTTAGTGGGAGGTGTCCCTGCCCATGGCAGGGGTGTTGGAACTTGATCTTAAGGTCCTTTCCAACCCTAACAATTCTATGATTCTATGGTGTTACTTTGACAGGAAAATTGCATGCCTGAGTGAATTATGCCTAAGAAAAAGTTTGTTTCTGCGTGGCCTGAGGGAACAGAAAGGACAATGTAAACATATAACTTGAGAGAGGGCAAGGGAGCATTACTAGGAACAGTGACAAATAAAAACACTCCAGCACTGGGATCCCACTTGTTCATAGGTCTCTTATCGGGTACAAGGCAGCAGCCACAGTTCAATAATACTGTAAGATCTGACAGAACATGGCATCTAAGAAGGAGATCTGATTCCAGGTTTTGCTACCAGGTCCCACTGTAGGTTTCCATTATGCAGATGCTGCATAATAAGGAAAAAAAACTCCAAAAGTTTCTACCTGTAAGGTGAGACCAAATGGGGCAATCAGATGTTTAAGTAAGTTAGCTAAATTTGACTTAGTTCATAATTATCTGCTGCAGTAGGTAACAAAATTACATGGGGCTCTTGAAATTTCTTTAGTTCCAGGAAGGTATTTCATCTCCCCCCAGAAGCTGGCAATATCACGCTTGCTTCTGGGCAGAAAACACTCCTGCATGTTCACCAGAGCATCATCACTAGGTGGAAAGAGACATTCCTCATACTTTGTAAGTTTTTTAGAACTTTCAGGCACAGTGTCAATGATATTTTGAGATGTATTTACTGATGGAACGTATGAGAGCATAAAGTCATGAGGAAGGAAGAAAAACATTGAACGATAAACACTATTTTGGTATTTCCTTCAAATACAGTGGATTTTTTTTTCTCTCAGAAAACTGTTATTTTCAGCTCTTCTTGGGTTTCTAATCCCAAAATTTCCAAATGGCATATTAATCTAAGTTTAAATTCCATCTCACAAAGATGAAACAAGATAGATGTATTATACCTGTATTCCATGCTCATATCCAAAACAAGGTCCTCACCTGGCATCATCTTAAAGTCCTGAAGTACACTTGCAGACTCTCCATCACTGTATAGGTCTGGCTATAAAATTAATATGAATATATACACTGTTGTCAGTCTTTCCTCAGCTACAGACAGTCAGAGGAACCTTAAGGTTCAGAAGAACAATATCTGTTCATAAAATCATAGAATATCTCACACTCGAAGGGTCCCATAATTTAAATGTATTCTCCTTAACTAGTTAGAAAGATGGTGAAGATGAAAGAGTAATATTGATTTATTGGCTGTAAGCGATAGTCTAAAGCAATAAACCTGCAAGATCTTCTGAGTAGAAGTCTTTGGTTGGTGCAGATTCCAATTCCAAATCGTTGAATGCACCTCATTCTCAGTACAAGCAGGTTGAAAGCAAAATACTGATCACCTCTGTCAAAGCTGTCTCAGCATTCACTTTATCATACTGGCAATCTTCTTCCTTACTATTGACTTTCCATTCTAACACATTACTAAAATAAAATGTTTTTGTTTGTGAAACAGAAAGCTGAAAGATTGATATAAAGCAACTTTCATGTTTTGGTAGTGCATGTAAACAAAATAATAAGATTTTAGAAAATGGAAAATTACCGGTGATGAGAGACTTTGTGTGTTTCTGCAAAGACATGAAGTTGGTTCTATATTTTTTCCCCACAAATCTAGTCAAATATTCCCATCATAACAAAAATATGCTAACTTAAGACCTACAAGGCTCCCAAATTTTTGTCAGTGTGATTCTTGAACAATAAAATTGAAAATCAGCATAGAATGACATTTCCAGTCCATAAGCAAGGATGGGCACGTTCACACTTAGGATTATATTTTTGTGAAGAAGTATGTCCATTGTGCCATTGTAGGCACAGTTTACACCCACACTTGAGCTGCGAGTATGAATCCAGGCTAACAATTCTAAGTACTTGACTGCAAAAAAGAAGCTGGTAGTTATAGATTTGAATAATCAGCTGTTCACCTAAATCATACTTCAAATGCAGAAAGGATTATGAGACCCAACCTCTTCAAACATTTACCCTTGCATGTGTTTTTCATAAAAATGAATGTCAACTAAGAGTTATTCTTCTTCATATGTAATGCTAAGTCTGAACTCCCACTGGCATGAGATCCCTTGATCTCCCAGGAGTTATATGCATGTACTCCAGCTGAGAATTTTGCCCAGTGACTAGTTATGCAAAGATTCACATTATATGATAATAATAGAGCTCTTTGTTCAGCATTGCATATTATCACTGTACCATTCCACATGTACATTAAAGCCTGTTTTATTGCTGCAATGTGCATCTGATATGGCTAAAATACTAGCTAAAATACAGAAAGAGTTTAGGATATCACCTTGGTGCGATCAGTGCTGTAGCAAATCCTTGTCTGAAGAGCTATCACTACAAAAAGAAGCTGAATGGTGGAGGCACCTGCAATGAGTGTGCAACAAATGCTTTTACTATACTTTAAAGGTTTGCTCAGCCTGCAAATTTCTCTTAGAAGCACAGTCAGTGTCTGGTGCCCAGAATTATCACCTGGCTGAAGAATATCTGAATTCTGTACCATTACCACGAGTTGAAAGAGTTGAAGGAGAAAAAAAGGAGGGGGAAAAAAAAAAAAAAAAAAAAGCCCTCAAAAAGTAGATACAAAAATAAGAGAAGTGATTAAAGAAGATCACTGAGGTGGAAAATAAGGACCCTGCCAAGTTATTTAGAAACAAAATTTCACACACTCTAAAAGTGGTGCATTCAAGTATAGTGTTTGTCCTTCTGGTGCTTTGTATGTTTTTGTCCTGGGTTCAGCAGTAGCAGTCATTTTTCTCCTTCTGAGTAGCTGGTGCAGTGCTGTGGTTTTGACTTTCAGCCTGGGAACAGTGCTGATGACACCGATGTTTTCAGCTGCTGCTCAGTTTACTCTGACCAAGGACTTTCTGAGTCTCATGCTCTGCCAGGGAGGAGGGGAAGTTGGGAGGAAGCAGAGACAGGACACCTGACCTGAACTAACCAAAGAGGTATTCCAGACCACAGCACATCATGCCTACTGTTTAAAATGGGGCAGTTACCTGGAAGGGTTAAAACACTGTTGGGGTCGGGCTGGGTATCAGTCAGCGGGTGGTGAGCGGTTGTATTCTCTCCCCTTGTTATTTCCCTTATCATTATTATTTCTGGTAGTAGCAGTAGTGGTTTGTGTTATACCTTAGTTACTGGACTGTTCTGATCAAAATCCGTGGGAGTTACATTCTTTTGATTCTCCTCCCCACCCCTCCGGGAGCAGGGGGAGGAAGGGGGCGGAGTGAGGGAACGTCTGCATGGTTCTGGGTTGCTGACTGGCTTAAACCACAACAGTTTCCCTTAGAACTAATCTTTGCTGCAATGAATAATTTGGTGGGGCTGAAAAAAGAGTAGAAGATGTGGCAGAATTTAATGGAGGGCCCATATATAAAATCAGTACTGATGCAAGAGAAAATAATAATGAGCCCACACAGCTGAAGGAAGGAACACAATGAACAGGTACACCACAAAAAAAAAAAAAAAGAATCTGGCTTTATACTTCTTGTTCTATTTAAACTCACGAGGTCCGTGAAAATTTGTTTTTCCAATTAACTTTTTTCAAAATTTACTATTTCTCTATCTGAATTTTGAGTTTGGTCTTTGACCTGTTCGCAGCATTGTTAGTCAGAAGCCTTCTGTGTGCAGAAAAGAGGGTTAAAAATTCATGCTCTACTTTTATGTTATTATCACAGTTCAGGGTTTACTACTAACTTTCACAAAAAAAACCCACCAAAGATTACTTATTAAGTATCCAGTTTAAGTCATCTGTTACTCTTGGAGACATGTTGACACCGACTTAATGGGCAACATTGTCTAAAAGGGTCCTAAATGTTAAGTATTCTGGCTTGCAATCTTCAAATACCCACAGTACTTGCAAGTACTTAGGATGGAGAACTGAAAAACCAAAACATTTACTTTCTTTTCACATGGAAAGTTTTAAACCTGGCTAGTTGAACTACGGTCAATTGTACTTGAGTGGAGCATCAACAAAAATACTCAAAATGGGTCATAGCTTTTTTTCCTCGTCTCCAGATCCCCTGTGCAGTGAAACAGAAAAGTCAATAATATGATTTGGGATGAGAAGAAAGTGATTCCAATTGCTATAGGATATATTGCCCTTTCAATACTGAATACAGTTCTGTGCTCTAAGTCTGAAGATGCATCTACATCAGTGTTTTAGCTCAGATCAGGAATTATTTTTTGAAGGAGACCTCCCATTTGCCCCCTCTTACCATAGTTTGGTTTATGTTGCAGTGCACATAAATCACATTCTTTTCAGCTGAAAATAAGCCAAAGAAACACTCCAGGAGCCCACCTAATGTCACCCAGTGGACACTTAATCCATGTGGCCAGAATAGTCAGGGGAACAATTGCTCCCACCCCATCTCACCTCACTCCTGCCAAAGGAAAGGCATCAGGCATCCAGTCCAACTTTTTTCACTGTCTAGATCTTATACTGCATTGCTTTTCCCATAAAAGTAGATGTAGCCTGAAAATCCCTGTTTCAAGCTAGGTTGACCAATTTCTTGAAAGGATGCTGACTCCCTGGTCCTGGAGTTTCATGTGTTCAGGCGAGACAGGACGAACTGCTAAGCCTCGCATTGCCTGAAATCAGCTGCAGGGACAGACAAAATTACAAGCTAAAGCAAACTACTCAATGCCTCTACAAGATGGACCAAACCCAGGCTGAAAATTTATCAGACAAAATTACAAAATAGAAAAAGAAAATCAACTTGTTTACACACTGGTGAAGACTTTAGCTCTCTAAATTCCAGATTTTTCCAGAGCTTTTCCAAAATCTCACCAGAAAGCTGCAGTGATTGTAGGTTCCAGAGGTGCCCGCAGGGTTCCAGAGATATCACATTTGTGTTTTGCAGTAACCCAATCAGAGTGTGCCACCCATGGCAACAGTCCAAATCCTATATAATCTCATTCTCTTCAGCAGTTGTTTTCTCAGAACAGATGCTCTGAGCCCACATTAAATTCCCTTGAGTGAAACCATCTGCATATGCTTTTCTAGAGTTTCTTCTTTTTTTTTTATCTTAAACATATATTCTCAAGAAAATGTTTTTCACATCAGTAAAAGTACTTATTCCAATACCAGCATGTGTCAGCAAAACCCCCTTCTGTAGTGAGGAGGAAGTGTGGGTAAGTTTTGGTACCTCTGCTGCAATATGCATATAAACAACTTCAGTGGAATAATCTTTTTGTTATGTTCTACTTTTTCAGACACAGTATCTCATTTACTTTTGTAGCATAAAACCTGAATACCACCTATCTGACCTGATGTCCTTCCTCTAGTTGCTTCATAGTTTACAATACACAAAATCTGAGCATAACAGAGCAATAAACATCTTTACAGGCAGTCAACCACGATCAAACCTCAGTGCTAGCTTCAGACACTATCAGTTTTGTCACAGCTTCATTTTGATCAAAGAGAATGTGAGCAGATATTTATACGTCTTTTCATTAAACTGAGCAGGACAAGATCTGGTAAATTGTGTAATTTTTTAATTCACTATTCAATTCATTAGAGACAAAGATGTGTGTTTCTGGCCCCACTTTACAACCCTGAAGAATGTGAGCTTTTGTATTTTAGACAATCTGATTTGGCACTCTTCACTATTCTGCCAGCTCCAAGCATGAAAGCAGAGTGGAACTGTTTCTATGATTAAAATTAAACACATTTCTGAGCATTTGAAGGATCTAGATTCTGGTTGATGTAACAGCTGTATGTGAAGCTCCTTTGACCATTTATAGTAATCCTTTCCAAAGAGAAACATAGCTTCAATTAGTATAGAAATGAAGCCCTTTCCAAGGAATAGTTTTAAAGGCATTTATCAACTTAAAATAGGGATAGTAAAAAGTTATTTATCTAACAATGTACTTAGACATCTTCAATTTGCTCTGAAAAATGTTTAATCAATAAAAATACTATAAGCTTGGTTTCATATATCATTCATGAAATGGAAGATATCATGCTAGCCTCAGAGTGCAATTATCTGTTATGATTTGAGAATGTTGCCTTCTAAATCATCTTCAGTGTCACTTTTTGCAGTACATACCAAATTTTGGGAACAGACAACACAAATTTCAAACTGATTCAGTGTCTTCTAGCTCATGAGAGGTGATTGGCAGTCATCTGGAGATAGTTTGATTAAAGGTTGCACATGGAAAATAACCATTAATGTCAAGAATAAAAACAATTTATTAAGAAAATGATTATTTTTTCAAGTATATTTGTATTTTTTAAGGGCCTCTATAACGAAGATAGAATTCCGAGGTAAAAATAAAAAAAAAAATAAAATACCATTTTCAAAAATTGCCATTTATTCAGCAAACACATATCAAACTCTGCAATGGCCACATAAAATTTCTTATGTCATAGTGTCATGGTTTAAGCCTCTACAACCCACGCAGTCGCTCTCTCACTCCCCTCTCTTTCTTCCCCCCAGCTCCTGGGGGGATGGGGAGGAGAATCAAAAGAATGCAACTCCCACAGGTTGAGATAAGAACAGTTTAGTAACTAAGGTATGACACAAGCCACTGCTGCTACCACCGATAATAATAATGACAAGGCAATTACAAGGAAATAGAATACAATCCCTCACCACCTGTATCCAGCCTGACCAAGCAGTGCACCCCCACCCTTCCGGGTCTCTGCCTGTCCGTTTTATATCCTGGGCATGACATTCTGTGGCATGGAATACCTCTTTGGTCAGTTTGGATCAGGTATCCTGTTTCTGCTTCCTCCTGGCTTCCCCTCCTCCCGGGCAGAGCGTGAGACTCAGAAAGTCCTTGATCAGACCAAAACATTACCAAGCAGTAACTGAAAACACTGGTGTTATCAGAGCTGTTCCCAGGCAGAAAGTCAAAAACACAGCGCTGCATCAGCTACCAAGACGGAGAAAAATGACTGCTACTGCTGAACCCATGACACAGAGCTTTCTAAGTGACTACGTTTCCATGTATTTCTTTTTTAGTTTGCTCTCACATGGTTGTAAATATGTATATAAATCATACATGAGAATGAATTAAAATAACTTAATCTGGAGAGTAAATAATCACTAGGAGAGGATGCTATGATCTGAGTCCTCAAAATGCCTTATGTGCTTGAGTGTTTTGCTCCTCTACCTTTTTTCTGGCTTCAAGTTAATATAAGTCCACTGACCTTCTAGAAGAGACTTTGACATTGGTCCTAGAAGTTTCATGTTTTAATGGGCTATGATGTCATGTGCAACAAAAAGCTTATGTTCAAAGAAAAGGCCATCAACAATAAAACACTGAAATCTTATGTAACTGAGTATAGATTTCACTTGTACTCAGCAATGTGTATTAATATGGCAGTGAATCACTGCAGCCTGTTACTGTAGGCAGTACCATTTTAACGGGAGGCACTTAGAATAAAACTTGACAATATATGAAAAATGTTTCCATTTTGCTTTGCTTTAAATTGCTAATCAACTGCATTCTCTTGATTGCTGTTTCCCAGTTATTTCAAGAAATAACTACATGTTCAAATATACAAGCATCATCAAAAAAAAAAAAAAACAAACAGAATCAATGTCTTTTTAAAGCTGTTTATGATTGTATATGAATGACACATTAGCTACACTTCACAGTAGATGCGTTGTAGGGGGTTTTCTTTATAACTGAAACACATTTTCATAGAATAGATTACCTGCTGGGAGCTGAGCAGGCTGCTATATCCTAACCTATACGCAGGTGGCTTCCAGTTGAAGGCATTTCATCTAAATAAAGGCAAGAGTTGTGACCTGGTTGACATAACATTTTCTGGGTATTAAAAATCCAACTTTTCTTGTCCTGCACATGCTGTCAGTGCTCCTTTAGCTGAGGCAAGTAAGTATATATCTCAGCAGAGATGCTGCTTCTACCCATTATCATTCTACTTGTTTTATAGTTATGTTTATTGTTCATAGACATAATGATACCATGCCATACAATATGATTTTGACTGCCCAAAGAAACTAATTTTTATACTTTGCCCCTTGCATTTCAGTGGGTCAGAAGAAGAGACATTACTCACAACATTTGCTGAGATAACTTAATTTTCTTTTGTCCTGGTGACTCCCAAACAAAAGCCAATAACATCACACTGAGAAATGACAAGCCATTGTGCACTAAGATGTTTTAATGCATGCTAAAGCATCTTATTGACCCTAAGCTTAAGAATTTGGTAGCATATTTTTTAGTTTTCTCAGCTGATACATTACTAAGTAATTGTATAAAAAGATCTCTCTGTTTTATAGGTAAAGCATCTCTCTAACTTGTAGATGGGGGAAACAGAGCAGAGGGAGATTTTTTTTTAATAGGCTGGCTGACACAGAACATATATTTAGGAGGGACATGTGTGTGCTATCAGGGATAGCCCTGTTAAAACTTATTTTCTTTAAAAACAGTTAGAGGACACAGGGAAGAGGTTTTGATTCATAGTCCCAATGGCTCTCCTGAGCTAGTCTTTGCAGCAGCACTAGAGTTAATAAATCCTTTACTATGGGTGGGCAAGGTCATGGCTAAGACCTTGAGGATGGAGCTTGCACATCTTGTAGAGCCCAGATCCTTTTCTCGCAGAAACCTGCTGACAAAGCTATTCAAGGAGGTTGGTTAGGAGAGCACATAGCCTAAACTACATTATGTGGCCACTGGTATGTATGTATTCCTTCTAAATGGCCAGAAGCGGTCCTAATTTGGTCAATGTGCTCTTTCAAACAACTGTGTTGAATGCCCTATGCATGAAAACTACCCACCATTCTGCATTTCCACATAATGGAATAAATTTTGCTGCTATGAGTTCTTAAAAAGAAGTAGAACTCTAATAGCATTTCTCATTTGTAAGGGTCTGCTTCCAAGCTTGTTACAATATTTAAGTGCTAAAGTACATAGGCGAAGATACTCTCAAAAATTGTATGAAGTGGAAATTGCTTCCTAAAATCTTCATTTAACCCATCTCAAAACTCAGTAAAGATTCCATTCTCACGTACTGGGAAGGTGTCTACAGTAGAAAGCCCATATTGTTTATTGTTTGTACAGAGCAGTAGATGTTTTACACAGAGGCAGCTGTAGATTAACTAAGTTAATTCCCCTAATGGTATTCAGTTGCTTATAAACACTTTTTTATTCCTAATAAAACATCTTAAAATAGTGCATTTAAAAATTAATGAACATGATAAATTCATGTGTATCAAGGATTATAGCTGAAGAATATACTACTTATAAAGTTTAACCTGCTTTCATTTCTTGCTGTTTATCCTGGGCATGATTCAAAGTAACAGAAGTTAATGAAAGTTATCTGCAAGGCTATTAGTTTGAAAAAAAGAAAAATATATTGACCTTGACTAGAAGATAGTATCTTTTTTTAGTCTCGCAATATATTTTAATGAAAATATTTTTACTAAATGCTTCCTTATTCAAGTCAAATTTTCCCTAAATTGTTCTAATTAAAATAAAAGCATCAAATAGGAATATGAATCTGTGGGCCTTACTCTTTTGACATCAGTTTTTAGAACATCCAGAGATGTTCTGTGCTTTACTGTGGACTCTTCAGGATCTGCTGCAGCTATGGAATAATTTTCAGAAGTCCTGAAACTTCACTAAAATCTGCTCAAGGCTAAACCATCTTCTAGCCTCTCTCTTGAACAGCAAAAAATACACTGATGCGTCAACAGTGACCATGATTAGACAGGGAGGGATTTGGAGAACACATGGATCAGCAATACAGGTGCAGTATCAGAGTTGTTCCACATTCCTCTAGTTCTGAGGTTTTGGATTACTGGTAGAATTGCTGAAAGAACTGATGCCCTTTAAATAGAAAAGTCAACTGTATAGCAATGAAGCTTATTATTCATTGTTCTTCATATATAAAAAAGTTCATGAAAGAAGCAAATATAGACAATAGTACAAATTCTTTAATACAAACTTTCAAAATGAAATATACTAAGCTTTTTTGTTTTCCAAGAAGATATTAGTCTGCTTATTTTAGGAAGCAATTGAAACTGGCTATCAATCATTGAAATAGGAGATTTCTTTCTTATCAAAATTAATAACTCATCCAATAAATCAGCTAAATTATGTACCAAACTTTATCCCAGATGTTGCTAGTCTAAACTTGCTTTACTTTTTGACAAAGGTCCAGGGCTTGGCTGTGAGTGATGTCTTCATCTCCAGTCTCAGAACTGCTCCTTATCTTTTAAGCGATTTTACATAGATTTTTTAATATTGATAACTGTAGGGTTTAATTGTTGTTTTAATTTCAGGCATTTTGGGGGTTTGTAGATTTCTTTTCAAATTCCCAAAACAACTCACATTATCATATGCAAATTTCTGACTTTTAGGGGAAAGTTTTTAGCATGGAGTAGTAATGCAGAAAAGACCTGAAACCCAGGTGTGTTCTATCTTATTCCGTTGGTGATAAGCAGTTTTCCTCCTAAACAGCAACTGTGATTAATGTAATTATTATGAATCTTTTTCTGTTTTATTTCCTGCAGTAATTTTGCGATTGTGCCTGAGCACTAGCTTTAGTATTCAACATACCAAAGGGAAAAAGACTGTCATTCAGAAGAGAACTATTATTTACATGAAATTATTACATTTTGCAAACATGTGCTTTGAACTTTCACCTGGTAATTAACTATGCTTTCACAGGTGAAAGAATCTAATTTCACTCAGAAGTAAGGTGGTGGTTCAGAAGATTCAGCTTTTTGGTTTCGCTTTTTGCTTTTGCACCTAGACATGCACCTAGACATTTATCTGAAAAGCACAAAAACATTCCATCTGAAAATGGCTCTTGAACTGTTAGTTTAAATATAGCTGTATTTATCACAGCTGTAATAGCAAGTGTTAGTGACACCACTGAGTCAAAAAATCAACTTATTAGGAAAGTGTCTGCTAGCAGAGTTGTCCACACTGTGCAGTCCCAGTCATTCTACCTAGTGGAGAAAACTCTTCTGCCAATATTTTTTTCCAACATGTTCATTTGAATCTTTTCTTCTGACACAGCAGAGATCTGAATACTGTGAGTACTTTTATTATTACTTGGTTTTAATATTTTTTAAACGTAAACCAATGCATATCTGCTAAAACTGGAAAAAAAAAAAAAAAGAAAAAGAAAAAATTTAAGTTTCTTTTACTAAAAACATGGTCAATAAAGTTAGGCTACAATTTTCCATTGCTTTAAAACAGCACAATTGTACTATAATCATTAAGTATAGCCAAAAGATAATGGCTACAGATAGATAGATAGATAGATGGATGGATATTAAAGAAATTCTACAAACAGGATGCTGTGTTAAAATAGAATGTTGAGTTCATCTTATTCTGAAACTCTATTTTGCATATTGATCAGTACAAAGCAATAGGGAAGTGAGGATCAGAAATAGAATTAAAGTATTGAGCTATTAAGAAATAAGTAGAAAAGAAGTGACAAATAAAAGTAAGTAAGAAACAGGTGTTACACAGGACAATGGAAACAGTTCTTCTTGTACTAAACTTCAAAAGAAATAAGAAATCAAATTTCATTTAAACTCAAAACCATCAAATCCTGTATTAAGAAAAACCACATTTTTAGAGAACTGACTATAGATTTCCCCTTCACCATTGTAATGATCTGTATGCAACCTAGATTATCAGAAGACATTATCATCTGAAGGATTTTTGCTGATCTGAGAGAAATGGATGGCCTTCTCATGTGAATACATAATCTTTTATGATTCTCAGAGATGCAAGGGGCTGAACTGGTGCTGAGAATTTACTGTCTCCATTACAAGAGGTGTCACAAGGCACATACATCGTTGAAAAGAAAAAAACCACCCAGATGCTGTACAGTTTTCTTTACTAGCTATTGCTGAGAAAAAGGTTAAATGTTTGGGCCTTTTAATGGTTTGTGAATGTCTGCACAGTCACATTATGATAGCTTAGTTGAGCTGCAGTCTGGTTCATTAGTCCAGGTGGCTTTGTATTGCACATATAGGTGACGCAGCAACTTTGTCATGTGCCAGTAATTCAAGCTACATGGTCTTTAACATTTAGGAAGCTGGAGCAAATCAGACACAGCTACTGTGCCTCAGCATGGAAGTGCTAGATTATTAAATGATACTAATTGTGGTTATGTGTCTAAATCCTCAGCTTTGATTTTTCAATAGCGCCTTTCTTTATTTTAAAATTATGCAGATTTACCAAATGCGTGCTATTCTTCCACTCATAGGAGCAACCACAGCGATATCAGTTTTCAATTGACTAGTTCACGTCCTAGTGAACAATTCTCAGCAGAAGCCTACAGCTTGAAACAGGCATGAGTTCCCCCTCTTTACAAAGCAAAACCAGTACCTAATAATGGTTTTCTTTGTATTTGTCTCAGTTTTTCCTGTTCTTTCACCTCATATAATTAAGGCCAATATTGAAGTCAGTAAGATATATCAAGTGCATTATAACCACTGTGTCTCATTGTGAAAATAAATTCAGCTGCTACTTTCATTCCTCATCTCAGGATTTAAATCTGGAGACAAGAGATTAATGAGACTTTCATCCACTATAGTATTTTGTAAAAGGCTGGTATGGTAAAAGTTTTGTTAGACAGAGGTAGAGGGGTTTTTTAAATGTGGTAAGGAAATAGAACTTCATGGTACTTCCTGTGTATAAACTTAATGTTCTCCCTCACTCAGCACAATGTATGACACTCAAATATACACTGCCTATAGTAAGGCAGTTTGATATTAAGAGCTCTCTTAGCTCTGATACTTCAAGCAGCATTTTCTTGATGATAGGAAGGGAAGCCGTTAAGGAAATGCTTACATTCTTTTGCTTTCTGAAAAATTCCACATCAGATTTGCTAGGCAAAAATGCTATGCATCATGTCTAATTATAAAACAACATCACTGACATGCATCTGAACTGGAAATGTGAAACAGTATTTTCTGGAAAAAAATTCTTTTTGAAGATTACATTTTATTTAAATCTGTTGAAAGGGAAAAGCTATGAAATTCCAGCTTACCACTCAGGTCAGGAGCTATGTTCACACAGTGGCAACTAAATCTCTGTTGAATTGGCTCTCCTGTTTTTCTGAGAAAAACAATATAAACAGAAATCAAATGCTTGTTGCTTGCTTCATTAATATGTCAACACCTTCTGTCTAGAGGGAATGTTGTGCCAGACAGAGTGCTGCATAAATAGTGTAGCAGACAAATTATATTACATCTTGTGGAGTATACACTGACATACAAGTGTCTTGAAGTAACTAAATTATATCTTTTGTCTAAGCCTCAGTCACCACATTGAAAATCAGGTGGAAGAGATGGTATTTGTCGGTCTGTTTTACTTGTGTGACAAAAAGCTCATGTTTTATGTGTTATAAAGCAAATCTTTTCTACTAATTAAATTTACCTAAATATTTATATCACATAAATACGTTCACAGAAAGGCTATAAATAAGACTATATTGCTTCCAATGTGATTGCCTTTTTAAAATCCATTGAATTTTTATGGGCTTTCTGCAAGGACTGATTGTGCCAGAGCACAGATAAACAGAATACAATATCATCGTCTTTTTGGTATTTTCCAGATGATCACTAAAAATGTATTCTGAACAATATTATAATGCAAATTTGGGAAAAAAGTCATTAAGAAATTTCTTTTCAAGAATATGTATGCTAATATGAAATCAAAGATTAAGGAAAATTCATTCAATATACAAAGGACTGTGAGCAGGAGATAGCTGAGAAAGGGAATTTTGCATGTTTGATTTTATATAGAAACTGCTACAACTTAATCAGGTCAGTAAAAATCTAACTCAAGTTTCTTCCTACTTTAAGAGCTAAGTCCACTTTTCTTGTATAATTCCATTTGATCTTTGGTAAACAGAGTTATTGAAAACCTTGATATTGAGTCTACCAGAGCTATCTTGTTAGGCTGGAATTAATCTTTTTGTTTATATAATAAAAAGAAGCAAGCAGCCAGGCTGAGAAAGTTGGGGCTGTTCACGCTGGAGAAAAGAAGGCTGCATGGAGACCTCATAGCAGCCTTCCAGTATCTGAAGGGGGGCTATAGGGATGCTGGGGAGGGACTCTTCATTAGGGACTGTAGTGAGAGGACAAGGGGTAATGAGTTAAAACTTAAACAGGGGAAGTTTAGATTGGATATAAGGAAGAAGTTCTTTACTGTAAGGGTGGTGAGGCACTGGAATGGGTTGCCCAGGGAAGTTGGGAATGCTCCATTGCTGGTGGTGTTCAAGGCCAACTTGGACATAGCCTTGGGTGACATGGTTTAGTGTGAGGTGTCCCTGCCCCTGGCAGGGGGGTTGGAACTAGATGATCTTAAGTTCCTTTCCGACCCTAACTATTCTATGGTTCTATGATTTTATGATAGTTGCATTTTAACCAGCAGAAGGATAACATTCAGTGTCAGCATGAGGCATCTGGGGAGCTATTAAGGTGACTGCTGCTTCCTCAGCTCTTTTCCTCTCGTTTAATTTTATTATGTCTTTATCTATTGAATAAGAATACTGCAGGGGAGAATTTGGTCAGCAAAATTTATTAATTTGGCAGTGTTTCTGATCATTACCACATTTTAAAGACAATTTACCAGGAAAAAACAAAAATTTAGATAATGCATTGGGAATCAAGGATTAAATTCAGCTTCTTAATTGTACAATTCTTAATCTTTCTGAATAGACAACGAAGTTCACAGTTGCATGACTAAGTGCAAGATTTGACAACTTTTTTAATTTAGCACACTAAATTACAATTTCATTGAAGCACTCATTCTAGGTTAATTAAAATGCAAGTTGCCAGTAAATGAATTATGTAAATAAGATATTGTAGAAGTCGTGCAGTAATTACTAATCCTACATTTATAACCTATTGATTTTCAGCAACTTGTACTAAACCTTAAATGTGTAATGTGTAATTAAAGAAAAGATTAAGCATGAAGTGATATGTGAGAGGTTTTGAAGATAAACTGATATGAAATCATTACATATCATTCTTTTTCCAATAAACCCTTTGGGAGATGCAAATTTTCATATGGTATATTTCGATTTTATCTTGGCCAACCACAGCTTTCAGAAGTGAGGCCCTTTGCTGTCAAAACCATAGAATCCCTTATTTAATATTTTAACAGTTTTAGAAGAGGTCAGAATGTCAGCTCTCCATCTTAATCACATTTTTATAACTGCACAAGGAATAAGTATTATTATATTGACATTCCTTGGAAAGAATATAAGATAAAGTTCATCTTCTTATTTCCTTCTTGTTTTCCTCTTTTGAAGTTGTGTCCTAGGAACTTTCATGTGTGATACGCCTGTTAAATGCATAAAAGAATTGCTCTCATTGCAAGTTCAAAAGATACATTTTTATAAATTTCACCTGAGTTTCCCTATGATGCAAATAATTATGTCTAGAAATGGGGCATCTCTATTGCAATCCCAAACTGTGCTCTGGAAGGCTCACTCCAAGTGCCGGGTGCAGGAGCTCTCACAGCACTGTTTAGCTTCTCACCAGCCAGAGGCTCGGTCATATTATAGCTGGAAAGTCTGGCAAAATTGAATGGACAAATATTGATCTCAAATTAATGATTAAATTCTGAATGTTATTTAATGATTAAATTAGCTATGTCATATCAGCTTGCTTCTGAACATTTAAATATCAGGTTTTTTTCTGAACATTTATATATCAGCCTCTGAGATGAGGCTGTTTTTCCCCAAGAACCCTGCAAATTTTTGACAATAAGGTGATTTTCTAAAGTGTGGACTGATATGTGAGTGATATTACTGAAACTTTTATAACCGAACTAGGAGCAACGACACAAGTTACACATCTGCATACGAAACCAGGAAATAACCACCCCTTTGGTTAATTAGAATTTAATTACTGCATCACTTAATTAAAGACTTTTAAAATGGTTTAATTTTATTTTTATTGTAACTTCAGGGCATCCGAAAGGAATACCAATTAGTGCTTTGCATTTTTCAGCCTTCCCTGAAGAAACTACTGCAGAATGTACTTTGTGGTGTAAGCGGCAAAAAGGCTGCTGGACTTCACACATTTTTACATTACACATGAAGAGGTAATTGCCAGGTAATTTCAGCTTCTGCAGCCTAATAGATACAGTTCAGGCAACTAGCTGGGCACCGAAAGTACTACCTAGCCCTGGAAATATTATCAATAGAAGCAGGGAACAGTGCTGGATGTTCCTGTCCATCCAGTCAGGGCTGCCCTTGACCCACCGCTTCCTCCACAGCCCCAGCAGATGCCCAGGGGCCTCAGCGACAGCAAGAATCAGGGCTTGCCTTTTCTGCACTTGTTTGAGCATGGGCAAAGTTGCCAGAGGAGTCATTCATCAATAGCCTTTATGCTCCCTGGAGAAACAAGGCAGCATTTAGTTTTGCCGTTATGCAGTGCTGTGATAAGAAACAGCGGAAGAAAATTACTCTACCTTGTCCACATCTATAGATACAGATATAACATGCAAAGGTAATATACAGGTGGGACTCAAATATTGATTATTTCCTTTGTTGTGGATAATAGATTTGAGTCTGAAACACATATTCTTTAAATATGCTTTGAAATAAACATCTATTGTGTCCACTTTTAGAAGTATTTTGATGCAAATCAGCAAATCAGCATCAGCTGCATTCTGTTACATTTAATGTGTTCTTGGGGTGTCCAGAGGACACCAAAATACCAGTAAATTAATGCTTAGTTTACAACACAAAACCTGAACAATCTAGGTAGGTAGTCTGTGACAGTAAGTCCCAAAGGGAAGATCCTGGCTGAAGAAAATTGCCACTTTTTCTCCTAACATTGAGAGAAATCTTTTCACCAAAAAAGAGACAAACAAAACTTTGGCTGTCAAGATAATCTAAACCTTGTCTTACCACATCCAACTGTCCAGGTTAAGAGAGAGGTCTATAGGCTCTTGGAGGAAACCATTCCTGCTCACGTCTCTCCAGACCTTGGAATTCTCTTTTAAAATGGTCTGTAGATGCTGCAGCCTCGTGTGATGTGCCCTTTACCATGATATCTCAGAGAGCAAGCATCAAAGTCATGTGGGTTTTAGACATACATAGTCTTTTCAAGGCCAAGACATGAAAATTGTTCTGATTTAGAGTAAAAAGAGTATAAATTGCTTAGAAGGGAGTAGCAAAGAAACTGAGATACAGCATGAAAAAAGAAATCTGAATTGCAGCCTCAAATGGCACAAAGGACCTCAAGAACGTCTATGAAGACTCCTCACACTTGTGTTATGCGGAAGCTTGAGAAGATGCTAGACATATGTACTGGTATGGCAGATCTTGGTGGCAAACCTGTCTGATTTAATGCACAAAGTGAATACTTAGAACAACCTAAACAATCACTTTGATGAGAATTCAGACTTAATGAAAATATATAAATAAATAATTGCTTCACATTTAGATTTGCAAAATTGAAATACTTGTTCACTTTAAGTGAGAAAAAGTAATTTCAGGCAAAAATCTTGGGCTAGTGTTTCAGAAAAAGAAACACTTAAACAGCATTCTAGAAAGCAAAACTAAAGCCTGACATTCTAACTAAAGCACTAACTAAAAGAAAAGGTTGTAACATACAGTTCTTCCATAACTGGCTTTTTAACTGTTGTTGTTAAGTTTAGAACGTGTGCAAGTTTAGAAATTCCTGTAAATATATTTTTTATTTCTTTGCCTTAAAAAACCCAAAACCTAGCCAACAAAAACCCAAAAATCAAACAAACAAACAAAAAAAAAATTAAACCAGAAACCACAGGGTATTAAAATCCCACAAGGAACATGGACTTAATTGACTTCAAACGGTACTCAGATCAGCGAGGGATCTGGGATGATCCAGTATAAGGATATTTGGACTGAACATCAGGCAAAAGCTTGCTAACAAGTAAATGTTATAATAGACTGTGGAATGATCTCCCCAGTGGAACAGCTTGACGCCTTAAACTAGACTAGATAAAACAACAAGAAATACGCTGTTGTGCAATATAGGGTGGCCAAGAAGTGACTCACTTGCTATTTCTTTTCTCTCCTAAAATCTATAATTCTGTGATACTTTTGTGGTTGCAGGTAACTTTACAGCTCTATCGATAATATCCATTAGGGAGTGGAACACCAATAACTATGTGTTGTGGTTTAAGCCGTAAATCACACAGTCGCTCTCTCATTCATTCCCCTCTCTTTCTTCCCCTCTCTCCCGGGTGGATGGGGAGGAGAATCAAAAGAATGCAATTCCCACAGGTTGAGATAAGAACAGTTTAGTAACTAAAGTATAACACAAGACCACTACTGCTACCACCAATAATGACAAGGCAAATACAAGGAAAGAATACAGTAGCTCACCCCTTCTAATACAAAGCCCGACCACTCACTTCCCCCTCCTTCTTCCCCCCCACTCCGGGGGGGGGGGGGGGGGGGGGGGAAATGGGGAGAAGAATCAAAAGAATGCAACTCCCACAGGTTGAGAAAAAAACAGTAACTAAGGTATAACACAAATCACCACTGCTGCCACCACCACCACCACCACTGACCAGGGAAATACAAGGAAAGAGAATACAACTGCTCACCACTCAATGACCGAGCTGTGAACTGAACTCTTCCAGGTTTCTGCCCCCAGTTTTACATCCTGGGCATGACGTTCTGTGGCATGGAATAACCTCTTTGGTCAGTTTGGGTCAGGTGTCCTGTCTCTCCTTCCTCCCAGCTTCCCCTCCTCCCTGGTAGAGCATGAAACTCAGAAAGTCCTTGGTCAGACCAAAACATCACTAAGCAGTAATCGAAACGCTGGTGTTATCAGCACTGTTCCCAGGCCCAAAGTCAAAACCACAGCGCTGCACCAGCTACCAAGAAGGAGAAAAATGACTGCTACTGCTGAACCCACGACACTATATAGAAAAAATCTAGGGGTGTTTTGTCTTATTTAAGAACAGAATAGAAGGCTTGCAGCGAAATGGAGCAGGGTGCAAATATTCATCAAAATTAATTTCAGGAGCTAAGGAATTTCTGAATAAACTGCCTCACGTAACCATGTGCTAAAAGCCTTGACTGAAAAGAAACTGGACTCCAATGCACATCAAGGTTCAGAAGAACACTAGGTGGAAAAAAGATCCATGCATAAGCATTAGAGGTATCAGAAGTTATCATCATTGACTAATTTAGGCTGTGTGCAGAAAAGGTCTCTCCTGCTTCTCATGTATTTTTGTGCCTGGACATTCCTGCTAATCTTCTGCTCAGAACAGAATATTTCTATCTTCTCTTCCTGTTTCACAGAACTGAAACAATAACATCAGCAGAGCTGCATATAATATAAAAGATGCAAAGGAATTTCTTGCTTTGAAAGTTCAGTGAGAACAAAGCAGTAAAAGATCGTGAAAAGAAATAAACTTACAGCACAGAATGGCTGGAAGTGCCAATTTGCTTTTAACTGAACAGTAAAAGGTGCACTAGGTGCAGAAAATTGCACTGGGACTAAAATAGTACCACTTGGTTTAAGCCTGTTGTTAACGGCTAGAAGGGTAGCTACAGAGAAACACTGTTGACAAGGGCACATTTGCTCTGTTGAGTGTTGTGGCTGTTTATGACAATATACTCTTCATATTAGTCCAAATAAATACAAAATTATTTCCTAAGCAAATGGGAATTGGAAGTGAGAAAAAGAGAAACAGTATCTGATCTTGATGCCAGTGATTTTAGGAAAAATTAATTCATCCTTTGTTGTAAATTTTTTTATCATGAGAATCTTTATCAACTGCAATGCTGTCTGAAGCAATGTCCTAAGGCAAAAGCAAAAGCAATGCACACAGTGTCACAGCAACTGCTCAGCTTCATATTGTACAGGGGTGATTGATCCAAAGCACAAACAATAACATTTTAACAAAGAATTAAGACTGATCCAAAATGAAGCACGAATTTAATTAAAAGGCAGCCTACTGAGAGATGAAAGGCCTAGAAAGGGAGGTAGAGGCCCACAGCAGATCTTCAGCAGAAAGGCTAGTATAAGGAAAAGTAGCTCAAGAGAAAAGCTGTTTCCAGAGGAAAATGGATTTTTATTTTTTTTAAAAAGAATTTCTTGAATCAGTTTTTAAAGCCAAAGAAACAAATACAATAAAATTGATGGTAAAGACTGATTTGGTAGGTAGCTGTGAAGGATCATTCAGCTCTGATTCCTTTTCATGAAAGAGTGATGCAGAATTGGTTACCAATGCAATCAAATCTGCCTTCTCCCTACAGCAGATGTGCTTTTAAAAAAAGCATATTAATTTTTACAAACAAGTTGGGTTTTTTTTTTTCCAATTGCCTTGAATGGACAGAAAATTTGCTTCCTCAACTGGGAGACCAAGAGATACACAAAGAACTAAATTCTTATCTCTGAAAGCAGTTCCAGCAGGTCAGCTACGTTCTGTGGAAAGAAAGGTACGTTCCTCTGATCTTTACCATCTTCAGACACAAAGACGTTGCAGCTTACTCAGTGCTTATACTGCCTATTGGTTGGATAGCAATCTTTAGGCACCAAACTATTTAATGTAGTGCTTTTCTCTAGCACTAAATTCATTCCTACCATCTACAACTTAATAATGAAGCCATGGACTTTTCAGGAGAGGCCACTTGGTTAGGATGATGACCATTCTGGCTGAAGGCCCCATTACAGTTAATTAGATAGCACTCTTACATGCAGTAGCATTTCATCTCAATAAGGTCTTGGGACAAAGGCACTTATCACTTCAGACCAAATACTCCTGAAGATGTTATCCAACATTAAAAAATAAACAGGCAAACACCACAGCCCCCACACAAACAACAAACAAACCACCATCAAAAAACTCAGACAAACGAATCAATCAACCAACCAACCAAATGAAACAAACCCAGAAATAAAGAATGTCTTTCTGAAAAAATTTTACACTTCAGTAGAAACAGGGCAAGACCTGTCTTTTTTTCGTCTTGCCAGGGTCTTAAGAAGCAAATCGTTGTCCAGCTTTTATGGTCTGACATGTTGCAAAGCTGAGCTAATTTTAACTTTATTAACAAGTAGCGGAGTATTCTCCACTGACACATGGTGTGGAAGACCCCAGTATTAGTGATGGTCACTGGAAGTCACTCTGAAAATGCATGAAAGAAAAAAAAAAGAACACAAAACTTATAGAGAAAAGTAATAAGTTTTATGCAAGCAGATGATCTTTTGGGAAAAGAAATCTCACAGCCAAATTCTTGGGCTTACAAGTACTTCTTTGATTGTGAAGCAGCAGACATTGCAAGTGATTTCTTTTCATTGCCTTTTCCAAGAAAATGGTGTGTGTTCCCAGAGTTTAACTTTCCTGATATTTCTGCACATCTGTGTTTCAGCAGAACTTTGCTGGCAAAAAAAACATTGCTTGTTTTCCTCAAAAGGCCAGACTCAGTGAAATAAGCATTAGCTGCATTGATTTCTGCAAATTTTCCCAGGCACTTTGTGGATAAAAACTGTGTATCTTACACATAGCAAACAAAAACTTTATTGAAATTGCAAGATACACATCCCAAGATTGAGAGATCCCATATTCAAGGCAAGACATACAAGTCACTTCCTTGTGTTTCCTGCAAACAGTAAGGCATGGAAACAGCAGGCTTCAGCTGCAAAATGGGATGGAGTTTCACAGGATGAAGAAATGGAAACTCCCTTAAATTTTTTCCCCTGCAGAATTTCAAAGGTTTCCTGTGAGTAAGGTATTTGAATTTATTTTATTTCATTTTTTTCAGTTTCATGAATATTTAATGATGGAGCTATTACACAACATACATGTGAGTTTCACTACAGTTGTTCTGGCACATCCCTCAAATACACATTTCAAGTTCAAATGGAACTCTTGGTTGCTTTGTCTTTTTGAAAATGACTGCATTTATTCAAGAGGATCACTTCTGGTTTGTATTTTTCTAAAAGAAATCAGTCAGCTGCATACATTCGTAACTTCACTTTCTCACCTCAAGGCCATTCCTGAAATCGTTTTCCATTTCATCCTTGCAGGAATTTTTCTTTTCAAAGGAAATAATGGTAGAGTAAGGACTTCAAGAATGGCCACCTTTGTCTATATTAATTTCACCAAATATCTTTGGGTTTAGGGGTATAATTCTTGTTCTTTCCCTGGCCCATCTCTCTTCAATCCAAACATATATTGCTCAAGAGTTTAACTTTCCAGTCTTTTGAAGAACTCGGTTTTTTATGACAGATTAAGATACACATTATTACAGTGTTTGATAGCCTGGGGCATATACTATTTTGCAGAAAAGAAAAAAAAAGTGTTGTTTTTTTTCTGACAGAATTAAAGTAGAGGACTTGAATTTTCAGCAGTTTGTGCCCACAGGAAAAGTGTATGGCTGTGTTCAGTCCATTCTTTGGAGCTACAAAGAATCAGTTATTGTTTCCTGTACCCCTATTTGACTTAGATATTTCCACAACACTGTTAACCAATTCTTGAGCCAAACTTTAGCAGTTTCACTTCCTGTGAAATAGATTAATAATAGCTGTAATTATGGGGTACTGAATAATCTGAAAGTAAGTTTCTTCCCTGCCGCACAGTACATGAATCTTAATTTGGATTGCAAATTTGTAGATTTGTCATTGTTTCCTGGTTCATAAGCAAGTGAATTGATTTCAAGTTTTTGGAAGTTGACAATCTTGTTTAGAAGCACCAGTCAGTAATTCTGCTGAAGGGGTGGACTACCTTGTTCCTTTTAGACAACAAGAAACCTTACCCATCTTTCTGAACAGTCAACTTACTGGTATTTTTCATATTTACATCTAGTAGCAATAGAATAAAGCACTCCATCTTTCTTTTATTTGGTGTATGCTTTGTTGATCCCTGGCAAAATACTGTTGGTTTTATTGTCTTCACAGGGAAACCAGTTAAAACAGTTAATGAGCTGCCAACCATGATACACTGGGTAAAAAACAAAGCCAGGAAAGAACCATGAGACTTTTTTCACATCTCATGCTTCGTTTATTAAGATTGTCCTCTAGAAGACTTTTTTTCCTAGTATTAATAAGGTTTCTGGTAAATTCTAATTATAGACTAAGAGATTAAATTTAACACCATCTATATTAAAAAAAAATCTGCAAGAAAAGACAGATGATCCCATTCCTTACTGACAAAAAGAAAAGAATCTGAGTGAAGCATATTACTGCATTGAAACCTCATTTTGAAATAAAAAAAAAAGATAAAAAGATTACTTGAATCTCACAAATGTAGTACAATGACAATCACCAAAAGCTTTTAAAAAGCAGACTTTATTGCACTATTTTTGCTCTTGCCTGAGAACACAGAACATCTGTCATTAGACAACAGGAAAATACTGTGCTGTGATACAGTCCAACAACTGAACACACTGTTTTGTTACATTTTACTCTACTCTTACTACTCTGCAGATTTATGTCCCAATTACTAGAACTGAAAATGGGAACATAGAAGCATTTTATGACCAATCCAAGGAGTGATTGACAAAAGTGCTAAGAATGGGGCATAGTTACAAGTGACCTCAGTATAAAATTTAGTGCTGAATGTATTATTAAAAGGTGTTCTACCAATATATCTTGATTTTATATAAGGTCAGGGACTTTGGTGCTTTCTAATTACAATAGATTGAGCTTGATAAGTAATCCATTTAACTTTAAGACTTCTCATTCAAAACACAATCTGAACCTAATAACTTCCTTTTAGTCTGGAAGTTTCTGTCCTATCTTTCCTGCCCTTAATGTTTCCAGCTGCCTATATTCATCCTGGAGTCATCTGCATGCCCTGCGAGATGCACAAACAATTCATTAATCTAGCCCTCTGAATTTGGGACTTAAATCATAGCTAAGCTCTTGTGGTACACAATGATTATGGGCTAGAGGATGAAATGGAATATGAGTGATTTGAACAGAGAGATGTGTGCTTCTACAGCAAATGTATGCCTTCAGATTAGTATGTGTGACACGCAATAACCTGTTCAACTGTCTCAGAATCTACATCTTTCTGTACTTTTGCATTTCATTTTGTTTTGTGCTGATCTGATGACACTGCCCACTGGTGTATCTGAATAAGGACTGAACAGAACTTAAAGGCACACTTTTTGAATAACATACCTGAGAATATAGTGTCTGGAGAGAAAATGTTTGTTGATGAGTAGAAGAGTTAAGCATGCACTGACATGTTTTCTTGCTGCTTTTTCAATGTCTCACATTCTTCAGGCCCTAATTACAAGCACTATTATTCACTTCTCTTGTTCTAAGATTACCTTTATCTAAATATAAGTGTATACATATACACACATGACAAAAAGAGGATGAACTTAGTAATATTCATGATTGAATGACCCTGTGAGCAAGGTTTGTTCATTATTATTAAGCATATTCTGTCAACTACCATGTCTGAAGACTTCTAATTATGCTGCTGAATTAGCAGTCAAGTAGCATTGTTTGTTCTTTGAAATTATGTGGTCTTCTTTTATTTAAATGATTAATGATGCATATTAATCAAGAACTGAGTTTCTGCAGCAAACTACCATCTACCTTGGGGAACAAAGCTAGAAATTAAATTAGCTCTTTTGTGATGTGACTGAATTTTTCCTTTTTCTTTTTCTTTTCCTTTTATTTTTTCCCTCCAGAGACATGAAAAACAGATACTGTCTTTGGCTTTAGTTTACAGTGTGGAAACCTTAAAAAAAATTGGTTTTGAAATCTTATGGAAACTGGTTTGACAGGTTAGATAAAAAAAAATATGCCTATACATGCATGAAGCAGATCAGAACAAATGAATGCATACCTCTCCATTTGCCTTTGCAGAAAAAGGTGAGGCAATGAGCTTGTGCCATTTGCAAGAGCAGCAGTGTTCCCCTTTTCTAGAAAGCAACCCTCCCAACCAGGGTGAAACACTCACTTCCTTGAAAGGTAACGTGAATTCCAAGCTTTTGCCTTCTCCTTTTTGCAGTTCATTGTTCAGTGTGAGATTCCCTGCTGCAGAAGAGAAGGGGAACATACTCAGGTTGTTTCTAGGTATCAAATGACACTGATGACATCTAAACTTCCAGGTCTTGTGTTATAAGTATTTAAATTCTCCCTGCGCACATGCTTACTTGTCTCCATAGTTATTTGCTTGTCCCTGTCTGTAGCTGGCATTGGCTACCTGCAAATTAGAGTTACCGAGAGCAGTAGAGTGTCAGAAACATCAAAATAACTTTCTGACTATGCTAAAACCTTGGGTAGTCTCACTGGCTGCTGCTCCATCCTTGGCACTGATGGAGGAACTGAGCAGATGGTCATTGCCAGAGAGGGACAGGCTCCATCCAGAATAGCTGCTGTGCAAACTCCTGTTCCTCTGGTAGCAGCAACCTGGACAGTAAATCTGGTTTTCTGGTGTTTTCCATGAGTTCTCTTTTCACCTGTATTCCTTAACAGTCTGTGTTCAAGCCTGTGTTTATATAACAAAGTTCAATGTTGTTTCACCCTGGCTGGATCTGAAACCTGGATGATATCAATTTAGCTGATTTCATAGGGTCTCGGATTCTGGAATCAGTAGGCTGAACAAGGAAATTTTCTTTCACACACTCAGTGATAGGTTCAGGAAATGCAAAGTCCAGCTGGAGCTAAGTCTGGTGAGGAACATGAAAGACAGCTATAAGGGTTTCTACATCACAGCAGAAGGAAGACAAGGGAAAAAGCAGGCCTGCTGCTGAATGGGGTAGGCACCCTGGTCACAAAGAACATGGAAAAGGCTGAGGTGCTTGATATCTTTTTTGCCACAATCTAAGACTGGCCTAGGTGAATCACAGGCCCCTGCCACCAGGGGAAAGTCTGGAGCAAGGAAGACTTATCCTAGGTGGAGAAGGTCTTGGACTAGACAGTGTTCAGAAGTCCCTGCCAACTTCAGCTCTTCTATGGTTATGCAGTTCTGTAAAAGGTGATAAAATTTCACTATTCAGTGTTCGGAGAAGAGCTTAAGAACATGAAATGCTGAACCTACAAATGTCTTGTCAGTATTGATTTATTAGATCTCATTCCCACCATGCCTCATACCGTTCTAGCCTAGTTCTTCCAGCTTTTCTACGGTTACCACAAGATGTAAAGACATTTGCCTTACTAGATCTCGAAAGATTTTAGAGATAATGCAGTTAGCTTTCGCCTATATCAAGAATCAGTTGCTAGTAGTCTCTTCCTGCCTATCCCCTTCCAGGGTAATAACTTTGAAAAGAGCAAACATAACCCTTTTACAAAAAAGTATCACAGTGGAGAACAACTTCATACCCTCTGTTTACTTCACACTCTACTGAAGCTTTCAAAAGAAGAAAAGGTCTATTCTCAAAAAATCGCAACTATTTCTCTTCATAATTAAAGTTAAGAATGCAGACTCCTGACCTACAGCTTCATGGCTTAAAGGAGGCAACTGAATGACCCCATATGCAGCGACCAAATGATCGGAAAATAAAATAAGAGAGGAATAAGTCCCCCTGTGAAATAAACCTTTCCACTAGATTCAAAAGGCAACCTGCCTTGAGGCAGGTTCAGTCTGGTGACAGCTGTCTTTCAGGATTTACTTGTGCTGTTTCAGAATATGGTACTTGTGTCTCTGGTAGAATAAGCAATAAATTCTCTATCAAACTTTTGGGATCTTCGCTTTTTTTTTAGAAATGGAAACCTTTAAATGAGAAGTGCACTTTAACTGTATAGTGTAGTTAAAGAATTTATACTGTTTCAATCCTGATGTCCTAATCAAATTCCAACTTAACTAATTCCAACTTAACTAATTTCTGCCTCTAACACTTTCCTGTTCTGCTTGTAAATTTATTTTCCACTTTCTAATCTTAATTATGATGTAATAACATTGCTATGTAATTTTATCATGGCTGTTTGGTTTTAACACAGGAGGATTCAGCTTTGGAGCTAGAAATTAAAAGCCGTTCTTCGCAGTAAATGTATCAGCTTAGAATTGCTTTAGGGCCAAAATATAATCCACACTTGTGAGTTGCTGTCATGGGTTCGGTAGTAGCAGTCATTTTTTTCTCCTTCTTAGTAGCTGGTACAGTGCTGTGTTTTTGACTTTTGGCCTGGTAACAACGCTGATAACACTGATGTTTCAGTTACTGCTTAGTAATGTTTTGGCCTGACCAAGGACTTTCTGAGTTTCATGCTCTGCCAGGGAGGAGGGGAAGCCAGGAGGAAGCAGAAACAGAACACCTGACCAAACCTGACCAAAGAGGTATTCCATGCCACAGCATGTCATGCCCAGGATGTAAATACGGGGTGCAGAGACCTGGAAGGTGGGGGTTCGCTACTGGGTCGGGCTTCGTATTGGGTGGTGAGCAGTTGTATTCTCTTTCCTTGTATTTCCCTTGTCATTATTATTATTGGTGGTAGCAGTAGTGATTTGTGTTATACCTTAGTTACTAAACTGTTCTTATGTCAACCTGTGGGAGTTGTATTCATTCAATTCTCCTTCCCCCCCCCCGGGAGCTGGGGGGAAGAACGAGGGGGAAGTGAGTGAGCGAACTGGGTGAGTTATAGTGGCTTAAACCACGACAGTTGCAATTGGTTTTCCATGAGGGATTACAGGGGTCTCCATGTGTAAATTGCAGGTGTAACTTTTCAGAACTTTATCTATAGCTAAATATTTAAAGTTCTGCTTTTCCATTTATATGTACAGATGCACAGACAGGCACACATATTCACGCACACACTTCTCCCTTTTAAGGCTGCCTGAAACACCACACTCTATCTTCCCGTCTGATTTTTTTTCAGTCATGGGTTCAGCAGTAGCAGTCATTTTTCTCCTTCTTAGCAGCTGGTGCAGAGCTGTGTTTTCAACTTTCGGCCTGGGAACAGCGCTGATAACACCGATATTTTTAGTTACTGCTTGGTAATGTTTTGGTCTGACCAAGAACTTTCTGATTCTCATGCTCTGCCAGGGAGGAGGGGAAGCCAGGAGGAAGCAGAGACAGGACACCTGACCCAAACTAGCCAAAGAGGTATTCCATACCACAGAATGTCATGCCCAGGATGTAAAAACAGAGGGCAGAGACCCGGAAGGGTGGGGGTGCACTGCTTGGTCGGGCTGGGTATTGGTGGTAAGGGATTGTATTCTTTTCCCTTTTATATCCCTTGTCATTATTATTATTGTTGGTAGCAGTATTGATTTGTGTTATTATACCTCAGTTACTAAACTGTTCTTATCTCAACCTGTGGGAGTTGCATTCTTTCGATTCTCCTTCCCATCCCTCTGGGAGCCGGGGGAAGAAAGAGGGAGGAGGGAGTGAGCAAACTGCATGGCTGAGAGGCTTAAACCATGACAACTTTCAAATTTGAGTATGTCTGATGAGTCACTATGAAAACTAAACACAAAAGGAGTTTGCTTTTACCTCCATGGTTTGTGAAGGGAAATAAAGATTTACTCTCTTAGGAATGGTCAAGATATGGGTTTATTTCTTGTTCAGAGAAGCTATTTTTTTATGTTCACAAAAAAAAAAAAAAAAACACGAAAATGTATAAGAACTGAGGGCAAGAGCATTCTCTTCAATTAAAAAAACAAAACAAACAACACAGCAAAACATCAAAAACCAAACTAAAACAGAAACTAAACAACGTTTTTACTGCATTTTGTACTCAAAAACAATTTCCATCAAAAGAGGAATTTTTCTGTGTCATTTTTACATTAACTACTCTGACTTATTGAATTATTTCACTAAATCCATATAGGTTTGCTCATTTCACCTGCAGTACTTAAACTGTAAAATTGTCATTTGAAGCTGTATTTTTAGCTTGGAGCAGTTACAGATGTTGCCAAAAAAAAGCCCACTCGAAACAGTGGTCTAGGTTACAGAGGGATATGATTGCTTTCCATATCACACCACAAATCTCTAAAACTGAAAAACATCAGCATGATTCAGGTTATTTTTGTATTAATAAAATTCCTCAGTCAGCTTTACTTCCTGCATTTAGTATTTGTCTGGTCATTCAGATGTTGCTACTGCCAAGTAGGTGACCACCTATGCTGTAGCTGGGTTCTCAGATGGTTTACGAGGGCATTTTCTCACTAATCCTGAGGAGATACTTCAGTGATGCACTTAAAACATAGGAGTAATTCTCTTCACATTTCCTCTACAGAAACACGATTTGTTTGCCAGGAAGCATTTCCTCTGTCTGTCATTTTTAGCAGAGTGAATCTGGCGAGACTCTGTTGCAATCAGTGACTCTACTCCTCAATTCAGCTGGTTTAATATTTTCCATTGCTGGAAAAATGTCCAAGCTGGATCCCTGATAATTTTAAAGAAACTTCACTTTGGACAGTTCTCAGGGTAGAATTATAATTGTCTTTAACCATGGATTTTAGATTTCAGAGTCAATTTCATTCATCATCTTGCCTTGTCACCTTTTAAATTGTCTTTGTTAAGACAATTTAAGGTTAATCTTAGGTAGATCCTGCTGAAATTATTTTGCCTTCAAAATTATTGAAGAATTGGTTGGAGGTTTGTTTTTTTTTTTTTCAGAATATACTTTAATTACTATGAAATTAAAATTTTCCACAAGAATCTTGCTAATGAATTTATGTCTTGAAATTTTTCTAATGAAATATAGATTTCAATGACATTCTAATCCTTTAAATTTTCATTTATCAAACAATTCCATTTTGAGTTAATCTAAATTTTACATTAATCTACTTAAACTGCTGCGTCACATCAAGCCTTCTTTCCCTTCTGCAGCCAGCTTTTTCTGGACTACCTCTTCCATGGAACAATGTGGTTTCCCTGTGATTGAAGTTTGTTTATGTTGGTTAGAGGATATGGCTGAATCTGTAACACTAAATTACATTTCCTAGGAAATATGATGACAACTCAGAATGATCTTTAACTGACTTGAAATTAAACTTTCCAACATTTCCAAATATATCTTTTTCTGATTTTTGAGTGTGAGAAAATGTTCAATAATCTGGAAAATAAATGTTTTAGCAGTCATTATTTCTTTTGGCAGAAAATTGTAAATTACAACTGTTTTGAGTTTTGGATGCATTGCACATAAACCACTCAGACATAATGGGAAATTCTCCTAAGCTGTTCTAAGGAATGTACATTCCTCCTTCTTCCCTAGGCTGATATTTTTTTTCCTTGTTGTTTTAACATGCTTAATTAACATATCAGTCCTCTTTTCTAATACATTTGACTGCCAGAAATGGTCATTTTTTGGACAATGTAGTTTTACAGCAAAACAGAGTTCAGTTTACAGTGTACATGTTAAGTCTGAATTCTTTAGTGACTGGTAGGTCAGTGAGCCAGCCTTCATGAATGTGTATGACCAGAAAAAGAAATTCAGAACATTTTAAGTCATTGGAAAGTTGGTTTGACACACATGTATGTACTAATTGCAAAGACAGATGTGCCAGTGTCCTGTAGTATGTTCTGTGTATTGAACACAAAAAAAAAAACTTTATAACAATCTACCAAATTATATGCTAAGTGATAAAATATAATTTTAATAGGAAAGTAGGATTCCTGTTTTGAAAAAGCAAAAGAACTATTGTCCTCAGCAATTGTGACAGGCTTTAGAGCAAATTTGCCATTGAATTTTCCTGTGGTTAATTCATGTGTTGCACGGGGTCCTGTGATTTCCCACCAAACTTGTTTGCTATAGAGGAAAAACCTACCACACCTATGTCAGAAACATTAATGAATGCTGAATAGGATTATTCTACTACTAATAAGGATTCAAATGACATTTTGTATTATAAATTGTTCATTGACTTATGTATGTTCATAATTGCTTGTAGATAATTTTAGTGATAAATATTGGGGGGAGGGAGAAATAGTTACCCCGTAAAATACAGTTGCCTAAGTTACAAGTGATGTTCTTTATGTATCCTTTGAACACTGGAGGATAAGACAGTTTAGGTACTCCGAACTTCATTTTGAACAATACTGACTGTACACACATGAATGTCTGCCTTGGTATGTATGTCATATTTATGATACATATATACACACATAAAGTGCTCAGTTGTACATATAAGCTATGTACATACATGCACATGTGTATACAGCTATATGTATATGCACACACATATGGACTTGGACAATACCTAACGTTTGTAGGGTATAAGGAGATTAAATAGCTTGGTCACCTGATGTTGAAATTCCTAGGTAGCTTCATTGTCATCGCTGAGACAAGCTTTATTTAAGATGGACATTTTTAAGAGAATTCCTATATAGTAGATTTTTATGCACTTGAAAAAATACAATTCCTATTCTTCTTTCTTCCAATTTTTCAAATAAATTACCCAAGTATTTTCTCAAGAGATCAAATTTCTGATATCAGAAGATTCTTATTGGTATCTGTCATTCTTGTCTAAACTGCTGAACATCTTTTTTGAAGTGTAGTACCCCAGATTGCATACCACTCTAACCAAAGCCTTCCTAAAGCAAAATGAAAAACCGGGATTTGTCCAGGTTTCTCTTATGAAAATTTCTTTTTTTTTTTAATAAGAGCAATACCTTCTTGATTCATTTTGTGCTCTCCTCTAAATCTAGATAATTTTAAAAAATGGTCCCTGACTGGTTTTTCCCATGTCCTTTATTGTGCAACTTATTTTCATTTCACACTTTATTGATTTTCAGCCTAAATTTTCATCCTATTTCTGGAGTTTATAAAAAAATTACCCTATTACATTCTAATTTTGTCCTCTGATACACTTGCAGTCCCAGTCAGATGTTGTCTTCAAATTTAGCAGCACTATTTTCTGTTACATCACTTCATTAGTGAAAATATTGGATAGAATTGAATGATGTTTAATTCTGCCCAGTCTTATCTGATAACTTCCTTTTATTTTCATAGATAATTGTTAGATAAGTGCTCCTTGTATACTGTTGTCTAACTTGTGTTGCGCAAATTTCAAAGACGTTTTTAAAGCCGTTTTCATAGCTTGAGATGGTATCAAAGCCTTATTGATGGCAGCAAACCCCAAGAAAGCTCCTGTTCTTTTCCTATCAGCAAGGTCTATTAATCTGACAAAGAAGAAAATTTGATATGGTTATATACCACAAATCCATCCTAGTTCTTATTTAGCTCTTTGTTATTTTCCATGCTTAAATAGATTTCCATTATTTGCTTCAGATTTTTGCTGGAAAAAGAATCAAAAAGTGACTAATCTGCAATTCCATGCTCCTCTGCTTTCCTCTGTAAAGGAAACAATGTTTTTGATTGGAGTTGGGGGGTGGTTTTTGTTTGTTTTGTTGTTTTTTAAGTTATTCATTCTTCCTCTGGCAGTTCTCATACCCCAGTGGTTTTACAATCGGGAGCAGGGCAGACCTGGGACAGCCCCAGATACTTTTTCCTGGTGGGAAAGAGGTTGTGCTCAGAGATCAGACAAACCCATAAGTGTCCTGATAATTTCCAAATGTTGTCTTCCCTGTTCTAAATGAAGATCTTGCTCTTAAGGTCCTTTTCAACCCTTACTATTCTAAGATACTACGATTTCCTCTCCGACAGCTGCACTAATCGTCAGATTATAAATTGACCTTTTTAGAGAAGACTGCCTCAAAAATGATTGTAACATTTTGTTCTTCTCAGTATCACCTGCAATTAGCTTAATTGTTTCACAGAGGGAGTGGGCCAACATTTTCTTCTCACTTTTTACATCTTACTATTACAGCACTTCTAATGTGGTCCTTGTTATTCCTGACACAGCTTGCTACAAGCATCCTTTTTGTAATTTGGCCTTTCTGATTTTTTCTCTGCCAGCTTGAAATACACCTTTACAATCCTCTACACAATGGGACCTAATTTCTGCTGTTTGCTCCCATCTTGTGTGGAAGCCAGTGAAGAAATACAACTGAAATCAGTTGAACTCATATTGTGTTTCTCCGTCTTTCCCTGTGCTGTGACGTGTTGTGCTTATGTGATTAGTATGCTTCTTAAAGTACCAGCCTTCCTTAACATTTTTTTTCTTTTAGAATCTAATTTCTTTTCAGATCAAGAGAGCTGTGCAGCAATTACTTAATAAATAATTACGAAGATGATTGCTTACCCAAAAAGACCAATACCTATACATAGCTTTTACTGGCAGTTTTAACTCATTAATTTAGACAGTTATAATTGCTAACAGTAAAAATTTTGAGAATATGCAAAAATTAAAACTTGGAGATGAGTTCCAGAGATGTAGGCAGGCTGTCTTATGGATTATCATATAATTTATCATGCATTTATCTGTGACGAGCTGCTTTCACCATCACCCTTAATGAAATTAAATAGGCTTGTATAAATGCTACCCACCATCACAGTATGTGAGCCCACAACATCTTTAAGATAAGGTTTTTGCCCCTTCACTTGTACCATATAAGACATGTACCATGTAAATTAACCTTAGGTAGAGGTACTTGTAAAGAATAACTTTCTTGAACAAATGGAGGAGGCTGTACTCCCTAATTAATAATTTACTTTCTCTTGTTTTAAGGTTATGTGGAACACAGATAAGGGAATCTTTTTTTTAAGGTTGTATTTTTTTTTTTTTAATGAATTTCACTATAAGAACACACTTTAAACCAGCATACAGTTTGAATCAAAAGGGGAATGTATGAAGGATATTCATAAAACAGCTGCTTTTTCCCTTCTTTGGTCAAATGAGATTTTGATTGCCAGAGAGGCCACATCTTATTATTTTCTTCTTTTGCCTTTCTAAAAATAATTCCAAAAATCTGTTTATCATAAATGTAAGCACTCGTCATAGTCTGAAGTACTCTGATCATGATAATGTCTAGAAAATAATACAAGAAACATGTCTGGTTTAGTTTGTGGATTTAAAAAAAGAAGAAACCAAAGTATTAAGAAAATGACATGTCCCATTGGACAAACATGAAAGAATGACTAAAGACAGATGGGAAAGTAAATTTTCATACCACTTCCATTATCTCTTCTTAATTATGGAACAGATAATGAAATGTTCTTTATATCATCACTTGAAAATTTATGCTCAAAGGGGGTATAGTCACTAACTATTCTCTAGGACGTACATGTCCATTCTTTCCATATAATGAGGATCAAGTTTCTTAGGCCTACCTTAAGAAAAATTACATACATATTTAGAATTATTTGGTTAGCAACATATGTAGTTCTAAAAATAGGATCAGGTACTCACACATTTGTAAGGTATCTTTACAGACTGTTTATGCTTAATGAAATCCTAGGCCACATTTGGACCTGAAATATAACTGTGTATCTTCAAGACTAATTTATTTAATTGTTGTATCTTAGAGGAGTTGCAATGAAGCACATAAATACAGCTCAGAGAACACAATAAGATTTTAACATGTTGAGTTGTGCTTACTTGCAGTACAAAGTCAAAGATCAACTGGCAACACATTGTTAAGTGAGATGAAGCCAGAAGAAATTATATTTTGCTGATCAGAACAGAAATATAAGCCACCTTTTGGATCATCGAGTACATAGGGTACCTCCAGTATCCTGGCTTTATTCCCTATTGCAGGATCCATATGTTCTCCCATATTCTAAGCCACCTCCACACCATGCCTACCTCTGCTTGATGTGTGTAGTCCTCCTTTTTCATATGCAAAACATTCTGAACTAGAGAAATATCTGTAAATGCAGAGCTGATCATGTGAAGTAAACTGCACTTTTGGGGCCGAGTTAAGATTGGTTTGGACTTAGATTTTCTATATTTTGGGCTGCCTCTACTTTTTATTTACTCAGTCATCTTTTTTATAACATTTATTTACCACTGTGGAAGAAAAATGTGGATACTCATGCTAGTTGTGAATTACTCATGAGTGTGATGTACTTACTGGAGAATGTGTCCTTTCAGTTCTCTTGTTCTGAAATGAAGAATGAGAAATCCTTAGAGTTCACAGTCTTTAACCATGTAGGAGAAAAAGATATATCTGTCCTAACTAAAATAACATTCCTAAGAACATCAACATGATCAACATGTTACTACCTTACTGAATTGCCACACCATAGGGTTTGGATGATAGGGAGGATCCAGTCATCAGTTACGGCTGTCATACGGATCTTCATCCATGGCTTCTATTAAAATTTAGCTGCTTTAGGGCTAAGCCTACTTTTCAAAAGGTCAGTCCTTTCTCCTACTGAAATTAGTACCTATACTTACACATAATGCGTGACTGCAAGCAAAAATATTAACTGGAACATATACCCTTGTGACTTGTCTTCACAGAACTGTGGCAATGACACAGTCAACCAGCATCCGTTTCTTTCTTTGTGGAAATTGGTGCTACAGGGGAATGTAGGCAGTGTGTCCCCATATCATCCCGTAAATTTTTAAGCATGAGCGACTTCATTTTGCAGTATATTTTGATCAGGGTTTCCAGATAAACTGCACAGAATTATGTATAGCCTTTTTACTACGCAGTAATATTGAAGATTTATAGTTTATGAGCTTACTTTTATCTTGTTCCTCATAACTCACAGTTACTTATACAAAAGCAAAAAAAAAAAAAAAAAAAAACTCCAGTAATTTTCAGTGCACTTTAATTTTGCAAGCCCTTAAAATAAAATTTGAGAATAACAATATTCTGTATTGTCTATGTGTTTTTCCTGTAAGATAGAGAAATGCTTGAGATTGGTTCTGAAAACAGAAAAAAACTATTATAAGGAATGATAAAAATAATTCCTCTCTAATGGAAAATTCATTCTGTTTTAAATTACTATTTTTATTAAATAAGTACTCTGGAACCATTTAAATAATAACATACTTCATTAAACTTGAAACACAGTTTTTTACTGAAAACATAAAAGGAAGCCTGCAAAAAAATAAATTATGGAACAGTTAACTCATTTATTTCTTATTCATGTGCATAGCCAAGTTAGTACATGTAAACTGCACATGTAAATTTTACAGGTGTGACTGGGGGCAAAATCACCATAGGAAATATAGATCTGAAAAATTAGAAATGAATGATCCATGAGACAAATAGGCTGCAACAAAATCAAAGAAGCTGTGTAAATCAGAGGACCAGTTTAATCTATCACAAAATCATAGACGGTGGTAGTATTCACTAAAGTATTCCTCTCATTTCTTGCAGAAAACTAAGCACAGCTTCATTAACACATAAAGATAAGTTCTTCTAGGTTTCTCTTCCTGCTAATTACATGCAGTTAATGTCTGTGTCCTAGAGCACATTTTTATCTGTAACAATGTTCGGGATGTCCCTGAAAGAACCAATTAAAAAAATGTGAGAAGTATCTGTACTGTGAGGTACCTCTCTCTAATATGAAAATTCTTCAACACTAGGAATTCCAGGGAAAAGCAAAATTTTGATTTATAAGGTCTACTATTTCTGATCTTGGAGCTACATAAAACATGCTCACTTCTAGTGAGACAGCAGAATACCCCTTGTAATCTGTCTCACAGGGGGTGAAGGAGGAGGTAACAATCGCCTTAGTACAATGCTTACTCATTTAACTCCTTAAAATTATTACTTTTTGAAGATCGCACGTATGATACTTCACTATTTCAAAGACACATATTGCATATGAAAATGCCAGGTGTTTACATAAGAATGTGTTTCATGTCTTAAAAACCCTTTCAGCTCTCTGGTAAGCACAGTATAATTACGCTCAGTGGTTCTTACAAAGGTTATGGGAAAAGATTTCTGGGAACAAGATGAATTATAATTGCTTGTGCTTTAATGGAGTAAGAATTAGTATTCCCAGCCTCTCCTTAATAATGAGTGATTCACTCCACCTGTAATTGCAGACCTGGTTGTCACTAAATGCGGAGGTAGAAAAACAGAGTTCTTAGTGTTCCCTCCAAGATAAGAAAGTGAACAAAATGCCTTTTTTTTCTTCAACCATATGTCTCCTTCTTTAAAAACACGTAAAAGGTACTTATGACTCTTTATATACTATGACACTAAAATGAGAAATGAACATTAAGCCTAAAAGTATATAATTATAATTTGGAATTTAATTAGATTTTGTATGTCAGCAATCAAAAGATTTGCTAAAGGACAGCTCACTGAATTGATGTTTAATGTTCATCTAAGGATAAACTGACTTTTGCAATGTAATTAAATGAACAAAAATACATAATTACAATCTTATTGATACGTTAACCTTGTAAAAAATATTTCAGTATTGCACGCATCTAACGAGATAGCTAAGACAAGTTAATTAGATTTCAAGTGATTTGTTAACCATGCTAATTCATAATTTATAAGATTATTAATTAAAAACCAACATGCTGTTACTTCATTGTACTGTCTTACTGTATTTTACACTAGCTCTTAGAAGTAAATTAAACAAAGCAACTATAAAGGACTAGAAAAATGTAACTAACAATTTCTTGCTAAAATAGTAAATATTATACTGCAAATGGTTTCTCTTATATACTTATAGCATCTCATGAAAGGCTCTCTATAGCAATCACTTACTGCAACATCCAAATTTTCTATGCAAAGTTAAATATAGGGTGGACAACACAAATCTGTATATTAAGTCACTTTTCATATTCTCATTTCATGTATAGGAGAAAATTAAATTATCAAAGCCAAGCGCTATAGAAAATCAAGAAATAATGCACTGAAAAATATTTTTCTATTAGACTCATGGCACAAGTTACCAAATAAATATTTTTTTTTTAATCTATCAATTAATTTATCTTCTTAATCAATAATCAATACTGCTGCTGCTGAAGTAAGCAGGAATTTGGTAATGCAGCTGGAGTATTTCCATTCATCACTGTAGCATGAAAAAGCCCCACTTACAGCCAGATGCTATGCTTACTGTTATTTTACCACAGTCTTAGGTGCATCATTTCCCTTCAGGAAAACTACAGTAATACACTAGTATCCTTCAGAATGTCCACTTTGCTCCACAAAACTAAAAATCCTTTGACTTAAGACAAGTAGGATTCTAGTTCTGGAAAACAACATGAACCTGCAGAAAAGCATAGGGCTACACCTCTTTATCAAACTGATCAAAGACTCTGGGTATTTATGCTTATTAGTCTGAACTCCAAACGAACTGGCCTACCCCACTGCTCATTTATTTTCCAGGTATTCATTCAGGGTGTGTAAATCCAGGAGACAAGAGCCTTTCTGACTGCCCTGGCTTCTGGCTTCCTTAGATGTCAAACCTTTCTACAATTACTTTGATCTGAAACTTCCTCAACAGAGGTTCCTTCCTGACAAGACTTTGAGGATGGCACTGCAAACCTACAGGGTAAGACAGTGCATCCCATTTTCCAAATGTTCATATTGTTTTGACTTGTGTTGCAAGCTACAGCCTACCCCGTTCCTTGCTGTTCCCTTGTGGACTCTGATTTACCACGCCTTGCTACAGCAAGCTTGATTTCTTGTAGCATTTTTGTTGTCTGGTATGACCTCAATGTCAGGATGTTATTTACCATCTATAAGCTTCAAACTGAGATAGTAAGTTATTCAACTGCTTCATTTTCCCTTCAGGTTACCATTTCACTTCTGTTCAGCTATCAGTCTGAGCCACAGAAACTGATTTGTTTCATTTACTGTTTGAGACCTGGCCCAGCTTTTGCACATTTTAGCAGTATAAGTAGTTTTGATTATCTCATGCCTCTTCATAGTTTAGTTTTCCACAAGTAGGCAGAAGGAGAGAAACAAAATACCTTCACCATGCCCAGCCGGGCTGAGGAGGCCAGAGCACTTTATGTAGCTTAAAACAGCTCCCTTTCAACTTTTCCAGATAAATAGACTGCTGTCCAAAATGTACAAAAACAACCACAACCATCTGCTCCTCTTCATTTCTCGGTTCACTTTTTCACTTTTTCTTTCTTTTTTTTTTTTTTTTAGCTCACGCGTTAGTTTTTTTTTTTCTAAGTCCCAAAGGCAACTACCGACTTCCCTCTCTTTTCTGTTAAGTCAGCTACCGACTTCCCTCCCTTTTCTGTTAAATTTCTCATATATTTAATTTTTTCATGGCTTCTGCACTTCCCAGACTGTAAACTGTAAGGCTTTGCAGACCCTCTCTCTGTTCTCCTTGCTCCACATGAAAATCTGCTATTGAATGTAGGTTCTTCCTTGGCAATGCTGTCCTTATCACTTCATAAAGAGGCCAACATCAAGTTCCACCTGCCCCTAGAGGTCACATAATAATCCAGATACCTGGCAGTGTTACTGGCCATCACACAGACGGCAATGCAGGAAGCACTCAGTGCACAAGAGAGTGAGGGCTCCTCTTCGTAGGTGCAGAAGAATCTCATTTTTGCTTCTTCCTACAGCTGCTGTATTGTGTGTAGGGGTTTGAATCATTCAGCTAGTTGTTTATCTTACTGTATAAAAATACCTATATTCAAAGCCTTAATTGTTTTTTATGTTTACTGATTATAAAGTAATACAGTTATGTTATAATAATGAGATAAAACTCGAGCGTTTTGGATTCCTTTTCTCCAAGCTGTATCTTTTTATGTGCAGGCAACTGTGAGTGTAATGTGGGTAACTATGCATTCAGTTTGAAATGTCCCAACATTTACTCTGTCTTCTCTGTACAAAATTTTTAGGGGCAAATCCAATATAAGGTTGGTGTAGCATATGCAATTTTAAAATTTATTTGTATTTCCCTACATAGAAAAGCTATCCCAAAATAAACTGCTTCCTCCAGAGCCCCTAAATCTTCTTTAGGCCTGCTTTTCTGCTATCTAACAGTAGGTGTTTGGTTGTAGTCAAAGTTAGGCTATGAGATTTTGCAATTAATTGTGAGGAGTTTCTCAAGTATGAGCCTCTAAGAAATCCATCATCTTCATCGACCCTTATTATCTCCAGCCCTCCATCACTTTGCTGTGTTTGTGTCCACACTAAACTTCAGCCATCTCAGCTCCAAGTACAAGTGGAACAATACGACAAGCTACTTATTCGCTTCTCACCTATGTCGCCTTGAAAACACAGGTGTTTTCCCATGTATATTGCTTTTGTATTTAAAAAGTACAATTTGTCTTATAGTAATATCTAGAAGCAAAGTTCCAGATAGATGTCCAACAAGGACAAATAACTGTTGAAAAGTCTAGTCAAGATCACTCACTTACCTCCAATTTATTTTTGTCAATAGGAAATACCCAACCAGAGGTCACAAAGTTGTACTCATAAAATTTGAAGTTTCTTCTAAATTGTGAAGTTTTGTTTATTCTTTTAGAACTTGCATTCAGTCATGAATATTGTTGGTTTCTATTGTATCAGTTACAGAACACAAGTATTTTATGTCATGCATTAGTGCAGTAATTTTCCTTTGAAGCCAAATAAGCAAGCATATGGAAGGATATTGGTGTAATATTGCCACAAGATAAAACACAGTGTTCTGAACACCGTGTGCAAGAGGGTTTATAAATATTAAATATGTCAAATTTTAAAGGTCATGCCACTCTTCTAATACTGTAGTGTTTTGAATTTTATTTGCACAGTTCCAAATGTTGGTGTTTTAATGTTCATGCATTCAGAGAGCCATTCGGTTTTGCTTAGCCTGGAACTTGATATCATATCATTGCTTTAGGCTCAAAGGTGATAACTTACAGACAGCATTTCTGTGGATGAAATTGAGGAGAAATAAGAGTGAAAGACGAACATTAACATGGAGTCCAACATAATCCTTTAACATCTTGAATCACCAAACGATTACAGGAAAAGTTTGCCTTTCAATAGTTCTCTCTTTTTTTTATACATATACCAGCTTGGGGAAATATGATGTTTGAAATGTTGAAAAAGATAAACAGCAACAACAAAATTCAGAATAGTTTGACCTAATTTATAAGTTCTAAATATTGGTTTCACTGAAGTTTCTTTATTAGCATGCAAGCCAGGTTCTCTTATCTATTTTTTTTTTCCTTGATGCTTCTACTGTCATAAATCATATATCAAGTTGATAAAGAGAAAGTCAGCACAGCCCTAGGAAAATTCAACAGGTTGTCAGCTATTTCTTATTAAATAATTTATGAGTACAAGATGTCTCCATCACATAAATAATTCCCTTGCATGTCAGTCAACTATGCTGTTATTTTGGATGTTTATTATTGAGAGAAAGAGGGGCTTTTGAAGGGCAAAGTGGGTGTTCTGGGTTGAAATAATCATTGAGCTCAGAAATTAGTGATCTGTTATTAATAACCATCCATAACACAGGGCGTCCACATGATACAGGAAAGTATCTTGACTGAAAAACAAGCAGGATATGGTGTGAACCTAAAAGCTTAGACCAAACAGAATAGGTCAGAAGTTTTTCACATATGTGACTGACTCCCCAGAAAAGTAGGATCTATTGACCCCCAGACTTGCTGCTTACATTATTCACTGCAACCAGTTACAATGTGGCTACTATGACTTTAACATACGACTAAAAATAGCCAATTAATAAACCCTGGTGTATTCCTCATCAGCTACATATGTAATCAGATGACACTGGAACTTCTAAAGCTGCTGAAACCCTTGCTCCTTTTTAAAGCTCTCTTTACTTCAGTTTCTCTAAACCTTGTAAACCTTACTGATTTTTTTTTTTTTTTGTGATTCTGTGTTGATGACAACATGAGGGCATGAAAAATTGCAACTGCAAGTCTCATATAAGGTTATTACAACATGCATCACTCTTCAGTAGACAGGCTGAGAGACTGAGGCTTGTTCAGCCTGGAGAATAGAAGGATCTGGGGGGATCTTAGAGCAGCTTTCCAGTATCTAAAAAGGACCTACAAGAAATCTGGAGAGGGACTTTTTACAAGGGTGTGTAATGATAGGACGAGGTGCAATGGCTTTAAGCTTAAAGAGGGGAGATTTAGATTTATTAAGAAAATCTTCTTCACTGTGAGGGTGGTGAGGCCCTGGCACAGGTTGCCCAGAGAAGCTGTGGCTGCTCCATCCTTGGAAGTGTTCAAGACCAGGTTGGATGGGGCTTTGAGCAGTCTGGTCTAGTGGAAGGTGTCCCTGCCTGTGGTGTATTGAGACACAGACTCAGGTCAGTGAGGATACTGATACCAAGAGTCAACTTTATTACAATCAAGACCTTTTACCCACTTGTTAGGGACTTTCCCAACCTGCACAAGCATGCCACATTCAATCCCATTGGCTCCTTTAAAAATCGTCAGATAAATAGTTCAATCATAATGCTCATCCCCGACGACAGTTTCACCTTCTTGCTTCACTTTTTCTCACATCCCCCACTTGTGCTGGCCTTCATCTGAAATTCTTTGTTACAACAAGATCCTGGCTTATCACCCCAAGGCCTGCTTATTTACAAAGCCTCATAGCTTGTTCACAGAGTGCTTCTCATGCAAATCCTATGGCTTCACCTCCCAAACCCGCCTGTGGCAGTAGGGCTGAAACTAGATGATCTTTAAGGTCCTTTCCAACCCTAACCATTCTGAAATTTCTTTTGACTAACAGCATAATGCTGTTTAAAATTCAGGTGGGTTTGTGCATTTTTCATGGTAGCCTATGGTGGGAATTCCACCGGTTAGCCCAGAGCATTCAGAAATGGACATGCAGTGACTCAGGCTAAACACAAAGGCCATAAATTGGGGAAAGTTAAAAAATCCTTTACAAGATAATGGATGTTTTGTCTGTAATACAAAACACGACCATTCAATCCCTTCACTTTGTATTGTCTCAGCAATGATTAATCTGTAACATTCTTGTTTCTACTATGCTGATCCCTTAAACTTCTGTTGAGCTAGCATGCAAACACAGGAAAAACGCACACAAAATCTATTGTGATTTTTTTTTTTCCCCCTCCACAAATCCTTCCCAGCTGAAAACTAAGTTTCACCACTTTGTCTGGATTTTGTTTTTCAATATGAGCTCTTTCAAGTTTGATGGTTTTATGCTGGTGGCATCTATCTGCTGCCATTTCCCAGGTACTGACTTCTATTTTGTATTATTTTTGTTTAGGCTTCATATGTTTCCTTCAATTCTGTGTTCTTTTTCTTAGTTGATCATGCAGCAACGGCTTAGGCATTTTGGTGTCTATTGCTCCAAAACTGATTTGATAGTTTGCAATATTATGCTGCCAATTTTACTTCTTGATTCTTCTTGCAGCCTCCTATATACATTCTCGATTTGCTTTTTTGTCATCATGGTTTTGTGGGTATCTGTCCCCCAAATTAACTGCCTTAGTCATGTATGTTCTCCCCTGTAAGCTCTTTAAAATGTATTCTTCAACACATAAAAGATCATACCTCATGGATTTCTGTTGTATCTGCCAGGTTCATCAGGTTTCCAAATAACCACAAATGTACCTGCATGCCAGAACTGAGATCTCATGTTAGGATCCCATTAATAGAACATAGCAGCTAAGCTGTCACACAATTGTTTCGTATCACAGGTAATAGGAGAGGCATACAAAAATTTTGTGTATGATGACCAAAGACAGACATTGTAAAAGTACATTTTATATTTTTTTAAACAGCAAATTTTGTCCAGTAAATGTAGTCAATGAAGCCAAAAGATTATTTATCATATCTTTGCATTGATGTCTATAGCATGTTAGGTAGACATTGCTCTACCCTCCAGTGACTTATTCTACGCCATATAGATCCACATTTGGTCACATGAATGTCATTTAAAACTGGATTATATTAGGGATTGTACTGGAATTACAGATTAGATGGCAGTAGCCAGACTCCAGTTCTACTGGCAACGTTTAACAGTTTCACACATGGACTATGGGCAGTATTAGAAATCCAGTGCTGTTTACTCTGCAACTACTAACTACAAATAGTCCATCAACTGTACTTTGTGACTCAGATCACACAACTACTTCAATAGTTTACAGCTGCTGGAGTTGTGGAGCCAGTGATGATCTCTTCAGTTCATCTTGTTTGCTTAGGCTGCCAATGCCATGCATGCTGATGTGAGAGGTAACTGCCAAATCTGAACTGTTGCCTTTACTGATGTAGATAGTAATGAGATATAATTACCATTCAGTTTTCCATATGTCACTAAAGAATTTGTATAATTAACTACATATTTAAATATTATTCATGTATCCAAATTTAAATGTCTCTGCTGAATCCAGGAGCTTTAGCATTCTTCATGATTTAAATTGCTTTGCAAATTTCTTCAAGATAGGGGACTATGTACATTTTACAATACATTGTATGATCTATTTCTTTCTAAATTATTTATATATAATTTATTTTTTTGTTTATCATCTGAGGGTGTATTGATATCTAAAAAAAACTCAATGTGAAAAAAAGATTAAAGTAAATAAAACCGCATTAAGTTGACTGCAGGTTTGATATTTCTAGATTTTCAAAGTTATAGTTCGCTGTCAATCAATTTAGATAGCTGTTTCAAAACACATAAGATTTTAACATTTTAAAATGAAGAATTGCAACAAAATAATATATTTTATAATGTTTGTTTGTAACAAAGCATTTACATTATCCCAGCATGAAATTTTAGGTTTTGACTTTGTGAAAAATTTTTAAATCTCATAAATTCTTACAAGATGGACAATCTGTTTCCCATAATTCAACTATCAATGTCTCCATTCAGTCACTGAAGCAATTGTCTTTCTTAACTGAATGAGGGTGCAGGGACCATGAGCTGTTCAGAAAGAGAAGAAACTCTCCTGAAAAAGCTGCTTAGCAAACCCTGATAAAATATGCTACCTCATGTTCTTTAACCTTGTGGTTACCATATGTGCCGACATTCCATGACCATAATATTTCCATTTTTTCCCAAATAAGTTGTTCTGATTTGACAGAGGAACAGCTGTTGAGTTTTACCTTCATTTGGTTCCCCTCCTACTCATAAACATACATCATATCAATGATTCAAATATAAGATTAATGCAGCTCCCCACAAAACATACACACAACATGTGTTGCTTAATAGTGGCATTTATTCTTTGTCTCTGTGATCATGCACCCCAGGAGGGAGCACAGTTTAGCCATATGTTTTGTATGTTACATGTAATCTACTGACACGACAAAAAGCTACCAAAAGGACATCATTGTCACAGCTTAAAAGAATGCATTCCTTTAGGAATACTAGTGCACTCTTTGAACTTCATAATTACATGTGCAATTGTAGAAAATAGATTGCATAAAGCTGAAGAGCTGTATAAATATGGCAACAGTGTTTTATGGGCTAGAAATATATTTGTAACACCAATGAAGATGGCAGGACAGGTGAAGCAAATTCACTACCAAGACCCATGCAAGCAGCCTTAATGAGAAGCTAAAGCATATACAATCCTTGAAAACTAAGTGTAAAATTTATACTACTGGTGCCACAGGGTCCTATTCTACTTTTTAACAGAAATGATGGACAGTCCTATGACTTATGACTACTAATACACAACTTGGCATCTACCAATAGATTAACAAATCAAAGATAAACACGTGAAAAATTTTAGCTGTTGCCAGAGTGATTCTTCACAGCTTTCATAAATAAGAACAACAACATTACCATAACAAAGATGTGTGATCCTAAAATAAATCTTTCCTTTCCAAATACCTTAGAATTGAGATACATAATCAAGGAAGAAGTTTCACAAATCCAGTTAGAATTAAACAGAAAAGTGTGCAAAGTTTATAATTTTTTCAATTCTCACAGGTACAGTCACTCAGGTCATATTGAAAAAGGCAGCCTCAGTAAATCCGTAAGGCATTATGTGAGTAGATTAGCAGGAGTCCTGAAAAACATGGAAATATTGTCAGTGCTATGCTGACAAGCACTGTAACTAAATGGGAATCAGATTGAATTACTGTAGTGTGGAGTAAATTAAATTGTGGAGCTTGAAGAAGACCTACCCATGTGTATATAAAGTACATTGAACCAAAGGATCTCCTACTGAGCTGTTATCTAGGCACTTAGCAAGGTCTTACTATAAACAAGATGGCAGCAGATGACTGGGTTTTATTTAAATTAAAAATCGCAAAGAGTGAAATTCAAATGGCTGAAGTTAGGGCCAACAGTGTAACTGTGAAAGCAGAGCTGTTAGTGGAAAGTTTTTATGGAGAATCCTTTTCCTTACTGCATATTGTTCTATGAACACCCTGTGCCACTTATAAACATTAATACTGTTAGTCCCTCATAGTATTCCAAATATTTATGATTAATGTGTTAACACTGCCTAAAGGTGGTTGTTTAGGCTCTGAGGGAAATGTTGTGCATTTTTCCTGAAATACAAGCAGCTTTGCCATCAGAGAACAATGAACATCTTAGCCTAGTTGTGATGGGTGACCATCAGTCTGCCTGTTGATACTCTTGGTTTTTCGCATGCCAGTCCTCCCTGGGCAAATGACACACATTCCTATTGTCTAAGACTTGAAAAAGGCTCCATAACTTATGCCTGCCAAAAGAGACAATCTAAAGTGACCATGAGCAGCATCTTGCAACATCCCTACTAATTGTAAATCATATTTGTGATTATAGATAGGCACTGCACCATTTTCTGGATGTGATGGTAGCATTTGAGACACCAAATAACATTGATCTTCTTCTTAATTTATTTTTTTGGGTTTTTTTTTCTGTTAGAAATTCCTGATGATTCTGACAGAAGTGTCCGGGAGTGCATCAGTTCTTGTTTTGACTTTTAAACTGAAGCTAAATAACAAGGGTATGTGCCATCTGGCACTAGTAAAACCATTTTGTGTTTTAACTGTATCGTATATTAGACTGATTCAAAAGCCTTTATCAGTGGTTACTTTGTGAAGCTGTAATATTTCAAGTTTGTACTTCATTGCAGACTGCTTAGATCCTCTGAAAAGTTTTCAATATTACATAAATTCTGTAACATAGGAGAAGTTAATATGTTACACATAAGCATGCATTAAGATGTTACTTTTTTTGTAAGGTCATATAGTAAAAATAAGAATTCTAGTCCAGGACAATTTTTCACAGGCAAAATAAGTTAATCTGTTCCAAATTTACTCCCAAAATGTGCTTCCTCCATTGACTTGACCTGCAGTTTTGCATATGAAATAAAAGGTTTCTTAACGTTCCTCTGAGGAAATGCTGAAATACCTCTGGCCCTTCTCTTGCTTTCCTTTAAACTCTACTTAAGCTTCCTGTGCTCTTTTCCATCTATTTTCCTTTAAAACCTGGGGTGTTCTTACAAAAAAACTCATCAAGTTCCAAGAATAGCCCCTTAGAGTGACAGTAAAGTTTCAGAAAGTGCTGTCCCTGACAACTTTGGCTAGTCAATTTAGGTGTTTTCTTTTGTGTTTGACATTGAACTTTACCTCTAGAAATCACTAATGCAGATTTCATCTGAAATCAAGAAAGACTTTACTGGACTGATATTGATATTCTATCTTTCAACTTTGTTTCCCTGTCCAGAGACTGGAGTGCATATCTGAAGTCTCTATATCCCTTCCAAAATTCCATTTTCAAATGTTGCACTTTTATTGGGGGAATATAAGAGGAGGGGAGAAAATATATCTGTCTAAATGTTCCTTGTTTGATTGGTTGCTTGGGTTTTTTAGGGTGAATTAGTTTCCTATCTCTTCCCCATTGTTTTTCTTCCAGTGTTAGGGCCCCATTTTGTGAACCATGCTGGTCTACAACTTGAAGTTATGGATGCATGAGTTGTTTCAGGTTGAGAGATCAGTCATCACTTACTGCAACACCATCTGATTTTTCTATGTGTAATCCTGCTGAGGTAGCAGTGCTGGTGCCAATGTCTTTGTTTTGACTTGGTTGCTCACTGTATTCCAGCAAAGTGACGTAATTTTGCATTGCTTCCCAAATGTCAGAAGTTGTTATGGTTTGTGCATGCAGCTCTTTGGATGGGGTTTTCTGGATGCCATCTTTGAACTTCTCAGATCTTTCTGTCTCTGTTCTGTTGTGGTATTTTGAATTTGCCATTGTGTGCAGTGCATCAGAGCACTATCTGCCTACTTTAAATATAATCAGTGCTGACATGCACATGAAGAAGTGTAATTGCTTCATCAAAGTCTTGCTTTTACTCTTTTAAGAGTCTTTATCGAAGTTTTGGTTTTAAATCCTGCATAAGTCTCCTATCAGTTCCCTGACTGTAAAATGCTTTTTCTTTTTTTCCAGTAACTTTTTTATATATTCACATCTTCCCATAGTTTGTTTTAAAACGTAATAGTCATCTTTCACTTTTGTGTGGTCTTTGGTACTCTTCCAGGATCTGCAATAGCTGCATTGTGACTTTTGCTTCAGCTTAACTGAAAACAGTGAAAAACCTCTATTACTTCAGAAACCACTATTATGAGAAATGCATTTCTGATTTAATTTTCTTTTTGCTGGAAAACTTTCTCCATGATTGCAACTTATGCTGTCTTTACCTCTCTTTGTTTTCCTGGAAAATTTAAGTCACAGTGGGATTTTTATCCATTAGGGTTGAACTAAAAATATTATTTACTTGATCTTCATTTAGTACAGCCATCACTCAGCGCCAAGCTATTGCAATTCTACTTCATTCCAGCTTTGTATGGGCAAAGTGAATAACCTGGCTCGCACTAGAGCTCCATGTAAAGAGCCGCCACCTCCTGGCTGGAAACTTTGGCTGCATGGTTTGGGAGAAGGCAGCGAAAGTATCACCTCCGTACTTGTTACCCATAGAATCAGAGAATCATAGAATAGTTAGGGTTGGAAAAGACCTTAAGATCACCTAGTTCCAACCCCCCTGTCAGGGGCAGGGACATCTCCCACTAAACAGTGTCACTCAAGAATTTGTCCAGCCTGGCCTTGAACACCGCCAGCGATGGAGCATTCACAACTTCCCTGGGTAACCCATTCCAGTGCCTCACCACCCTCACAGTAAAGAATTTCTTCCTCATATCCAATCTAAACTTCCCCTGTTTAGGTTTTAACCTGTTACCCCTTGTCCTATCGCTACAGTCCCTCATGAAGAGTCCCTCTCTGGCATCCTTATAGCCCCCCTTCAGATACTGGAAGGCTGCTATGAGGTCACCATGCAGCCTTCTCTTCTCCAGGCTGAACAGCCCCAACTTTCTCAGCCTGTTTTGACAGACTATAACCATCTTTTGTAAAAGAGTGGCTGTTAAAAGCAAACAGAATATTCTGTTGTTATGTGTGTGTCGAGAATATTTTGTTTCCGTATTTGAATGGGAGGGTGAGCTCTTGATCTGTGTGTACATGGTATGGAAATGAAGGTCAGTGAAAAAGAACTGACAGTATCCCAAGGATAAGATGGAGAAGCAGAACTATATTGCAGTTTAAGGTGTGGAGAAGTCCAGCTTGTGGAAAAATTGGATGAACCTCAGTACCCAGGGAACCCAGGAAAGGAAGGAGCAGAACCCAGGAGTCGCTTCTCCTGCCCTGCTCTGCTGCACGTCTGAAGCATTACATATGCAGCGCATGCAAGTCCATAAAACAACACCCATCCAGGCATGTCATCTGTTCTTCATCTATAATGATCTACCTGTCCTCAGCATCTGATAGTTAAACTTCAATTCTAGTACTGTCTCATTAAAGCCAAAGCCAATTTTACCACTCTCATCAGCAGATGCCAAGGGTACAAACCTTGGAAAGCTGGGAGGATTTTACACACGTGCAAACTGCACTGAGGGCAGGTTCTATTAACAGGCATGAGGGCAAGGGCACAGTCAAGGGACAACACTTGTTAGACTAGCATATGCTTGGAAAAAAACATGATTTAGCAATATTTGCCACTCCATGATTATTTCTGTTCAGACTTGACTGATCTGAAGGGAAAAACTGGATAGTTACTCAAATATTGCATCTGGCAGGTTTTGGCAAATGTCAGTTTTGCACAAAGCAACACTGTGTATGTATATCTTGAAGACTAGTGGAGTGGAATGGACTAGTAAGTCATGATTTACTATTAATATGTTTTACTTCTGTGAGGCTAATAAAAATTAGGTGGAGATGTAGGTACACCACACGTCTAGATAACGTTCTCAGTCTTCCTACTTCCGACTTCCCAGATGACTTTAATTTTTCCATTAGTCTTATTTTTAGAAACATGCAACCCAACATAAGCTTCAAAGCAATTAAATGACAAATAATTGGTCTGATTTTTATGACCACTGAGTACATCAGGGTCTTATTTTTTAAAATCATCTCACTTATTTAGCAATAAAATAAAGATGGAAAGAGCATCTATCTTTAGGTGCACAGCATTACATACCTAGGCTTCAGCTTATTACCTACATATTACTTCACTACCCACAGGTTTTTATGACATCAGTGTCACTTTAAAAGATGATAGCTGTAATTTTTAATACCTTAAAATTACCTAATGAGAGTAGCCAAATGATGTGTTTCTCTCTCTTGAAATGAAAATAAAAAATACAAAACATCCAGTTAAAGAATAATTTAAATTACTACAGTCATTGCATTACATTCAGTGTAAAGCCATATATATTTGGCAAGTTGTTGCAGGCAAGGCATTTCCTAGAAAAGTCCTTAACATTTGCAAATTCTTAGCTATAACAGCATGTTTAATGCCAAGATATGATGTGAGGGTTTGTTTGTTTCTATAGCCATAAGGTAGCAGTGGAATATTTCATGTACATTTTTTTCCTACTGGATTTCTCCACCTTGTAGCATATGTGCTGATTAGTATCAAGTGGAAGAAACAGCTTAGAAGCATGATCTGTTTTATGGGTCTGTATTGTCAAAGAACACCATGAAAGAGAAAACTCCAATATAACAGATAAATCAGAGCATATTTATTCTATGGCTTCCCACCTCTTTTGTCATATAGCAAGACTGAAAGTCTGTTTCTGCATATGTTTTCCATTGAATTAAAGACCCGATAATGCATAAAACATAGAGTAATTTTTTTAAGTTGCTATTACTTATCAAAAATTAATGAGAACAACTGTGTATACTCTCTACATTTTAGTTGATGTATAAACAGAGCAGCAGGGTTAATTGTGAAAACTGTTTACTTCTGAGGGGGGAATAAAACCCACTCAAATGCTGCCTTTTTTCAGGCTGTGAAGTTTTTCTCCCCATAACACATATGCCTTGCTGCAATCTGGCAAACATACCCACAGTCAAACCAATCCAAGATAATATCTTTCTTTTTGTATTTTTTTTTTTTACAGCTTGCAATATAAACTAAAATTTCATGTAAATTACATATTGTTTCCCCTCTCTATAAAAGAATCAAAATGACATATTAAATATTGTCCTCCATGTATTGGCCATAGCATATGAAGCTATAGCTAGTCTCAAGCAAGGAGAGGAAGCATGCTCAGTTTGAAGTGTTTTCTGAACAAACTTTGCAGTCCAATAAAACAGAAATCTCGTTTAAAAATATATCACTTGTTAGATGTAGTGTGCAGGGCCCATAGCCTAAAACTTACATTTCTCAACTGAAAGCATTGTTATTAAATATAATACTTGTCAAGAACTGTCCCAGTTGCATGCACAGTGTTTCTCACTACTGTTTTTTTCTGCAATAATGGCCTCTCATTTTGATTTATGCACATTTACCTAATTCCTTCCCCAAGGGCATCCATGCTTTTGGACATGAAATAGTCTTGTATTTTGGCAAACTCCAAGTGTTTAAATGAACTATTTGGTTTTTTGTTTTTTTTTTTTTTTTCTTGGCCTAAGTGGTAAATAGACCTAATATTAAAATATATATTTTACAGTACATTACTTACATAAATTTTAAGCCAGTCCTGCAAATATTTCTCCAGCACTGTTTAATATCTGTCTATTCTGGACTTAAATGACACTGCAGAGCATAAAGGAGAGATGGATCACACTCATGAGAACGATACAGTTTGCTATCAACTTTCTAGCTTACAGTGTTGAGCATATGGAGAGGACAAAACTTGTCTCATAAGGCAGCTGTGGAAAATGCAGTGAAAAAGTAGAATTGGACTGAGCCAAAGCTCCATCCTGCCCTAGTGAGATGTTTTGCCAAAGTGACTGAGAGGCAGCATGGCAACAAACTGGTCTACATTCAGCCACCCACTGCTCATTACAAATGAATCAGTCATTCTCCTGAGAGGTACATATACAGAGTAAATATATATGAATATATTTATATACATATAAATACATTCCTAAATCCTTTGTAAAAGCAAAGTTTTTGTGTTCAGTGGAAAAGGTTGTACAAGTTTTCTTTATTTATCAAGTTTTTACCAAAATTCAGACATAAATCAGCAAAATTATTAGCAGCACTGACAGAATAATGTTAAGGAAAGAAAATGACAAATACATAACTATTTGGAACAAAGTATTGCTTATGAACCTGAGAGGTGCTCAGTACTTACTGTGCCAGCAAAATGCTGCTTCTCCTCAATCTCCTTCTGCATTTAGGGGCTTCCTACATAGAAGAAAAGGCAATGTTGAGTGATATCTCAACAATTCTTACATTCTAATGAAATTTTGTGCCCCAAAGTCATACATCAGCATATAGAGAAGGGCAGTCTGCCCTTTTGCTTTTTCTGTCTTCTACATCCTTTGTTGACAGTCATGTCTTGCCCTGAGTCTGACATTCCTAGCAAAACCCTTCATCCCACACAGAGCTCAGTATCTGAGCCCCTCAAGCAGTCACAGAATGTTCTGAGGACTCATACCTTCTTTTTAGAGTGGCCTCAAAATGTTTATGAGCTAACAGCTGCAAGCTCTTCTTGACAACCACATTTCCAAGTCAGTGGCTGCCCAACTTCAGATTTAGATTCACCATGTTACCTAGCAGGGAGAAGTCACACGCCTGACTTCTTCAGCAATACTTAATGAAACTGAAACTGAAGCTTCTTCAGTTGTTGTTGCTTTTGAAGCAGTTACATTTTCTGGCTTAGTGGTCCAGTGGATAAGGTAATGAATGGGGAGCCACAGTGAAAACCTACATGTCTCAGTCCCATCATTTTAAATTATCTTAAATTTATTGCGGAGCAGTGGACACATGGTGTGGAATTCATCAGCTATAATTAAGTCATCTAGAGTTAGGTATCTAACTCTGAGTACGACTCCATAAGTTTCCTTTGCAAGCAATAGAGACACATAAGCAACTATAGGTGAATTAGTTTCCAGTAAAATAAGTCTACAATGGGTCTTATAAACCATTGTGTCCATTAGACAAGGGAACTCACTGTGATGAGCCTAGACTTAAAAATCTGATTTTTAGAAATCTAAATTTCCTCATGATGACTCTGATACATGGTAATTCAGGAAATTATAGGAATTTGTAAAAATGTCAGAACTTTGTGTTTTTAGTTCTTCAATTCCCTCCTTTGAAAAAAAAACAACAACAAAAAAAACGAAAAACGAACTAAAAATTTTATTAAGATTATACTTCATCACTCAAAATATTTCTCCTGCTTTAATAAAAACAAAGCAAAACAAAAACAAACAACTTGTGGTATTGGTTAATATGTAATGCTTTATATTTGCAAAACTCAGAAATGTTAATTTGCAAAATTGTTCACATAGAGAAGTCAAAACTTCAACTTGAATTAAATCAAGGAAACTCAGGAAGAGCTGTTTCATTGAAAGGTCTCTGAACATATGGAATAAATAATTGAAGAAAAGGATGAAGCTGAGAAATGTAAATGAGTTCAAGAGAGCCTCAATTTTCCTTCTTGAGCACAAAAGGAGTGAAGCCATAGAGCAAAAAGACAGGAAAGTGGGATTAAGGTAAACCAAAAAAAGTAGGCATATTGGGCCAGATAACTCTTTTCTGTTTGTAAATTTCACGTTTTCCACAGAAAAGAAAGTGACTACACAGATGGTCTGTGTTATCGTCACATCCTTTAAAATTCCGTTTCCAAATATGTCACCTTGTTCTGTATCCTCTCATGTAGCATAAAGTGCATATGGTGTTTTCCAACATGTTCACATGCATTCTTGCTGTCAAGAATGGTCTACTTCATTAGGCACCACCATGGAAAAATGTGTGTGAGAAGGTGCATATATGCATTAATAGCATCAGATTCTGCTGCTGTGAGGAAAGGCTGCTGGTGGCTCACTCACAGCATGTCCACATTAGCAAGCAATCTGGCTCAAATAGAATGAGTCAGTTGGTGCTGAGGCCATTGTGTTTTTGGTCAGTGAAGTTCTGGGGGTTTATTCTGGTCAAGAAAAAAAATTCTTCTACCTGCATCATCAAAACTGTCCAAACGTCCTTTAGCTTGTATACTAAGTAAACTAAGTACGACTCCATAGGTTTCTTTCGGAAGCAATGGAGACACATAAGGGTTGGAAAGCATTTGTGAAGGGCTGGAAAACATTTAGTACAGAGTGGAGCATCCAGTTTGTGTTTTAGAAAGAATCTATCTAATACATGCCAAAACAGGTTTCCAAAGGGAATTAACATGGAGTATCTGTATGCTGCTGCTCCACATGAAAACATGCATGGAGATGCAGCCTTCATTACCCAAGTTCATGCTTGACTATCTCTCTTGGGTATTCTGATTTCTTCTATCTTACCAGACACTGTTTCCCTATGGAAACTGACTTTTGGATGCTGTCTGATTTTCACAATATCATAATGAAAGGAACAGAAAGCATTTAGAATGCCTGACTTACCCTACAAATCAGTCCCATTGTTGGATTGGGCTTTGCTCCTGATCTTTTCTGACTGGCAAAGGCACCAGTCTCAGAGCTCAGAGAAAGCTGTGGCAGATTCATCCAAAATTTCTTCTGTGGAATCTGAGCAAACAGCCACCCATTTCCCCTCCACTGTCTGTACTCATGGGATAGGTGAGAAGGGAGCATATTCCTTTCTGATAGCACAGACCAGAGGATATATGCAGAGTTCATGACTGCTAGTAAAAGACCCAAACTAACAACAGCTTAAATCAAAACTCATGTAGAAGGACTTTCCACTCTGATAAGATTGCATGAAACTTTTTCCTCACACTCCCAGCTTTTCCTTTAGCTTTTACTCCTAAATCATGGACTAAAATACACATTATTTTTCACTGCCCTGCAAAAACATACACAGACCCATGACTACCTTATCCTTCTATGAGTTTATCAATTGCCTTGTAGAAATTATGAACCTGGACAAACTCAGTCCTATGCTTTGGCTCCAATTGGGCTCATTGCCTCCCAGTAACTGTTCAACATACCCACTCTTGCAGCCAGCAGTAGTCTCTTTTCCAATGGCATCCTTGTTCCTCAAGAGATGAACGCTTGACAATAGGAAAGAGGTTTCCTGCTGTGTTTTTGCAGCTGCAAAGAGTATCTGTGAGGTGCAGATCCCAGTTCCAGCCAGATATGGGCAAGAGATCAAAGCTCCAGTAATGCTCTGTGGGGAAAGAGGACAGGCCTCTCTACCTTTCTTGCTCTCAGACCTAATGTGGGTGGCATATGTTCAGAGACATAAGAAACTGAGGAAGTCCATCATCTGATTTCCTCCACAACCTTCCTTCTCTGCCTTTTTGTGAAGAGGGGACACCAAAACATATGTTTGTTGTGTTGGAACGTGTTCATGTTCAGAAGCAGAGAATGAACTGAACACCAGGGAAGCCCAGAGCCTTTTGAAGAGTCTCATTTCCTTAACATAGTGACTTTGGAGTCTGCGGGGTTCCTCCTTAGCAAAGCTTGTGCAACACAAAAGCGGAGTCAGGCCCTGATTTTATTACTTTTTTTCCACAAATAGTCTCCAAAATAATAAAGTATTTGAGAGTAAAGGCAGTTCTACCAGTCTATAAACATTAGCCTAGTAAAGTTTATAAAAGAAGTCAAACATTGCTTAAAAAAGAAATCAGGAAAAAAACCCAAAAAAATTCCAAACACTGAACTCTACAAAGGATTCCACATTTGCTGTAAAATAGTCATACTTCGTATGATCTCCAGGCATTTTCAAATACAATATTTGGTTTTTAACAACACTGAGGTGTACATCAAAACTCAGCTTTATGAATGAGCATATGCACATGTTTCTGACTGCAATTCTTGAAGATATTTAGGTTGTCCTGGGTTCAGCAGTAGCAGTCATTTTTCTCCGTCTTAGTAGCTGGTGCAGTGCTGTGGTTTTGACTTTCAGCCTGGGAACAGCACTGATAAGACCAATGGTTTTAGTTGCTGCTCAGTAATGTTTAGTCTGACCAAGGACATTCTGACTCTCATGCTCTGCCAGGTAGGAGGGAAAGCTGTGAGGAAGCAGAGACAGGACACTTGGCCCAAACTAACCGAAGAGGTATATTCCACACCACAGCACATCATGCCCCCTATATAAACTGGGGGTAGTTACCCGGAAGCGTTAGATCATAGCTGGGCCGGGCTGGATATCGGTCTGTGGGTGGTGAGCTGTTGTATTCTCTCACCTTGTTATTTCCCTTATCATTATTATTACTGGTGGTAGCAGTAGTGGTTTGTGTTATGCCTTAGTTACTGGACTGTTCTTATCTCAATCCGTGGAAGTTACATTCTTTTGATTCTCCTCTCCATCCCTCCAGGAGCAGGGGGAGGGGGTAGGGGGAGTGAGCGAGTGGCTGCGTGGTTCTGGGTTGCCAGCTGGGCTCAAACGAAAACAGTTCTTTTCGGTGCCCAATGTGGGGCACGAAGGGTTGAGATAGCGACAGATCTGACCAGAGTGTGTCTAATCGTATCTGTGATAAGCATTCATTGTTTCGAATTAATAGTCACTCTTCACAATGTTTATTTATTGGCTCTCAAAGTTGTTGCTCTTGATCTCACAGTTTCAGCATGTTGTACATTACTTACAGCCAGTATTTGCTGTCTTAGTGTTTATTGGGTGGGGGGCTTGGGCTAAGGTTCTTGTTTCATTGCACTTTATGGTAATGACTTGTGATACAATAGAATCATTGTTCACGAAACTGATCTGGCTTGTGTTCCCAGTGTGGTCACCGCCTCTATACTTTGGGAGGTATATAATAGAAGTGTTTAGCAATTACACATCTTTTTTTTTTTCCTCCTCGGGTGGTCAACCTGTGAAGGAGACATTCCCTTACCTTCCCAGCATCCCCACCAGACCGTTTACAGCATCATTTGAGAGTTCTGAAGGTTTTGAATGGCCTTTGTGTACTCTTGAGACCTGCCTGCTGATTGTGATGGGGATCACCATGTTGGCACACATAGAGAGTGTGTTTTACCCATGACCATTTTGTCTGATCTCGAAAGTTAAGCAGAGTTGGGTTTGGGTCTTGTCTAGGGTTAGATGATGATATAGGAGGACCAAGAGATTTTCCCTGAGGCTGGACAGTTATGAGTACCAGGGTGTGTGGGATAGTATGGGCAAGTATCTAGGCCAGTGGGCCCTGCAGTGCTTTGGAACTTCACCACTGATCAAGTGCAAAATCCAGAAAAATTATTAAAACACTTAAATGAGGTGTGTTGTCATTCTGGTCATACCAGAGACGGACAAATCATGGCAACATGCTGAAGCTTGGCCTATGCTTATAGAGCCCTGTTCAACACCATCAAGCACCTTCAAAGGTTAAAAAATGTCTCTGGATATGATGGCAAAGCAACAGACAGCACAGCTACTCCAACTGCAAATACAGCAGCTACACCAACCCTAGTGACAAGTACAGCAGCTGCTCAAACTCTGACTGCAGCAGATAACGCAGCTACTTCAGCTCCAAGCACAGCACCTACACCAGCCCAAGTGACAAGTACAGCAGCTACCCAAACTCCAACAACAGATACTGCAGCCACTCCAACCACAGTGATAGTCACTGCAGCTAAACCAGAGGACCACTTTGTGCCAATATCAGTTGCCCCTGTACGCAAGGGGAAAAGCGAAAAACAGGCAAGAAAGATGAAGCAATATGAAGAAACAATGTACTCACAACCTGGGACAGCATCTGACTAGTAGTTATTATTATGTGAATCAGAGGAGGAAGAAGAAGAGGTGACTTCTTGACCCCAGACCTCAGCCGAGCTATGGAATAAATACAATCTCACCCCTTCCATAATTTCAGCTGTGGAAAAACTGTCTCAGGAGTTCAAACAATTGAGAGATGATCTGTCCAATCTATCCAGCTACCCATGTGTATCAACACATGTCTCAGCTATTAACAAAGGCATCCTACTGCTCGAGAGAGAAGATATAGGAGGTGTATGCCACAGGCCACCCTATGATTTTACCCGTGGGATCACAAAGAAGACATGACGAAGTGGGATGGAAAACCTACCTCAGCTCTGAAGGAATAGGTGCGTGAATTGAAGAGGAGAACAATGGTCAAGGATGGTCATCCCATGAAAGCTGCAGCTTCAGTCTCTGGTGAGCAGGTTCCCAGATGGAGTGGAAGAACTGATTTTACTCCAGCTCCTGTGATAAAGACTAATCTCTGTCAACAAGATGCAAGTGTCCAGCGTTGTGATGACCATTAGAGGGGCCCTTCCTCCAGCCAGATGAAGGTAGGGGACAATCGGATTTACTAGACTGCGTGGATCAGATGGCCTGGCGCGTCAGTCCTGCAGAAGTATAACGCTCTTGTAGATACCAGTGCACAGTGTACCCTGATGTCATCAAGCTGTCAAGGGGTGGAACCCATTTATATTTCTGGAGTGACAGGAGGATCCCTTGAATTGACTGTACTGGAGGCTGAAATCAGCCTGACTGGGAGGAAGTGGCAAAAGCACCCCATTGTGACTGGTCCAGAAGCTCCATGCATCCTTGGCATAGACTACCTCAGGAGAAGGTACTTTAAAGACCCAAAAGGGTACCGATGGGCTTTTGGTATTGCTGCTTTGGAGACAGAGGAAATTGGGCAGCTGTCCACCTTGCCTAATCTCTCAGAGGATCCTTCTATTGTGGGGTTGCTGAGGGTAAAAGAACAAGTACCAATCGTGACCACAACAGTGCACCGGCGGCAATATCACGCCAACCGAGACTCCCTGATTCCAATCCATATGTTGATTCATAGACAGGAGAGTAAAGGAGTGATCAGCAGGACCCAACCCGCTCTCCCTTTAATAGCCCCCTATGGCTGGTGCGAAAGTCTAATGAAGAGTGGAGACTAACAGTAGACTATTGTGGCCTGAACAAAGTCACACCACCATTGAGTGCTGCCATACCGGACATGCTAGAACTTCAGTATGAACTGGAGTCAAAGGCAGCCAAGTGGTATGCCACGATTGATATTGCCAATGCATTTTTCTCAATTCCTTTGGCAGCAGAGTGCAGGCCATAGTTTGCTTTTACTTAGAGGGGCATCCAGTACAATTGGAACCGACTGCCCCAGGGGTGGAAACACAGCCCTACCATCTGCCATGGACTGATCCAGATTGCATTGGAGCAGGGGCAAGCTCCAGAACTTCTGCAATGCATTGATGACATTATCGTGTGGGGTGATAGAGCAGAAGTTGTCTTTGAGAAAGGGAGGAAAATAATCCAAATCCTGCTGAAAGCCGTTTTTGCCATAAAACGGAGTCAGGTCAAGGGACCTGCACAGGAGATTCAATTTTTGGGAATAAAGTGGCAAGATGGACGTCACCAGATCCCCAGAGATAACAACAAGATAACAAGATAACAGCAATGTCACCACCAACTAATAAGAAAGAAACACAAGCTTTCTTGGGTGTTGTGGGGTTCTGGAGATTGCACATCCTAAATTACAGTTTGATTGTAAGCCCTCTCTATCATGTGACCTGAAAGAAAAATGATTTTAAATGGGGCCCTGAGCAACAAGCATTTGAGGAAATTAAACGAGAGATAATTCATGCAGTAGCCCTTGGACCAGTCAGGACCAGGCCAGATGTAAAAAATGTACTCTACATCGCAGCGGGGAAGAATGGTCCCACCTGGAGCCTCTGGCAGAAAGCTCCAGGGGAGACTCAAGGTCGACCCCTCTGCTTTTGGAGTTGGGGATGCAGAGGATCTGAGGCCAGCTATACCCCAATTGAAAAAGAGATGCTGGTGGCCTATGAAGATGTTCGAGCTGCTTCAGAGGTGATTGGCACTGAAGCACAGCTCCTCCTGGCACCCGGTTGCCTGTGCTGGGCTGGATGTTCAAAGGCAGCATCTCCTTTATACATCATGCAACTGATGCTACATGAAGTAAGTGGGCTGCACTAATTACACAACGAGCTCGAATAGGAAATCCCAGTCGTCCAGGAATTCTAGAAGTCATCACGGACTGGCCAGAGGGCAAAGATTTTTGAATGTCATCAGAGGAGGATGTGATGCATGCTGAAGAGGCCCCACCATATAATGAACTGTCAGAAAGTGAAAAGCAATATGCCTTGTTTACTGATAGGTCCTGCCATATTGTGGGAGAGCATCAGAGATGGAAGGCAGCTGTATGGAGTCCTCGACGACAAGTTGCAGAAACTGCTGAAGGAAAGGGTGAAATAGTCAGTTTGCCAAGCTGAAAGCCATCCAGCTGGCCTTGGACATTGCTGAACGAGAAAAGTGGCCAGTACTTCATCTCTATACTGGCTTATGGATGGTGGCAAATGCCCTGTGGGGGTGTTTGCAGCAATGGCAGCAGAGCAACTGGCAACACAGAAGTAAACCCATCTGGGCTGCTGCACTGTGGCAAGATATTGCTGCCTGGGTGCAGAACCTGGTGGTGAAGATATGCCACGTAGATGCTCATGCACCCAAGAGTCAGGCCACTGAGGAACACCAGAACAATCAACAAGTGGATAAAGCTGCTAAGATTGAAGTGGCTCAGATGGACTTAGATTGGCAACATCAGGGTGAATTATTTTTGGCCCGGTGGGCCCATGACACTTCAGGCCATCAGGGCAAAGATGCAACAAATAGATGGGCTCGTGATCAAGGGGTGGGCTTAACAATGGATACTATTGCCCAGGTTATTCACGAGTGTGAAACATGTGCTGCAATTAAGCAAGCTAAACAGTTAAAGCCTCTTTGGTATGGAGGACGATAGCTGAAGTACAAATATGGGGAGGCCTGGCAGATTGATTATATCACACTCCCACCAATCTGCCAAGGCAAGCGCCATGTGCTTACCATGGTGGAGGCAACCACTGAGTGGCTGGAAACATACACTGTGCCCCAAACCACTGCCCAGAACACTATCCTGGGCCTTGAAAAACAGATTTTGTGGTGACATGGCACCCCAGAGAGAATTGAGTCAGACAATGGGATTCGTTTCCGGAACAACCTTATAGACACTTGGGCCAAAAAGCATGGCATTGAGTGCGTATATCACATCCCCTACCATGCACCAGCCTCTGGGAAAATCGAACGGTACAATGGGCTGTTAAAAACTACACTAAGAGCAATGGATGGTGGGACTTTCAAGCATTGGGATACGCATTTACCAAAAGCCACCTGATTGGTCAACATCAGAGGATCTGCCAACAGGGCTGGCCCAGCCCAGTCAGAACTTCTACAGACTGTGGAGGGAGACAAAGTTCCTGTGGTGCACATAAAGAATTTACTGGGAAAGACAGTCTGGGTTATTCCTGCTTCAGGTAAAGGCAAACCCACTTGTGGGATTGCTTTTGCTCAGGGACCCGGATATACTTGGTCGGTAATGCGGGAAGATGGGAAAGTCCAATGTGTACCTCAAGGAGATTGATTTTAGGGGAAAACAGTCAATGAACTTAATTGTATGCTGTTGCCTGCTATGTAGCACTTTTACAGCCCACCAACTAGATGTCTTCAGGTCACCAGAGACAGGCCCTGACTTCCCTCCGACCACCATCACAACAAAGAATAAACTTTGATGAAACCAGAGGAGTTCTGAGGTATCATCAGCAGACAATGATCCAACACTGCATAGGGCCTTCCCTGCTCTGAAAGGCTGCTACAAGAGGTGGAGCCTGACATCATGGACTGGATGGACTCAGCCGCTTCATAGGAATTGGTCCATTCACTAAGGAATGACCTCTCTCTCTCTCTCTCTGTGCGGATGCATCTGAGCATGACGTGAATGGTATGGAATAAGGGGTGGATAGTGTCCTGGGTTCAGCAATAGCAGCCATTTTTCTCCTTCTTAGTAGCTGGTGCAGTGCTGTGATTTTGACTTTCAGCCTGGGAACAGCGCTGATAAGACCAATGGTTTTAGTTCCTGCTTAGTAAAGCTAACTCTGACCAAGGACTTTCTGAATCTCATGTTCTGCCAGGTAGGAGGGGAAGCCGGGAGGAAGCAGAGTCAGGACACCTGACCCAAACTAGCCAAAGAGGTATTTCAGACCTCATGCGCAGTATATAAACTGCGGGCAGTTACCCGGAAGGGTTAGATCACTGCTCGGTTAGGCTGGGTATCAGTCGGCGGGCGGTGAGTGCTTGTACTCTCTTTCCTTGTTATTTCCCTTATCATTATTATTATTGTTGGTAGGAGCAGTGGTCTGTGTTATACTTTAGTTACTGAACTGTTCTTATCTCAGCCTGTGGGAGTTACATTCTTTCGATTCTCCTCTCCATCCCTCCAGGAACAGGGGGAGGGGGTGAAGGGAATGGGAGTGAGCGAGTGGCTGCATGGTTCTGGGTTGCCGGCAGGGCTTAAACCACAACAAAGTTTCAGAGCAATTCATACACCTAAAGTTGATATAATACATTTACTATATTTGTACATATTTGGAAAAGGAAATTGTTAAGAAAACCTCAGTACTGTAAAGAAAATCAAATTTGACTGTTGAATCATAGAATCATAGAATAGTTAGGGTTGGAAAGGAACTTAAGATCATCTAGTTCCAACCCCCCTGCCAGGGGCAGGGACACCTCCCATTAAACCATGCCACCCAAGGCTCTGTCCAACATGGCCTTGAACACCACCAAGGATGGAGCATTCACAACTTCCCTGAGCAACCCATTCCAGTGCCTCACCACCCTTACAGTAAAGAATTTCTTTCTCATATCCAATCTAAACTTCCCCTGTTTAAGTTTGAACCCATTACCCCTTGTCCTCTCACTACAGTCCCTATTGAAGAGTCCCTCCCCAGCATCCCTATAGGCCCCCTTCAGATATTGGAAGGCTGCTATGAGGTCTCCACGCAGCCTTCTCTTCTCCAGACTGAACAGCCCCAACTTTCTCAGCCTATCTTCATACGGGAGGCGCTCCAGTCCCCTGATCATCCTCGTGGCCCTCCTCTGGACTTGTTCCAACAGTTCCATGTCCTTTTTCGGTAGAGGCCGCCAGAACTGTACACAATACTCCAAGTGAGGTCTCACAAGAGCATCTCATTTAAATACAAGGAGGCACTGCATGCTCTCCTGTTCCCTCACAAAACACAAAATAGATTTTAGTTTGAGTCTATGTTAGATTGCTCTAAGCTGACCAAACAATTAAATTTGTTCTTTCTTTTACATTGTCTCTTTCTTTGCACATTTTCTGGGCTGAAGTGACTGCTCAGTGTTTGCTGGTGCACCACATAGTGTTCCACCAGATGCTGGTCTGTCAGTGAGTGAGCTAACACAGTGGCAACATGAATATCTTTGCATATAAAGTGATATTTTTTTCTTGTGCCCAGACACCAGTACTGCCAAGAAGCTGTTTCTCTGGCTTTCTGTTCCCTATATTTATGTGTAGCTGGGAACACAAAGGGGTTAAGTGACACTGCTCTTACCATGTCTGTCTTAGGGGCAGGGCAGGAAGTTTTGCAGCAGGGATCTCATAGGAAAGTGGATGCTTCTCCTAATGAGGTGAAGCTGATGGCTCTAATGCAGTGGAACAGCTGCAGTGGGCTCTTTCCCAGCTCGGAGTCACACTGAGATCAGATTCAGTGTATAGCAGTTCTATTTGCTTCACATGCTATAATTATGATCGATGTGCAAAAGATGTTAAACTCTTTACCTTTTTATAACAAAAGCTTTAAGTTTGTGAGCCATTGAGGAAGTGGGGGTTGGTGCTGTTCCAGCAAGGACTAGCTCCCTTCCATCTCCTCAATCTTCTCCTTGGCTGACAAGGTTAGTTTCCCCTTTTGCTGCAGTCTCCTCAAAGTGCTGGGAGATCTGTGTGCCAGGAGGGAGTAGGAATCCTAGCTTCAAGTTTTTGCTATAGTGCAAATATATCAGCCTGTCTTGTCCCAAATGCAGATGATAAAGAGCATACAGATATGAAAGACTTGTGACTTTTATCTTCATTATTAACAATTTTACCGTTTCCATTAATGGCCCTATACTACAGTCAGACTTCGCGGCAGATACATATGAATGTGATTTGCTGCCTGTGAAATTCTCAGATTGCTCCCTTTTAAGATAAAGATTAAATACAAAATGCTTGATTCTCCAAATTCACCGGCTGTCCCTGTTGTGGTTGTGTAGCCCAGTGCCCAGGCATTTAGGTCATCTCCCTCTCCCAGGTTCCCAGGAGTCTGGAGGTGTCTATAAAGCACATATTGTACCAGTGTGCGCTGAGGGCTTCTGGACTGGCCTGGGTATCTGAGCAAAAGAGGGCTTAGCAGTATTCCCATACAGATGTTCCATTTCTGGAGGGAAACAAGCTGGCTTTCAGTCAGCCTGCATGCTCAATGGAAGTCCTCAGGATAGTGTACCTGCCCACAGAGACTTGCTCATAGAAAATAGTCAGTCCCTACTACCATTAACTAGTTTTTAGTTCAGGTGATTATGACATCTGTTGTGGGTCTAAGAATTTTAATATAGGAAGCTCTTTTTTTAAAAAAGATAAAGGATCAATCTTGGGAAGTAGCACACACAAGTTTAGAAATATTAGAGTAAAACTTCTTTTAGGAACAAAATTTTTTCTCTGATAATCTAATATGATATGATATAATCATCTAATAATGATATCATTATTCAGTCTTTAACAGTGTGATCATAAAAGATGTCCAGGGTACAGACCAAGCAGAACAGAAAGCTTCAAGGAAAGAAATGACCATTTTCTTTCCGGTGTGTAAGCATAAGATTAGACCAGGACACAGGAACCTTCCCTGCCAAAACATTGCTTAATTTGGACATCTGAATTCTGGCAGCCCCCAACATTAGCTGATTTGACACTGCAGATAGAACACCCTTTGAATATAATATCTACATGTATTATTGCATAAAACATATTGTCTGCATAATTATATGTGCTCTGTGATACAGCAAAGAGGCCAATTTTCCCTTAAAGTTATAAGACAAAATAATGACATTGCTGCTATATTAAAACCACAGGCAGTATACATCCAACTTATTATGACGCAGTTTCATTAATTCCTAGGCTCAGTAGTGCATCTAAATGTAATGCCAGTGTTCAAAAAATACTGTTAGGAATTTTTAAGGGAGGTAATAAATAAATTATAACTAATAATAATATTTTCTGCAAATTGCTGACACTTAAAGGAATTAAAACTGTAGAGCCAAACTGAACCATATGCTTTTTCAAAAAGCAACTTCACAAGTGGTAATTCTATTAGTATCTCTGTATGTTATTAGGACAGCAGGGTATGTCCTGCAACAAGACTTATTTGTTGTATTAGATTAGATTCAGTTGGCTATTACATACAGAAATATGCACAGCTGTCCAGTGTGCACTGTCAAGTCCATAAAAGCTAAACCATTATTTTAATCTATTTTTATTTATATACAGTGTTTTTTAATATGTTTTTTTCCACTACAGTTTTCCTGTTGCTAAAAACTGGTTCTGAAAGAGAGGAGAAAAGGGCATTGGTATAATCTCCTTTGCAACTTCATAAAGAATCAGAAGTGTGCAGTAACAGCAGAGGGAATTAAAACTCCATATGCAAATGGAGACCTAATTCTGTGAGATTGTCACCATCTTTTAACTTTCTTTACATGTTGGCAACTAAGGTGTAAATTGCCACATAGATTAGACTTTGTTCAATTTGAAATGACACGTAAAGGTGACACTAGCTGTCGAGAGTTCTCCTGAGGGAAGAAGCAGCTGAAGCTATTGTACTCCATCTGCCAAAGCCCAGGACTGGAGGAGAGCTGAGAAAATGTGTATGACATATTGCTACCTGATGCATCTGAAGGTCATAATTGGGGATATCCCTGGCCACTAGATTTTCTGATATTTCTTCCGTTGCTTTTTACCAACTGACAAAGACATAAAGGACGTGATAGGAAACAGGACTGAGTCCTTTATCTGAAAAAAACAATTTTGGTATTTTCCTACCTTATTCTTGATCTTTCCCTCTTATGAATGCATTGATATCAAATGACTACAAAGCCATTTCATCAGTATTTTGCTAGTATTTTGGATCGAAGCCACAAGAAATGCATAAGTCTCATCACTTGCAAAAGCAGCTCTCAAAATTCTTACTGAAAGAACAGACCAAAACAGACTGAGTAAACCAGAAGACGTGCTAAATCCCAAACAATATATAGTTTCCTCTTGAGTAAGTGTTTTAAATGAGTCTTTCAATGCTGCTTACTTTCCCATGTCTGTAAAAAAACCGACCAAACAAAAAGCAAACAACAAGAAACAGAAGAGAAAAAAACAGAATTTTGTTATAGGTAGCTGAACAAAGCTACTGCATGCTTTCAAAAGAGCAAAAATAGTTCCTATTGCTTCTGGGATGAATAGAAGGAATATAAAGCTATTTCTGATTGTTTTGCTGAAATCCTGCTCTTGCAGAGTTCCTTAAGGACAGACACAGCGATGCTAGTCTGTTGTTTCACAAAGCTTTTGTAAGTTAGTTGGATGGAATTTTTACCTTCAGAGGCTCGCAGATGACTAGGTAAGTCTGAGGCAGCATTCCCTGTAGCTAAGTACAAAATGGTTATATTTCCCCTATGTAACCCAGGTTTTATTGAAAATATCCTGGTTGTGCAATTCAGTTGAGCCTGATACCTTACTAATCTCTGGAGCCTGCAGAGAAACTTACCAACGGACAAAGTACAGCAAGCCTCAAGTTGGGCAGGTTGAGCTCTGCTGGGCAGCATTGAGAAAAGGGATGGGGTCAGAAGGACAACTGCCTGCTGCTCAGGTCACATCTGAAACACTAAACACTACTGTCGAAGCTATTGCTGCAGTGAGGCCAGGAGCTTTGGCAACTGTCAGATTTTCACTGTATTAAGAGAATATATCGCTGTTAAGCAATAAACAGCTTTTCCAGATTAGCCTTATATTAAAAGAAAATATCATCTAAAAAATTGCCACAGAAGTTTAAAATTACTTGGAGTGGGGGAAGACAAGACTTCCTTATTGTTAGGATTCTGGGTTGTGTAATACATCATCAGAGCTGTCTTTTCTCTCCTTCTTTTCCATGCTTAAATTAAGCAAAATTGTAAGAGAATGTCATAATTCTGCTGATGCTGAAGTCCTTGCTATTCTTTCCTTTTGTCCTGGCTAAGCTACTGCAGCAATTCATTTCCCACTAATACCTCTGCATGTGCAGTTAACAGCTGATGCAGTATTCCCTTGCCTGGTCTCTGACATTGAATGCCTACAGCTCATGATTCCAGGCCTGGCTCTGTCACACTGCTGGTTCTTAATCTGAGCTCATATTAGTTTCAAGGTGATCCTGCTACATTAGGAAGACCTTTCATCTAATTCTGAAAATTTTTGGACACTCCTTTTCCATAAATTTTTCCTTTCCCCCAGTTGAAGAATCCTGGCTTTCACTTCTAAAGTAAATGGTAACTCACAACTGGTAACTTGCCCTATAGGGGACATTTTCTGCAAAGGATCCTGAGTGTTCACAAACCCTTGGTCTCTTCAGTGAAGGTCCCTGAAGGAAATTTTACCCTTTGGAACAAATGCAGGACAGCTGCCTGTATCTTTGATACTGATTTGATGTTGCTAATTTAACTGTTGAGGAAACATTGCCAGGAGAAGTCAAGGCCACTTCAATTCTTCAAGCAAATGGTCTATTTTCCATCTTTGTCATTGCAGATTACAGCCTTTGAGAGCACTTAGTGATTTGTGGGTGTAACAGGACAGTCAATATGATTTAGTTGCTGTTAAAAAGGCCTCATTTCTGCTTCCTTTATAGACTACATTTTCCACCTCCTGTTGCAAATTGAGGTACAAATAGTACCAGAAATCAAGGTATTAATGGCATTGCATGAGAATTCATGATTTCTCATACATTTCATGCCAGTTTCACAGATGAAATTGTACAGGTCCAGATGCAAACATACTGGAGAAAAGATAAGGAGAAAGTAGAGGGGAGCAGACAGAGAACAAACAGCTAATTTGAAACCTTTTATAGACTCTAGCCATCATTAGCATTCTCAGAGGGATTTTTTCCCCCAAGGACAGGAAAAGGCCAAAGCATGAAAACTTTTAAGTCTTCTAATCTAATCTAAGGGACATAACAACGAATAAGTCCGTCCTAATTGTCTCCAATAAGTAAAATAACATGAGTACCAAACTCTGCTGGAGACATTCCAGGAATTTTTATTTCTTCATTTCTGTCTGCTCCCTTATGATGGTAATTTCTTTTTATCTGCTCTTCATTTGTACTGATTATTTCCTGTACAAATTAGAGCTGTACTTTTACTGGCTTCATGTCAGATTCTTTTTAGTTAAGACTCTGTAAAAGTTTCAAAATCAAATCCCCCTAGGCTTAGTTTTGGATATTTTGTTGGTTTGCAGCAGTGGAGGCAGCAGAAGGAAGCTCTTTCTCAGAAATGCAGGGAGTCCTTCAAAACCCTTCTGCTGTCCTTACCAGAAGCCTGGTAACCACAGCTCCTGGGCTCTGCACAAGCTGATGGGGAAAGCACTGTCTTTGCAAAGCATTTAGAAATTCTTAGGTAGTAAATGTTCTATGTGTGTATGTGTATGTGCCTATGTAAAAATGAACTCAAATGCTTTGTGCCCATTGAACACATACGTTTCAACTCCATGATCTCCTTTGGCTTCCTAGGCAAGCCCCACTGGTTGACATCCACATTGCTGTCTGTCTTATTGGCACTTTTTACCTTTATGCCCACACAGTTATAACAATCTTGAATCTAGTAAGTACACAGTGTTGAACTTCTGGGCATATTTGCTGCAACATCACTATTGTTATTTTCTAACAGAAATTCAGATGGGGGTGAAATCCTTTAGGTCTTTAATGAGTTTCAGCATTATCTAGGCCTGCAATAATTCTCTAGGGTTACAGAACTGAAATCATTATTGACTCCAGTCCATTTATTTTTCTTTTTTTTTTTTAATTCAGATATAATTATTTCCTCAGCTGTCTGCACACAGCTATTTCTGTGGAGATTTAGATTTCCTGACCTTGGTCCAGACGTTATCTCTTACTATGAATAAATTTATTCAGAAAGCTGCTCACTAAGGGAGTACCATCACCCCAATTTGTCTTGATTGGCATATGCTTATTGAAAACTTCCAGAAATTCAACCTGAAATTAATGTTAAGTTATAGATATTTGAGGAATTACATCAGAGTCAATGGAAACTGAGCAACAGAGAACAAAAGATAGGATATGTATTTTGAAGGAAGACACACTTTTTATTATTTTAGATATTTCAGTTGAGAATATGGCAGGACAGCATATTGAAAACACGCAGAAATATCCAAGCATTTATTGTTGAACCAAGTCTTCTTTGTAACATGTCAGTATACTGCTTTGGGGGGAAACATGTCAGGAAGAGTACAACAAATTCATTAAGTTCATGAGGTGGTAAGAACAAGTATTTCAGTTAAAAGATCTTGTGGCTTTGAAGTTTGGTTTAAGTCACACTCAAAATTACCTGTTTCTGTTTGTAAGTATCTTTTGTTGATGATGTACAGAAAGTAAGAAAAGAGTCTGGCATTGGCAAAATTTTATGACTCGTTACTGGAAATAGTGCAACAAGTCCAAAGGAGGGCCACGAGGATGATCAGGGGACTGGAGCACCTCCCGTATGAAGATAGGCTGAGAAAGTTGGGGCTGCTCAGCCTGGAGAAGAGAAGGCTGCGTGGAGACCTCATAGCAACCTTCCAATATCGGAAGGGGGGCTATAAGGATGCTGGGGAGGGACTCTTCATTAGGGACTGTAGTGATAGGACAAGGGGTAATGGGTTCAAACTTAAACAGGGGAAGTTTAGATTGGATATGAGAAAGAAATTCTTTACTGTAAGGGTGGTGAGGCATGGGAATGGGTTACCCAGGGGAGTTGTGAATGCTCCATCACTGGCGGTGTTCAAGGTTGCATTGGACATAGCCTTGAGTGACATGGTTTAGTGTGAGGTGTCCCTGCCCCTGGCAGGGGGGTTGGAACTAGACAATCTTAAGGTCCTTTCCAACCCTAACTATTCCATGATTTTATGACCTCTCCTATTCATCTCTTGCTCAATTCTTTTTGACCTCAGAAAAGGGACTAAGAATAAGAACCTTTGCATATATCTTTATCTATTTCAAACTAATTTATTTTAATCATACTGACTGTGTTCAACTTTATCACTTAATCTACAACTCATGCTTTTAATAATACTTACATCAGTCTTGTTGCTTTCTGAATCATCTCCAGTTTCTTGTTATATTCATTTCCACTAGATCAATATGACTCCAGTGAAGGTGAAAGCAATATATAAATAAAGGAGAACAACCACATAACTTTACTTATCTTGACTGTATATAAGTGGTCATAGATCCAGAATTTCTGTGGATTCACAGTAGAGTCCTTATGCTACTTTCCTTACTGGCACAAATATATAATTTCTCTTTAAGGGTCTGCAATGTATCATGGAGTTAAGTTAAATTGATTATTCACAATTTCAAATGCATTATCTGAGCTGCTTATTGGGTTTTAAAATACAGTCCTTTGTGTTTCTTACGTAACCAGCATTATTTGTCCTACATATCTAGCTTCCTTATTCTAGGTATAGGACTTCATGTCTAGTTCTCCAACTCTTGAAATTCAGAGGTTTTTGTTAGCTTCACATGATTCCATCTTTTAAAGTTATATTATTTCTTAAATATTAAAAGAGTATATATCTATGCTTTGAAAAGTGTAGTAGGGTATTAACCATACTGTTAGAAGACTGTAGGCAAGGCACTGTACAAGATATTAGTACCACATACTGGGCAATTCTTATTATTTAAACTATATAATATATCAATAATATGCAAAACAGTAATTAATAGAAGAATCCTCCACGACCATATACATATGCATGTACATATACACTCTGTAAAATAAAAGCAACACCTAAACAGATGTCATCAGGCAAGAGGATTCATAAACTCAGTAGCTTTTAGTCATAAGCCTATTCTTCATTCTTTAATACAAGAAATAGGAAAGATGTTTCAACTATCAAATTCTCAGTGAATCACTAGGACTCATAGGAGATGTTGATAGGCATGCCATGTCCTTATTTGAAAGTGAGAGAGCATAGTTAGCATCCAAGTATGAGGGATAAGCCTGTGACATCTCTGTGATCGGATTTTGGATGCTTCTCTGGCCAAAACTATGCACCTTTTGAAACATGTCTGTCAATAAAATTTGGAAATGGATGAAAAATAAAACATAATTTATTCCAAAAGAAGAAATTATCTCATCTTCTCCTTCTCAAAGCTGGCTTTTGGAGTACAGACACAACCTCAAAGTGAAACCATCATCAGCTGGAAAAAAAGAATTCAGTAACATAGTGTGAGATGAGACTTTCCTGTTTGTTCAAGAAGAGAGTCACAGATCAGAGATGTTAACATACTTCAGGCTTAAGAAGTAGGTTATTTATTTTAGAAGGGAAAATGAGATCCAAGTTTATTCTGATCTACTTCTAGTTAAAAATATATAAAATCCTTGGGTAGGATTTTGAAGAGTTATGGATGGACAAAACCAATACCTTCTCAGTTCATGCTTATATATTTAATCAAACACTACACTTAACATTTGTGTCTCTAGTAAGTTTCCTATACTCTTCTTCAGCACAGGTTAGAGGGTTATTTTATTCATAATGCTCAACCACCCATTGTAATAGTCTGGTTTTGAATACCCTTACTAAACCAGTCCTAAGCCCACTTGAAACAACAAACTTTTCTACTAAGTTCGTGATCTCAGTGCAGATGTGAGAAATCTGTTCTGAAATATGTTAACCCACCCTCATCCTTATGCTTTCAGGTGGTTTATTCCTTGTGCCACAAAACGCAGTTCCTTGGTGGAACTGCATCTTTAAATGGAGCTAAATCATAGAATCATAGAATAGTTAGGGTTGGAAAGGACCTTAAGATCACCTAGTTCCAACACCCCTGCCAGGGGCAGGGACACCTCCCACTAAACCATGCCACCCAAGGCTATGTCCAATCCAGCCTTGAACACCGCCAGCGATGGAGCATTCACAACTTCCCTGGGTAACCCATTCCAGTGCCTCACCACCCTCACAGTAAAGAATTTTTTCCTCATATCCAATCTAAACTTCCCCTGTTTAAGTTTGAACGCATTACCTCTTGTCCTCTCACTACAGTCCCTCATGAAGAGTCCCTCCCCAGCATCCCTATAGGCCCCCTTCCGATACTGGAAAGCTGCTATGAGGTCTCCACGCAGCCTTCTCTTCTCCAGGCTGAGCAGCCCCAATTTTCTCAGCCTATCTTCATACAGGAGGTGCTCCAGTCCCCTGATCATCCTCGTGGCCCTCCTTTGGACTTCTTCCAACAGTTCCATGTCCTTTTTATGTTGAGGACACCAGAACTGCACAAAATACTTCAAGTGAGGTCTCACAAGAGCATAGTAGAGGGGCAGGATTACCTCCCTCAACCTGCTGGTCACTCTCCTTTTGATGCAGCCCAGGATACAGTTGGCTTTCTGGGCTGCGAGCACACACTGCCAGCTCATGTTCATTTTCTCATCAACCAACAACCCCAAGTCCTTCACTGCAGGACTGTTCTGAATCTCTTGTCTGCCCATCATGTAGCTGTGCCTGGGATTGCTCCGACCCAGGTGTAGAACCTTGCACTTGTCATGGTTAAACTTCATCAGGTTGGCATCAGCCCACCTCACAAGCGTGTCAAGGTCCCTCTGGATGGCCTATTTGTCCTACTGGGTGGGACTAATTGCAAATCACGAAATACAGGGCATCTTCTATTAACCACAAGGTGGTTTGTCACAAGATACCTACAATAAAGTAATCTAAAATCAATCTTTCATTCATATCCATGGCCAAAATTAAGACATAATAAACAAATACATTTAGCTTCTGAGTCAAAATGAAATGCAGGAACAAATTCACTTAGGCTTGTGCAGAGTTTCTATGAGCACTAAGAAAAATGTTGCTTCATTTCTAGTTGTTGAATCTTTTTTTAAAAGGAGTTTTCTGAAACAATTTTTTTTTTAAAAAAGCAAAGGTTTGCAGTCTGTTTACTGTCTACTTCACTTTAGAATGAAGTTGTCTTTCAGGGGGAAAATGAAATGTTTCAAATGTTTCTATTTGTCCAACAGAAATTGTTTCCCATAGAAAAGTAGAATCATGTATAATTTTTGTTAAATCAATGATAGTTTTCAGCAGCTGAAAACCAGCTACCAACTAAGCTAGTTCTTTTAATTAGGACATTCATCAGAAAAGAAAACCAGGTTTTGTCAGGGTTTTAAAAAATACTATAATTTTTGTCCTTTCTTTCTTTTTAAAATAGAAATTAGATTTTTGTTACTAGATGTGACCACTGCATTTTTTGACATAGCTTTAAAATAATATCATTTCAGTCAGGTGCCAAAATTACAGAGGGTGTCTGGAGTCACTGGTGCTCTTGGTAACAAAAAAGCAGTTCAGGGATGCTTCCAGAAGTTGTAATGACTCTGATCTAGTGGTCACTGACAGAACATGATGAATTGAGACTGCTGATACTGATGTACCTCAAAGACATTATAGCCAGCTGCTTATGTAAGGTGTGCAGATCCTTTAAAAATAATTATTTGCTTTTTGTATCTTTACACCTTCCTTGTGTGCATGTTAGAGGATTCATTATCTTTACTGTTAGAAACGTGATGTTTATTTTTGATCCACCTCTCAGGTTTCAGCTACTTTTTCCATTAAATCACAGAATCATAGAATAGCTAGGTTTGGAAAGGACCTTCAGATCATCTAGTTCCAAGCCCCCTGCCAGGGGCAGGGACACCTCCCACTAAATCATCTCACTCAAGGCTCTGTCCAACGTGGCCTTGAACATTGCCAGCGATGGAGCATTCACAACGTCCCTGGGCAACCCATTTCAGTGCCTCATCACCCTCACAGTAAAGAACTTCCGCCTTATATCCTATCTAAACTTCCCCTGTTTAAGCTTGAACCTGTTACCCCTTGTCTATCACTATAGTCCCTCATGAAGAGTCCCTCCCCAGCATGCCTATAGGCCCCCTTCAGATACTGGAAGGCTGCTATGAGGTCTCCACGCAGCCTTCTCTTCTCCAGGCTGAACAGCCCCAACTTTCTCTGCTTATCTTCATATGGGAGGTGCTCCAGTCCCCTGATCATCCTCATGGCCCTCCTCTGGACTTGTTCCAACAGTTCCATGTCCTTTTTTATGTTGAGGACACCAGAACTGTACACAGTACGCCAAGTGAGGTCTCACAAGAGCAGAGTAGAGGGGCAGGATCACCTCCCTCAACCTGCTGGTCACGCTCCTTTTGATGCAGCCCAGGATACGGTTGGCTTTCTGGGCTGCAAGCGCACACTGCCGGCTCATGTTCATTTTCTCATCAACCAACACCCCCACGTCCTTCTCCACAGGGCTGTTCTGAATCTCTTCTCTGCCCATCATGTAGCTGCGCTACACGCTTTGCACACATCCAGGTGGATGATGTCAACTGCTCTACCCCTGTCCATCCGTTCCGTAGCTCCATCATAGAAGGTCACCAAATTGGTCAGGCAGGATTTCCCCTTAGTGAAGCCATGCTGGCTGTCACCAAGCACCTTGTTGTTTGTCATGTGCCTTAGCATGATTTTCAGGAGAATCTGCTCCACGATTTTGCCAGGCACAGAGGTGAGACTGACTGCTGTGTAGTTCCCTGGGTCATCCATTTTCCCCTTTTTGAAAATGGGGTTATAGTTCCCTTTTTACAGTCATCAGGAACTTCACTTTACTGCCATGATTTTTCAAATATGATGGACAGTGGCTTAGCAACTTCATCCACCCTCTCCTTTAGGACCCACAGATGAATTTCATCAGGTCCCATGGATTTGTGTACTTTCAGGTTCTTAAATGTTAAGATCTTAAATCTTAAGATTTAAGAATCTTAAATCTTGTCACATTTCTGCCAGCCAGGTGGAAGAAGTCTCTTTTTACTGGTTTTCCACTTTCTAGACTTCAAGGCACTTAAAGATTTGAAGAGAGAGACCCCTTACCCTTTCCTTTGATATGTTAAGTCAGTGAAGAAACTGAAGAGTCTGTCTCTAAGATTTTTCTTCCTCTTTAATCCACCATCTTTTTTCTTCAGCTTTCTTTAACTTACCATCCTTTGTTTCACTCTCGGCTGAGGGACTATACACCATGGGATGGTGATATAATTTCCTTTTTATGCAATATTCCCTAGTGCATTCTGCTCACTAATTGCAGTTCATCATTGGGCTTTTCTGATTAGCTGGTGAACTACCTTCAACCACCCCATACACTGAGTGTTTTTCATCATTCCTGCTTTGAAATGTGTAATTCTCTCCTGTATTTATAGCTTATGTTTCTCATTTCTATGATGTGTGACACTGCATTTCACTGTCATGTAACACTTGGGTTCAAGCAATCAAGCAGACCATTACTTATCTTTGTTTACCACCTCCACCATATCTGTGTAATTTATACACTTCATTTGTACTTATTCTGTATTTTCTTCAAGATTGCTGATTTTGAAATTAAATCAACAAGGCCCAGGACTGGTATCTAAGATACCCCAAAAGAAACATACTCATTCCATTGGGATTCCTTATCTACAACTAACTGTATTTTAAAAACTGGCAGCAAGTTCTCAGTCCATCTACTATGCTGGTTATGTCTTTCTATATCTTAAATGAAAACATTCTCTGATATTATGCCTATGGTTTACTCCAACTGTATTGTATCAATGCTATTACTTTTATCAGCCAAACTTATAGTTAAGCCATTCAAGAATTTATCAGTCATTCCTTAACCCTGCCAACAAAACTAAGGAAAATCAGATTTACATTTATATTTCTTCAGATTAAAAGTAAGAAGGGTGGAAAAAAGCCCAATAATGCAAAATAAACTGTCCTTTCAGGCCAGAAAGTACATTAGGTCTTATATTTTGAAGATAATTTTGGCAGATGATTATTTTTGTTCTTGCAGTTGAGTGTGGATTACAAATCTATTTCAGCCTCTTCCATCTAGTGGATTCATTCATCTCTGGCTTAACTAATTGGAAGTGTTCTTTTCCTGAGAGAAATATTCCCTTTTCATAAACCATAAAACTTGTTTTATGATGAGCCCAATTTATAGCTATTTTTTGTTATATACAACATAATCCACAGACATTAAAAATTTAAGATGAGCTTTAATTCTTCCTCTTAAAAATATAACTACATATCTGTTCAACCTTAATACTGTCAGACTTACAATTTGGTTTTAGATGGACCAGAAAATAACCACTTTATCCATGTGTGGAAAAAATGATAAAAGATCTTTTATAAAATATATCAAACAGTTTAAGGCTTACACCTGATTTAAGAAGGTCTGCAGTCCAACACAACACCTGTTAGACACAGAATACCATGACCCACAAATCCAGGGGAGGGGTTTTTTTCATTGCAATCTGAGTGTATGTAACAAACACAAATTTCTATAATTTTCTTAAACTGAAAATTCTAACCCTTGTACTTTATTTATTGATTGCAGTCCACTGGCAACAGGGACTGTAAGAATGCTTCATGATTTCATGTACTCCCTGCATTTGAGGTGCAAATGTATATAGGTATGTTTATGTCTGCATATTTATTTATGCGTTTGGGTGTTGTAGCCTCATGATCCAAATAATATTATTACCACTGCTAATGACAGGCCATAGGCTTTGTATTAATGCTGCAAAGCCTCAGAAATAGGACTTGTCAGTCTTGAGTTGTCTTGGCCTGCCTGGATCTTTGTTTTAGCTTATTTAGCTAACAGCTATTTTCTAGCTACTATGCAACTACTACCTATTTTTGTAGCTTTAGTTCAACTTTTTATGCTTGTGTGTTGCAATGTCTATTTCTATAATAGTTCTGATATGGTTTTGTATCTTATCAGTGATCAAAACCAGCAGTTATTCAGTGCACAGAAAAGTACCTATGACCCTAGAATAATGATGTGTTGTAGAGGAGTGTAGCATGGGATGATAGCAGAGTCCTTGCAAGTGTGGGAGCAGGACCAAGTCAGAGGCCTGTAAATAATTAAACAGTTCTCAATTATTAATCATCAAAAGATTAAAACCTTGGAAAATTGTTAATGTTAAACCGGTTTTAAGCATAACAAAGGGAATAAAGGACAAGTGTCTAACTTGTATAAAACACACCATACATAGTACATTCTGCTATACATCTGAGGACCAATGGAAATAAGACCACAGTGTAGAGTCTGTTAGTGTATAAAAAACTGCAGACCTGGAGTGGGGAGGAAGCAATCCTCACTATCTATGTCACACTCTTCCCAGAGATTTCAAGACACTGACAGTTCCCCAGAAATCCTTTGCTCTTCCTCCTCCTTTTTCTCAAGAGAGACCACCCTATCTCCATTAACCTTAGGGACTAAGGGAACAGTGGTGGGGTGAATATGTCACCAGACAAAAGGACAGGGATTACAACCTTACAGAGAGCATGTATGTGTGAACCTAACAATTGTAAATGTGTTATCAACAATTCCTACTCTAAAAATAGAAACTTGATAGTAAATGTTACTACTGTTGTGACTGGATTAAGTATAATTTGCAATTAGTTAGAAATCCAGGAAGAAAACAAGTGTGTCCTTAAGGGATTAACTTTTACTACCCATTGACTTTAAAATAAAAGAGATGTATGTTTTATTGGAAGAAATTCAGTGAATTTTTGGCTTTATCCTCATTTGTAAGGTTGATCTTTACACAGCAATGCCTTAAATGATTGATTTATCTATCCTTAAGAAAAACAGAACTCTGGTATTTTCTGCACATATCCTTATTATCCACAAATCACATGTTGGAATTTACACCACAATATCTCCCAGTGCTCCTTCATGTAACTTTGTGACCAATGCCAAGGCCTGCTTTGCTGCATCTCAGGGTTGTCACAGTCATTGCTAACTCTGTTCCTCTCCAAGGACTAGAACTGCTTAAAGAAGAACAGTACGGGGAATAGTTTAGCAGCTGTATTCTTTACTGACAAACTAGATTATTTCATCTGTGTGGTAGAACCAAGACCTCTGATGGTTCCAGTAATGTATTTACTTTTGAGTTTTGTATGACCTTGGGCCAATAATTCAATCAGGAATACAGTGATTCTGGCATTTCTACTCTTCCTTACATTAGGAAGGCAAATGGAAACTAGCATGAGTTAAAGGCAGGTGATCCCAAAAGAACCACCTAAATAAATATTGACTTTGCTTCTCAGTACAGATCTCCATAAAAGTTGTCTTCCCCATGATTAGTTTCTCTGTTCGTCAGCAATCCTGTCACTTTTGCAACATCAGAGAGCACTCACTAAGAACTGTTAGAATTATTGTGAGGACTCAGTCATCATTTACATATGCAAGCTATGCAGCTAGCCTTTTTTCACCTCCCTTTCCCCTCAATCCACTTCTGACTTCATGGTATTTGTGCTGAACCTACAAATTCCCTCCAAGCTCGAGGAGTCCTAATGAAGGCACTTTGTTGCTTGTGCATCCTGCTGTATCACACGACTGCCCTGGAGACACAGTGACTGTGTGCTGCTGTTTCAGTCCTGATGACAGGCTGGCCGAGGAGAGGCAAAAAGAAGCCATTTTTATAACGCAGTTACCTGAGGTTGTAGCTGACTTCAAAAATCAGAGAAGCACTCTAGTTATGTTTGTAGTCATATAGTTGGTGTATCAGACTAAAACAGGAAAAAAGAGCATAAACTTGGACACAAGGATGCGTGGGAGTCAAGGCAGCGTGCCTACTGCCAAACCAGATAGTAAGTTAATATCACCATGAATTAATTTGGCACCATCTATTCAAAACACCATCAAATAACTAAGTGTGAAATCACCAAAACCCCCTTACATTCTGGCTGCCCAGAAGCACACAAATCTGAATTAATGTTTGTGAAAACTTGTGATAAGGGAAAGAAGATTAGAGGGAAAACGCATAAACCAGAAATAAAACTTGCTCAATAAAAAAAAAAGCAAACAAAACCCAAAACAAACTAACCAACCAAAAAAAAACAAAACCCCAAAAACAAAACCAGAAAAAACCCACCCCACAAGCAAAACACCAAACCCTGCTTATTTGATATTTCTGTCTCATTTATTGAAAGTTGTAATGATATCTCCAAAGACTGCCTGTAGCTATCACTCATAGAATAGAGACACTACCCCGTGAATAATGCCACTGTTAATTTCTGTTACAGGGTATTTGATATATAGATATATTATAATACTACTGGTACAAAAATATTCACAAGAACAGGAGCAATAAATGATTAAGGGAGATAAAAGTTTTCTGTGGATAATCTGAGAGCAGAAGGAAAGGCTGTAATGCTGAGGAAATAATTTCTTGGGAGTTACACACTGAACTCAATTAATTAATTATTTTAAGAGCTTTGAAGTACTATACTAATGTTAAGCAGTATTAATTCAACTACTACCCCTCTTTTAATTATTTCACTGCCATAAGCACAAACATTCGACTAGTTAAAAATAATTTCTTAATCTGATTTACCCACTCTAAGAAGTATCTTGTAATCCCACAGCTCCTTTCTGCAGTCTCCAAAATAAAAAGATTTCTTTAAAATTTCATTTTATTATCTTACTCCTTTCTTTTCAGTCTGGTGGCCAATGCAATGCACAACAATCTCAAAGTTTAAACTGTGAGAAATTTTTATTATAGCACTCAGATCAATGTGCAGCAGATAAAGGAGGGGAATTTTTAAGGGAAAAAGAGTTCTTCAAAACTGACAAAAAATTAAGATGGCATGTGCTGGTTTATGTACAAAAATATGTACATGATAAATCCAACAAAAACTCAAACCAGACCAAAACCTTGGGAAAGAATTTTTCTAATCACTAGACTCTATAGGCATTATGGGACATGACTGACTGACTGTATTATAAAGTACTCACAGCAGAAAAGTGAACTGTATTAAAAGATAATAATTAATTTGGATTTGGCCTTGAAAAATACCAAGAATCTTCCATAACTGTAATTGCTTGCCTGGCCCAATAGCCCCTCTGCAGGGAACTTCTCTTAGGTCCAAGCAACAAGTTTTTAAGACATCCAGTGCACAAGAATAGAAGAAACAGAATAAATTCAAACCACGACATATTAATTAAATTTGTTAATTAAAGTTGAAGCATCTTATGAATCTTGAAATATCCAGAGAAAGATTCTGTCAGTTGCTGCTCAGGCAATAAATGCTGCTAAGAAGGTCATGCCACAGTGAATGTTATTGCCCAATTCAATCTAAAATGAGTTTAAAGGTGGTCACCATGAAAATCCTAATGGTGTCAGTGACTTTGGAGAGCTGTTAAATAAAGCATAAATGTATTATTAGGGATTTTATGCTGGTTTTCTTAACTGAAAAATGAAATCTTAACTTTCAGGTTGTAAACGTAATGAAAGATTATAAAATTTTGATTCTTAGCTGACACTACATGTAACTGAAATTTTCTCATAGGATACAGAAGCTTCATTTAAAACGAGAAAACTTGTTTTCCTTGAGGAGCTTCAACATTGGCAAAGATTTTTTTTTTTTATTTTTTTAAATTCTCACATGCTCTGATTTACTTATTTGTGAACTATGATTTGCTGGGACAAGATGTCATGAGATAAAACTCTGCATCTTACATGGGGAAAACAACTGTAACTGTTTGCTTTGCATTCACAGTTTTCTTTCAGCTCAGCCTTTCTACTTTTGGTTAAATAGTTCATGGCCATCCCAGGAAGCTGTTTTTCATAGTCATCTCCAGACCCTTACTACTACTTTAAAAACAGTGTTGCAGACAGAGCCATGCCAACCAAGTTTGAATAACTGAAAGGGTCAAAAAATTAAGCCTTACGTAAGATGCCTCTATAGAAGCATCATACTTAATCAAAATAAAAGAAAAAATATTCAGACCACTGAACCAAAAATAAAACAAAGCACAAGGAGTATTTAAAACACAGTTGTAGACTGACATATAGTGAGGTAAGCAAAAAAGTATTGTACTTAAAGCACATTCTTTTCCACACCAGTGACGTCATTCTTGCTTCTTAGATGTTGTGCACTAAAAAGCACATTTAAATTTCAGTGCTGTATTTATTTTGGAATACATCAATTAAAAAGGTAGCATCATATTTAGTGGCTAGCCCAGAACAGTGCTTGTGTCAGTGGGTTGTTAAAGGAACTCTTGGCCTGATTTATAACTCTCAAAATCAGTCCAGAAAGCCAATTTTTATTTGTACAACTTCAGTCAAAGTAAATAAGATACATGTAAGTATAATAGATTAGTGAAAGGCATAGTGAGATTTAAATCTCTGCAGAGGTCAGCTTATGGAAACCTGAATGCATTCAAAGTTCCTGACAAGTGGTATCTGGCTATACTTGTGGAGAAAGGGAAAACCAGAATGCCAAAGTAGACTTTTGAATCCTGATAAAAGCATGGAGAGCTGTCTTTGTATTCCAGTACCTACTTTTTTGTGACAGTGCTCTGGATGACTCGTGACATGTGAGAAACATCACTGAAAAAGATATTAGGGTAGAGAGAATCAAGATGTTTGGAGGAGACTGTTCACATCAATATCAAATTTGAGGTTTCTGTATCAGACAATTGGGGTTCAGCTCAGGGCTGGGGTTCAGCTCAGGGCTAGAGTTCAGCAAAGAATCAGGCCTACAAAGTTTGGGCCGGCACAAGTTATTCATGTGAGATTTCTGATCCTGCTTAAAACCTACATCCAGGAATTGATGTCCTCCTTTCTAGTTTTGAATATGAATCAGAAAGAAAAGCAATTTCTAAATTAATCTTTTTTTAGAAAGAAATGACTCACCGGACTTATATCAGTGCACTTAGTCAGATTATTTTATATCCTCTGAGGATATGGCTTAGTGAGGAATCAGCCCTTTAACATGTAAAGATGAAGCCTGATATCACAAACAGGATGTTCACAAAAAGCAACACATTATGAATTACTTCAGAGTATTTCATAAGTCCATATACTTTTCCATTGGCCACAGTCCCAAATGGAAAACTGAAGCAGAGATCATTGTTATGAAATAAAAATATGAAGTCTTCACTGGCAATAGAATAGTGAAAAGGCAAGAATTCATTCTTGGAGCAGCCTGGAAAAGTTTGCCTCTGTTGTGCACACATTTTGTTTATGTTACAAGACAGTTTCAGTTGAGGGAACATTTACTGATTTGTCTTGAAAGTGGATTTTTTTTTTAATGCCTGCAGGAGACAGCTCAGTATGATAAATTTGGCTCAGTGTTGTTGATCTCTAAAGGAATTGCGGCTGCTATTTTCACATGAGATGTTTAAGAGGTGCTTTAGAAATGTGAAATTATCAAGACGCTCATTTCCTGGTTAGTTTTGCGCCACTGCACAGCTGTGCTCAATTAGGCAGCCATTTGAAAAGCAGCAGGGAAAAAAAAAAACCAACAAAACAAAATCCAACAAAAAAATCCCAAAGACCCCGAGCCCCAAATGTATTCTTCTAGACTTTGCATTCTTGGTTTATACAAGTAAAGAACCTAGAATAAGTCATATCAGAAACAAACTACATCAAACCCTCTCTGCAATTAAGTGTATTTTCTTGGAGAAGATTTTTTCCTCTCATGTTGTTATTTTCAAAACTCAAAGAATCAGAAAGAAGGTGGACAACAATATTTCTTTCTCTGTAGTAACATCCAAAGGACACTGTCAAATTCCAGGTCAATTGTACTTGACAGAAAGTGTAAATTGCATGATTATTCACCTTAAATTCTTCACAATCTGCAACAGATTCATAATAGATAGTGAGAGGGCCAGAAACATTAACAGATAATGTTTCCATTAGACAACCCCGATCTGAAAGAGTTTTGGAGGTCAGCCTTAAGCTGTATTCTCTGTGGTCTCAGCAATCAGATTTCTCTTAAGCTCCCATTGATTTCCTCTGGCTTTTGCGTATCTAGATCTATCTACTTGGACAAAATAAGAGAGCAGAGGGAAAATATATTTGGACAAAATAAAGGAAGAGGAAAAAAATAGTTGAACATAAAGTTGTTGGTTAATACAGAAGAACAAGCCTCAAAACACTTTTAGAGTTTAGGACTGTTTAAATGTTTTTTCAAATATTACCAGGCTGGGCTGACAAGAGTTGGTCTAATTTTCTATGAGAGAGAGAAATATGATTATATAATTTCCTATTATCTCTTTTATTTTGAGGGATTACAGGCAAACTTCTAGGAACAATCTTCCAGTTAAATGTGATTCACTACTAAGCCATGTAATTTGGGTTGTGAATTTTGTGAAAAGTGTTAGAGATGTATATGTCTGTAAACTGAGAATACACTTACTATTTTTTACAGCTTGTGAGTTCTAAGCAGGACTTGGTTGTTGAGACTTTCCATATGCACATTTTTTAATTGCCATTTTAAGAACAAGTCGGTATCATGTGTCCCAGTGACATGTAGATGTAGCTGCCTCTCACTGAGAGACTCAGTACGGTTCTGATCTCTTCTACCTCAGATGCTGAGTATACTACGTACATAGCAGTGGATAATAACAGAGAAGGTCATTTAATTGTGTATGGCATGCTCACAGCTAGAATTTCTTGGCAGCTACTCAGTGTGAGCAAAACAGAAAGATATTACCTTGCCTTGGAGTAAAAAGCAAAACTGTGTGGGATTGGTACGCTTCTTCACACGATAGTGTTTTCATTACTGGTCTGGCACTTTTATCATGCTGTTTCTAAGAAATGAACAGGAAAACAACTGTCCCATGAGATACACAAACCATTGGTTGTCTGAAGTTGTGTAGTAATCATCCAGTCTTTGTAATACCAAGTCAGACTTCATAAAACATTGCAGTCATTCTGCCCAAATTCCAATCCCAGCGTTTGCTGATGTTTCATCCCCAAAGTCAACAGAGAGAGGAGAAACAGCAGTTTCTTTGCAGAAAATGTCTACCTTCCCCGCCTACAGGGGAGATGAGCACATTTTCGGTAGAATGTTGTTTTTTCCCCAACTGAAACCTCTCACAGACACATATCAGGAGGAAAGAGATCCAGGCACACATCTCCTCATTTGGCCTAACTTGAGCATGACATTTCAGAGTTTCATATGATATACAATGAGTATCAAGCAGAATGAAAAATAATTGCCATTGTGGTCAGCTATGCTCTAGATTGACAACATGGAAGATAAAAAACTTCTTTAAAACACAAATAATCTTTGTCACTAGATAGTTGGACACTTGATAAAATAGAGAGAAAGCTTAAATGTTGATCTATTTCCACACAGCAGTTTGTTAGCCACAAAACACTCTTGGTTCTTGTAGTAATCATATTTTGATTCAGAAGTAGACATACGGGAGAGTTTTCAAATCCCAATAGGTTTAGCTCTATTTTTGCTAATACATATGTTTGAAGAAGAAATAAAGAAAAGTGAACCATGAAAAGAGGCAGAAGATGGAAAATAGAATAAGACAAAATGCATCTCTACAAGATTTCAGAGACCACTAAGTCCTTCTACTAACTGATCTAATCTTAGGTAAACATCTCCTGAAATTTAAATAACTCAATCATTTCAGGAACATAAGACCCAGCCATGTGTTAACAAATATTTACCTATTCGTATGTTTCTAGTTCCCCTACTTGCTAGTCCTTCCCATTGCATATTTTCCCCTATTATTTCAGAAAATCTAGTGTGGATCTTCAGAATTTATGTCTCTTTAAGGTAAGCCCAGCTGGAGAAGAAGGATCTATCTGATGAAGTGGCATAAGAGCATCTCTTCTAATAGGCTTGCTAATCTAGCAATGAGGCCCTCAAACAACATTTACTGCTGTATGTTAACCGAAGCCTCATGAGAACTGATGCACGGGCTGAAGTGAGGAAAGGCCTGATGAACAGCATGATGGAAGAGGCCCTCACACTTTCCCTGTGAAAGAGCTTTACTGGGGACTCCCTCAAGTATCTATAGCCAAATGCATACAGGACAGGAAAAGAAAAGGAAGAATGAGAAGGCTGTGTACAGCTGCAGAATCATGAGCTCATTTGGACTACACAGATGTGGCGGGGTAGCTTGTGCAGCAGGATTGCTGGAACAAGTAAAGCGGAGCCATTAGAAAGGACAGGCAGTGAAGAAAAGATGCACTTTTTAGCAAAGAAGTTGAATGCAGGGAGATATGTCTGGGAACTCATGAGACACCAGACATAAGCTTATGGGCAACGATCAGATGACAGACCAACACATGACATTTTAGTAGGCTCCTGCTGTAGATACCTTGATTTTAGTCTTTCAACATTATCAGGCCAAACTGGAAAGATATGGTTTGGTAAGTGGACTGTAATTTAGGTGGAAATGTGGCTGGACTGCTGGGATGCAAAAACTATGATCAGCCATACCAAACACCAGGTTGTGGCTGGTTACTCATGACATCCCTCAAGGATCAATACTGGGGCAAATAATATACGGTGTCTTTATTAGTGACCTGCACAACAGACAGTGCACTCTCAGCAAGTTTGTGGCCACTGCCAAATCAGGTGGAGTGTAGGGCCATTGAGGGAATGTGACAGGGTGGAGATATGGGCTGACAGGAACCCCATGAAAGTCAATAAAAATTCAACAAAAATGAATGCCAAGTCTTTATCTGGGATGGAAAACCTCCTTGAAGCATTATGGGCTGTGACTGACCAGCTGGAACACAGCTCCACAGGAAAGAACCACAGGAGTCCTGATGAACACCAACCTGAATATGAGCCAGCCACGGGTCCTCATAGCAACAAAAGCCAATGGCACTCTTGGCTGCATTAGCAAAATTGTTGCCAGCAGGTCCTGGGAAGAGAGCCTTCCCTGCTATGTGTCACTTATCAGACTACCTCTGGGGTGCTGAGTCTAGTTTTCAATTAACTTTTGACGATAAAGATACAGATACACTGGAGCAAGGCACTACAGCCTACCAATATGGTTTGGGGACTGGAGCATGTGTTATATGAAAAGAAGCTAAGAGGACCTAGTGCATACCTCAAGAGCAGAAGGTTAAGTAGGACTCTCCTAATGGAAGAAATAGAGAAAGCAATCAGACTATCTGGACCCACACACTGATGAGATGAAAGGCAACAACAGAACTGTAAATTCTGATTAGATATAAGAACATTTTTTTCACCATGAGGATGATAAAATATTGCAATAGTTGCCTAGAAAAGATGCAGTATCTCTTTCTCTGGAAATATTCAGGATGAAACTGGGCAAGGCCCTGAGTAACCTGCTCCAAGCCGGCACTGCTTTGAGCAGGTGCTGTAACAGGAGATGCTCAGCAGCCCCTTCCCACCTAAATTATCTTTTTTATTCTATGAATTAATGCAGGCATCCACAAGGGGTCAGTGAGAAATTAAATAGTTAAATACTTGTCAGCTGCAGAGTAAGTAGTTGCTTGGGTGTTTTTCTTATCTGTTCCCCTGGACCAGGATGTGATGCTTCTAACATATTCACTTCTCAGCAAGAAAGTTGCAATTTGCTTTATCTTATTCCAAGTGCCTGATTAGAAACCTTAACCACTCATCAGGCCAGACTATAATTAATATCTGAGGGTCTTCAGTTTCGGGGTTGTGACTATTGGTAGATTCAGGGATCTAAAAAGTATCTTTGAAACAAAATATTGTTTCATCTTAACAGCAGAGAAAAGGTAGAGAAAAAGTATAGCTGCGTATAGGGGAGATTCAGTTAATGAGATGTGAATATCCACATTATTTACATCTGAAATAATCAATGCAAGATCTTTTTATAGTCACAGGAAGCCTACTTTCAAATCAAAGCCGAAGTCTAGGATTGGTCATCTTTATTGTACTCCAAAACTGCCTGTAACTCTCCATTGATTATCTGGAAAGAAATGCAGCCAAGGGCAACTATCATCTCAGCTACAGATACTGACACTGTAAATGTCTACATTACAATAAATAATTTACAACTTACAGCTCTAGCTTATCTCTGGAGTCTGGATTCCAGTCTACATCCCCAAACTTGCCCTTTAGCCTTTTTCGTTGAAGGCTTCTCCTTTTATTTTAATCCAAGTTTTCTGTTCTCTGCTCTGTTTGCTGATACTGCTTAAACCAAGTGAGTCAGCCTGCAAGAATGTCACAAGTTCACTTATAGACTGATGGAACTGCAATGATCTGAAATGTTTCTAAGAAATGAACATCAGGATTATAATATATGCTGTTTACAGAGCCAATATCCTGACAAGCATGCTCTGTAGATTCATGAAGTAAACACCACAACAGTCCTGTTAAGCCATAGCATTCATAAAATATTTACATGCAGCTTCGAATTTGTCACAATAGTGTAAATATTTAAAGCAGTATCGCCAGTATCTTGGAACCGTTATGGCAGTTTGCGCCCAGACTTTTTATTTCAGAGTCTCTGCAAACACTGTCAGACATTTTCAGCAACTTTTGACAGGTTTCTGCACAATCATTTCACCTTGTTAAAGTGCACGTTCTTTCATTAACCTGAAGTTAAAATCAAGACCTCTGAAAACAAAGAGAGATCTGCAAGAAACAATCCTCCGCTAATTGCTGTTAAAGTGTTGTTTATTCAGCTTATTTTACACAAAACAGGTAGGAGTGCTACAGTAAAATTTTTAAAATTTTTTATACATCTTCCTCACAGATAATGAAGAAAGTGAAGATGTCAAAAATGCTTAGGCATGCTTGAGAGGAAGCACATGGGGATATCTGTGTAAGACTTTGAAACATTATGATTTTCTGGGACAGTGGACAATGCACAAATTGCAGATCATGTAGCAGGTGGAGGGGGAACTGAAAGCAGCATTAAGAAATGTTACTCCATTCTAATCCTATTTCACTCTTAATTCGGATTTTATGAGACCTTGCTTTGGTATTCTGTTAATTTTCCAAAGCTTCAAACATTCATGATATTGGGGAGTCAATTTGTTTATTAAATGCAAAGAACAAGATCTTTTAGAAATAGAGGGATGCAATTCTGTTGTCTTCAATAAGTTCAAAGACATGTATGTGCAGAGGGGAAATAAGTTACATGGAAGTCCCTCAAAATTAATAAATATAAGTGTATGATGAAAATTTCCTATGAAAAGTAAGCCCTGACCACTTTGAGAACTTGTTCCGAATTTCTCGGCATTTTTTCTCAAAGAAAGTTTCTCCGAGAAAGTTCTCTTTCTAATAGGAGGTCTGTATATACAATGACACACTCAACATCTTTTGGGGTGAAGCCTTAAGTAAGCTGTAGCAAAGAGCTGTGTTCTCTGTGATTTTTCTTTGGGAGATCTTTAGGAAAGCAAAACATGAAAACACAGTAAGCCCCTTCTCTTTGTGCTTTACCTATCTCTACCATATCTCTGCAAACTTATCAGTCACTATAATTTTCTTGTCCACTTTCCATTTTTTATCCCTGGATCATCTAATGAAAGATAATTTCCAGAGGTTTGGCAACTTACCCAGAAGCCAGTTTATTAGCTTTAAAGTCTTCGATGAGATGCAGGAATTTATGTCACCTCTTTTTCACACAAGTACTTGTAGTGATGATAGTTCTAAATCTGACCCATAAATCACTGATGGATTTTGTTTAAATGTGACCACTTATATTTTTTGGCCTGTTACTTGTTGCTTACATTCAGCAAGGGTCATAATATAGATGTCAGACAAAATAACTAAAAATTAACCCTCATGAACATAGGTCTATTAGCATAAAGACTTTTCCATAAGAAAAAGATGTTGTATTACAAAAAAATAATTTGCAAAGCTTTAATTCATGATATTAGCGTTTTACATTGTGAAGAAAAAAAAAAGGCATAACATGGCACAGCATTTTCAGTAGGGACCTTACAATAAATTCAGTCTGAAGAGAAACATATAACCTTTATTCCTCTTGCTCTCTGGTGTTTATTTCTAAGTGATACATCGTTGTATAGTTGGAAAGTTGATTAATGCACTTACTTACAAACAGTGCCTGGTACACTGCAGAAAAATGGTGTTTCACTGGAAAAAATACCCAACCTAACTCTTCAAAGGCAAATCACTTAGCTCATAATAAAAGTTCTGACAAATAAAAAAAGAAAAAAGCAGCGGATGGCTACAGTCTACTCTTTCACTATGTATTATTGGTACTGTTCCAATGTCAAGTGTGGAACTGCACTCAACAAACCTCATTTCAAATGCAGGGAAGACTACAGAGGCTTGAGCTTTACGCTAGCTTTTAAAACCAGTAGAAAGAAAGGAAGAAAGAAAATTTTGCTCTGCTATTGCAAGACCCCTTTTTTCACTCAGATTACATTTTCAGTGGAGTACACCAGCACTCAACTTACTTCTTCCACCGGTTAGAGAGAAGAAGGGCTCTTATAGGAAGAATGGAAAATCCCTCTTTGTGACACTTTTGAAGTCTTTGACTTACAACTAACTGCAAACATATGCTGTAAAAAAGGAAGTCTAAATGGCATTTTAGCTGCTATATTCTTTTTCTCATCAAATTCATTGCAATGACTTTGAGTAGTTCAGCTTATGCAGCATTCAAGGACAAACATTCAGAGGCAAACACACAGCTCTTAAAAACATGCAGAAACATATATAGAAAGTAGCTTAAAAATATGGCAGAGTCAAATTCCATCCCAGTAAAGGTAATCCATTTTGTTTCACTTTGATTGTTTTTGCACCACTCTTAAGACAGTTTTCAACTGCAGCCTTTCAACTCTTTGTTCCCGCTCCCACAAAACAACATAACAAAGGTTAGAAAGATAGTTTTAAGTGTAATTATCCAAAATTTAATTTTCTTATGACATAGATGATGACAGAATTATTTTAAACTTGAGTGATTACCAATCAGATGTCTGAACCTTTATGAGGTAAAAAACCCTACCCAAACCAAGTGTTTCAACACATCAATAAATCTACCTTTAGAAAAAAATATACATTAAAACAACCCATGAAATATGTTGATAAGATTCTCGTAATGATTTGTACAAGGCAGCTGATAAACTGATGCTCAGCCTTGATGCGCACCTCAAGTTGCAGTACAGTAACAGCAGCAACGAGCAATAGTGTATCTTGCAGGAAAAAAAATCTTTGTGAACTCCTGAGTAGTTGTCATGGTTTTAACCCAGCCGTAACTAAGAAAGCCATGCAGTCTCTGTGTCACTCCACCCCCTGGCTCCCAGAGGGGTGGGAAGGAGAATTGAAAGAGTGTAACTCCCACGGGTTGTATAAGAACAGGCCAGTAACTGAGGTATAACACAAACCACTGCTGCTACCACCAATAATAATAATGATAAAAGAAGTAACAAGGGAGGAAAATACAACCGTTCAGCACCTGATGACCAATACCCAGCCTAACCAAGCAGTGATCTTGCCCTTCTGGGTAACTACCCCCAGTTTATGTAGTGGGCATAACGTGCTGGGGTCTGAAATACCTCTTTGGCTAGTTTGGGTCAAGTATCCTGCCTCTGCTTCCTCCTGGCTTCTCCTCCCCCCTGGCAGAGCATAAGGCTCAGAAAGTCCTTGGTCAGACTAAACATTACTAAGCAGTAGCTAAAAACATCGGTGTTATCAGCGCTGTTCCCAGGCCGAAGTCAAAAACACAGCACTGCATCAGCTACTAAGGAGAAAAATGACTGCTACTGCTGAGCCCAAGACAGTCTTATTCTGCAGACTTGACAAGGTTGCTTGTTTATTTTTCCAATCCAACACAGGTCATTACTGGAGGCATGGTATATGCCAGACCAACTGGTTTATAGTAGTGATTTGGAATGACAAACTTTTTGCTTTTGCTAAAGAGGCAGATTTTTGAGCAGACAGTCTACCTGTATAACACCTTATAAAAAAACATGACACTTTCTTTCTGTCATGGCAAGTGTAAGGCGAGTCTTCCTTATATCTTTTCCCTTGATCACATTCCCTTGTGACCTTGATATAAGATTATTGTTTTGTTGTGGTACTATTTTTACATAGGCTGTAGTTTACAATGCAGATGGAAATTGATTTAGTGCCAAGATTTTTTATATGCATTTCCTCTCTATATGTATATATACACACCATAATTGACACCACAAATGAATTAAAAAAATGAGGGATATGTTGTGTCTTTCAAAGTGCAAAGCAGATTTTTCTACCTTGAAGTGAAATGTGTGGGGAATCTAAATCATAAAATCATCCTGAAACAGATATTAATTCTAATTAGGGCTCAGACTAAAGTGACAAAAATATTAATAAATCACTCCCCTTCTTGTAGTAGCTTGAGAAAAAAAGCCCTGCTTGGTTTGCACCAGGGCTTCATTGCATCATGCGAAAAAAGAATGAAAACAGTCACAAGCAAAGCAAGAAAATAATTGTAACCACTAAAAGACAGCTCAAAAATCTTGCCCTTACAAGCAAGGTGACTTCAACAAGGACTCAGAATTTATCTTCTTTCAATTTGCCCTTGAATGTGGCTGGCTGTGAATGTCTATTCACCTTCGATCATCGAAGCAGGAATGCTTGTACTCAAACATCTCATACTGTGGACAGTGAGCTAATCTGAATCACTGCTGTGTTATTTGTCAAAATACTTCATTAGACTACCTTTTAACCAAAAATTGATAGCGTGCTTGATACAGTACTGAATTATGGTGTCTCAGCTGCCCATGAGTGTCATGCAAATGTAATTGCTGTTACCCATGCATTTAACATACAGCCACAAGCAACCAACCTGCAAGCAAAATGCACAGGGTGATGAAAATAACAAGCTATGGCTGTACAAATTACTTCTTTGGCTACTTCTTTCAAAGAGCAGTTATTGCAATCATGGTAATAAAAATCATACATTTGTTAATTAAGAATTTGTTAGAAATCGCTATCACAGTATCCAATTCAATCCCCAGGTAAACTGACCAAGCACTTCGCCCTTCTGTATTTCCTCCTGCTAGAGGTCTCCCAGGTTTCTTGGCAAAGCCTGAAATATTTTCAGCACATATGCAGTGCTGTCCTTGTTCTTGCTACAAAATGAAAATTAAAAAGTGACTCAGAATTCCACTGCTCATCTTACTAACTTTTACATGCTATGTGTGACATAGGGTGACCCCCACCTTGCCACAGCTTTGGCGAAACAGAAACTGCAAGTCTCAGTACACCTCTCTTCTCTGAGCTGCGTTTAGAAGCCTGTTCAGCCTGAAGACAAAGTTAGTATTACTTTCAGCATTCTTCCCTGTTATGTTGACAAGTAAAAAAATGATGACCAGCAAAAGACACAGTGGATTCACAGATTCCTCATGGGCTAAAGCAGTCTTGGATTCAATACCTTTCCTGCAAAGACTATGTCTGTGCAAAGAGATGCGCAAACCAATTCTCCTTTGCCTACATGTGGCTCAAGATTGCAGGATACAAGATCTAAGAACACCAGAACTTCCTCTTTGACCTGGTAGAAATTAAAAACAAGATTAAAAGTTAGGAGGACTGTAAATCCATGAGCCACTCACAAGCATTTGGTTTTGGGCTCCTCTGTATAAAGCCCACCAAAAGAAACAAAATCCAAAACCACGCAACAACCTGCCATGTTTCTCTTGCGGAGGATGTGTATGTAACACTTTGTATTCTTTAGAAACCGTGTTACTTAAAAAGACCTGACTAAAAATAAAATGGGACTCCAAAAGACTGTGAAGAAGAAAACAAGTAAAAGAAGGAAAGATGATCATTTTAGGGCAGCATCACAGCAGTTATGGGAGGAAAGGTTTAGCCAAAATAAGCTCACCACCTGCATCTCTTAAGGCCTCTTCATTCCATTGTTATAAGTGATTGATATTTTGGCAGAGGTGTCTTAATTTAGCATTTCAACATACTCCGAGTTTTTAATGAAATTTCTCATCAGAGACTGGAGCCGTGAGTCTAGTCCTAAAAAAAGCAAGTCAGTGTTATGGTTATTTCCCTGGGTTTACTATTTGGATGTATGCCTTCCCAGAAATCTCACCGCAAACCAAATCTCTCTAATAACAGATTTTATTTTTTTTCGTAGAGAAAGGTTTGTTATGTGCAGCTACCCAATCCTCACACCTGTAATAAAACACACCCTCAGATTTTTGCATCTTTTCTGTAAAGTGGTCTGACTTTTCAGAGTTCTTCTTCATTTGCTACCTGCATTTAAGCTCAGGCCCTCTGTCCTTGACCTAAGCTATGTTGCTACGTGCCAGGCCATGCATCTCACTGATGCATCTACAGACCAGGCTTCTTGGCTTGATCTTGGACCTGCCTGTGACTGGCACAGTCCATGCCCAGCCAGTATGGGAGTTGCCTATGTCTCTTGGCCCCCAAGGAGATACCCACCCCTGCTGTGTTTTGGGTCTCTGCTTAAGGGGAGTACTGTCATGTCCAGCAAGACTGAAAAAAATAGACAAGGTCTTATTCCCCTGTTACAGCACTTGAATAACTCTGTGCATCTGTCCCTCTTCAATAAGATCCAAAATGTCAGGAGCACAGAACAGTTTTATGTTGTTTTCTTCTGCTCTGATTTCACTCAATGGCTCCATAAAAGGCTCTTCCTTGTGTCATGTGTAGTTGAGCTGTCAGTCTGAAATGGAAAGACAATGTTCTCATCCAGAAAACATTTAATGCTTCAGATGTGGTGATGAGGACAACAAAAAATCCTGCCAAAGCGAAAGATCAAAAGAAAGAGCATGCTTCCCCAGCTCAGGAAAAACACTAGCAAAAGCTTAGGATACTCACCTGCATTACAAGGTGCTAAAGCTCATGTCCCAAATCATTCACAGCGAGGGTCTTGACCTCAGTTTAACAGTACTCGAGGTAATAATGTTATACCATTGATCTTCAGCTCTGGATGGTAAATAGTTTCTTGCTGAGGTTGTACCTCCTTTTCAAAAATGTCCAAACTAGATATGCTTTGGAAGAAAAGTTTTAAATTTGAAAAATAAAAATTTCTCTATGACAAAGACATTTAAACTGAACATTCCTGAGGGGCTTTCATGCCAGGAAAAACATCAAAGAAATTTATTTTAAATAGCCTGTAATCAGTTCATTTTCTGATATGAGGTATCTTTATAAATTGCTATTTAGGTTTTCAGTGGATTATTATTTTTGACAGTTGATTTTAGCACTAATCCATTTCAGCCTCCTTAATTAGAGTGTTTAGTTTAGAAAAGAGAAGAGTCGATGAGCAGACTTCAAATGCTTTAAAAGCTCCTGCAAGGAGCTGGTAAATAATCTGCTCTTCATGGATAAACAGGAAGTAATGGACTTAAATTCACCAAGGGAGTCTAGGTTAGTCATATCAAAGACATTCTAAATTGTAAGGGATAGTGAAACACTGAAACACATTGCCTGGGAAAAGCGTGGTGATTCCATTATTGTAGGTTACTAAGATGGGCCCATCAAACATCTATCAAGAACAAAGCTGATGCTGCCTTGGAGTAGAAGGGTGAAATAGGTGTTTCATCTATGAAAATATTAACATTCAATCAAAATCCAGAATCTATATGAAAAAGGATATTTCTCAAAAGGTGTTTCTTAGATTAATGTTAGAATCACCATCTATATGTAAAAAGTTTTGAATGTTGAAACACTCAGTGGAACACTGTCTTTTGTATAAGTAAAATGCAGTTTCCTAGGCAGCACTTTTCCACACTGTTGCTGCAGAAAACATAATTAAATCATGTATATGAACCCTGGCATCTCAGTTTCACAATTACTCAATTATTTTCTTTAGTTTTATAGCTCTATTCATTTTTTCACATATTGTTTTTAAATTTGGGTTTCAGTTGCACAGCATGCCTTCCGCATTTGTGTTCCCTCTGTACCATGAACCTCCATTTCAACTCCTGAGGTCAGTAAGGTTTAGGCATGCATTCAAAATCAAAGAAAAATTTTCTTGAATTTGAACCTTGCTTAACACAGTATCTTAAAGGCTTTTAAACAAAAATTGAAATCCATGTTAGAATGCCTCAGATTCTAAGATGGAGGATGCATTGAAAAAAATGCTGTCTGAATGAATCTTTATTGTAATTGAGTTAAGAGCCAGAGCTTCAAAAGCGTGAAGTTAGCAACAAATATTGAGATTCAGGCCATGCAATTAAAAAAGGGGAACATCAGCCCTGCCTGAAGGTATTTGCAGCCTAAATACAATTTTGACTCTTAACACTCTTTAAATTTAAAACATAGTAGATCACTGTACAGTCTTATATCTTCCAGGATTTTTTGACTGAGCAAAATGGACAAATGGGAATTCTTACTCAGCCCATTGTGGCCTAGCATAACACCATATTTAGCAGGGTTAAAAATACCCAACAAAGTGTTCTGCTAGGATGAGTGGTAACTTGCTGGAACTCTTGAAAATGTCAGCACACAGCAGCACTCTATTCTTCTAGGTTTCACTTTGGGGTGAGTCCTTTATCAAAGGACTGCTATACCCTGAGACTATTTGGATGCTGAGCATGCTGAAACCCTGTGCGGAGTGGTCTGTCCACTCTTGTGTTTCTCCAGAAATATTTGGAATAATCATATTGTGAATTTACTGCCTGAGCAGGCTTAATTTGATTTCTCCTTCAGGAAATTACCAAAAGTTCTCTCAATAAAATAGAAGAAAATTCCTTTATGTCTTTTAAATTAGATAGTGACCTACACACGAAGAAGCAACGCTTCTCACCATCTCTTGTAATCAGAATACAATAAGATCAAATGAACAAAAGATGCCTAAAACATTAATCTAGTTGCAAATCCCACTGTTGTGATTGCTCCTTGCCAGAGTTTGCATTTCAAAGGCTGAAGTTTTTCTAGCGTGAATGCCAGTTTATCTTCCTTCTTGCCTCTAATATTCCAACTATTTATCACAAAATTCATCTTTTCAGTTTTGTTTAAATACAGAATTAGAGCTAACTAACTTTTGAAAAGAACTAAGCCTGTCAAATTCAGCCATCAACTGACTCAGACTCACAGATTGCAGGGAAACATGCAAAAATGCCCTTGGCCATCACACAAACAGGCATGAAAAGTAGATGAATGAATTGGTTTGTGTTCTGCTTTATAAGTAGGAGGTAGAGGTTTAAACTTTTACACCTGCTTTCATATTTGTGTGTATGACATTTTAGTGAATAACACAATAATCCCATCTCATGTAATTTCAGAAAGCTGTCTATTCTCAAATGTTATTGTTGTTACAAAAATGCATTTGAGTTCTTATTGCAAGATCCCTTTATATGTATATATATGTATGTTCATTAAACCAAAATGCAGGATTTTTAACTGATACTATAAAGGTACTGTTCCTCTACTGGATTAGCATATATTGTTGTCCTTCTACATATTTTTAGCCTTGAGGGTTTCCCCCAGCATAATATTTACAACACTTTGAAAGCTGTAAGGTAATTCCTCTTCCTTTCCTTGCACCTAAGAAATGGCCTGTAGCCTGAATTAAGCCCTTAGGCTGTCTCAGACACCTGGAAGGGGAAGGGTTCATGTTGTTGTGTCCACATGCAGTAATGTAAGAAGTTCCTTTTACAATGCATGGGATGAAAAATGGATCAGCTCTTATTCTTCTTTGTTTCATTGTCTCTGCAACACAGGAAAAAACTGTTCATTTGAAAGCACCATTTAAGCCACCATTTCTCAAAGTTGACCCTGGAGGCAGTGTTTTCAGCTGATGAAGTTCAACTTGACTAGACATTTCCAATTACCTGCTTAGGCATAAAAATATAGTTGGTGCTGAAGTGACATCCTTATTAGTTTTAGTTAGCATCAAAGAAAGTAAGTCAGAAAACAAAGGGAGAAGAGAACAATTTTTCTTTTTGTGGGTTTGCCCACACACATTATATTTCATGTGACAATCTCAGACCTTAGCTCAGGAAACTGGCTGTAGACAAATGGAATGTCAGAACCATGCTAGATTGTCATCACAATGGAAATCAACGGACCATTAAAATTAGACATGTAATAGCAACTGCTCTGTATAAGGCCAGTAAAGTGTGCAAGCAGGGCTGATTTGTAACAGGTACAAAGCACAGTGACTCAGATGATATGGTTAATTTGAAAGGCAGTGAAACAGTGATCCCTATTCTCTTTCCCTTACTCATCTAAGGACTCTATTGACATCCAATGAGAAAAGTTACAGTGTTTTAGGCAAACAGTTCAGTATTATCTGGTTTTATGTACTCGCATCAAATAATTTCTCACACCAATAAATTCTCCCCCATAATTTCCCTTTTATAAAATCATAGAATCATAGAATAGTTAGGGTTGGAAAGGACCTTCAGATCATCTAGCGCCAAGCCCCCTGCCAGGGGCAGGGACACCTCCCATTAAACCATGCCACCCAAGGCTCTGTCCAACCTGGCCTTGAACACCGCCAGTGATGGAGCATTCACAACTTCCCTGGGCAACACATTCCAGTGCCTCATCACCCTCACAGTAAAGAACTTCCTCTTTATAGCCAATCTAAACTTCCCCTGTTTAAGTTTGAACCCGTTACCCCTTGTCCTCTCACTACAGTCCCTCATGAAGAGTCCCTCCCCAGCATCCCTATAGGCCCCCTTCAGATACTGGAAGGCTGCTATGAGGTCTCCACGCAGCCTTCTCTTCTCCAGGCTGAACAGCCCCAACTTTCTCTGCTTATCTTCATATGGAAGGTGCTCAAGTCCTCTGATCATCCTCGTGGCCCTCCTTTGGACTTGTTCCCACACTTCCATGTCCTTTTGATGTTGAGGACACCAGAACCGTACACAATACTCCAAGTGAGGCCTCATGAAAGCAGAGTAGAGGGGCAGGGTCACCTCCCTCGACCTGCTGGTCATGCTCCTTTTGATGCAGCCCAGGATATGCTTGGCTTTCTGGGCACACTGCTGGCTCATGTTCAGCTCCTCATCAACCAACACCCCCAGGTCTTTCTCCTCAGAGCTGCTCTGAATCTCTTGTCTGCCCTACCTGTAGCTGTGCTTGGGATTGCTCCGACCCAGGTGTAGGACCTTGCACTTGTCATGGTTAAACTTCATCAGGTTGGCATCAGCCCACCTTACAAGCATGTCAAGGTCCCTCTAGATGGCATGCCTTCCCTCTAGTGTAACAACCGAACCACACAGCTTGATGTCATCGGCAAAGTTGCTGAGGGCGCACTCAATCCCACTGTCCATGTCACTGACAAAGACGTTGGAAAAGACCGATCCCAACACTGATCCCTGAGGGACACCACTCGTTACTGGTCTCCAGCTGGACAGTGAGCCATTGACCACAGCTCTCTGCATGCAGCCATCCAGCCAGTTCTTTATCCACCAAGTGGTCCACCTATCAAACTGACGTCTCTCCAACTTAAGGACAAGGATGTCATGTGGGACAGTGTCGAACGCTTTGCCCACATCCAGGTGGATGATGTCAACTGCTCTACCCCTGTCCATCCGTTCCCTAGCCCCATCTGGGAAGGCCACCAAATTGGTCAGGCAGGATTTCCCCTTAGTGAAGCCATGCTGGCTGTCACCAACCACCTTGTTGTTTTTCATGTGCCTTAGCATGCCTTGTAGGAGAATCTGTTCCAAGATTTTTCCAGGCAGAATCTTTCCCCAGGAGAGGTGTAGAATCAATTGCATTTAGTAGTGAAATAGTATTTGAAAATATTTTGCCAATTTTCTTCAAGCCACTGAATTAAAATAAAAGTGGTTGCCCTATTTTTGTTTTGTAACACTTCCAGATTTACCATATGTCTATTTCCCTCCAAGAGGAAGAAAAACATCTCTTTCTGACTTGTTAACTTAAATCAGAAATAAGAGTAAGCAGAACAGTAAAATTCTGCCAGACATGGTGCTTAACTGAATGTCATGAACAATATGGTTTAATTCTCTCATGATTCATCTCAGGAACTTGTTTTCTGCATCCAGGTTGGTGTCTTCTGTCTACTACATTAAGTCTTTCTTTGCCTTCTCATTTTTATTGAAACTGAGGGGTTTTTATGAAAAGTTGCAGTTTTGGACTTTTGCACATCCTGAATAAAAAGGTTTTCAGTGGAAAAATTTGCGACTTAAGATTTCCTCCACTTAATCATAATTTCTTTTCCCTTAACTACTGCAATAAAATTAATGAAATATCTTTGCTGGCTACAGCAGTCTATACAGTGCAGAGAATAAAAATTAACATTATTTTTACAGATATAACAAGTCATAACCCATATAGAATTAAATAATATTTTCCTATTTATTTTAATAATTTTAATAAAATGTTTCTGATGCTACATAAATAGCAGTGCCAATTGCCCAGTTGTTATAGTCTTGAAATGGTATATGAAACCACTACATTTTCACTCATGTAAATGTTTCCTCAAAAGAGTTTCAGAATGTGGTATGACTGATTTATTTACTGAATAATGTGCGAAGCAAAGTTCTTTCTAGTTGTAAGCAATATCTGATAGATTGTAAAATATTTAACCAGTCTATATACTGCAAAATGCATTCCTGATTATGCTGACATGATGTTCTGATACAGTGTAAGTGTTCTTCTATTGCTTCATAATAATAACCACAATTCTATTATTTTTATCATCCGCTCAAAACCTGTAATAGCCTGTTCTATTAAGTAGAAGTTCACTGAGGACATATAAACCAGAAAAGCACTTAAATAAATCTTTCAAAAGAGAAAGCAGTTAAATTTACCCTACCCATGAATATCTTGCATTTTTTTCTGAAACTCTTTAGAAAAATTCTAGTGCTGCATTAAAAAGCAACATCTAAAACTTCAAGTGAATCAACTTAGTCTGGTTAGAGACAAAGGCCATAAAAGTAGTTACAGGTGATGTGGCTGTTTCCAGTAAATGAATCTGAAGACTTAAGTGCATTCACACGGTAATATTTAGTCAGCAGTTCAAAATGGAGTATCCCTGATTTGCATGAGAAACGTCTGGAAAAAATACCTAGGGGAATTACATTACGCACCAAGGCTTCTAAAAAGGCCAAGTTTGGCTTATGAATTTAACTAGTCCAAATTTAGGAAACAGATGCAAAAGAGACACTTTCAGCATGGAAATTTATGCCAGATATGTTCAATGACTGCAGACATTCTGTTCTCTTCCTGCACACAGGACATAAATAATTATTTACTGTTGCTTTAGGTATCAAAGAGAAACACTGAACACACAAGCTAGTCCCTAAAGAATCTTCAGCATTAACAAGCTTCTTATTTATATACAGATAAAAGGCACCTGCAGCTGTATTTCATTAGAATAAAAAATGACCCTCAGTGACCAATAAGGCTAATCAAAGAAAAGTTTTTCCCAAAGAGTATAGCAGTACCCACATTTCCCTTCTGAGCCAGTCAGAATGGATTTAGGCAATAAGAATGTGTTCAGCCTTCCTCAGGCTTTTCTCTGTTAATTGCAATGCATTGTGTACACTGCATCTGTGCTTGTGTACAACAGGATGCAAATAAAGAAATTACAAGACCATTTTTAAAAGGTAAACAAAACTTTGATAGAGAAGCACTCACTAAACTGAATGTAGCGCTAAACCATCCTGATAACACTGTGTCTCAGAAGGTAATTGTGATAGGAGCTAACCAGGTAACCTGCTAGATTAAAGTAAGACAGTAGGTTTTGATGGCAAAATACATGTTTTGCTATCCTTTCTGCATTAAACATAGGAAAGTGATCTCAAATCTGCCTTGCTTGTTTTTAATCATGTAGACATCTTTTGCCATGGATTGTATGCCAAAATAAAAAAAGACAATCAATAGTACCTTATGCCTATAATAGTCCACAGAGATTAATAACAAATTTTCTGTCCACCTGCCTGATTAAAACATACAGTATTGTCATTTTCTCACATTTGTATCTGTGACTTGCGAAATGCTGATATTTATTATTGCATTATCAAGACCTGTGTTGAGCCCATCCAATTTTTGCGGGCAATAAACCACTATATTTTAAGCATAAATTTGGTTTATGTAAACTCTGTTTTTCAAAAATTTCTAAAAAATATCTCAAAGAAAATGTTTCTGGATTTTGTATTTACTGTGATAGACGCTAAAAGCTGCTTCATATCAGCTGAGTCCTGGTGAGACAGATTGTTCAGGAGATGCAACCAGAGATACATGAATAATCCACCCATCCAAAGTACTTATATAACTCCTGTTCTCAAAGTACTGAACACCACACGCTTGTGTTTAGTTTCATAGGGTCTCCAAAAAGTAGATACATACTCTCCATCTCTATTTTTATACAACTCACATGCAGCTAAGCTAAATACGGGTGATCCATAAAGTCTCTAGCAAAGCAGACTGGAACACAAGTCTCCCTAAACTTGCCTCTTTGCTGGACTCTCTCCTTTTTCTAGTTTCTGTAGCCGTGAAGTTTGTCTATCTGATGAATATCACCCTATGCTACTTATTTCTCCATCTCTGTAAGAGCTGGCAGGAAAAGAAGAAATAGGAGATTCTGGAAATCTGAAGAAGAAGGAAAATAAAAAACTTAAGCAACACAGCTGCCAGAAACAAGAGAGGAGGCAGAAGTAACTCGGTTCTTAGAGTGCTGTTTCTTATTTTTAAGCCCATTTCATACTGTGCATCATGATCAGAAGGGGTAAATGTAAGAGCATTCCAAACTGGCATCAAACAGCACAGGGATATTTTATAAAACAGGGAAAATGGCAGCACCAGAGCCTCTTTGCCAATGAAATGAATTGGAAATGCAGTGTGTCAGACTCTTCACTCTCCTAGTCTAGGTTGCTCAATATCTTTTTCCCTCTCATCTCATTTCACAAAAGAAATCAAACAAAGGAGTTGGCTTACTTTTCCTTATTGCTCCATTTTCTGTTCTTCTGTTAAGGATTGCTGCTCTTCTGTTCCCAAAGCCCCCCTGATGGATAGTTCAAGAGAATGTCCATAAGCAGACTAAGCAGTTTGAGTTCTTTGACAATTTATGGCACAGAAAGGTCCAAAACAACTTGCTGCTAACAAAAATATATGAAGGCTTCACTGGCCTCACTAATACAGATTGCCCTTGTTTTTGAGCCCACCCAAAGCTTGTGAATAGGCCTTTCAGGGGAGGGTGTTAGAAAGAAGATAATCCTGGGAGCACCCAAAGTCTGCTTCTTCTCATACACAGTTCAAAAGCAGTCAGTCTTTCCAAATTTAGATCTTACACAGCCAGGGTTGTGGATCTTATGGCTATCACAAGGGTGCCAAACACATCTTCCTCCAGGAACGATCCTCTGACCTAGACCTTAGGGGCAGCGACATGACTCAAGGTCCCTTCCAGCTGCAACTATCCACAGTGACCTTCTTCATCATTTACCCACATCTTTTCTGAGTGTCGTGTAGGACCAAAAAGCCCTTATACATCACTATTAGCATTTTATACGTATTTTAGTTCAAAGTGCCTGCAATAATCCTATTAATCATTCTACATTGCATCAACTTTAAATTAGTTTGTCAGTTATTACAGAGAATTAATGTAAATTAATATAACTGAACAGCCTTGGCTATCTAGTGTCAAACATCATGGATTCAGTGGTTTTATGGTAATTTCAACTTACTTTGGGTTGGGTCTCTTTCAGCTGCTGACACTGCACACTGCCAGCCTCAGCAAGAGGAAATGCTTCCCTCGGAGGTCTTCTTTAAAGAGCCCTCATCTGTCCACCTCTTCCAAAAATCTCTTCTGTGCTGTTGTGTAAGAAGTTTTGGTGGACCATAACATTGCAGTCGGAAAACGGTATATCATTTATTGCAAATGTGTTTGGGTTTACAGTCACCTTTAGTAATAGGTAATTAGCTTAAGATCAATATTTTAGTGTCGTGATTTAAGCCACTATAACTCACCCAGTTCGCTCACTCACTCCGCCCTCTTTCTTGCCCCTGCTCCCAAAGGGATGGGGAGGAGAATCAAAAGAATGCAACTCCGACAGGCTGAGATAAGAACAGTTTAGTAACTCAGGTATAACACAAACCACTGCTGCCACCACCAATAATAATAATGACAAGAGAAATACAAGGAAAGAGAATACAACTGCTCACCAATGATACCCAGCCCGACCAAGCAGAGAACCCCCCCTTCCGGGTCTCTGCTCTCTGTTTTTACATCCTGGGCATGACATGCTGTGGCATGGAATACCTCTTTGGCTAGTTTGGGTCAGGTGTCCCGTCTCTGCTTCCTCCCAGCTTGCCCTACTCCCTGGCAGAGCATGAGACTCAGAAAGTCCTTGGTCAGACTAAATATTACTAAGCAGAAACTGAAAACATCGGTGTTATCAGCATTGTTCCCAGGCCGAAAGTCAAAACCACAGCGCTGCACCAGCTGCTAAGAAGGAGAAAAATGACTGCTACTGCTGAACCCAGGACATTTAGTCAAAGGAAATACATTGAAAATAATTTAAACCAGTAATTCCCATGCAAATATTGTTGATATTCTGGGATGAATTGACCACTTACAAATACTCACTCTGGCATATTGAACTACTCAGAGATGTCCTTTGACATTCATTTGCTCCAAATACTTCTTTGTGCCTGTTCTGGGACTAATAGACACATTCTCCCTCCCCACTTATGATGAGGGACAAAAATTGGACTACAATTCCCAAGGCATTTAACAGTACAAATATAGTCTACAATTAGACTGTGGACTACCAGCGTGCAGGCACTGTTGCAAAGCCTTTCTTGTACCATAAAACTCACAAAATGTGCCAAAGCAGCTGATACTGACAAACCTTCCACAGTCCGAAGTCTATCTGGAAAAGTATCTCAGGGGAATGCATGGCAGCCTAAATAGGCCAATGTAAAGGTAGATGAGGTACTCTGGAGAGAGTCAGGTTCCTGTGTGTAGATGATTAGCTGAATCTCCAGAGGGAAGTTAGGACCATAACTTAGTCACCTCTGATGCTATTCATTTCCTTCCCCTTCTCTTTTTACCCCCTGCAGTCATTATACTTCAGACTGGCAGCAGTGAAAGACTGAATATATTATTTATTTATTCCTAGAATCCACAGTTATTAGAGTAGATGCAGCATCATGAGATGCAGGGTTTTGCTCATACAAGTGACATTAAGTCATAACTATAGCCACCTCCAGCCTTAGGACTTCAAAATACCAGGTGGATTGATGACCTTTTTGCACTGTGCACCCCATGCATTGCACAAACACTTAGTGCACAGGAGATTTAGAGCCCAAGTAAAGACAATGTTCAGAAGGTAGGAAAATAAAAGAATGACAGAATCATGACTCACAGAATCAACTAGGCTGGAAAAGACCTTTAAGATCATCAAGTCCAACCTTTACCCCAGGACTGACCAGCCCACCACTAAACTATATCACTGAGAGCCTCACCTACACAGTTTTTGAACACTTCCAGGGACGGTGATTCCACCACTGCCCTGGGCAGCCCGTTCCAATGCCTGAAGAATTTTTTCCAAACATCCAATCTAAACTTCCCCTGGCACAGCTTGAGTCCATTAGCTCTTGTTCTATCCCTTGTTTCCTGGGAGAAGAGACTGACCCCCACCTCACTACAACCTCCTTTCAGGTAGTTGTAGAGAGCGGTAAGGTCCCCCCTGAGCCTTCTCTTCTCCAAAGTAAACCCCCCAGTTCCCTCAGCTATTCCTCATCACACTTGTGCTCCAGGCCCTTCAGCAGTTCCATTGCCCTTCTCCAGACCTGCTCCAGCACCTCAATATCTCTCTTGCAGTGAGGGGCCCAGAACTGAACATAGGATTCGAGGTGCAGCCTCACCAGTACCCAGTGCAGGAGGATGATCTCTTCCCTGGTCCTGCTGGCCACACTGTTGCTGATATAGGCCAAGATGCTGTTGCCATTCTTGGCTGCTTGGGCACAAACTGGTTCATGTTCAGCTCCATCAGCAGGTAACCCCAGGTTGTTTTCCACTGAGCAGATTTCCAGCCACTCTTCCCTAAGCCTGTAGCATTGCATGGGCTTGTTGTGACCCAAATGCAGGATCCAACACTGAACCTTGTTGAACCTCATATTATTGGCCACAACCAATTGATCCAGCCTTTCCAGATCCCTCTTCAGAGCCTCCCCATCTTTTAGCAGATCAACTCCCAGTCAACTTGGTGTCATCCTCAATTTTACTGAGGATTTACTGATTATTCAATCCCCTCACCCAGATCATCAATGAAGATGTTAAACAACACTGGCCCTAACATAAGCCGTGAGGCACACCACTGGTCACCAACTGGATGGGACACCACTCACCACCACTGTTTGGGCTTGGCCATTCAGACAGTTTCCAACCCAGCAAAGAATACACCCATCCAGGCCTTAAACAGTCAGTTTCTCCAGGAGAACGCTGTGGGAGACAGTGTCAACTGCTTAAGTCCAAATAGACAATGTTCACAGCCTTTCCCTCATCAACCAGGCGTGTCACCTTGTTGTAGAAGGAGATCAGGTTTGTCAAGCAGGACTTGCCCTTCATGAGCCCATGCTGACTGGTCCTGAGCACTCTGTTTTTCTGCACATGCTGTATGATCTCACTTAGGATAACCTGCTCCATGGCTTTCCCTGGCACTGGGGTCAGGCTGACGGGCCTGGAATTTCCAAGGTCTTCCTTCCTGTACTTTTTGTAAAGAGGTGTCATGTTGGCCAATCTCCAATCCTCTGGGACCTATCCACTAGACCAAGACTGCTGACAGATGATGGAGAGTGGATTAACAAGCTCCTCTGCCAGCTCCTTCAGCACTCTTGGGTGGAACCCACCCAGCCCCATAGACTCGTGTACATCTAAGTAGAGCAGCAGGTTGATAACCAATTATTTCTGAATTATGGAGACTTCAACCAGCTCCCCACCTCTGCCGTCCAACTCAGGGAACTAAGTACCCTGAGGATGGCTTGTGCGACCTTTAAAGACTGAGGCAATGGCAACATGAAGCACCTCAGCCTTGTCCTCATCCTTAGTCACTAGGTTTCCGATAGTATCCAGCAGAGGATGGAGGTTCTTTTTGGCCCTTTTTATTGCTACTATATTTGTAAAAGTACTTTTATTATCTTTTATGGCAGTGAGCATCTGTACCTTTCTAACTTTCTGTCTATATAACCCAACAACATCCCGGTACTTTTCATGGAGTGACAGTCCCTTCATCCACAGGTGATAAATTCTTTGTGGGTTTTTTTTTTTTTTTTCCTGTAGGCTCCAGCGCTATCTCCCTGTTCAGCCAGGCTGCTTTTCTTCCCAGATAGTCTGATTTTCACCATGTAGGTACTGCCTACTCCTGCACCTTAAGGATTTCATTCTTGCAGAATGTCCAGCCTTCCTGGACCCTGTGTCTTTCAGTAATGTTTCCCAAGGAATTGTGCGAATCAGTATCCTAAACAGGCCAAAGCCAGCCCTCCAGAAGTCTAAGGTGGAGATTTTGCTGACCTTCTTCCTGAGTTCTCCAAGGATTGACAATTCAATCGTTTTGCAATCACTTTTCCCAAGATGGCCTCCAATCATCACATCACCCACCAGTGCTTCTCTGTGAACAGCAAATCCAGCCAGGCATCTCCCCTAGATGCCTCACTAGCCAGCTGGGATAGGACTTTATCTTCCACACCCCCAAAAAAACTCCAGGATTGTTTCCTCTCTGCTGTGTTGTACTTCCAGCAGGCATCTGGTAGGCTGAAGTCCCCCACAAGAACAAGGGCAAGCAATAGTGAAACTTCTCCCAGTTGTTTGAATAATACTTCATCCATAGCTTCATCCTGGCTAGGTGGTCTATAACAGACACCTACCAGGATAACTGCTCAGTTGGCTTTCCACCACAAACATTCAGCCTTCTCACTCACAACATAGAGTTCAAGGCAGTCAATGCACTCCCTGACATAAAAAACATGTTTTTTATGTCATGATCACAGCCTTATTAGAGCTAGGAACAGAATTTGGGACACCCAGCTCCTAAGCCATTAAACACTGCTCTCATCCTCATTTTACCCAGTTATTAAAAAAATAGTAATAATGATTTAGTTCATTTTTTTCTAGCTGCTAAGTTTCACTGGTGTCCTCTATCTCCTTGAAAAGAAAGCTCACAACAGCATTCCTTAAGCGAAAATATATTTTTGCAAAATCATCTTTCTGAAGAAGTGACACAAGGAATGAACTACCAAAATCAGATCCTCTGAGCAGTAGGAGGAGCAGGCAAAAGGAATGTCTGCAGAGTAATGATGTGGGAAGCCTCACTCCATTACTCTCAGTGCAATTGATTTTAAAAGTCCATTATATTATCCTCACTAAAAACAGTGAGGTGGTTTCCTTTTCATCCTCTCCTATAATGACTAAGAATATAAACTTCATTTCAACATGGGTGCACTTCCTGAACCAAATATGTAGTGTTCAGCTTGTCAGCAACTGTGACATGATCTTGTACACCAAATTACAGTATCATTTCAAAAGGCTGTCTGCTCTGTTCTTTCTTATTGTGAATACAAACTCAAAATAATTTCTAAGAAACATTTTGTTAATTTGTTGGATTTACCGGAAAAGGATTTTAGTAGGGATTATAAATTAACACCACTGTGGTTATCAGAAACCTTTGTCTTCTACGAAAATTTTAGAAGTGTGTTTTAGCTTCCACTGAAGTCAAATGTAAAACTGAGAACCCAACTGGCCAGGAGTGAAGTTTCATGTTGTCTTGGCCATTGGCTGAAAATTAGGATAACTATTACAGTTGTTATGCAGCTGGGAGTATTTAAAGAAAACATCAGAGAACACAAAAGATTATCCAGAAGGGGCAATTTCAGATTAACCCTTCTAATGCATTTAAACTCACTATACTGCCCTTGTTCTGACTTGGAAGAGGGTCAATCTTCACAAAAAAAAAAAAAGTTTTAAAAACTATATTTTTCATTAGTAGAATATGTTTTGTGCAACTGCCATGTTACAGAGAACTAGGTAGCAAGGATGAGCAGTAACAGTAGCCACAGGAAAATTTCTGTATCCTTTCTTTCACCCTCTATTTCAAAAATTATATGCTGCCTTAAGCCATGTTCCTCACATAAATACTTGCTGAGAACATGGCATAACCTACTGCAGACAAAGTATTGAAAAAGTAATAACATGGAAATTACTTCCACACTGGGTCTGTGCACCATGGAAATCCTACTTGAGCCCTGAAAATAGGGTTTTAATTGTAACATAAGTGTTTCTACTTTCCATAAAGAGAAATTTCACCCAAAGAGAGCTGCAGGTCTGCACAATTAACATCAAAATGAGCCAAGCAGAGGAAACGTTTATATTAGGCTATACTTCACCTTTTCCGTGTTTTTCAGTATGCTTATGGGACGCTGCTTCAGTAACACTGATAACTGGTTCCTAGAACAACTCTCTGTTGTGTAAAGAACACTTATTTTTGCAATGCATGGCAAATGGGTTTAATTTGCATGAACTTGTTGCTGGATTTTACAGTGTCCTCTGCTTTATCACATATAACATTTTTTTTCTCCTAATATTTTTAGTTGTAATGTAGAATAATTACATGAGCCCCCTTTAAGACTGTTTTCCTGATTGCTAAAAGCAAGTCTTTCTTATGGGCTCCTTTCCATCCTCTATTGTGTTTGTATTTCTGCTAAACCAAAAAAGGGGATTCATGGGTGAACTCTCCTGCTACACAGATATTTATTCCAATCATTTCCAGGTTAGAGAGACTGAATGAATGCCCAGACTTCTGCCCCATCCTTCAGTGTATCACAAGGAAAACAATGTAAGTGACATTTTGCAATTTTTTTTTTTTTTCCCCCCAAGATCTGGAACTAAGGGTTCTAGAAACCCAAGGGTATTTTTTTTTGTTGGCTTCCCCCCCCCCCCCCCCCCAGATTTTCTATTAACATTTCACAAGGCAGCAACATATAGTTACTTTTACAGTCTCGAGTTCCCTGCTGGAACAATTTCCTCTGACACAAATTCAACACTTTCTCATTGAAGTTTACTGCTGTAGTGAACAGTGCCAAAGGCTTTACTCAATGTAACAATGTAACCTCATAAGCGTCTTCCCACTCATAGTTTCACAGCATTAAGAGTAGGTTTTTCAAAGCACTTAAATGTCTTAGTTTACATGCATTTTCTAAAAAAAAAAAAAAAAAAAAAAAAAAAAGTGGGCATGTAATAAATTCCATGAAAGCCAGCAGGACGCATAACTTGCGCTCTCACAAGTGAGGCAGCTTTCCATCAACCAGCTAAGCATCAATAGCTATCTAGATACAGGAATGTGGAGTGCAGGTTTTGCAAAGTAGTCTGGAAAAGTTTTGGGCCATGATTAAATTATTATTAGTACATGAGACCAGGGTTGCCACTTTACTGCTGCTAAAAATTGTAGGCAGTCTGTTACAAGCATCATACCTTGGAACTGGAGTCCCTTCTTCTACTGATAATAACCTGCACTGTGCTCTCCACATTCCTACTCTATGCTATTGGAAAACTAATGTGAACACCAGTTTTAACCTTACCACAACGCATGGATAATTTTGCTCCGCATTCTACAGCCTTGGTCTCCTTTCTCTACAAAATCCTTCAGGCTCTTAGACTCTCTTTCATGAAGTTTCATTACTCAGATTTTTACCACCTTGTCCTCTTTCTCAACCTATATTCTTTCAGATAGTAGAAGTCTCCTTTCTAATACTCTCCCTCACAGCTTATTCCCCTTATCTTTTCAGATTTGCTCTCTTATCTTAATGATGAACCCTTCCTCATCTTTCCTTAATACACAGCTTTCCAACACATACATACTAAACATTTTTGCTGAGACTAATTCTAGTAATGGGCAGGGCAGTGGAAAGGAAGGTTCATTTATAGGGTATTTGAGCAAGCAGGATACTCTGTGATATTTTTTTTTTCTTCCAAAAGAGGAGAAAAACAACCCCACAGTTATAGTTGAAAACCAGCAAGTGGCTTAGACACACAACAGCATTATCATGCTGGAAGAGGCATGGGAAAAACATGTTGAACATATGCCGTCATCCGAAATTGAGTGACTTCTCAACCAAAACCCGACAAAAAAGAATGAAGTAACGTTATGTTGACGACAATAGAGTTTCAAAGCCCTAGTTCATGTACACTGTGTCAGAGTCCCTAGAAACATCAGAGGATTGCCTGTGCCTACAGGTATTTTTGGGAGAGACTGAGGAAGGGGAAAGAAGCACAGAGCACTGAAGTACTCAAAGCTAAGCTGTAAGCTTACAGCACGGTCAGAGGTACATCCCAGTTCTCCAGTATCCTAGTGTCGGACTTGGTACAGACAGAGCTCATATGAAGGAGGTGCTGATAATTAATAGGTCTATATCTCAGCACAGCGGCCAGCATCATTTCCTAGGTAGAGCATAATGTCAGGAAAAGAGGATTCAACCTCCTTCTCAAGCAGATACAGCTTAGCACCTGCTTTGGTAATACACTAGAATATTCATGAACGCCCTGCTCATATACTTCCTTAGAGAGGTGATTTGACATTCTTCAGACTCCTCACATTACCTCACCTTTCTCCAGCAGACTGATCCCTAGCAATCTTACACTGCAAGGCTGGTGTTTTGTAAGAGGCATCGATTATGCAGAATACCTTCCATTTCACCAGCAGTTCACTCCACCACTCCAGACTGCTGCCTTCTCGTCACCAGCCTCTGTGCTTCCTATTGAAGACTATTTTTTCTGCCTGAGGCAATCTAAACTATCAACTTTTTTTTTTTTTTGGCAGTTAAAAAAATATAAGATCATTTACGTTCCTAACAGTCTTTAGTATCTGCCCTCTCTTCAGCTTAAATACCTGCCTGCTTCAGGCACATTTCTCCTGTCTCACAGTCACTCTCCAGCACCACAATCTTTCATTTATCCAATTCCAACCATGTACGGCCAGGGACAATGTTACTGGTAGGAACAGTCACCCTTTTAGAGATAGACACACAAAGCAGCAACAGCAGTTCGCTGTGAAGAAACTTGGAGTCAAATGAGGGTGTAACAACAGAGATAAATTGAGACAGAGAATAAAATCCCCAGTCACAAAGTAGACTAATGCTAGGCAGGCAGTACCTCCAGCCAGAAGCAGAGCATCTGAGGATCTGTTTCTTTTCTTTTACAGTTTGGCACTACTTTACATAGTTCATCATGCCAACAAAGTATTTGATTTCAATTTTATCAGGCACTGCAGGCTGACACAATTAAATCTAATTAGCAAATCCCTCAGCTCCCAAGCATCCAATCCAGAAAGATTTTACCTTCTAGCTTGAACTAGCTATAGGTACTCTAGCTATTTCAGCCATTACAGCTTTGATAATACCCTGGAAATATTTACAGAAATTGGATTTTCACTGCCTCAAGAAACACCTGCCCAACACTTCATGCAGGTTTTGAGAGACATACATTAGCTATGTAGGACCATAATGTCAATTAATAGCTCTGTTAAAACCTGTCAGACCTAAGTTCTGCCAAAAACAAGCAAACAAACAAACAAACAAAAAAAAAAAAAAAAAAAAAACAATAGAAAGAAAGAGGGGAAAAAAAAAAAAAAAGAAAAGGGAGGAAAAAAAACAAACAAAAAAACCAACCAAAAAAAAAAAGGAGAGGGGGGAAGGCAAATTTTGTTCTCCCCAGGCACCCCGTACTTCCCAGGGGACTGACTGTTACTGCTAAGGATGTGTGGGTGTCTTCACAGAGTAAACATCAAACCTCAGACTTCCTCAGGAAGAAATGCAGTCGCCTTTGCACCCAGCAGAGATTGGTCATGCTGTGAGGGACTGCGAAACAGTCTTGTGGATCCTGGCTCTAACGTTTTCTTCCCTACAGTGAGCTTAAATATCGCTCCCTGAAAATGACAAAAGCACCAATTACAATGGTTGTGGAGTCAATAGCTAGAAGCAAAGGAAGTCACAGCAGAAAGATTTATATTAAATATTTATACAAATATCTTTGTGTAATATTCTAAACGTTCATGTGTACTTAGTTAGAACCAACCAATGATTCAGATTCATCTCTCCTTAATAATCAACAGCAGTTAGCATAAGGTAGCAAATCAGGTGTCCACCATTTGTTTTTATTACATTGCCTTCACAAAAAGTGATCTTCTTGTAGCTATGTAATTTTCATCAGCCATAGCCAGATATGAGGTAAGCAACTCAACTTCACTGATGAAAGACGACATAATTATAGAAGATCAATGGAATAATATATTCAATACTGTTGCTTGTACAAGCACATCTATTTAATAATCAGTAGACTTAGCAGGTTTTTTAATTAAATATTAAAATTAATTTTATGGCTCTGGAATATGAGAACAAAAAGCACTATACAAATCAGATCAAGACTACATCTTTGTAAGTCGTACTGGACAAAGGAAAATGTTATAAATTCAATAAAAATCAGAATTAAAAAAGTAGAAACACATTTCTCCATAATCAAAGAGAATAAACTCCTGATTTGGCTACAGTAAAGAACTGTATAAACATATTTAAAGTCACAAGCATTGGCTTTTAAGATTGTACTTATATAGCACTATCAACTCAGGCTTATGCAAAACACAAAAGAAATCAGTCCCTGTGCTAAATATATTTTAGCAGGTAAACTTTTTAACTCCATAGCAGGTTGTATGTGCCATAAGTTTATTTTCAGAGCTGAATCCTAACTAGGATATTGAGTGTTAACACAAAGTTTAATTTGACCAGGAAAGTCACAGTAGTCTGTTATTGTCGTATTTGTTTGATGTGCAGAAAGCTCAAAATTATTTTCTAGAATGGATCACAGAAAAAGTAAAAGAATATTTTATGGAAACTACTCCTACAAGAAATTAATAAATATCCCTAATATTTATACATAAAGTTCAACATAATCTTTTTTTATTTTCATTCTTGTTATAGATACAACAGCAGGTTGTAATGCTTGTAATAGCATACATAATATTGCTTTAACCTTGAAGTATTATGATACATCACTGCCTAGGAATAAGTTACTGTTCTCCTGTATGATGCTAAAGTTGTAAAGCAAGAAAAATTAAAAGCCAGCTGTCATGGTTTAAGCTTCCCACGCAGTTCACTCACTCACTCCCCCCTCTTTCTTCCCCCCAGCTCCCAGAGCATTCAAAAGAATGTAACTCCCACAGGTTGAGATAAAAACAGTCCAGTAGCTAAGGCATAACACAAACCACTACTGCTACCACCAATAATAATAATAATGATAAGGGAAAATAAAAGGGAAGAGAATGCAACCGCTTACCATTTGACACCAAGCCCAACCCAGCAGTGCAGTGCACCTCCTTCTTCCAGGTAACTGCTTTTAGTTTTTTATACCCTGGGCATGACGTTCTGTGGTATGGAATACCTCTTTGGTCAGTTTGGGTCAGGTGTCCTGTCTCTGCTTCCTCCCAGCTTTCCCTCCTCCTGGCAGAGCATGAGACTCAGAAAGTCCTTGGTCAGACCAAAACACTACTAAGCAGTAACCAAAAACATCGGTGTTATCAGCGCTGTTCCCAGGCCGAAAGCCAAAACCACAGCACTGCACCAGCTACCAAGAAGGAGAAAAATGACTGCTACTGCTAAACCCAGGACGCCAACAAATCTGAACTGACATTTAGTCTTGCTTTTGTCAAGAGAAGCAATATTCAACTTTCTTTTTTTTCTTTTTTTGTTCATGGACAGTTAAGAAGATTCTAGGAGGAGGCGGAATTTAGATGGTGAATACAATATTGCTTCAATTCTGAAAACTGTTTTGTTGTTCTTAATTTACCTCTCACAGCATACTCAGAACGAGCCTGCAGGCACTCAAGTCTGTGTGAGCTGCAGACAGAAAACCACTGTCGAATATAGCGCACTAGGAATTAAAATAATTTTATGTCAACACTGTAGCCAGATTAAGAAGAAAAAACCTACATAAATATGTCTTTAAACCCACAATTACCAAGGGAAATAAAGGCTCTTTTTTTTTTTTTTTTTTTTTTCTATTAATAGAATGTTGTTTGCTACTCAAAAATGACATTCCATCAAGTTCAGCTACTCATTTGCCTCAGGAACTAAATCCAGTTCAGCAATACCTGTGTCAGGAAAGCCTTCCTAATTCCTCAATAACTTTTATGGTAAAAATAAATAAATATAAAATTAAAAATATATATATAAATAAATAAGAGAGACTAGGACCTGCCCTAGTTTGTGTTATGTCACGGGGTCAAGGCTGACCTTGAACCTGTGCCTCCATTTTTCAAGGCCAGAACAGTCATCCCTGAGGTTTTCCAGCTGGAAGAACCTTCCCGTGGGACATAAATTCACACATCTGGGTGCACATCTGTATCCTAAACATGCACTGGAATGGCACTTGGAATGTGGACATTCCCATAGCAATTCTTTGGTAGAGCAGGACTAGGGGACCATTTGTAACCTTCACTTTCAGGTTCTTTAAAGAGTCCAAAGTTCCTCTAAGAGGCATTGTTTGAAATGGTGCAAAGGCCATATGCATAGGGAATCCTGACTATCTCATCATGCATTTTACCTACAAGATCTTTTATTCCTTTTTTTTTTTTTTCCTGTTGCTGTTTCTTCCTGGCACAGTAGTTTTACTAGATCTTTTCCTCTTCTTCATAACCTAGCAAAATAAGTCTTGCTACTATAACACCAGAAAAGAAAAGGCAAGGTCAGGGACTGAAACTTATTACCATAAATTAAAATACATTCCCTTCCCTTGAGGTCTCAATTAAAAGTGGGAAAATGTATTAAAAAATAAAATAAAAGACTAAAAAAATATCAGAGGAAATACTTAAAGCTGGACTTCATCCAGTATCTTTGCTATTCTATTTACAGGTTTGTGACAGATTTCAAAGAAATCCTGCAGGTTAATATTGCTGACGAATGTTTTATAAACACTTATATTTAGTTAATTCCCTGCTTATTCTTACCTCCTCCAACACAGTTGGAGTAGAATGTTCCTTTGTTCATAATCCGTTTCTTCTTGTTTTACAAAATATACTTGAAACATATCTAGGGAAAAAAATACAATAGATCAGATAGATAAAATATTTACAAATTCAAATAACCCTCATTATACACAGTGGCTTCAACCTCACATTCTGACCTTGTTCACCAGCCAAACACACTGAAATTAGGATGATAAATTGACAGAAATCATAAAGATTTCTTCCCTGGACCTTAGTGGGAAGTACAGGAGACCTGGCTGTGCTCTAGAGCAGGTTCTGCAAAGACAAACTTCTGAGACAGTGAGTTGGGAAATTCTAATGAGATTTTCTTTACATAGTTTTCTTTTTTCCTCACCAACTCTACTTTCAATTATTCAATTGTCTGCTTTTTTTCCTATTTAAATTTCTTTGTTTGTTGTTATCGGTTGTGGTGGCGGTGGCGCTGCAACAGTTTTGTTTTCCCACTCTTTCCTTTAGGCCTATAGCATGTACATCACCTTCAAGTCAGATTTTTTCCTAAGTTACAGAATCATAGAATAGTTTGGGTTGGAAATGACCTTCAAAGGTCATCTAGCCCAACTTCCCTGCAGTGAGCAGGGACATCTTCAGCTAGATCAGGTTGCTCAGAACCACATACAGCCTGGTCTTGAATGTCTCCAGGGATGGTGCATCCACCACCTCTGTGAGCAATATGTGACAGTATTTTATCACCTTCTGCAAAAAATTTCTTCCTCATGTCCACCCTGAATCTCCCGTCTTTTAGCTTAAAAACATTACTCCTTATCCTATCACAGCAGGCCTGCTAAAAAATTCTCTTCCTATTTTCCTTAAAAGCCCCTTTAAGTACTGAAAGGCCACAATAAGGTCTCACTGGAGTCTTCTTCAGATTGAACACACCCAACTCTCCCAGTCTTTCCTCACAGGAGATTGTTCTATCACTCTGATCTTTGTTGTGACCCTCCTCTAGACCCTCTCCAACAGATCCATATATTTCCTGTATTGAGGACTCCAGAGCTGGTCACAGTACTCCAGGTGAGGTCACACGAGAGCAGCATAGAGGGGCAATTTCTCATCCACCAAACAGTCCACCCATCAAATACAATTTAGAGAGTAAGACATTGGAGGAATCTTTCTGCCAAGCATCTCCAAGACACTGGATCTCTTTCCATATTTAAGCTCTTATCGCATAGCTGAAATATCTGTCTCTCTTGAACCTTACTTTGCCTATACTTGTTCAAAAAAATGTCTGAAGTATCAGTTTCATGATCTTATAGGCCTTGAAACTGACCCTCTGCCGTTGCAGTTGAACACTCTAACCATAAGGAATATTTTTAATTGGAAGAATTTCATTAACTGTACCAATTCTTTAGGATTCAGGAGTTGCCAAATCTAAATACATGTTCTGCATATGTTTTTGACTGAATAGCAAGTGATAATTCTGGATGCATACAAACTGTGATTGGTTTGTCATTGTCTCTTTTGCATTTCTCCATATGCCTCTCTTCCATTTCACTGGAACATGTGCCTGTGGTGTTCCACTCACCATGAAACATCAACCTCCATTTCCACTACTCCATAAACCCACCTTTTCTGTTTATGAAAGTTCCACAGTAGCAGCTTTGTGCTACTCCCAGGCTTCCCTTAGCTGCAGGAGGAACTATTTGTATGTGCTTCTGAAAATTTCTCTTTTCAGTGTTTAAAAATGTTCCCCCTTACATTTACACAATATTGGTGACAGTTGAATCCAGCAATTAGTAGTCTGAGACACTGCCTATCACAACAAGCAAATATTGATTCTTTTGTTCCTTTTACTTTTTATATACTACAGCTATATCTAGCTGATCTTTGCACTGTAAGTTCACTGTGAACAAAGCAGTGACTTTGTTTTATTTGGTGCTTATGAAGAATTGGCCTGGGGTTAAACTTGCACAAATCTGTTTGCTTTTAAGAATATTCTTTTTTTTTTTTTACTAGGTTTTAAAGATGGTATGTAGACACAGAACATCATCTGAGTGGTATTTATGGAATGATGGCAGTCAGAACTAAGGAACAGGAGTAAAAATTTTCTTTGAATAGTGAAATATGTTCTGGGAGAGAGAGCCACCAAACCTAACTTTATCTGAGGTGGTAATGACTTCCTTTGTCCTCACAGATTGAGTTCTGATATGTGAATGATATCTTTTTGTGTCTAAAACTGGATGAAGGTATGAATAGGGGTGTCATTTTGGACTCAAGTCTATGTTATTTGTCATCCATTCAAAGGGAACTTTACCTGCCTGACATCTGTGAAAAAAACAGGGGTTTTCCTTTTTTTTTTGCTTTTATTTTAAACTTATCCAGGCCTTCTTCCCATCTGGAGAGGAATCTTAGAGAAATCGTTTTTTTTGGTTGTTTTTTTCCTCAGTAGTTACTACTCACTGCTAGCAGGTATCTGTAACAATCATAGTTTGGTAACAAGCTGACCATTCACAACATACCATATTACTACGAAATCCCAATATGTCATCTAAATTCTAGTTCCTAATAGGTAAAGGTATACAAACATATAAATCACATATAAATGGAATCTTTGTCCCTCAAATCTACTGTGAATAGATCTTGATCCTAAAAAAATCTGGAGATCTCTGCAGACTACTGTATCTTTTGTAGTTTACTATGTTAATTCTGCTCCAAGTAGCATTTCAGTATTGTTGAGCAATAAGATAGATCATCTTTTTAGAAGAACAATAACAGTAACAATATTTCCCAATTTCCCGATTTTCCACAATTTCTGCAGTTTCTACAATTACTTCCCTTGCCTCACATTGCATACACTTTACTAGAACTGTTGACAGGAACAAAGATCTTCAAAAGACAGTATAGAGTCTGCAATTTTTTTCAGAAATGAAAGAGCAACATCAGAAATAAACAGAGTTCATTAGTTGTGCCTCTAGTCAATCAGCTAATTGACTCCATTCAAGTCCAAACCAGCACATTTGGTTAGATGATTGACAAGAAATGTCAAAAAAAACCCCAAGAGATTAACCATACATGATCAATCCACCTTATCAGCATATTTGAAAGTGTTATTTCTATTATCCCTGTCTAATAACAACATCAGGGTGCACTGCAGGTCTTTTCCCTGTATTCCAGTTTTCCAAACATTAAGAAAGTCTTCTGCTTTTACTTGTGAGAACATCTATTTCATAATCCAGCCACTATGACACACTGGTTTTAATCTTGTTTTATTTTTCCGTGTTCTGTGGGTGGGTCTAAATATTTGCCGTCATCGCTGTTAATGCTTCCCTCACCTCCATCTTCAATATAATCACTGAATGCAATCAATAAAAGCCACCAATAGCCAATGTAATATTTCTAAACAATTCTTTAAGATTTTCAGGTTTATCTAAGTTTCCCACCTAATTTACATCCAGCTTCCAATTTCCAGTGACCACTAACAGTTTGCTTTATTATATGAATCCTGCTCGAGGAAGCTTTTGTTGGCAGTTTGTACTGAAATAATCTACTGGCTTTTCCCATTCATCCAGCTTTGTTTTGCAATGATTTGTGAGATCAGACATCAACAAAGATTGCTTCATGGATACTACCTCTTTCATCCTTCTGTTGGTGAGCATCTGTGAGAATAAAGCTCATGTGAAAACAGTTCACATATCGCAGGCTGTCACATGATCCTTATAATCTGTCTCTGCTGCAGATTGCAGAGAAACTTTCTCTGTTTCCTATATAAACTGTGTCAGAGAATATATTTTTTTTTACCATCTTTGTTTATACCTACATAAGATAATTTCTCCTGCACTTTATCCTCAGCACGTGCTCCCTGCATGCATGGATCTAATTCTGAAGAGTCATCTCCTTTCTTACTTTCCATACAGCCACAAAAACTCTTCAGTTTCTTCCCACTCTTATGGCAACATGTACAAAAACCAAACTCTTGGTATCAAAAGCTCATTATTTTGCTGCATTTTAGTTATCACCCAGCAGACTGCTGAAGCTCCTTCTTGCAACACTATGGCTCCAGTTACCTACACGTAGGAAGGAAATAGGTGATGCTTGTAGTGCCTCCAAAGAGGCTTCACAGCACTGAGGTTCCACACGAGATAGACAGGTAAAACTAACAAACAGGTCTGTCTCCTAAACAGTTTTCAATGGCACTGTGTTCATTAGCTCAGCTCCACATGCAAAGATCAGAGCAGGAACTCAAACTCATTTCCAATTACATACATTCAAATATACAATTCAGATTTGTTGCTGTGAACATGTCTTTTGTTATTGAGTGCATGTATACAGCACACACAGGGCAAAGTCAATATCCATTAAGAAAAAAATCCATAAGAATCCATTAGAAAACCCATGGATTAGATTATCAACAATGTTTTGTTCTATAGTGCTCCCCAAGGTCCTTCCCATGACAAGCTCAAAGGGATGGATGACTTTCTTTTATCCCTCATTTGGCTGACACATTTTACTACAACGCTTTATACTAAATCATCAGGGATTTTCAAAGATTTGAGGAGACAGATACACAATTTTTCACTAGCTTTTCTTAAATTCTTCTCTTGAATGGAACCATTATGAGCAGTACTTGACATACGTTATTAATGGAGTTCAGTGAAGAAATAACAAAATAACTTCCACCATTATCAACTTCAGGAATCTATTTATCTGACAGAATATACCAAATGTCAGCAAGAAACCATGGAGTTTTGGAAAAGAATGAATCTTATACTGATTCAGGTGCATATCAGGGGACAGAAGTAAAGTAAGAAACATGACAAAATATCATACAGTTTGGAGTTATTAAAACCTTTATTATCCAGTAAAAGCTGTTCAGAGCTGTAGGTAGTTAGAGAAGTTTTGTTTTCTCGTTCAGATTGCTGCTTTGCAATCACTGACATTTCTTTTCCATAAGTTTCCTTTAAATTCAATGGGCTTTTTTGTCTGCCTTTTTAACACACTCTTATAGTTTCAGAGAAAAGCACAGTTTGATTTCATTTGCAGTTTAGATGAAGGAGAAAGAGGGGAAAAAAAGCAATGTATCATTCATCATTATACTTGCTCTAAAGAGCCAGAAAATTCCCCTCTGGATGCCTGAGGCTTGGGAAGTGCAGTTCTTCCTAGTGGGGAAGCAAGAAACTTGGCAAGTCCCTGCACTCAGTTCTCCCCAGTTTCTGGCTCCAGTCTGTGCTCACTGCTCAGCTCCCCACCTTTTCTACAATCATCCCAATAGAAAAGAACATGCCAAATGACACAGGGGAAAAATAAATTAAAAAAAAAAAAGTTAACGTCATAACATCTGGTATTATTTAAAAATCACAATGGAGGCTTATTTTTGATATTTCTATGCTTAATTTCTCCTTATAAGCCAGCAGGAAATGCAAAAATAACAAAACATTAAGGGAACATCTATAGGGCCAAGTTTCACTCTTTTTGGGTTTTTTTGGGGGGGGATTTTTTTAGGTGAAAGAGAAGGTGCCCGATTTTTAGCTTTCCAAGTTAAACAATATGTAAATAAATGACACATCATACCTAGATAAAAATACAGAAAGGTGAGCACTTCTTACTGAGATGCTAAAGAATGCTCAAAGAGCATAGTCTGGGGATGTGTAACCATGCTAGGACTTTTTACACAACTGTTGAAGCTGTTTGCTTGTAGTTTGAGCGAGTGTATGACTACAGGAATTGCTAGGTGAAGCCCAGAACATAAACCTGTGGACAGGCCTCAGTATAACAAGTGACTACAGAGTACACACCTAGAGACAAGCCAAAGGCAAGTATCTGAAATGCAACTACTTTGGTTCCTGATGTGTTCACCACTATTCCCTATGCTCAGATTTTTTTAAAATTATTTTTATAATTACGGCACCATGACACATCCTGGATTAACACACTCTGGTGTCTAAAAAGTTTTAGCCATGCTAGGGATTTTAACGCATATGTAACATGTGAAAAGTCTCGTTATACAAAATTTATTTAAGCCACACTAGGAATGGCGTGGAACATAAGATAAGTAAATCCCTTTCTCCTCCCCTTGTTATTTCTGTAACTTTCTAGGGTAGATCAGCTGTTAAGCTTTTCAGTTTGGGGGAGAATCCCAAGGAAAGGATCACTGTGATGTATGTATTATTGAGGAAGTAATTTGCAGAAAATGGAGACATTTATACACTCATTGGCCAGCTCCTGCATTATTCAGAGTCACTAAGGGCATCTGATAGAGACCTGCTTCAGTGTCTGGGTTTTATCTGTCTTAAAGTGTTGCATAAAACACAGACTGGTCCTAACTGATGTAAACCAGAGCCTCTTAAACATATACTTCTGTAAAACTCAGAGTGAGACACACTAATTCTCCCCGTGTACAGTATAGCAACACTCAGACATGATGAGCAACAGTACTAAGGAGCACATTTAAACCCTCATGGCATCCCTCCTCCATATATGTGATTGTCACACTCTCCTTTTAGTAATCAGGATTCTTTTCAAGCACCATAAACCAACCTTTCTTGCTCACATACTGAAGACTTTCAACCTAAGCTCTAGCTGAAAGAGCTTTTCCCCTCTTTGAGTACTTCCATGCGACTGGTATAAGCAGAGCTCTCCTGTCTTCCCTTTTAATGAAAGTACATAAGTTGTTATACCTCATCAGTCACACAGATTTCACTTTTATTCATTTTTATCCCTGCTGTGGGAATGATGCCTGCTTTTTTTCCAGCAGCTGTCTCTTTTTCCAAACCTGCTCACCAGGATACTGTACTTCAGGGTGGAGTATACACGCTGTAGGGATGATTTGAATTACACATCAAAAGCCTCACGAGAGAATCATTTGTCAAGAAAACCTTTGTCTGGATAGTCTCAGAACTAAACCTGCACATTCTCTTGCTGACTGTCAAGAGGACCACAAATCTCCACAAGTCTAAGAAGTCTTTTAGTACAAAGATAGATTTAATTCTGTTGACCAATGGCAGTACCTCATTCACCTCTGGATTTATACCACTTACCAAACAAAAGAGGGAAAAAACACATTTGCCAAAGCTTCTTTATGTAACTGTGGGACAGCTCAACACATTATCTAAATCTATCCCAGTCATACCTGTTCAATTAGAAGCTAGACAAATCCTTGAATACAAATGTTCATTTCAGATACTATATCAAGTTTACTGACACTGAGTGACTAATCATCTAATCATATTGGATTGCATTGTGATCACTACCTAAATTTTAAAGGGTTTTCTCATGGAAAGTCAAGAAACCTGATAAAGAATGTACAGAAGTACCTCAACTTAAAAGGAATCATCGGGGCTTCGTACCTTATTGTGCAGAGCCCAACAGCACCCAAAAGATGGCCAGCCAGGGCTGCACCACAGAACCACCCTCCTCATTTACACCCACCTTGAGCCTTGGGAACCACAGAGGATAGTGGCAGAGCTTGTGGCATCCATATAATGGCCAATGCTCCTATATTACTGGGTGGGTCTGACCACTTAGCACCTGGCAGGCACTTTTAGAGCTCTGTAGTCAGCTGTTCCTGATCTAACATACCTGTTATTTAATAAAGTTTACTATAGAGCTCTCCAGTCATCTGTCCTGCATGTGCAATCAGGGCTGCTAAGACTGCGTTTCCCCTTGAAGCACCTATTATGCAAACAGCAGCAGAAGAGGCATATTTTTCAAAAAAAAAAAAAAGAAAAGGAAGGGAAACCCAACAAATTCCACTTTTAGTGTAGTTTGCAAAGAGCTATGGGGCAGAGGTCTTCCCTCATGTGAATAAAAGCAGAGTGCGTAGGCAGGAGCCTCCAATCTGCTTTTACTGCAGTGGGGGGATGCCAGCCATCCCTCACACCCAGGGCTTCAGCTGCCTGGGCTTGGGGCCAGCATGCAAACTTCACAGCTGGAGGCCTTAAAGGAAGCTGTAATGAGGGAAACTGGAGGCAGCCCTAGCAAAGAATGCCCTCCTACAACTTTCTTGAGGGGCACTTGTAAGTGAAGGCTCTCACCCTCAGTCCCTGCCAGAGCTGTGGTTACAGCAGCATCTCAGCTGGGCAGGAACATGACAATCTAGATCTGGACCTTAATCCAGCTGGGCAATGGGGGGTCTCAGCTGAGCCTGGTGGCCACCCCCAATCCGGCATTACTGTGCTTAGCTCACTTTTCTCGCTTAGCAGGGCAGCCTGCCCTGCTGCTCCCCAACAAGTTGTCAGCACAGAGATGCTACAGAGCGCAGGAGAAACAAGAAGGGAAATTCCAGTGATTTTACATATTATAAGGTATTTAAAACAAAGTAATTAAGAGCAGTTAACATGCTGAATGCTTTGCTGCTGGCCAAAAATGAGACAACCTATTAGTCTGCTAATAAATGCTGCATACTGTTACTTACAGGGCCAGTGAGAACATGTTTTATATACATATACTTTTCATAAAGTGAAAATCACCAATCACTATGTGTGCATAATACTCATGAATGTTATTGTAACCCCATATGTTCTTTGGTCTTAAAGGCACCATGTGAATAAGCACTGGAAACATTCGGCTAGTCATAACCAGTTATGACCAAGAAGGTCATAATTCAGGACACAGACCTAGGTCTATTAGCTATTAGATATCTACATCAGCTATTCAGCTGTGCTGAAACTGGACTTAACTTGTGCAAAATTCATACATGTGCAGTCCAACGTGTGCTGTGATCCCTAAACAGTCAGTATTGAGCTGTCCTTTTCCTGCAGAGGCGTCTCAGCCTGCTCTACAGGCTCTCCCTAGCCAGGGCACAATTTCTGTCTGTGTGCAGCCCCTCTCCAAGCAGATTGCAGGTGCTCACCTGTCAAAGCCTTGATCAGGATCCAGAACCTCTTTGTTCTGCTTAGTGTCTCAGGGACTTGGTCCAGAAAACATCTTCAGATGACATTTAATTCATATTGTCATGATCAAATATAATCCCAGTAAAGACAGAGATAGATAATCTGGTAAAACACACTTGGGTTGTGATTTCTTACCACTCAGCTCTTTTATAATAGCTTACACTTCCAGTATTAGGCAGAAGAGGGAAAGTAGATCCACAGCTAATGAGGTGCAAACTTGTCACATAAGTACTTAAATCAACAGACCACAGACCTTCCTTGCTCCCTTGGGATTAAATGAGAGAGAGATTAAGTGGGACAGAGAAAGGCATCATTGGTAGCAGAGCAGCTAGCTTGGGGGGGTGACCTGAGGTTTTAACTCATGCTGCCAGACTGCAGTTGCAGCTTGAAATCCAAACACACTTGCGCTGCTCTGTACTGGAAGCGCCCCATTAAATGCTGTTTTGAACTCTGCCAATCCTTTCTGCTGCAGATCCTTTTGGGAGGATTTTGTTCTGTTCTCAATCATAATGACAGGGCAAAAATGCCTTCTATTCTCTATAAATTTCAGTCTGTACTGGGTGATTTCCTCTTCTTTTCATATTTTAATTGCTTTGTCAAAAAGAGTAATTCAGCGCCTTTTAGAAAACTCCCAGGGAGGTTTTACCAAAGTCCCAAACATGACCTCTTCTCACAGAGAATGGCAAGACTGACTTTTATCCTTATATCACTGAAGCACTTGTATGATTTATATTTTGTGTGTGTGTATGCGTGTCTGGATGACTGCATGGTCATGTGTTCTATTTCACATAAGGAGGAAAAGTAAAGGTCAGTGTCTCTATCTGAATATCTCAACCTTTTACAAGCACTGAAATTCAAACCAAAATATGTTCTTAAAATAATATACTTCTGCAAGGGTGAATAGAAGCCAGCTGGTGCACTGATCCTGTCAGTTTCGGGGATTTGAACTGAAATTATTAATTCTGTCACTGCTGTATCTAGACCTTGTCTAGGTTAATGAAGTTGAATATAGAAAGCCTTAAGAGACATTAACTTTATACTGAGTGCCGATCAAGTGCATGGTCCCACACCGGATATTGCCTTCTGCACTAATGATAGTGATTTATCTCTAGTCGTCTATTATTTTAAAACAGTTTGCCACCCAAATACATGCTAATGAATTTGACTGCGAGACTTGACTCTGTAAGACAACACGTACAACTAGCACTGCTTCAAGGAAATAAAGGGTAACTTTATGACAGGATAATATTTCTTAAAGGATTCTGTTCTAGTCATTTGTACTACAAAGCAGCTGTGGGGTCATTGTTCCAACATGCTTTTAATTGTGCAAATATTCTTTGTTTGGTATAAATAGTAGGCTATTAGGAAAGATTATTAAAAAACTGGTGGGGTCTTCCCTTATAGAGCCTGCCACAGTCCTTATCAAGTTTCCATCTACTTTTTTTTTCCAAGACAAGCAACAGACCACAGCTACTGCCTAGTATTTCTTGAAAGTAGGTTTGGGTTTATTCTTCGATTCCTGTGCCGTCCGACAAATTTATTTGTCTGCCTTCTCCTTATTTAGTTCCCTTGTAATGCAAAATGTATTTGTATTACTAATCCTGTTAAATATGTGTCAATGGGGGCTGGGGAGGTGGGACATGAAATTTTGAGCTCTGTGTACAATGTGACCTTGCCATTCCCAGGCTGGACTACAAAACCCCACTACACTTTATTTTTCATTAGCCAACATCAGTGGCTCATATTATGCTCCTTCCCTTTAAAACAAATGCAAAATGGCTGATCAAGACTCCATTGTGATTCCCTGTAACATGTTCCAAAACTAAAAAGTGCCCAGCAAGGTTTATTATTTGACAGGTTAAAGCCACAGAGACTGAGTGTGTCTAAGACAGGTTAGTGACAGCTCAAAAGCATGACAAGAAAGTGGTTCTGTTTCTAACAAATACCGTACCCCTATACCAAATTACAGTGTAGAGACTGCCTCAATGCATTTGTCTAATGCAGAATCACAGATCAGACCATCCTTCCTTACTTTGTGTAAATAACCTTAGCATGTACACTGTGCTTTAACAAACTCTTTTGCACATTCAGAGAAATTGTAACAGGTATATGCAACAACTCTGTGCCTAGAGAAGTGGGACGAGGCCTTTACCTCATTGGCTTTAAAGGGTTTTTGGCATTTTCCTCTACCTTTCAGGCAGATGCAAAGAGACATGCAATGGGTGCTGTTTCAGGAGCCTGGAGTACTTCATGTGAGACTATTGACTCAAAAGCAGCTCTGTGAGGCTGCAAGGGAATTTTCCAGTTCAGCACAGTGGTACCTTTTAAATGTTTAGCCCTACATGGTTAAAGTAATATTTATTTACCTGAATGTTAATGTTTTCTATGAGAAGTTATCCCTACTTCATGACAGAGCAGATTGCCTTCCTCCATTTCTTCTTCATCCTCTAGCATTTCTAATTGTGTCATCTCCCAGCAACACTGCAGCAATCGTTAAACCCCCCTCAGGCCTTCCCTTAGACTAGAAATTTTCTAATTTTAGAATCCCTTTTGATCTTATGCTGCAGCCTGGGACATACATCCATCCAAGTAAACATCCATCCATGAGCGAACATAGTCTGCTGCTACTAGGTAGTCTGCCAGTCCATAGCTTCCCTGTTGTTTCCCACAGGCTACTGCCAGTCTGTGACACCACCTTATCATCACCACTGTGTTATTTTGCAGCTTTCCCACCTGTGATTTCATTTCAACTAGCCTGGACAGAATATTATCAAATAGAAGATAGAGTGACCCTTGATGCTCAAGAAGAAAACAAATATTTCATTTATTCCCCTCAGCATGCCCTTACCACTTTTCTGACAGTACCATAGAAACTCATGTGAGAGCTCAACCAATTCTGCTCCAAGTACTGCCAAATCCAGCCACTTAATGCAAGATCTTGATGATTATAATTTCCTTTCTCTTTGTATACTGAACAGTTTCATGCCTCCAATCACAATTTCCATTTTCGTTTAATTGCCTTGTGTGTGTGGCTTTTTGATGCTTGGCTGTTTTTTTAACTCCTCTCCTCTCTTTAATTGTCTGGCTTGTGTTTTTGAGAGCTACAGAACAGTTCACCTCCATGAGGGCAGACCCCCTTCCCAGACATAACCTCCTTGACCCTTAAGGCATTCCTGTGAAAGCAGCTGCCATGAAAGCAATTTGGTTTTGATCTGGGTCCAAGAAATAAATATGCTGTGTTTTATATATGCATATTCTGAGCTATACTTTAAATGTCACATAATTTAAACTTTGCATATAACCATAACATTTCTCTCTGCAGCTTATACTTTTGCATTATGCATTTATGTAAAATGCACTTAGCCAGGAGAAATCCTTTAAAATCCTTATCTTTATTCCAAAGGGGAAAATTATGGACTGCCATCTACTTATACAAATCCAGAAATAGTTGTCTGAGTTACTATATGATTTAATTCATTAATTTGAATCTAAACTTAACACTGGTTTCTTACTTTGTCTGAAGTTTGATTGATGGGCTATAGGAGGATTGATCCTGTAACTATTGTCTTTGATTAATACTTTTAGAGAATGTATTTCCATTTTGTCTTTTCATAATTGTTTTTTGAATACACTATCTGTGATAATTTTAATCCTAGTTGCTTTTTACAAGACGCTACAGAATGATTTTTTTTGTTCACAGTCTCATTCACTTCAATTTCATTTTCAATTCCTTAAACACTCAATTATTATATTTATTTGTTGCAACAATTTCTCTCTTAGCATGACATTTTCCTCTGCAAGAAATACTCTTCTGAATTTAACATTATTTCATCTTTGCAAATCATGAAGCATGTGCTTTCATATAACTAGCCCATTTGCATACTTTGTAACTAGCACACCAAACTGAGTAGTGTGGCTGTAACCTACCTTCTAGATTTATAGAATATTTGACAGATAATATCATCATAGATTTCAGTTTTCAGTCTCCACAAATGTGCCAAACAAAATTAAGGTTTCATATTTGTAAACACCAGCAAAATTTTTATTGTTGTATCTGAAACTTCAGAATTATTTTCTAAGTTTTCTGTGCAGCCAATTTTCAGCAGGTTTACACCTTTTGGTGGAAGTATGTTAGAAAAAATACTCATAATTTTTTTCCCCCTACTGTGTTCCATGAAGAGTTGAGGACTTTTACAAAACCAGCCTCAGGTATTCAAGTCAAGCTTGTTAGAAATAAAGACTATAGACAGGATCAATGGAAACTACTTCTATCATATGACTTGGAGAAGCAGAACTGGAGTTCAGAAGACCAAAAGAGAATTGGATTAGTCTGGTTTTCTATATACCACTCCTAACTTTTTCTTTCCACCTGTCCATTCTTGTCCACTTCATGCACTGCTTATCCAGGTATCCCCCACTGCCTCACATCAGCACAAGAAATTTGCTGTATTCTGGCAAATTTTTCACATATATATATATGAATCTGTTTATATACACATTTACAGATTTAGATATAAAAAAGAAATACTTGAACCTGTCAAAGCATTTTTGCTTTGTCTTAAAAAAATATATTTACAGTGGTTTCATGGCTCAAAACCACAGTTTGGATCCTTTGCTTGGATGGGGGCTCACAGGATGCACTTACTGTGCTGCTTGCAATGTGATCACCAGGCATTCATATCAACATATTGTCAGAAAGATGGAGAGGGAGGGATGGTATCACAACACCATTGACTGAAAACAGTACTCTGAATTACCATGGTGTATTTCTATCAACTGAAAATTCAATAGTTTCTGATAAGAGGTGGATAACTCCTTGTTTCCACCTGCAGTTTATGAAATTTGTTGATCTAATTTTGCCACAGGCAATTATTGGATTCCATTACACAGCTTGTCAACCCTCCCCCCCCCCAACTCCACTACCAAAAATACTTCTGAAGAAATGCTGTCCAGAGAAACAAGCTAAAGAGTCTTTCTGCTGATCACATCCCCCACAGTTTCAGGGATTTTAAAGCTTAAGGGACAGTGATCATCTTGTCTGACCTTCCTATCACAGGCACTAAGATACACTACCCAGCTAATATGATGTTTTTGAAGGTTATCAGTATCAAGCAACACTCATGTTTACTTTCATTTCAGCTTGATATGAGGAGTTAAGAATAGCCCTTTTATGGCATGCACAAAGAAAACAATGTGGGATGGTCTGGTCTAGTTATAGCACACATATATCTGTTCTGCATAAGTTCAAATGAGCAAATGTTACAGTGAAGGCAGTCCTACTATTGCTGAGAGAAAATCCAGCAAGTGAGGAAAAAAAAAGTTATCTAAGAAACCGTCATGGTAGCAATGTTTGTTAATATTGTCTCTTCAAACACCTGGCCTTTTTCCACCTTCTACTCTGTCAGCTGTAAGCATGTTCTGCTCAGCTCCCTGTCTCCCCTGGGACTTAGCTAAGCATGCCCTCTCAACCTACCATGCCCACTGACAGTCAATTTAAGCAGTGTGTAGGCAACAGCAGCATTTGCTTTATTCTCCAGCTGCCTTGCAGGTATTTTGGTGGACCTATGGAGACTAGAAGCTTACAAACGTGGGAAAGGCTGTGGGATGTGGTACAACTCAATAAACCAAACCCTCCAGAATGTGTCAGGCTCAGGAGAACAGAATAGAAAAGAATAACAAAGAATATTCAACCTTACTTAAAAAATTAATGGCCCTTTGCCCAAATGTCAGTTCCCTGAACAAATGTCCCTATTTTTTCCCTCCACGGTAAATACCCACAACAATTCCTAACAACAGCTATTGTGGTTTCAAAGATATAGTCCCCTGAGGATCTCCTCCTGCTTAAAAAAAAAAAAAAAAAAAAGTTTGAGTTTTCACTCATGGCATTGCGCAGCTCATCATTTTAATCTGATCAGGAGATGGGGTGGGTGACCTCTTTTATTTGAGTCTCCAGCCTAAATCCATTTCAACCCCACTGATCTGCTTTATGCCAAACTTCCTTTTCCACAGAACAGCACAAAACCAGCCACTCAGAATGAATGTTTTTGTATCAAACTGTGCAGGCAATGAAACGTACAAAACCAAATTTGAATATACCAGTTTTAAAAACTCCTTCAGAGTTGTGTAGTCTTGTGGACTTAATGGAAGAGAAGGTTTTTTACAAACTCATAAGATACAGCACTTCACATGTAAAGTACACAAAACCTTCAACAAATTACATCTTTCTATATCTTCCATCTGTGTAAGGTACAAAACAATGCTCATTTCCATTTGGTAAATGAATATGGCTATGTGAATTCCTTTTGAAATGGTACATGTTTTTTTTTTTGTTATCAGCATGAGAAGTAGGTGTAATTTAATTGAAATTAAAAAACAGTGACTTGCTATCTAGCAAAAAGAATTGTGCAGTCCATTCCTTGAATACTACTTATTAGTTTCCTTGGTAACTTGTAATTATTTGCCTCCCTAAAACAGATGAGATGTCAACAAATATGTACTGTAGTAGTGATTTGATACATCAAAAAGAAAAGTGCTGTAATGACAGCATAATAAATCTTAACATGAAAACTTAATGGCCACATTAATGACATACTAACTATAGTCTCAGATTCACGCTGCTCACCATTGTGTACTTCTATTTCATAGCATGGTTGTGACACGCAGTACTATATTGAAGCACCTTCCAAGCACCCACTCTGAAATCCAGACTAAACATTTTAAAGAAATGATTTATATACTAATAAAATCTCACAATTAAATTATGGCAGCTCTTCCTAGAGTGATGCTACTAATTAAACAAATCTTATTCTGATTCATTTTAGTTTTATACATTATGTTAACGAAGACAAAATCTTTATATTCTGATGCAGATATATTCCCAAAGTCTGGCAACAAGTTCATGTGTCTCTACGCATTTCTGATATAGTTTCTTTTCAAGGGAGTAATGTTAAAAAAACCCACAAAAAGAAAAGACCAACAAAACACCAACACCCACCACAGTTTCTAAACCATGAATAAAAGAGGACAAAGGGAGTGTTGTCTCAGTTTGGGAAAATATATAGGTCACTGATTTACAGAATTTGGAAAACAGATTTCCCACAGCTCTTTGCATGTTGCACAGTAACTAAAATTCAGCAGAGAATAAAAAAAGCTGAAATCGAGGGTAGATGTTTTTTATCTAGACTTTAGAAAAGCCTTTGACACCATTTTCCACAGCATTCTCCTGGAGAAACTGGTTGCTCATGGCTTGGACTGGCATATACTTCACTGGATAAAAAAAAAAAGACTAGATGGCCAAGGCCAAAGAGCTAAATCTAGTTAGTGGCCAGTCACAAGTGGTGTTCCCCGGGGCTCAGTACTGGGGCCAATTCTGTTTGATAGCTTTATCAATGATCTGGATAAGAGGATCCAGTGCACCCTCAGTATGTTTGCAGACAACATCAATTTGAGCAGGAGTCTTGATCTGCTTGAGAGTAGGAAGGCTCTGCAGAGGGATCTCGATAGGCTGGATCAAGGCCAACTGCATGAGGTTCAACAAGTATTAGTGCTGGTTAAGGGTATAAAGCACACAATTTACAAGGGAGGGAGTTTGGCCAGGAGAAAAGGCTAAGAGGGAGGCGAATTAATTGCTGTCTACTTAGAGGCAAGGTAAAGCAGGGCTCTTCCTGGAGTACTGCTTAGTAAAACCTAAAGAGGCAATATATTCTGGCAGTAAGAGATTTTAAATAGACTTTCGGGGGAAAAAAAAATTAACAATGGTTAAGCTCTGAACCACAGTGTCTAGAGATGCTGTGGACATTCTAGCACTGTAGATTTTAAAATCTCAGCTAGACAAAGCCGTGAACAACCTAATGTAACTTTGAAGGTTAGCTGTGCTTTGAGTTTGGGCTTGATGAGCTCTAGTGGTCTAATCAAAATTATTTTGTGATTTGATGATTGAATATCTGAAACTGCCTTTGTCATCATTATAGTTAAGTGGAAATTGAAGAGGGATTTAAGTTTGCAGTGGTTATGTGTATCAGGAAGAAGTATGACTACGTTATGCCTAAAGTCTCTGTTTGGAGCCATGTATCAGTTTCTGAGTCCTTAAGGGAAAACAGTTGCATTGTGATAACTACTGCAGAAGGCCAAGGTACATGTAACTAAGATGATGAGGACCATAGCAGGCTTTAATCTCTTTAAGGGGGTTGTTACTACTTGTTTATCTCAAAAGTACCCTTACAGTTTACAAATCCATACCACTATTTGAAAGCAGAAAACCCATGACTGACTTACAGACCAAATATCCAAATATCTTTCTCTTCTCTGTGATTTCACCAAATAAGGTAGTTTGGACCAGTTTTTAGTGATAGACCGATTCTACTTTGCAGAAACAAGTGGAACTAGACAAGCTTCTGGTAACAGAATGCCCTGGGTTCAGCAGTAGCAGTCATTGTTCTCCTTCTTAGTAGCTGGTGCAGTGTTGTGATTTTGAATTTCAGCCTGGGAACAACGCTGATAACACCAGTGTTTTTAGATGCAGCTCAGTAATGTTTAGTCTGACCAAGGACTTACTGAGCCTCATGTTCTGCCAGGGAGGAGGGGAAGCCAGGAGGAAGCAGAGACAGGACACCTGACCCAAACTAGCCAAAGAGGTATATTCCATACCACATCACGTCATGCCCACTATATAAACTGGGGGCAGTTACCCGGAAGGGCAAGATCACTGCTTGGTTGGGCATCATTTGAGTGTTCTGAAGGTTTTGAATGGCCTTTGGGGACCCTCGAGACCTGCCTGCAGATTGTGATGGGGATCAGCATGTTGGCATGCATACAGAGTGTGTTTTACCCACAACCATTTCGTCTGGTCTCAAAAGTTAAGCTGGGTCATGTTTGGGTCTTGTCTAGGGTTAGACAATGATGTAGGAGGACCAAGAGATTTTCCCCGAGGCTGGAGAGTTATGAGTGGCAGGGTGTGTGGGATAGTATGGGCAAGTATCTAGTCCACTGGGCTCCTCCAGTGCTTTGGAAGCATTGGAGATGGAAGGCAGCTGTATGGAGTCCCCAAAGACAAGTTGCAGAAACTACTGAAGGGGAGGGTGAATTATCTTGAGCCTGGTGGGCCCATGACACTTCAGACCATCAGGGTAGAGATACAGAATACAGATGGACTCATGATCGAGGGGTGGACTTAGTAATGGACACTATTGTCCAGGTTATTCATGAGTGTGAACACTTCACACAGACTCTCCTGCCCTGAAAGACTGTTTCAAGAGATGAAGCCCGACATCATCGACCAGGGACTGGTCCATGCACTAAGGAATGATCTCTCTCTCTCTCTCTCTCTGTGTGGATGTATATATATATGTATATATATGAGATAAGAGTGATGGTATATTGAAAATATGGGATCTGAGCATGATGTGAATGGTATGGAATAAGGGGTGGATACTGTCCTGGGTTCAGCAGTAGCAGTCATTTTTCTCCTCCTTGGTAGCTGGTGCAGCACTGTGTTTTTGACTTTCAGCCTGGGAACAACACTGATAACACCAGCGTTTTTAGATGCAGCTCAGTAATGTTTAGTCTGACCAAGGACTTTCTGAGCCTCATGTTCTGCCAGGGAGGAGGGGAAGCCAGGAGGAAGTAGAGACAGGGCACCTGACCCAAACTGACCAAAGAGGTACTCCATACCACAGCACGTCATGCTCACTATATAAACTGGGGCCAGTTACCCGGAATGGTTAGGTCGCTGCTTGTTTGGGCTGGGTATCTGTTGGCGGGTGGTGGGCGGTTGTATTTTCTTCCCTTTTTACTTCCCTTATCATTATTATTATTGGTGGCAGCAGTAGTAGTTTGTGTTATACCTTAATTACTGGACTGTTCTTATCTCAACCCATGAGAGTCACATTCCTTCGATTCTCCTCCCCATCCCTTTGGGAGTGGGGGGGGGGAGAAAGGGGGGGAGGATGAAAGAGAGAGACTGCATGGTTTTCTGAATTATGGTTGGGCTTAAACCATGACACACAACTAACCTGGGGAACATAGAATGAATAGTAGAAAATAATGAGGAAAGGAAACTAAAGAAATATGTTAATTCTAGGGATACCACAACTGAAGTATGATGTGGTTAGGACAGGTCAATATCGAACAGAAGCACATTCTTTTAAATAAATTGGTAATCAACAAGTCTAATTATTCCCTGCTACTTCCCTATATGTACTTTGTTGAGTTTGTTTTATCTGTATTAAATAATTTGCTGTGTTGCTTATATTTGCTTTACATTTGCATGTTACTAGCAGTTCAGTGATTTGTGAGCCAAGTGGGATAAAAGCAAGAGTTCTCCAATCGTTTCTCTGCCCCTGCATACATTTGCAGGGGCAGAGACGAATCACACATCCACACGTGCCAGCCCTTCTAGGCTCATTTTGAACACCCTTCGGAAGAAGATCTGTGACCTTTCACATCGTGGTCACCCCCTCTGCTCTCTAATGGTACATGAATAGCACAGTGTGTGCCACTGTTGAAGCCTCTGGAGATTTCAGCAGCTGCGCCGTAACAGTGGAACCCACAGAAGGAGCTAAATATTAAACGTAAAATTTGAATAGAATTTTGAGTGGAATTATAAAGCATTTTGTTCCACAAAATTCCTTCTCTCTAGCTCAAGAAATGCTTGCATGATACAAGTACCTGCATTTCCCTCCTGTAAAAAATCATGCCCCACAGCACAGGCATTGACAATGTTCATGCCTAATCCCAATGATAAATCTATGCACAATGCTTTTCCAGATTTCAGAATGCCAATATAAAGGATAAAAGGCTCAATATAGTATAAAATACCCAAGAGGGAGCAGGAAGAAACTGTAACCACACACTTTGTTAACTAAGATTGAACATACATTTTAGGGGCTTCCTGCTGAGCAGCCTGGTCAGCTGCCTGTCTACTGGACAAGAAAGGGGTTTTGCAAAGGGAGTTGACCTCTGCCCCCATAGACATATCTACAACACAAGTGTTATAACATCTAAATTTTAAAGCCTAGTATCTTTTTTAGGAATTAATAAGTGTATCCCAAATGACTTCTCCTTGCTGGGAGCAGAGATACTGTAATTTTAGCTGCTTTTCTCTAGGTGGGTTTTTAATTAGACGTTATCTGTCCTACAAACAAATTTTTCCCTCCTATTGACTTGCGTCTTTTGCCAGACCAAGGGCAATGCCAGCAAAGAAGTTTATCTTAAGCAGTGTCAGCACCAGCACAGAGTCTTTAGCTCTGTGATTTTGGAAGAGGGTGGAGGAAACCAGGGACATAAGACTAGGAAAATCTAGCTTAGGAACCTGGTAGGGAATTATAGTCAGAAGAGTGTGATAAATTCTTCAGTAGGCAGGGAGATATGCAATTATGAATGTCAACATCTTCTTCTCAGGTACTTTGTAGGGGAAATAACATTTGGGCAAAACAACCATTTATGCTGGGCTGAGCCCGCTTGTCAGTGTATCATTTAAGCCCAGTAACCGATATTTACTCATCAGTTTCATGACAGTTCAATCACTAGATAGATAGGTTCTTAGACCAGCTCTTATTCTCCTTTAATCAAACACAGCACTTCTTCAGAATCCACTTACAGTAGCAGATGCCGCCCTTGAATAATTGCCCAACACCAGGAATGGTCAGCATACAAAGTTGGATTCGTATGCTGCCTTCACTACACTGAATCACGCCCTCAACCCCGAAACCAAACCAACAACCCACTTTTGCAAGAAATCCACTTTTTCAATTCATGCTCTATATCTTCATTCACCATCAGTGTCCCAACTCTTGTCTGTGTTAACCCCTGATATACCATGAAGTGTAACAGAGACTGGGAAGAGGTGAAGGTACGAGCACACAGACATAGCACTTCAGGCTCTTTGACAGCTACAAGAGAACCTTTATGCTATAAGAACAATTTCTTGCTCAGCGATCTTGGGGCACACAAATATGTGCTTTGGCCATGTGCAGATATTTAAGCTATTAGTGTTCAGGTGGCTCTGAATGGGAAAGTTTCCATCCACCACACCTCAGTCAAGAAAAACCTGAGACAATTTGCAGATTCTGAGTCTATAAAATAGTAAGCTATTTACAGTTTCTGTCTGAATAATATGTAACTATTAATGGTTACTTTATTTAGGAGACAAGAGGGTTTTTCCATGACTGAGGTACCGCATCTGTAGTAGCTTGGCATTAAAGAAGAGAACAATTAGAAATAGCAGTTCTCATGGAAGATTTTCCAGCTATGGTCTCTCTGGTAAGACAGCAGATTTAATGCAGAGTATCAACATTTTTTACAGGGGCCATCTCCCTGATTATGGTCTGACAATAACACTTGTGTTCCAAACTAAGCCACAAAAAACTGCTATAGGCCTTGAAAACCAATGAGGCTATGCTGATTTAGATCGGCTAAGGATTTAATGCTGAACTTTCAAATCAGCTAACCTCAGCCTTTATAAAAGGGCACATGCACCACCCTCCTAAAATTAAAACTTAGTATTTCTATCCACCAAACAGCTCTGTGCAGTGAAAATAAACACCTGACTTCTTATAAATTGTTAAACAATTGTGGTTTCTCAACTCAGGATTTTTTTTCTGAGAGACTAACAGACAGGGTGAACTCCGTTTCCTAGGTTGGACTTAGTGGTGTGGGAAGCACGAAAGGCATGCCGCCACTGTTCACAAAAAACTTATACACGCCCAGTGTAATTTATACTTAAGATTTATTCCTGCTGTCCTCAATGAGATTCTGTATTCACTGCAAACTTCAGCTTCTATGATAGAGCAGGATGATCTCATGGTGCAAATACTGGTGTTTCACCTAAATGCTGGTTATAGGTAGAAGAGCTCAACTGCATTTACTCTATCCTTCGTGATCCTACATAAAGCTCAGTGCCTCCATTTTCTTTCCTGCCCTTTGACTTGCTTTTAGTCTGTGACTTCTAGAGTAAAAATATCTCTTCTACTCTTTACAAAGCATGTGGTAATATTGCCAGGGTCCACTAAGGTTCTGAGACCCTCTGTCTCCTGGCCTGGGAGCTGCATTTGAACCCAGGTTCTTCCCTTGAAGGATGCCCAAGTGAAGCTGTAGGTCTGCCTGTGCCTGGCATTGCACCTTTCTCATCCTGACTGCCTTGCTGATCCTGGCCTGGTGCCTGCCTCATAGCTACAGATTGGCCTGGATAGTCCTGAACTCTCAGCTTACCTGGTCATTGCCACCAGATCGGCTCTGCTCACCTTGTTGTGGGACTAGCTTCTTGTTGGAAAGTCCCCTGCCTGGATGCCTTGCTGCACGCTTGGCTCCCAGCTCCACTGGCCCTGTGGAGAATACCACTCTCGCTACTCTCCAAAAAACAGTGGTTCCCTAGAGAGCTTCCAACATGTTAAGTTTTGCTTAAAAACAAACACCCCAAAAACCCAAAACCAACCCAAATCTTCACAAAAAAAAAAAAAACCAAACAAACCCTAATTCAAACCTGTTCTATTCATGTGCTTGATGTAGTAAAAGCTCCACTGCAAAAAATCTTCACTTCTGAGACTGAAACCAAAATTACTAACAATGACTTTTTTTTTTTTTCACACATCTTGCGTATGGGAAGCTCAGTTTTGTCATTGCACTCTACCACATGCTGGACTTCCCCTTGGCTGTCCAGCATCTGAACTAAAAAGCAACTTGCTTCTTAGATTGGATTAATTTCTGACATCTATTATTGTCTAATTTTCCATCAATTTCAGACCAATTTCAGCATGGATATCTACTTCTCACCTAGTGTCCAATGCTTCCTTTGAAATCTGTGGGGAAAATAAGTACTTCTAAGACACATGTCATCTCATACTACAGTGGACTTTTAATAGAGGACAGCTGCATCAAGTCCCTAAATCTGCATTTAATGAAAGGTAACTATTGGGATGTATGTATCTACACTATGGATAGAAATGAAGGACTCAGGTCATCTACTGATAAACCAGGGGTAAGAGAACAGATTTCATGCATAGGAGCTTTACCTAGGTCCTATGAGAAGTTCTGGTCTCCAGAAAGAATCAGAACAAACAGATGAATTTGACTACTGTATCCCAGACAATCAGTCTCTTTCTTTTCTCCTGAAAGCAAAAACTTCTCAGCATATGGCGGGATGTAATGAAAATTACTTTTAAGACCTTTATTTTGTCGTAAAATTAGATTCTATTTTATGATCACAGAGATCCTCTAGACACCAATTCAACGAAAAAAAATAAAGCATTGTCAAACTATAATAAAATGATGAAATTTTAAACCACGCTCTGCATAGCTCTGAAATACAGATTTCCATTAACAGATGGCATAATCTTTGAAGACTTCGAATTTAACTGCTCTCATACTCAGGATGCTTAAATTAAAGATAAAACAATGGACTAAACTGCAAATCTACAAGTGTTGCAATATTTGTTTGATGAGAAACTCAGACTAAACTGTATTTAACATTACTTAAGAAGCCAGAAATTAAAATTGTTTTGGCCTCAGTTATAAGGAAAACAGAAGGCTTCCTTTTTTTAGCCAAAACATTTTGGATCATGTTTTTGTGCTGTAGTCACAAAAAGCTTTTAATTCTGTAAAATATTTTGGAACGCACTTTGCATGGAAGAATATTCCAAATCGACTAATAACATACTGAATATATTGCTGACCTTTAACTCATAAGTTCTCAGGGTCCTTTTGGAGGGAGATTGTTTGGTTGGTATGTTGTCTTGGTTTTTTTCCCCATTTTGCTTGATAGTAAAATAAGCATTTGGAGAGTAGAAACATAGCTGCAATGTGCCAAAGCATGAAGTTTATATCCAGCCCCTCCTGAATGGAGTAAATCTGTGACTTTTGGAAGGAGGAACATTTTTTAAATAAGACAGGCAGATGTCAAGTGGCAAATTATTTACCTAATTATTACCTAAAGCCTGAACTGAATGCAAAGTGCTAAGATTCAGACATCTCATTACCAGTCTAGGAACTGCAGTAAGGCCTGTATTTTATTGCTGAACTTTAGGAGCTCCACAGTTTAACTGAATGGCTCCTTAGCAAACTGGCACAACCACACAACATTATCGGCATTCATACACTGAAGAACACAACTCACAGGATTCAGCAACCTCAGTGAGGGGTCGGAAATGAGAAAGGAACCAAGAAGCCTTGCACTTTGACTTCAGCCTCTTGTTTTGTTGCAAGGGCTCTGCTGCAGGCCTCTTTCTCCCTTTGGGATGCTCAGTGATAAAGACCAAAGTCAGTCCTTGCCCAAGGTAGAAGACAAGCAACATTTAAGAGGTTTAGCTGTACTAAAGTACAGCCTTGCTGAATTCTGCATATTTTCATTAATTCAGTAAACTACAGACATCTTTTCTGCTTTCAGTACTGTTAAATATTTTCCCTGATCTGTCAGCATTTTTAAAAGCATGAACTATGCTTAGCAACTGATCATGATAGATGTATTTTTGACATGAGATTGTCTAGGAGAATCCTATTTTAGCAATAATGTGACAGACTGTTGCAGCTGACAGGCAGTGTCCAAAAGGCCACTGCCAAACGTGTTTACCTATGCTCAGATTTGGAACACTTCATTTTCTAACAGGCTATTGTCATGTGAATAGGTAGGTGAAATAGACCCTGGACAAGATTCTGATGTCTTTTTCCTATGAAATGCCAACCTCCATAATTCTTATATTTGTCTCCCTGACTCATCAAGTCATGAAGTAAAGTCGTTGACATCTTTTGGGGCAATACACTAAGTACGCACAAAAAGAAGGCAGCACAGACCTGTTGACCATGGATGATCTTCAGGTTCTTTCCAACCCTAACTATTCTATGATTCTATGACTGGCTCAAAATGCTTTGCTAGCTACTACCACAGCACAGAACCTCATTCTTAATGAGGACAGAGCTCACCTGAGGATTTGTGCCTGCTTAGAACCTTTTTGACGCCTTTTCTGTGTTTTACCATTCAGAAATATCTTCCAATTTCCAGCTAGTTTTCACTGGTAAGTTTATAGACAACTATCCATGTGCTTATGCTGGAACATGCTGTTGTCTTCCTTATGGTTACCATCCCAGGATTTGTAAGGAGCAGTTGGATCCCTTTCTCCCTCATCCTTCAGCTCCTTATTCTAAGCATGCAAATGCAATTATATTGTTTTCTCATGTACTAGGTTCTCCACTTTCCCTCAACTCTTTTCTAAAAAGACTTGGTTGCTCTTCATCATGACTCACTGAAGTTATCAAAATATAATTTTTTTATTCTGTGGTGGAATAATGTAGAATATAATTTTTGCTTCTTTTTTCTTTTTTTAAGAGTTGTATCAAATTTGTAACTCATTGTAACCAATGGTAATACCTGTGAGTTCTGTTCCTCTTCAGCTATTTCCAGCTGCTGAGTTCTTGGAGCTACTTGTTATTTAGATTCTAAATACATGATTGTCACTCCTATTGAGTTAGAGCACCTTTCTATTATATTATTTATGAAGTTTATTTTATTCTTTCTGGAAGATATCATGTTCCTATGTTGATGACAGTTCTTAATGTGTGTTATCAAAAAATTTCAAGAGCACATGTTTTTTTCTGTGTGTAAATCACCAGTATAACCAGATACAAGCTAGAATTGCTCCTGAGAAACAGCTTTCTATCTTATCTCCTGACCCTAATAATACTCCTAATGCTATAACCCTTGCAGCCTTCAGTTAGCTTCTCTCAAAGTAGTTGTCTGAATACTCATAGTACCAATGTAATAATTTTTATGAGTCACCATCTCAAAAGCATAACCTAACCTAGAGCAATTAGTCTAACCTATGTACTAAAAAATAGCAAAATACTGATAACTTTGTCTCATTTAACTTACCCTTAAGAAACCACAATTATTTTCTAATACATTTCCTTTCTCCACATATTTGATAACTGTGACCCTTTAAAAAACCCTCAGACAACTACCAGGTGTTTTTAAATAGCAAGGTATAATTGCCCCAGTTGCCTCTCTCCACCTTTTTTTAATTAGAGAAATTATATTACTATTTATCAGTCAAAACTACCATTACAAACTACTAAATTTTATTTATTCTCTGGACTTATAAAAATGTCACCTAAATTTACAGTGTTTTTGAAGTGTGAATGAATCAGGGCTAGTTTTTGTGAAGCCTTCTGTAGTCTTAGTACCCATTAATTTAAATGTGCATTGTATTACTAAATTAAGAGCTTATGCTGGTCATCTAAAAGACTTAGGAATAACTTGGTCTCTGGTTTGAGGTCTTTTACTGTAATGATGGAGATTTTCCACAGCTGGAAATATATGGTTCCAGGATACCACCAAATTCCTCCAGTTCCCAGTTGTCGCAGCACACTTGTTGAGGTTAAACTTGTTCTCACATCTGAGTTCAGAAGGAACTTCCTTACATTTAATTGCCAGAATCATTCCTCTCTCTTGCTTAAATGCAATGCAACTTTTGACTTACCTAGATGTCCTTCTGGCAGTTCTTTGACACCATATCATATAACATGCTCTTCATCTCCATTGCTTTCAGTGAGTCGTGGTAGGTTTTGAGGCTTTGCTACTGAAGTTTAAGGTGTTTAGTGAGTTGGTGGCATAGCGTAGATGATTTGCATACTGCTCTGGATTAAGCACCTTTTGCATGGAATAGTGACCCATTGCATCCTGTCTCATGGAGCAGAACTGAAGAGCTTCTAAAGTATTTACTGCAGCTGCAAAATTCCTGACAGTTAGCTGGAATGTAGATATCAATAAAACATTTATTTTTTCCCTACTGCTTTTCATGGCTTTGAAAAGGAGATGATAAATAGCTCTAGCTTTTCTTCCAAAGATTAACTTGCCATGTAAAATAACCCAGAAGAGAACAGAGAATCTTATACATACAGTGAGAAGGCTTAACTGTAGCAAAGCCAACAAGGTCAGATTGAGTGTTCACCATTTAAAGCAGCCAATACTGTAATGAGGGGCTCAGTGCAGGACTCAAAACACATTCTTGGTTGGGTTATACCACTGAAGGGAATAAAAGGGTACTATATTATATATCCATATTATATACCCTATAAGTGAGTGTGTTTTGGTTTGGGGTTTGTTTCCTTTTAAATGCTCTTTGCAGTGTCCCATCCTGCTGGAAGAGTCACAAAACCTCTGATTCAGGAGGGAGATGGGAGGGAAGTAGGAGCTGTGTATATACAGAGAGGAAATACATGTGTAGACATTTTTTTTATCACAGAATCATAGAATAGTTAGGGTTGGAAAGGACCTGAAGATCATCTAGTTCCAACCCCCCTGCCTTGGGCAGGGACACCTCCCACTAAACCATGCCACCCAAGGCTCTGTCCAACCCGGCCTTGAACGCCGCCAGCGATGGAGCATTCACAACTTCCTTGGGCAACCCATTCCAGTGCTTCAACACCCTTACAGTAAAGAATTTGTTACTCATATCCAATCTAAACTTCCCCTGTTTAAGTTTGAACCCGTTACCCCTTGTCCTGTCACTACAGTCCCTAATGAAGAGTCCCTCCCCAGCATCCCTATAGGCCCCCTTCAGATATTGGAAGGCTGCTATGAGGTCTCCACGCAGCCTTCTCTTCTCCAGGCTGAACAGCTTATCCAACTTTCTCATCCTATCATTGACCACAGCCGAGTGTGTAAATCATCAGATAAAAAGCTGCAGCTGTTTCCATCTCCTTTCTAAAACTGTAAAACCAGTAGAATACAGAAACAGGCTTTTTTCTCTTTGATTGGCACCTACATTTCAGCAAGCTGGTAGGACTTGGGCAACTGCAGGGAGTACAAAGAAATGTGACCCAACTTGAGGCTCATAACATTTTTATTTTTTGTTCTTGGGTGCTCCTTCTGTGTACAAAAAAAAAAAAAAAAAAAACCTTCATGGCTTTATTCTGAGGGAAAAAAACAGATTCAGGCGGCATTTTGACTGACAATATGTCATGGACAGGACTACAGTGAAAATATATCTGAAAGAAAGACTACACTAGGGGTGACACCATCCCCCAAACTGAAGCACTTGGGGATTTTCTTCAAATGGATATCCTCTATGTTATAAATATGATAGAATGACCACATTAGGAACCTGTGGGGTAGCTGCCTTTTCCTGTGGAGCCACTAGGCAGTTTTGAGGAAGTTATAACCGGTTGTTATAAAGGCATAGCTTTGTCCATATGCTATCATCTATCTCCCACTTTGCTGTTCCCCAAAAGAATATCTGCACTTGTCAGGCTGTGTTTTGAGCAGACAATTTTCACCTAATACACGTGGCATTGAGAACTGTTCCCATGGCAAACACCAGCCATCAGCTGCAAGTAGAGAGGGTTGAAATTGTCAACAAATGCTGCAGGCATTTGTAGTAAGAAAATGGTTTATGGTTTTTACCTGTTTTTCTATTGCCTCTGCTCTCAGAAATACATAGCTATTGTTACTGAACATAAGAAATAACATTTACATTTAATTAAACCTTTGAAGAATCCCAAAAGAACATTTCAGGCAACTGTAAAAGAATAAAGAACTGTGTGTGTCATAAAACTCTGACTAGATTAGATAAAGAGCACTGTAGTATATGCGTGCTCTCTATTCATAATATATTCCTATTACTATGGAGCTGCTGCTTTAAATTTTTTATCCAATTTATTGACTCTTACCAAATGATCCAACAGGGGCTTGATGAATACCATCTTCTTAAGAGCATACTTAAACTTATGGATTCTGTTCACTCATATGAGAGATGAAACTATGAATAAAGAAACATAGGAGCAAATCAAATAGTAATGATAACAAATAAAAATATGTATATCCTTTCTCGAGACTCAGCTGTTGATGAGATAAAGTGGTATCTTGGCTGGTATGAACAGATACAAATGCATGGATTTCCAAGCAAAATTCTTGTGTCCTGCAGCTGAATTTCCAATACCTGTGTAATGAATATAAATAACTATACCCTTCTAATTATGGGTGTAAAATGATCAGTTCCTGTGGACAGCACTAAAGTCAGTGTGCTGACAGTGACGAGTGTGAAGACAATTGCTACAAAGTACCTAAGCCAAAGAAAATCTTATGGGTTTTTTCTCATCTTTCTTATCAAAATTATTTTAACGTTAAGATCTCATGACCTACAAAGTCCCTATTTTTTATCCAGGAACTCTTGAATGTCCCAGCTTGTTAATGACTCACAAGTTCCATATGAGACATTGCACAAGGAAAAGGGATCAGATTAGTTTACTAGTTTCTTTACATTGACTCTTTCAACACTTATTTCACCATCCAAGCATCATCCCAGCATGAAGCTGATCACAAGAACTTGGCAGCCACTAATCACATTTTAGGCTGAGCCAAGTTTCTTTCTTTATCAATATATCAATACAGAATCAGAGTTGAATGACACCTAATTGCAGTACACAGCATGACTGCACAAGGCCTCAAGCACTCAGAGAAAAAAATTGCTCCTACTGAAGTCAAAGATCTTTGCAACTGCTTTCTGGAGTCCCAGGGTTAAAACCATTATGGTTTCACAGTATTCTTAATTTCAGTCTGGAGCACAGCCTCTCTCAGCTCCTGACATTTCAGATCAGGCCCTGTAATAACCCTCCTTCAGATAGGTATATTTAGTCCCAAATGGTCTTGAATTTTAATAAACCTGTAGGTGTGAGAGGCCATAAAGCTCTTGTTCTTAGCTAAACCCTTAATAGTGTGTTTGAGATTTCAACTACTTTAAGATAAGATTTATCAGTGTTACTATTTCTTTCAGTCACGTACTGAATCTCAGCACAGAAGCTTCTGTATGACTCACAAGCACTGAAGTAATGGCACTCACAGATAAACAATGAGAACAGGGGAAGATGTGATGTAAAAAAAAATCTGTAATGTTTTACATAGCACAGGATCACATTTTCACATACATCTAGGTAAATAAAAAGCTCAAAGTAATTTTCTTGTGACCTTAAGGTGCTCAGAGCCCTGAAGCCTGAGCTATGTTGAAGTAAATTTTAAAAATGGAGATTCAGACACCTATGTTAATAAAAAGAACATACACCTTATAAAGTGGTTTAGGCTTCTGACTTCACCTGTTTTCAGAGAGATTTGTGCAGCAAAATAATCTGGCTATTTTTGCTTCATATTTAGCCACAACAATGTTGTAATTGTGAAGAAACTTGTTCAGTGTTGGTCTTATGTTCACAAAATGACATTTATTTTTGCAAAAAAAGAGAGGTATTAAAGTAAAATCCCCCAAGATGCTTTGAGAAGACCCTAAGAACTATGTCTTTACTGGGAGCAGAAGGCAGAAGCAAGGGCTCTTAAGAAGCGTTATTTCAGCTTTCAGGGAATATCAAGCCAATACTCTACTGTATCTAAGTGACTAAGGGCATGTCCATGCAGTTACGGTATTCCTGGTATAACTGGAAGATCATGACTGTGAGACATTAAATTTACTCATAACATCTTTGCATTGATTCAGCACCTAAAAAGTCTTTTCATCTTTTAAAATACAGAGCCAATTGTAATATTCCAGTATTGAAATGACAGATGTAATTCTTCTAGCTATAGTAACTTTATTTAGCTATTTTTAATTTTGTATAATTTTAGTTTATCTTAAAATAAAGATGTATATTTTTCAAATACAATATTCCTTGACATGACCAGTTCATTTTTTAATTTTTTTTTTATTTTAGATCATCACATTTATACCATTTCTTACTGACCTTTCACATCAGCTTTTACAGCAGCTTTCAATAATGTAACTAATTTCATGGTTCAGAGCAATGATGATCCTTTAGAACAAAGGTTTGAAGCCAGAGATAGTTGGAAAAATGCAGATAGCGTAAAAATATTAGATATATATCCCTCCCACAAAAATACCATCTCTTTGGGTCTGAACAGCACAGTCATTCTTTAACACTTTGTACAGAATTGAAGAAAACATCCCTGAACCTACTTTTTTTTTTTTTTTTTAGTTCATACCCAGCCATTTCCCTGCAGGCTGATTTCACACTGTTATACCAGTGAGTGACTGTGTCTTCGACGAAATGATCAGTTTCCTTGTGCTTTAGGCTTCCTTCTGGCCCTGGAGTATTACTGTAATATGCAATATGATGGCACATTTTTATAGTGCTCTCTGTATAGGATGTATTGATAAGTAAGTGTAAAGTTTCTTCTGCTTGATAGCTCCTTTGTCAGCTCTTTGTATGCTGTGGACATATCCTTTATGTGAAGCTCCCCTTGCCCAATCAGATTGCTGCACCAATATTTTCCTTGACATGTATATATATATACTAAAGCAGTTGTGCTGACATCCCAAGTATGTTGACTTGTTACTGACCAAGAGCAGGGTGAAACAGCAAGGCACAGAAAATCCACTATGCATTCTAACATTTAGGCTTTATCCTTTATTAGGTAGTGAGTAAGAGACATAAAAAGAATTGACTTTGTTTTTACAGCTGAAATTTAAGAGACTTGTGTGAACAAAAACTTGTTCCATAGAGCACTGTGACAAAAGAGGTCCAAGTATACTGAAGGTGCCATTGCAAATTAGCTGATGTAAGTAGTTGGAATGATGCTCTTTCTATTTCTAGCAAAAACTTGTATAAACTCTGACCTTGGTACTGTGCCTCCATACATGCCACAGGCCACATTTTGGCAAGGATCAGCCTGTTGATTTTGATGGCATTTTAACAACATGGCAGGATGTACAGCAGGTGTCCATGCACCAGAAGGCCATGCGTAAGAGCCTACAGGATATTTGTGGGTCTCCCCTTTTCCCATCTGTGTATTTTTCCATGGGGAAAAGATTGCCTGCCCAGATCTTCTGCCTTCCCAAAATGCTAGTCCTCCTCTGTTTAGCAAGCTCTTACTTACACAGGCTATTACAAAAGGCCTGGATATAAACAGTGGCTCATGGATCACAGCTTGAAAAGTGGTGCTCTATTCAAGGAAGAATCTGAACACAGCTGGAATGGCACTACAACTTCTGCAAAAAGATGGAAGATTGAAAGCCAGCTTAAAAGACCAAGGCCAAGATTTTGCAAAGAGGAGTTGAACATTGCTACATTACATTTATGTACACAAACAAAATGAGGCATTTTCTTAATTGAGTGGTAGGCGTAGGTTTTGAAGGCTGGCTTGTTTACTGCCTCTTTACTGGGAGCTGTAGAGTTCGGGAGCCCTTTTAAATGTCAGCTCCTAGTTATTTAGGTGCCTAAACTTGGCTTCAGGAACTTACTCTTCTTGTTTTGGAAATTGGGCCAAAGCAATCCAGGTAGTAATTAGCCCTGAAATCACCATCACATCTTTTTCATGGCTACATAGGAGTGAATTAGATATAAACAAAAGCCCATTTCATTTCAAGGCACAAACATTTGCAAATAAACTGGATGAAATACAAATACATAATATAGAACTTATTTTAATACTTGTAGATAAATAAATGCATCTCTTTGGAATTCTTTGGACACAGACATCCATGGAACCTCTTCTTTCTCTCGTTTTATATATTTTTTTTATTTTTTTTATAAAATCTAAATGCAGAGAGGCTTAAAAAATGGCGAATATCAATGTATATGGAAGGCTCACTAATGAACTGCAAGTCAAAAGTGCTGTATATTCCCATCCTCTGTATCTCCAAACTGTCCACATTAACCACAGGCAGCATCTTATAGCAACCACATGGTCAATATTTTGCATTACTACCTTTTAATAAAATCTTCCAAATAATTTCCATATCTAAACTTAAATTATGGTTTTAAATTTTATTCCTCCTAAATGTATGGTAGGTATTTCACTTAGCTACATATCAGAGTGGTCGCATGTGACTCAGCAGCGCACTCCATAATATGAATAGATACTTTTCAGCTCCCTATGGGAAAAAGCAGGCAGCAAGAGTCAGATTCAAAAAAAGTCTATTTTTTCTCTGCTGTTTGTTACTTACCACTTAATGACCCACACGTGAAACTCAATGGTTATATAATTATTTTTATATAGTAATTTTCTGTTTATAAGTTATTTTTCTTACTCTAACATATATACAATATATCTATATATACCCCTGATAAATCTCACTTTAAAGGGACACAGTCAACCCCTTTAAGCCTCACAGTAAATGTATAAGGCTTTAAGCTGTCCTTATATAAAGGTCAGCTCCAGAATTCAAGGGTCCCTTCAGATCCTAAAGGTTGTATTTGTTCTAAACCCACAATGTGCAGTCATCTTGTAATATGTATCTCATGTGTTGCTGTTTACATTTTATAGGTATATTAAGACATTTTATATCACATCAGTAGGAAATAAAACAAGAGAATAAAACTGATTCTATGACTAAGCCTGTTGCAAAAAATGTTACCTGGATCTGTAGACACTCCCACTGGTGTGATATAAAAGGAATATGTGACATTCTTGGGATGAAATTCTGGCTACACTGCAGTCAGAAGGAACTTTATACTGACTTAAATGATGCCAGGATTTCTCTCCTGCTTTTTATGTGCTAGTTATGACTTTGTGTAACCCATTTGTGTCTTCCGTCTGCTCAACACCAAGGTATCAGGCCTGTTTCAGGACAAGAGTGTAGTTTTAGCTGTCCACTGGCATGCCTTCAACACTGATCTATCCTGTATGTATTACACCTCTTGAATATACGCACACAGTACACACTGTACACATATGTTCTCAGTTAAATAGAACTTTGACTTATTCTGTGTACAGCATCTGGATATTTTTTTTCTCTCATTAAATCTTTACCATTTACTTTGCCTTAATCATTGATTATCTTCGTGCCCATTCTTCTCTGGGTGAGGAAAGCGATTTTTGCTCACCAGGAACAGCTCCACATTATTGTCATAATTTTCGACTACTTACCAAAGTGACATAATTTTTTCATTTTGTCTTTTGCAACTCAGTTAGAAACCTAGTGGCATAGATAGAGACACAATACTACTGTTTTACAAGACATCTATTATATCTACTTTTGTTCAGATAAATACCCATTAACTGCTGATTTGGCAGGAGGATTGGTAAGGGTACTACTATTCACAGTGTTTCTTTTTTTTTTCCTTCTTCTTTAATCTACAGAATAAAGTATTTTATGTACATTGGAACCAGTTAATGCCCTTTAGACAAATTTGTAAGTTGTTTCATAAAGCAGGAAAGACATTGCAGGGAAATATGTGCCAAAAAGCACAGTCAAAGGCTTCATAAGTTTTATATGTCACTACAAGTCAATGCTGGAGAACAGTTCTAAAATGATCAATACTCAAGAGGAATGTTCTCATCTGGAGAAAATACTGCCCATTCCCCCTTTTAGAATTTGTTCAGTTCTCTATCAAAAGTCCTGGCTCTTCATATATACTTTAAACTATAAATAAACACTGCATAGTTCAATGTTCTTGATTTTCTTTTTGTTGTGTTTTTTTTTTTTTTTGTTTGTTTGTTTGATTTGAAAAATTATTGCAGTACAATTAATTCCTGTTTGGAGTTCAGTAAGGAGCAAACAGCACAGGAGTATGAGTGGTCCGTATAGGCCCCGGAGCTGGTCGTAGGAGTGCTGGAGGAAGTGCTGAAGTCTGGAAAAGGGTAGCTGCTGGGGCTGTGCGAAGACTGAAGGGGGAATTCACAGCCACAGCAGCAGCTGCTGCTGCAGCTGCTAACGGGTTTGGTAGGATTCGTGGAGCCATCGGCTTTGAAGGTTCCTTTGAAAATACTAATTTTACCTGTGGGGAAGAGAGAAAACAAACAAACAGAGAGACATAATTTGTTCACATTAGGAACACCACAGGGAGCTTGACTTAAGATGATAAGTGCAAAATCAGGCAAGAGGGGCCTCATAGTGGCTACTGACTCTGTGAGCTGCAGGCTTGTGACAGGAGACATGATCTTACGGATTGGACAAGGGTGAGCAGGACTTGGTTGGGGACAGAGAGTTTCAATGTTCACACCTTATTGCTGAGACTTGCACTTTACACATGAGATTAGAAAACAAAGAAAACCTAAATAGTGGCTGGGCAATCTGCCAATTACCAAAGTAATGCTGCATGTACCATACAAGAATTAAATAAGGAAGAATTAGCCATCAATTAAAAGACCTCCATCTGGACAGCTTTATGATAGAGAACAGAGCAGAATGAAAACGTATCCTATTCCCTGGTCTGACTAAGAAAGTACTTTTGTTTTTGTCATTAGGATGCAAGTTCTACTTAAAATTAAGATCTCCAGCTAGCTCCTATTTATTACCTCTTGCTTCCAAGAACAAGCAAATAAATAAACAAAGTTTGTCTTGCCAGATATGAAAATCTTCTATGTTTCACAGGTTCAAAGAGGTGGTGAATTCTATGGGTGCTGCCCTATGTCATCTAGCTGCATCTTCAAATATTTTTGACTAAGATACTGTTCACTCTTACAAGGACTGTGAAAAAGTGGCAGAAATTTTAAAATGTTGTCATGAAAAGAATCTTCCCTACATCACATGCCAAAACATGGTTGTTTTTATCACTGTCACTGAGGCTTCTCCTTTAAAAACATTTAAATCGTGAGTGTTGTGCAATTACCAAATACAACTCATTTAGTTTCCAAAAAGACAAAAAAAAAAAAAAAAAAAAAAAAACAAAAAAAAAACAAAACAACCTCCTGATGCTTTTCCCAGACTGATTGAATATATTCACAGAGGTCCATTATTATTTAAGAGAATTTACATTTGGTATGCATACAAATGAACATCAGAGTAGCCTATATAGATTTCTGCAGATTTCAGTGGGACTTGAAGTTTCTAATGAGATGCCAGGAGCCTGAATACCTTTGTTGTTCTGGTTTTATAATTCTGAGAGAAGAATAAAAACCTCATCCACTGGCAAGGAAAAGTTCCCATTGGCTCTGATGGACTTGTAGTGGGTCTGTGTCCTGGCATGACCTGAGGCCCTTTGCAAAGAACATAAATCTGAATATGTGGTATTGAATATACAGAATATGAATATATATACCATGCCATGGTACATCTCACTGTAAGTATGGACACTTCTCACTCACAGAGAAACAATTTCTCATTCTTGAACTGAAAGGGACTTTCAAAAAATTAGCTTGAACTCTACCAATCTGACATTTTCAACTCACCAGTACCTTGGTGAGTCAGAAAGTAAGGACAGGAGTACTCTGACATGAACCACCAGCAAGTTTCATCATTACACTATTGCCATATTCTAAAAAGCGGGTGGTTCTCTACCAACCAGACGGATTTGTGACTTTTTACTTTTCCTATCACCCACTGTCAACTTTACTGGCCTCAAGGTCTTTTTAAAGCTCTGAGAGAGATACTCATAGGGGACCAGATTCTGTTATTCTCTTAAAGGAGGATATAATGCATGGTAGATACAAAATTCCTCACAGTGCCTATGAAAAGCAATGATCTGATCTTTTCCTTGATTGGTGTGACACCCAATGATCCAAGCTGTATTCTTCCCTGCTGAGCATTTGACTTTTTCCTCCTTCCTTACAGTTTTTAGTAAATACTGTTTAGAACACACAGAAAAAAAAATCCTGTGTACAAAGTGCAGAAAACCCCAGCCCAAAACAACAGCGCTCTGACTGAGGTCTAGAATTTCCAGAGAAGGATGCTTTTCCTAAGAGTTATTTTATTGCAGAAAGTTTGGACTATCAAATGCCTGATAAACTTTTTCTCACCGGTATAGCATTTTATCCATGCTGTACATTTATGGCTTGAAGAAATATCAAGTAAGTCCCAATATTATAAGATTTCTTAAACTCTGCAATAGTACCATGGGAATTCATAAAGTTTCCTCTGAAGCATGCAAAACTAGACCAGGCAAAGCAGTACAGATGATACTGAAAACATGGCAATGGAAATGTTTTGGCGTAGAACAGCTATGAAAATCTAGTACATCCTTTTCCTAACTTCTGTGGAAAAATATTTGGTGATGTTCATACATTTTTTTTTTGTCATGAAGAACAAAGGTTTTATGTGACTTACATTTATATTAAAAGGCTGGGGCTATTTTACCATTCTTGGAGGAATCAAAAACTTCTAATGAAGTTAGATAGCTCTGTAGTTAATTTAGCAACACAGCTCTGATTTTAGGATAGCTGTAAAACTAGTAAACTTTAACACATACAATACCCTGCAAGTATTAGTTAACACACAGGTCAACATCAAAAGTAAAGCAACCACTATCTGTTTTATTTTCAATGAAGCAAACTCAGGGACAGTAAATGACTTGAAAAATTAATGGGGAGCAAAGAAAAATCTGAAGCTCATAAAAAATATTTACATTCAAAGTTAAATTAGCACATCTTTGGCTTGTACATTGCCTGTATTTGTCTATGCAGCAACTAAATGATCCTGGCGGGAGTTCTTGAAAACCACCATTACAAAAATTTGTAAATAGAGAACTTTGCACAATATCAACAGTAATGTAATAGTTATTTTCATCACCTAGGAAACAATGGATTTCTAAAAGGAACAATAATCCTGTCAGAGAGGCCTTAGTGATTCCTTGTCCTACTTACCTCATACATATTTTCTATTCCTTTCAGTATAGCTTATACGTACTGCAGACCTTGGTCTTCCTGGTGTATTACTGGAAAACCCTATGGGGCTATGTCCCTACCAGTGGATCTACCAGAATGTGGCACTGCATTATGCTACAACATTTAGGAAGGCTCCTACCCAAATGAATTATGCATGAATATATATTCATGAGGGTGGCCCCAACAAAGACAAACTTCTGTTGTTAAGAAAAGATCTTTAATTTAAAGAAACCTGGGTTTTCACAGAAACAAAGCTCCGTATTCTAACAGCATTAGAGAAGATGGTCATGGCATAAGGAGCTAATCTCTATGAGGCCAATGTTTCAACATCCTCCCTCTGCCAAAACCATCCATAAACCCTTATGAAACACCACAGCACATAAAGCAATCATGCAGTTTATCTGATGGAGATAAATGTCAGATGCTTCACTAACCCACCCACAATATAAACTGTTTCTTAACTAATGGCAGAATCCTAGAGGGTTTTTTTATTAACAAGTAAACATCATTCTCAGCTATTAAAACTAGTAAGAACTGTGTTACAGATAGTTTATCCTGGCAGTCAAAAATGTGACCAAAACTATCCTGAAACTGAGTGGCAAGAAATGAGAGATAGATTGTTTTCAATTATTTTAATTGTTATCTGAATAATTTTCTAAATAGAAGAATGGTTTCATGTTTTATAGAGTATTATGTAGCCATTTCATCTCTACTGTCCTTTGTGAAAACTGGAAAAATCCTGTTTGACATCTGGATGTTTCTTTCATCTCTTGCTCTTTAATTACCACTGAAACAAGCTTGTTTCCTGGGGTTATTCAGTTTCAGCTACAAAACTGAGGATCCACAGATTGTAGTCAGCACTCATCAGAGTATATAAAAAGTCCCTTGTGGGATTCCATGGGCTCATACACTTGTATACTCCCACTGCTGACACTATTCCTCTCATTTTAACAATTTTTCCACCTACATTTTCTAAAACCCCTACTCAGCCTGGTGAAAATAAAAGTAAAATAAAATAAATAAATGAATAAATAAATAAAATAAAAGTGTTTGACTTACCCCTAGAGGATGTGTTCCCTTCTGGAGTTTGTTGTAAGGGCTGTATTTAGGTTTAGGTGGCTTCCCAGCAGCTCTGTCTTTGTGCCTTCTACTGCTTATGTGCTGTTAAAATATATTTGGCGGGGGGGGGGGAGGAAGGGAGGAAGAGTGATAGTTGTTTAATAGATCATTTCAGATTTTGCTTTTCATAAGGGTGTTCCAACACTGAAGGCTACTGCTGTCTATAGCAGCGTTACTGTGACTAATTCAATTAACAGATGGAAACAGGGTCTATTCCGACTTGAACGATCCTTCGTTTATCACATACTGGAACCGTGATTTTCAACAGTGCTCAGTTCAGCTCCGCTTCCCCTGTAGTCAATTATTTTATCACCTTTGCTAACTTCAACACGACCTGAATCAGGTCAAAGACAGAAACCTTTGCAAAATTCCTCCCCATCTATAAAGCACCCATCAAATTCAATCCACTGCTGACAGAAATTTTGGAAGAATATTAGATAGTAGAGTATCCTCTATTGGGGGAAGGTCATAAAATTGTTTAAATCCCTAAGAAGCCTGAAGATCTTCCTAAGATTTCAGCTGAAAGACGGTTACATATCAAACAAAGTGACATTGAAAAAACCCCACAAAATCCACTATCTTCTTCATGAAATCTATGAGATTTTACAAAAAAACCTTCTACACAGACTTTATTGCAGTATTAGATATAAAGGACCTTTTTCAGTACTATATTCTTTTATTTCCATTCTCAACAGTTCTCACAAAAAAAGGACCAAAGACCTGGGCTTTTTTTTTTTTTTTTTTTTTCCTGAAAGCAGAAGACAAGTATTGCTCTTGTCCATTAGTGAATTTATCTTTATTCTCGTAAAGTTTCCCAAGTTTAATTCCAAAAGGCATATGGAATTAAACTAATTGTTTTTCAGGACAAAGGCTTTGTTCATCTGAAGAATGACTGAACATAACTTAGTGTAATTGCAATTTAGAGGTCATGCTTCTCAGTTACAGAGTAACACTGATAAAAAAATAGTACAAATTCTCTCCAGCCTGCATTTCCAAGCAGGTTTTTCAGTGTTCTGTGAAAGTACTGCCTGCATCCACCTCCACATCTTTGTCAAGTCCAATATCATGCAGTACACTAAATGGCAGGGTTTACTAGGTCATGGCAATTACAGTAGTCTAAAGACAGTTGTAACATTGCAGCTTACAGCTTCTATAACTCTTTACAGAAATTTATGTAGAATCGTAGAATCATAGAATCATAAAGACAACTAGGTTGGAAAAGACCTTTTAAGATCATCAAGTAACCAAGAGATTTTGAGAAAACATATTCCGTGTAAGGGAAAATCATATCCAAACCAAAATATACAGCATGACAGCCAAATAAAGGGCAAAATCTGTAAGCTCCATTTGGATATAAATTGTTAGACTAACAGACGCTGACTGTGTTGGCACTTTATCATCATGAAAACAAAGAACAGCCAAAGAGTCACATTCTGCAAGCTAGCTGAGTACCTGTTTCAGTTGTGTCTCAGAGTTTACGTGCACATCACATATTTCACAGTGAAATGTTTTGTTCTGAAGGCCTGTGTTTCCTTTATTCACAGGTCCTTTGCCTTTTACGCCTGCCCGGGGAAAGGCTTTTATGGTTCCACTTCCATTCCGAGCTTCCAGCATAGTTTTGTGCTTAGTCCCTGGAGATATTAGAAATGGGAAACAGAAACAACTTTGGCAATTTGGTTGCATTCATTGTTTCATTTTCTTTTTAAAAGAAAATCATTTGAGTCTCAGCTTGGTGCCACATGCTGTCCTTGGAATATGCCTGTGTTTGTCTGTATCTGATTCATACCAATGTAACAGTATTTAACATCTGATATTTCATTATTAAATTACATAACTGTAGGTAATGCACTAGAACAAAGCAGCCACACCAGTACGTAGTGGCACAATCAGGTATCCTGATGTGAAGTTAAATGGGTGTGACTTTTCTCATTAACTCCTGCTGCTAATAAGACCTGAACTGTAGCTGCAAAAGAAGCGTAATTTAGCTATTAAAGATGTAGTTGGATTTGATTTGTAGCCCTCCTGAATGGATTGATAGACAGTATGTCTTGCGTATCTTACACTTAAATCTGTAATTAACTAATTAGCTTCCAAATCAAAAAGGGGCAGAGGTTTTTGACAGCAACCTATGGATCTTCAATGGCCTGGACAGAAACCAAAATGTGTGAGAAACGTACATGTGAGAAAATTGCACTTGAATTTTTTATTAAAATAAAGATTGGATAGAAAAAAAGTGTCCTGTAACGTTACTTTTATTCAGGCTGAGCAATCTTTTATACCGTTGACTTCCACACAGGCAGGCTATGATGATAACAGACTGTTCTGTGTACAGAACTAGTGTTCCATGGGTAATTGCTATATGCACCCACATGTACACTTTTACAAGCATGCACGTGTGTGAGCACACACACAGATTATCAGCATAGACAGAAAAAACTTGGAAGGTTGTGTTTAAATATTAAGAATAATGTTTTGACTCTCATCTTGATCAGAAAAATGTTGAATCTAACCCTCATGTGAAGTTAATTAGTTTTATAAAGTTGAATTTTCACCATTTGAAGACCTGGCATACATCAAACACAGCATTCAAAACTGACCAGGCTTTGTTTCTTGTGAATACCAACAAATTGTTATTTCCTTTTTAATTTAAGTGGATTCTTCAGACATGGCAAAGTTAATTCCTATTTTATTACATCATGAAACCACTGACCATTTTGCTGCAGGTATATGATTGCTGTCTCTGTGTTTCAAACCTTAGGCTCTCTGTCTCTCAAATCTATTTACCCTGCTGGCAGGTAACCCCTGACATCCAAAATCAGGAGATTTTCTGTAGGATGGTTATAGGTGGTCATTACCACCATATTAAATCCCAAGAACTTTTAACTCTGCCCACCATACAGCCAATCAATGAGATGCTTAAAATAATGACTGTGAATGATGGCTTGCTACTTCTGGAAATTATTGAAGCTACTAACTCTTATAACAAGATATGTTTGGAAATTAAGAAGCTCTCATACAGTATTTGCTATCAGTTGACAAAAACAAAGGGAAAAGATACATAATTTTAACAGGTTATTAATAGACAATATGGAGCTAAGAATTCTAACTCTCATTATTGGACTCCAACTGACGCTCCCTCTTTCAGCCTTAATTTGATAGATTTCAAACAAAACTAATGGCATTCATACTCAGTTTGCTAGCTGGCACAAACAAAACTATGCAAACTCTGAGCACCAAAGGTAATGAAGCATGAGCTGTCATTTAGCTCTATAAGGTTTGGAAGCCGCAAAAGCTAAAATGTAAGAAAACGGGTAACTTGCATGCAATAAAATCCCTTTCTTCCCCCTCTATGAAAGCCTCTTTGCCTGTCATTTTTTATTCTTTAATAGTTAACGAATTCCTTGTAATTGCCAGTTTTCTGCCACCTCTTTGTCCCCTGCTGCAAGAGATCTAATCTATTCAGGGGAAGATAATTGCACAGCTCTTGAGACAGAAGGAAAAAAAGCAGAAAAGCAAGCACTGCTCCATCTCACCACTGTTGTGCGCCTCCAGCTGTGAGGCAGAGTTGACAGCAACTTTGCATAGTGAACAGTACAGCAGTCTTTTTGCTTTTTCTTCCTCAGTCTCCATGGAAGGGCATGTGGTGCTGCTAGTGGCTGTTGTGGGGACTTTCTCCACTTTAGAGGTGATCTCAGTTGTCATAACACTGCTCTTCCGGATTTCCACGGTTGTCGTTGTTGATATTGCTGGTGTCCCTGTGGTAACGTCTGTGAGCAAAGAGAGGAGATGGAAGGAAACACAAAAATGGGGGTTTGACCTTTGGCATTTGCTTGTTTTCATCCTAATGCTGCAACTGCACAGAGAGCCAGACTGTGTTGGTGATGGTTTGACTAATGGTAATGAACTAAATCTGACCTTTTTCTTTGTATTTTGTGTGGTTACAAAATGCAGTACTCCCATGTATTGAAATGCCACATATTCTGTCTCCTGCCTTGTGCTAGCACCTAGTAAATACAGAATTCATAAACTGAAAAGACAGGTCATTAAAATTGCACTGTGCAACTGAAAGATAATCCACTACAAGAGGTTGTGTAATTTACCATTATAATAGTCAGTTAAAATTTATATGCAGCACTTCAGATGCATAAACTGCCATAGTACCTCACAATACTTATGCTGATTATGAGTAGCCAAGCTAAAGTTTTACCATTCTGTACTAAAACTAATATTAAAATAATTGTCTTTTCTTGAAATCTGATAAAATGTTAAATTGCTGCTTCACTTGATATTAGCCAAAACTAATATTAAATTATACGCAATGAATGATACACAGCATGCATTTATCCATATATTATTATCCATTATTACATAATAACAAGAAATACTAATAATAGTAATTAAATATGCAAAATTCCATATCTGAGACTTACACAAACACTAATAAGATTTCCATTTTTCATATCAGTGGTATGTTTGGAAAAACTGTAAGCATATTATAAACCTAAACCTATCTGCAAACCTAGTGCTTGCATCTAAGAACTTGTGTTTTTTCTGTAGTTTCCAATTGCAAGAGAGAGAAAATGCACAACGATATTGTGGTTTGAATAATGCATAGATGAAATGTGGATATGGAAGTTTCATATAGTAGTTAAGTACTTAGCAGGATAGAGGACAGCAAGATACAGCAGTGACACAGTGGCAAAGATAGCCAGTAAGGGACAGGAAAAGGAGAGTAAGGACAGGAGCTGTTCTAGCTTTGCACTGCTGTATTTTGTCATATTAAGTCCTACTGAGTAGCAGTTTTTCCTAGAAGAAATCATGGTTACTTAACTGAGATATCCGTGGAATTGGGTATGTTCCAACATAGACAGCTAATTTTCTTTCGTACATCCCCTGGTGTTAGTGGTGCTCTACCTATACTGTGCGTTATTCACTGCAATTTATTAGAATAGGCAAAATAATAATTCTTTTGCTGATAGATCTCAGTATGTGCTGTGGTGCAGAAGGGACACAACTAACTGATGCTGCAGAGATGTGTTTCAGATTGTTCAACAACTTCATTAATGAAGAACATACCTAATACCTTAGCAGACAATAGCAAATTTGGAACAACCGATTCAAAACAATTCTGAGAAACAGTCTAGAAAATTAGATACTTTTCAGCAAAGACAACTGCAGGAGTCCACACTCAGTAGGATTAATCTGATCTATTAAAACAGGATGAAGAACAACAGCCCCAAAACTACTTTTTGAGGACTTGTTTGATTGATTTTGTGTTGTTTTCTTTGCTTGTTTATGAGAAAAAGCTTTCAGTAGCAGGTAACAAGATGAACAGTGATCTCTCATATCATTGTGTTATGAAACAGGTCCCCCTCCATACTGGAAGTCCAGAGTGAAAGCTGTATGAAGTATTTTCTTCTCCTCTAATCAGCACTTTAAGGCCCTGTGTCCAGTCTGGGGACTGCAAAGTCAAAAACGAAAAATTACCTGCTTTGTCGTTAATCCAGCAGCAATGCAAATTGAAACCAACAAGAGGAAGCCAAAACAAATTAGACGTTTAGAAAACATGGATTGTGAATACAGAAGATGAAGGGTAAGCACTGAAAACATTTTTTGTATCTGTAGAAGGTAGCTAAAAATAAGAGAATAAACTCTTTTCCCTGATCCTTCCTAATAAGACGCAGACTATTGGATTACATCAAGAAAGCCTTTGATTAGACATCAGGAAATTAGTTTGAATATTAAAGCTTGAGAATAGCCTACCTACAGAGATCCAGAAATACTGCCTACTGGAGACTTGAAACTGACTGACCAAATATCTGCAGGATTTGATCCTTCAAGACATATTAATTTCTATACACAGTAAATATTGTAATGTTTTTACATATTTTCACATTTAATTTTTAAAACCCAATTTTTTTTTAACAATTATTAGTCATAAAACCAAGAGAGCAGAGTTTGCCATGTGAATACATATCACCAGGCATTAAAGCATATAGCAAAAATAAGATCCTGCTTAACACCTCATTTTCTTCCTGAAAATGAGTCTGGAGGTGGTTATTTCCTGAAAGTACCAGCCATGTCAAATACTGGTGCAGAAGGAATAGTATTATTTGCTGAACATTCTGTTCTTATTTACTATTTTTTTACAGACCAACAAAAATGTTTCAAGAAAACCCAACCTGTTTTGAAATATTAAGGTTTTTGTGGGGAAACTGATGAGTAAATGAAGCATTTGTAGACCTCTCCACAAAAATTATACTTTTAACTAGTCACTCCTTTCCCATCCCAAAGAATCTGAAAGTCAGTGTTAGCTTTCTTTCAGTTGAAAGTTGCCACAGTGAAATTATTTTCCTCAAAAGCCCAATCCCAGCAGTACCTAACACTGGTTTTAGAACTTCAGTTTCTCCATCTTTGTTCTACCATAGAGTAGTAGGTTTAGCCAACATACTTTCCTGGTGAAAAGGAAGGCAGAGGGTTGATGGCACCAGGAAGAGGGAAAGACATAAACATTCTCTCAGGATTGATGGCAACTTTGGTGCTCATTCTAATCTTGCAGGAAATTAGGTATGTACATCATATGTAAATCACCATTTACCAGCTTTACAGTGCAAGGTTCAGTATTCTGTCCCAAGCAAGAAAAACCTCAGGCAATGAAAAACAACAAAAACTTAAATAGCTGCAGATTTTATTCGGCTTCAAATATCTGACCTCCTTTTACCTATGTTATCTAGTATTTCCCTATGTAATTATTTTAAAGTGAAAAGAAAATGCAATCGATTTTTTTAGTCCTTCTGCAGGTATTTTGAGATGCATGCGTGAGAGCAGCATTGTATATAGAAATTAAACTAAAAATGTTAAACGCTTCATATTCTTCAACTAAAAAAATAATCAAAGTTCAGCGTATGTATTCTGCACTTTCAAAAGGTGTTCTGTATAAATACATTATATATTCCATCAATGTGAATGCATTAATGACTCAAAACACAGACAAAAAAACCACCCAAGTTCAACATATAAAAGCCACCACAGATTTAAAGCTGCTTCTCCTCATATAAACTTTAGAGTTATCTGCAGGAATTAAAGAGAAAGCATTCTAATAGCTGTCAACTAAGCTTACAAAGAGGAAATTCAGATCCTCTTCTCACCAGAACTTCTAACCTACACCAGCATGAGTCTCTTTGAATATATTACAGTATTGCTGCCTGTACACATTTCAGTGCCCTAAATACAGGGCACAGCTTTAAAGGTATAAAGGACTAAAAAAAATCCAACCCATAAACCAAATCTACAACAGAACCACCAAAAAGGAATAGGAAGGCATTTGAATTGATGCCTTGAAGGCTGAATCAGCATATTTTAACATTATATTATGGCAGTGCTTTAAGAACTATTTCAATAATAAATGATCTAAAATCAAGCTGGGAATTCAGTCACAGTCAAAGGGAAGATTTGTTTATGGTGACGCAGGCTTGCAGCACTGTGCTATTTTCATACCAGTGGCCTGCAGCAAATATTAATTATTGCAACTGTCACTGTTTGGATTTGGCATAGAAGCTGATTACTAATATTGCATGGAACTGGACTCCAGCAGCAAAAAAAGGGAACACTTCAGAGTTCAAAATAATCCATTTGTGTTCCTGGTCTTAATATAGCCACAGAATAAAATAAATAAATAAATAAATACCATTATGATCTAATATTTCTCAGTGGCAAAATCAAAGAAATATTTTAACAAGACCATGCCAAATGAAAAACATTCTGTGAGAATTGACTCCTTTGGGTACTACAGATACCACAGTTCAAGTGTAAAACTGAAAGTGTGTGATTAAGGTCCTCCTAAATAAGCAAGATTAATTTTATATCCCAGCTACAGGACTCATGAATTTTCTTCATGTTGAAGAAATAGAAAATTCCAACTCACGTTTTTCTTCTATGTGAAAGTTTTACTCATCAGTTCTTGCTACTATGCATCAGAATTTCTTACCCTGAAACCATAAATAGACCCACAGACAGAAAAGTGATCTGACTTCAAAGAGATAACAAATATTTATGAATGTGTTTTTAATTCCGCAATCTCTAGTGGCATGCATTTAAAAATATCTGATTTAGCACATACCCACACATTCTGGCCTCATTTAAATCAAACTTTGTCTTTGAAATAAAAAGATTGAGCATTTGGCCCATAATGCTGTCCAGGAAAAAAGAAAAAAACAACAAACAAAACATAAAACCCCAACTCAAACAACCCACCCCCTGCAGAAACTAGAAAGCATGTTCTTTTTCATAACAAACAAAACTTGATGTGAAATATTTTATTATACTATAAAACATCTTTGTATTGCAAATCCTCTTCTCACCAGAACTTCTCACTCACTTGTAATAAACCTGCATCAAGTAACAGAATGCTCCATATAGGTGCTTGACAATGGTGTGTCCAAAATACACTTGGCATATTATTTTACTGTCTACTAAGAACCAGGTCCTTAGTTTCCTTGGGCTGCTTTGAAAATCCTATTTTCCATGTCCGCTCTGGTAATTACATTTGAAAATAAGAAGTAATTTCTTTTGAATTTATAAATACAACAATAGAGTACATAAAAAAAAAGTATCATCCCCAAAATAACTGCAACTGATTTTTTATTTTTTTTTTTTAGTGCTTGGCTGACTTTCTGTACTAACATGCTAAAACACAAGCATGTGTGCTAACACATTGGCTGTTCTGGCTCTTAAACAAAATACTTTGAGGATCTTTGACACAAATATATCAACTCCTCCTCCTTTAAATGTACAGAATACAAACTTGCATATTTTGTGGTGAGTGGATATTTAGCCCATTACAATATATTGTGCAGAAAATTCTCTCAGTATCATATTATGAAAATTCCAGTCATTCGACTTTGTTTTATATTCAAAGCCTGGATTCAATCTATTTTTTATAGATACATACTTCCCAGAATGGAATATCTTTTACTTGGAGAGTCAGAAGTATATTTTCAGAATTTGAGAGGACCCATGCACATTTTTTTGTAAGAAAAAACTATTTACAACGATATGGCTTAGAGAGTTAAGTATCATACATACAGGCTTTTTAGTATGAAGGATCAAAGTACCTGACTGATAGTTTACTTAATGATAAGACCTCCTTAGGTAACTACATGAAATATTGGAAATCTTGATATTTACCTGATCTTTTACAGGATGCATACTGATTAGCAGGCTACAATGGAAGAGTCAAGAGCTCTGAAGTAATAAATCAACTTGCGTATGACCAAACAGAAATAGAATTTGGAAAAATTTATGGGCTGCCTTTTCTGATCTTCAAACACCAGCCATTCATCTGCTTTCTCTCCCTTCCCCTCTTGCTACACTGTCTCTGCAGTCACTTTTAATTCTAAAGTTCCTTGTCACTGCATGTTGTCTAGGTGTCCATCAAGATTGTTTTTGAGATCCAGAAAGTGAAAGGCTGAATGTATCTGAGGTATGGCCCAAACTTTTGCTCCAATGTACAGAATCGTAGAATCATAGAATAGTTTGGGCTAGAAAGGACCTTAAGATTGTCTAGTTCCAACCCCCCTGCCAGGGGCGGGGACACCTCCCACTAAACCATGGCACCCCAGCCTTGAACACTGCCAGCGATAGAGCATTCACAACTTCCCTGGGTAACCCATTCTCGTGCCTCACCACCCTTGCAGTAAAGAATTTCCTCCTCATATCCAATCTAAACTTCCCCTGTTTAAGTTTGAACCCATTACTCTTTGTCCTCTCACTACAGTCCCTCATGAAGAGTCCCTCTCCAGCATCCCTATTGGCCCCCTTCACATATTGGAAGGCTGCTATGAGGTCTCCACACAGCCTTCTCTTCTCCAGGCTGAACAGCTTATCCAACTTTCTCAGCCTATCTTCATACAGGAGGTGCTCCAGTTCCCTGATCATCCTTGTGGCCGTCCTTTGGACTTGTTCCCACACTTCCATGTCCTTTTTATGTTGAGGACACCAGAACTGCACACAATACTCCAAGTGCGGTCTCACGAGAGCAGAGTAGAGGGGCAGGATCACCTCCCTCGACCTGCTGGTCACGCTCCTTTTGATGCAGCCCAGGATATGGTTGGCTTTCTCGGCTGTAAGCGCACACTGCCGGCTCATGTTCACTTTCTCATCACCCCCAAGTCCTTCTCTGCAGGGCTGCTCTGAATCTCTTCTCTGCCCAGCCTGTAGCTGTGTCTGGGATTCCTCCAACCCAGGTGGAGGACCTTGCACTTGTCATGGTTAAACTTCATCAGGTTGGCATCAGCCCACCTCACAAGCGTGTCAAGGTTCCTCTGGATGGCATTCCTTCCCTCCAACGTATCAACCGAACCACACAGCTTGGTGTCATCGGCAAACTTGCTGAGGGCGCACTCAATCCCACTGTCCATGTTACCGACCAAGATGTTGAACAAGACCGGTCCCAACACTGATCCCTGAGGGACACCACTTGTGACTGGTCTCCAGCTGGACATGGAGCCATTGAGTACAACTCTTTGTGTGCGGCCAACCAGCCAGTTCTTTATCCACCGAGTGCTCTGCCTGGCACCTCTCCTTGTTTTCTTCTCTATTACTTGCAGAAGGAAGCTGTCTTCCACACAATTGAGGAACTTCCTGGATTGTATTTGCCAGGCCGTATCACTCCTCCAACAGATATCAGGGTGGTTGAAGTCCCCCATGAGAACAAGGGCCTGCGAGCGTGAGGCTGTTCCTATCTGTCTATAGAGCGCTTCACCCACAGAGTCCTCTTGGTCAGGCGGTCTGTAACAGATCCCCACAATAATGTCTCCCATTGCTGTTCTCCCTTTAAGCCTGACCCACAAACTCTCTGTCGACTGCTCACCTGTCCCCAGGCACAGTTCCATACTCTCCAGCCTATCCCTAACATAAATAACAACTCCCCCTTCCCGCCCATCAGGCCTGTCTTTCCTAAAGAGCCTGTAACCTTCCATTTCAACACAGCAGTCATAGGAGCCATCCCACCATGTTTCTGTGATGCCCATGATATCATACACCCGTAGATGTGCACACATCTCTAATTCTTCTTGTTTGTTCCCCATGCTTCGGGCATTTGTATAGAGACATCTGAGCAGAGCTCCAGTTGAAGCTGGCTCATTGGCTGGAACAGCTGGAATATCTCTACATTCCTCTGAACATTTACTATAGGTGCTGGCAAGTGTTTGGGTGTGTTATGATGGAATGATGACCCGCTCCCCTAACATATCTAGTTTAAAGCATCCTTGACCAGTCTGGCAAGCCTCCTCCCAAATCCACTCTTCCCTTACTTTGTCAGACCAGCTCCACCAGCCCCCAGTAGACCTGGCTTACTAAACTGAGTCCCATGTTCAAGGTACCCAAAACCCTGACTATAGCACCACCCTTCTAACCATTTATTGACCTGGCCAATCCTCCTAGCCTTTTTGAGGTCCTGCCCTGTATCCTGGAGAATTGACCAAAAGACAATCTGATCTCCAGAGCCCCTAACCACCTCTCCCAGACCTCTGTAGTCCTTCTTTGTGTTCTCCGGGCTACTGCTATCTATATCAGTAGCACCCACATGGATCACTAGAAGTGGGTAATAGTCAGTGGGACCAACTAGAGCAGGCAGCTTCTCTGCAACATCCCTGATCCGAGCCCCTGGTAGGCAACACACCTCCCTTGAGCCTGGGTCAGGCCGACAGGTGGGTGCCTCTGTTCCTTTCAGAGTACAGTCCCCTACTACTATGGTCCGCTGCTTTTTCCTGGCAGCACCAGTAGTGATCTTCTTTACCAGTGCATCATCCGGTTGTTTGTGGTGAGAGTGTGGTTCCTCATCAGCCCCCTGCAGGACAGCAAAGCGGTAGGAACAACGGATTTAGGAGGAAGCCCCTTGCTTTTAATTGTCCTCTTCCTCCTTTTTTTGCTGTTTTTTTCTATTACTGTTTCCCAGCTTCCTGGGTTAGCGGCTTCCTTCCCTGCATGACTGACAGTAGACGCTTGAGGCCCCTGCACTGTCTGGTCCTGGAGCAAGGAGTGCCGTTTCCCCTCAGCTTCCCTGACACCTTTCAGCCTAGTAACAGTGTCCTGCAGCTCAGCCACCTGCTGCAGGAGGACCTCCACCAGGGAGCACAGAGTGCAGCCCTGCCCATTTCGCACCCTCCCCTCACAAGACCAGTGCAGGCGCTCTTTATACCCCAAGCTCTGCGCTGCAGCTTCCCCTCTCATTGGCTCTGTCTGGGTGCCTATGCTGGCCACTGCCAGGGCAGCCAGAGCAGAGCTCCCAGACCAGACCCTGATCATACAGCGACTGCTCACCATTCCGCTCACCATCCCGCTCGCCTGCCCGCACGAACTGTCTCCAACCCGCCTTGTTTGCCCGCGCTCCCTGGGGCAGGTTTTTAACCACTCAGAGCTGATGCCACTCCTCCTGGTGCTGCCCCCTCTGAGTCAGCTCCTCTGCTCTGCTGAGCTGCCGGCTCCTGGGCAAGACCTGTCGAGGACTTGAGGCTCCCTCGGTGCCTGCTGCTGCTCCGAGTTGAAGCTCCTGGACGCCGAGCCTTCCCCCGAAAAGGCACTGCAGGCGTCCCCTCTCGAGACAGTCACCTCAGCAATGGAAACAAGCACTATTGGGAAACTGAAGGACTGCAAACTTTCCAGGACCAGCATGAAAGTTAAATACTAGGAATTTTCTTGGTTCGTAACTGGAGAAGCAATGACTTCAGTATTTTGACCAGCTCTTTTTTTTTAAACACTTAAATAAATTACATTATACACAAATCACTCAGAAACAAAGGATGAAGAAACAACTGGTTCCACAGCAAGTAGTTTTACTGCTGCCTTTATACCATGCTTCCTGGTGACATGCCTTAGTGGTGACCTGATGGTAGTGAGACAGAAAACAGGATGTTTGGTGACGAAAAGCATCCATAGAGAGAGCGAGAGTGAAGAGAAAGTAGCAAACTTCATGCAATTTTGCTCTGTAGGTTTCTGGTTTTCCCAGTTAAACTCAATTCTGCCAAGTCCTAAAATGACCTTCATTAATTAGCAGTACAAGATTTTCTAATGAAATTACACCTCATTTTTACTAGCAGTTCTCTTGGTTTAAAGCACAGTTCATTAATCCTGAACAGGATGAACCGCAGAGGGATGACTGCATTCCTGTTGAGGTTAATTGAACAGAGCTGGCAGCAACAGCAACAGCTGGGGGTAAAAGGCCTGTGGAAAGGGAATGTGGAAGGTAGGGAAATGTTACACTGTCTCTGAGTTTTGGGTTCTCAGGCAAATACAGTTGACAAAAATATGACTGGAAGGAAAGGAGACAATGAGGAGAAACCATTTATTTTTCAAGTTATTTTAAGTAACTCTTGGTGATGGCTGTGTTTGGGCACTGAGTTGTCCTTTCTATTATATAGATTTCTCCTCAGCCAGGCAGAAGTAAAATAGCTTTCATCAGCTACAAGTGAGAGTCCCCACACAAGGAGCTGCAGGAGAAAAACAGGTCACTGGCTTTAGCTACTCTTGCCATCTAATTAATAAGACTTGTGTTGTGAAAAATTGAATTTGAAACCAGGACAAACTGTTTGTTTAAAGGGTGAAGGTCACAGTCAAGTGCAAAGAGGATTTTTGCAGACTGTGGTCCCAGCGGCCCTGCTAAAATAACACATTTTCTATTTTGACTCTAACTTATACTTAAAAGAGGGTGTTGGATTCCATTTTGATAGTTAAATTTTTATTTTGGAGGCTGCAATGTAAACCACTGCTTTTAAGAAAAAGAATAAAACATGCACATGGTGGTTTGATCACATATATAGAAGGAAAGCTGTATTACCCTATACATAGATGTCTCATGCTTGGCAACATCAAAGGCTATGCTGGCAAACTGCCACCAGTCTTACATCTGCACTTGCTTCAATATGCATTTCCCAACTTTTAAGTGAAAGCAAGCACAACCAAAAACGTATCTGTAGTTCACCCTAATGCATGAGCAGAAATATCAGTGGTGTTTACCATGAGTAGAAAACCAAGGAATTGAAAATGAGTCCTTAAAAGCTTATAGCCCACTAAAGATACAGTTTCTGTCAGATATACTAGATCAAAACAAATTTGCCTTGAATGTACCTTTCGACAGCATGGAGGCCAACACGTGCACAGCAGTCTCCACCTGTACTATTAAATTCTCTTATCCTCCAAAACAGGCCAGCTTCATATGAACTGCCTGTTGCTCTTTGGCTCGTACTGAACTCTGGACTACGCTCAGGAATATCTGGGAGATTCAACTTTGGCCAGAAGTCATCCAAAGATAGCTCTACCAGCGGAAACAAATGGATGATGCATTCCTGTGTCCAGGAACATCCTTGGCACTGTGTGAATCACTAGTGTAGGCAGTCCAAAATATTACTCAAAAATAGGCCCTGCCTCACCACCAAGGCCTAGGTAATTGAATTATACATATTCAGTTAATGGAGGCAGTACTTCCCCAAAGAGAATTCAGACAGCAACTTTTGTCTGTGTCATGGACAGCAATGGCTTCAACAGAATACCTCATCACCCAAACACCCATTAAGGCTTTGTCTCAAGCCACATACCTGGATAAACAAATTGCCCTTATCAAGACTAGTACTTAAGTGATTCAGTCAGTCTCTGTCTACTACTCCCGCTGCCCCCACATGCCTACCCCACCGACATGGGGAAGGAAGCAGCAGACAAGCTGTTCTGTTTCAGCTACAGTGGTGGAAGTGGGCTTTGAAAGGGCCTCTCCTACTTATACTCCTTTCTCTTTAACAGAGAAATAGAGCAGACACAGTCCAGGGTATACACTACTGGAGACTGAGAAGTATTTTTCACAGAACAAGCAGGCTGGCAAAGCCTGTTTAAAACTTGATATCAAAAGCAATTCACTGTGGAATCTCTCCCCCAGCAATCTGCCACTAAAAACAAAGGAGTGCTGAGAAGTATTAATCACTGGCAGAAGGAGAGCAAATACATTGCTTTCATTAATCAAATGGAAAAAGGAAAGAATGAGTGAACTTCACTGCAGATTGCATAGAAACACTCTCCATTTTAAGTAGGGAGTTGATTTTTTTTTTCATTATAAGCAAGTTGAATGTCCTCTTTAAAACCTCCATCTAAACTCTAAGTTTCAAAATAAATTTATAGTCCTAGAACCTAGAAATAAATTAAAACAACTGGAATCCAACTCAGAATTTCAGAGAACTCTGACTTCTGGCCACTCCCACAAGTGTAATACCTCATGGCATTCTCCTGTCTTGATTCCAGTAATAATTCAAATATTCTCTTTACAGCAGCTTACTTCCTTTACCGGAGATCATTGAGCTAGTGAATCTGCTTTTGGCAATAAACTAATGTTGTGTCTAATACAGGAATTGTCAGAAGCTGTTCTAGCATCTGTTGTAACTGTGTAACTTTTTTCAGTTTAATTAAGGCAAGGAGAGCCCTGAGAAGACACACATTCTTTCCGATATCTGTCTTGGAGTACGCCAGAAGTAGAGGCTGTAGCAGATGTTCTGTGGACTGATCGGCTATGGTTTTCTTTACAACCACCTGCTCTTCCATAAGTAGTTGAGATACCAAACACCCAAATTTTGGAGGAACAAATTTCACAAGGAATTGATGAGAGAATAGAACAGGAGACGCTAGTGTTATTAACCTTAATCTTTAGAGTAAATAAGTGTTTTGATTTTTCTGCTATCCTATTTAGATTTTTAGTAGTCCTCTTCAGTACGATGCTTTTACAGGGATTTCTTCCTTGGATTTTTTCCAAGTGGGTACCAGTGAAAGGAAATCTTTTGTAATTTCTACAATCTGTGAAAGGATCTACTACTACTCACAGCTGCAGTTCCTATGACCACCTATTTAAGTTGCTTTTATATCTTCAGCAGGTTTCATAATCTAAAAATAAATGCTTCTATTATTGCCTACATCCCCTCTACTCCTTCCCCTCTCAACTCACCACAGGTTGTTTCTGGTCTGAAACAAAGGTCTTATGAAACACCCTGTGTCATCATTACAATAAAAGGCATTGAATAATGTTTACAGAGAGTTACGCAGACAATACGGACCAACAATTTCTAAATAACTTGCCATCATCACAGTTCCTGGCATGGTTTACAGTTTTGTCTCACTTTTTCTTACTTTTTTAAATAAAAGAATTATTTTGTGCAACACTAGCAGTCTCTGTTGGCTATCATGTGTCAGTTTTCTACCTTCAGGCAGCCTGCAACCAACTGAACTATTAGTCTAATTACATTAGTTGGCAGAAGAAACAAGTAAAGCACAGTGGATGTGCTTTAGGTGGATGGATGGTCCTGGAATTAGGCAAAGAGCAAGAGAAATCTGCTTGCTTCATTAATTTAGTGAATTCCTTCTCATCAAATTTTCTCTTTGTCAGAAGAACTTGAAACAACTGTTTCTGTCTCTTCCAGGGGCGTTCCCCGGCACCATACACATATCCAGCAAGAGGTTATCAGTGCTTTGCTGATGGTCAATGCCATAATTTTATCAGATGAGCTCTTTACATATGCAAAATGGAAGAAGTGATGCCTTCCTAGCCCAAAGCTGTCCTGGTGAATCATATAGTCTTCTGCACGCAAGTAAACAGTGCAAATCACAAATGTATTTCATAATGGCACAATACATGGATACTCCTAGTTTCAAAGCTTACGGAATCAAATATATTATATGATTCAACCAATTACACCCATAAAATGATGATGGGTTTGCATTTTAAGACACAGAGCAGAAGAGACCTTAATAAGGACAGACTGCTCTTAGTTTGCAGTGACAGAAGCAGAAAGCTATGGCATACTAATGAAAGTCAGCGTCAAAATGGTAGCCCAAGACTAGCTTTAGCAAACACATGCAGGTTCTTGGATGAGGCATTTAATTCTTTCTATGCTTTGGCCTTTTCTTATACGTTTGCTTGTATGACTGACATTAAAGGCTGATGCTACCTGGAAAGCTAAAAGTGACATGTGCTAATACTCATAGTGACACAGTTAATTTGTTGTATTGTTTGGCCAGTACTTGCAAAGACAAAAGTACTGTCACACTGAGGAAACGCTATGTTTTAAGCCGTGTGATTCTGAGGCAGTTAGTCATAGACAATCTGTTCAGAAGAAATGTCATGGAGGTACATTTAAAGAAAACAGCCCTGTGCAACAGGAGTCGGACTGCTAATAATTACAAACTGTTTGTGCTTGTTCTGTAATGGTTGGTCTTTTCACATTTTGTTTTCCAGTAGGGGAGGATATTAATGAGCATAATTACAGTTTTTTATCAATTTCTTCAGTAAACCCAAATTGTCATTCTCTACATGTGTCACATTTTCCTTTGTATGCTATTCTTCCCCTAACAATGCAACACAGTAGCAAGAAAAGTGGTTTCAGCTTCCCTTCTAAATGCAGTGGCAAATACTACCCCATTTATAAGATCATACCCTACCACCCTCTGTATTTGGTTTTTTCCTTTCTCGTACATGACAGATATTCAGACATGACTAGATCTGACATCATTCAGACCCAGTATTTGGTCTTAAAAAAGAGAAAGAAAGAAAATAAAAGTTCTCTTTAGGAACATAATGAACTTTACTACTGGTTCCTTAGTTTTCATTCTGTCATATAGTTAAATCTCTCTTCCATGTACACTATAACAGAGAAAAATATATGAATGAGTCCATGAAAACAGCAACACAAGCACAGATATTTGAAAGTTGCCCTCATTTGTAGCTCTTTTATGAATAACTGAATGTATTTTTCATATTCATGTTTCCACAGTGCCTAGGTGAATAAGTGGAATCTCCATACCTCAACAGCCTTTCAGCCATCTACGTATTTTTAATGAACATGCAAGTACAAAGTATCACACATTTGCAAATATCAGATCACCAGGCCACAGCCACACCTTCATTCATCTTAGCATCAGTGATTTTTCGTTAAAATCCATTTTTCCTTTAAAGAAATTACTGTTTTGATCACTTCTATAATGCCATCAGATCTTATCTCAATAATTCCAATTCAAGGATATACTGAAGAGCAGAACACAGAGACCAAGGAATATTAGTACCAACTGGAGCACACAATTAAAAACTATAATCCAGAATAATTCTGTGTAAGGTCTGGGGGGTTGCTGGAGGGCTGAGGATTTTTTCTGATGTACGGTGTATTTTGCTTCCTCTTGTTTACTCCCCCTTAATATCTAACAAATAAAAAAAAAAAAAATTTTCAGATTTTTCAAGGAAAACCTGCTGCACATAAACAAGAAAAATAAAAGTTATTTGGATGAGAAACATGGAATTAAGAGCCTAATTCTTTGTATTAGCTTTCAACAATTTTGGAAGGCAGTTGTAATATGACTGAATTAGTAGAATAACATCAGCTGCAACAACAAACTTCTGAACAACCTTCAGCTTCTGCAACATCCAGTCCAAGAACATTAAAGCCCTAATATACTATGTTAAATGTGTTCTCAGGATCTTAAGGTTGCTACCACTCTATACAAACAAAATTACAAGTGGGTTTACTTAGGACCACTTTTCATCACACAGTATTTTAGAAAACTCAACAAAGGCTGTGCACAGCTCTTCTGAAACAAAACTTCAAATATGCCAGTCTCTGAAATGGCAATACACACTATGTAATGCAGTTTTTAGCCTTTTAGAGAATGCCAGTGATTTTACTTATAAAAACTGGAAACTATTAATTCCCAGTATAAAGAATTTGTCCAACACTTGCACAAACAGTTTCCCTGCGTAATGCTTATCCATTAGCCATTTGGCAGGCTGGTAGAGAGCATGCTTAGCTCTCCTTCAGTAAAACTGCATCAGTTGTGACCTTGTAAGCCAATTGATTATAGTGGTACTTTAGCTACAGTTTTGAGAGATATACCTATATAGATTTTTAAAATTTATTTTGGTGAGTGGAAGAGAAAGACTGTAAATTGACCAAAAAATACTGGTTCCTCCTTCTCAAAGCCTCTGAACTGGAGATCAAGTGAAACTGTAGATCATTAGATGTCTTGATCCATGACCATGAGAAAAATAAATGCACTTATAAAACTGTAAGATTTGCTTTTGTGAGATGAAAAAGAAGATGGAAAAAATGCCCAAAGCATCAAATCTAGCCTTCCGCTCCCATGAAACCAATAACAAAAACTGTAAGTCAGTCATAAACATCACAACTTGGAGGTATCCTGGGCTCAATCAAAAGGAGTGTGAGCAGCAGATCGAGGGAGGTCACCCTGCCCCTCTACTCTGCTCTTGTGAGACCTCACTTGGAGTATTGTGTGCAGTTCTGGTGTCCTCAACATAAAAAGGACATGGAACTGTTGGAACAAGTCCAGAGGAGGGCCACGAGGATGATCAGGGGACTGGAGCACCTCCCATATGAAGATAGGCTGAGAAAATTGGGGCTGTTCAGTCTGGAGAAGTGAAGGTTGAGTGGAGACCTCATAGCAGCCTTCCAGTATCTGAAGGGGGCCTATAGGGATGCTGGAGAGGGACTCTTCATGAGGAACTGTAGTGAGAGGACAAGGGGTAATGCGTTCAAACTTAAACAGGGGAAGTTTAGATTGGATATGAGGAAGAAACTCTTTATTGTAATGGTGGTGAGGCACTGGAATGGGTTGCCCAGGGAAGTTGGGAATGCTCCATCGCTGGCGGTGTTCAAGGCTGGATTGGACAGAGCCTTGAGTGACATGGTTTAGTGTGAGGTGTCCCTGCCCCTGGCAGGGGGGTTAGAACTAGATGATCTTGAGGTCCTTTCCAACCCTAACTATTCTATGATTCCATGATTCTATGAGAAGCAGTGCTCCACACTATGTTTATATAAACTTGTTCTTATAGCTTTCAGACAATCCTATAAGAGATTAAGGTGAAGTTCCTGCAGGTAAGCAGTGTAATAATCTAAACACAATTCACACCAAAGCAAAACCCTTCATTCCTTTTATCCTTAGTCTACACTTGACAGTAGAGATGATACTCCAACACTTCAAATGCTATAGCATTCAATACAAGATGCAGGTTCGAGATGGTGAAAGAACTCTTAGAAATACAGTATAAAGAAGACTATCCGTGGTGAGGCTAAAAATTCGAGGTAGAGTGGGACCACCATTGGTTATGAGAGCAAAGTATTCAGTGCTTATTGAATATAAGCAGACCTCAAATACATGACTGCTTTTTACACCCTTCACATTTTAGGGCTACATTTTAAGTACTGTTTTAAGTTGCAAACCATCCATAGCACTTACAAAAACAGTTTGAAACCAAGTAAGGGTAGAAAAGTAAAACCAGAGCTCTTAAAAGCAAGCAACCCAAATGACTTCCTATGTATTTTTCCTTCTTTTTGACTGGAATTTCCAAGGTTTTGTTTGTGGGGCTGTTTTTTTTTCCCCATAATACTTGTTATACGTTTTTGTGTGTCCTTTTATGTCTTGTCTGTCTACTTTTCTACTTCCCTGAAAAGTCAATAAAATGCCGTATATAATAAGCTAGCAAACAACCACTTAAAATACACTTACTGTTCATTTCAATATGTAATCATCAGCATTGTCTTCATCAGGCTATGACCTCTTATACTTCATTGACCTCAGGACAGTGAGAAGAGTGTGCAGCAAGCTCACTACCTTAGACTTCAAGACAGCAGACTTTGGCCTCTTCAGGAACCTGCTCAGTAAGATTCCATGGGATATAGCCCTAGAGGGCAGGGGGGCCCAAGACTCTTGGTTGACATTCAAGGATCATCTGCTGCAAGCTCAGGAGCGAGGCACCCCTACTGGAAGGAAGTGCTGCAGGAGGGCCAGGAGACCTCCTTGGATGGATAAAGAGCTGCTGAGGAAAATTCAAAGGAAAAAAGAGGCTTATAAAAGGTGGAAGCAAGGACAAGTGACCAGGGAAGAATATAGGGATGTTTTCCGGGAAGCTAGAGACCAGGTTAGGAAAGCTAAGGCTCACTTGGAATTAAACTTGGCTAGGGATGTTAAGGGTAACAGGAAGGGATTCCATAGGTATGTAGCGAATAACAGACAGGCTAGGGACAACATGGGCCCTTTCCAGAAGCTATCGGGAGAACTGGCTACCCTGGATTTGGAGAAGGCTGAGGTTCTTAATGACTTCTTTGCCGCAGTCTTCAACAGCAAATTCTCTGACCACACCACCCAAGTCCTGGAAGGCAGACGCAGGGACTGTGAGAATGAAGACTCTGGGCCGACTGTAGGAGAGGATCTGGTTCGAGGCCATCTTAAGAACCTGAACGTATACAAGTCCATGGGACCTGATGAAATCCATCTGTGGGTCCTGAAGGAACTGGCAAATGAAGTTGCTAAGCCACTGGCCATCATATTTGAAAAATCATGGCAGTCAGGTGAAGTTCCTGATGACTGGAAAAAGGGAAATATAACCCCCATTTTCAAGAAGGGGAAAAAGGATGAGCCAGGGAACTACAGACCAGTCAGTCTCACCTCTCTGCCTGGCAAAATCTTGGAGCAGATTCTCCTGAAAACCATGCTAAGGCACATGAAAAACAACAAGGTGCTTGGTGACAGCCAGCATGGCTTCACTAAGGGGAAATCCTGCCTGACCAATCTAGTGACATTCTATGATGGGGCTAGAGAACTGATTGACAGGGGTAGAGCAGTTGATGTCATCTACCTGGACTTGTGCAAAGCATTCAACACTGTCTCACATGACATCCTGGTCTCTAAGTTGGAGAGACATCAATTTGATAGGTGGAGGGCTCAGTTGATAAAGAACTGGCTGGATGGCCGCACACAAAAAATTGTTATCAATGGCTCAATGTCCAGCTGGAGACCAGTAACGAGTGGCGTCCCTCAGGGATTGGTGTTAGGACCGGTCTTGTTCAACATCTATGTCGGTAACATGGACAGCGGGATTGCATGCGCCCTCAGCAAGTCTGCCGATGACACCAAGCTGTGTGGTTCGGTTGAAACGTTGGAGGGAAGGCATGCCATCTAGAGGGACCTTGACACGCTTGTGAGGTGGGCTGATGCCAACCTGATGAAGTTTAACCATGACAAGTGCAAGGTCCTCCACCTGGGCTGGAGGAATCCCAGGCATAGCTCCAGGTTGGGCAGAGAAGAGATCCAGGGCAGCCCTGTGGAGAAGGAGTTCAGGGTGTTGGTCGATGAAAAAATGAACATGAGCAGTGTGCACTTGCAGCCCAGAAAGCCAAGTGTATCCTGGGCTCAATCAAAAGGAGTGTGAGCAGCAGTCGTGGGAGGTGATCCTGTTCATCTACTCTGCTCTCGTGAGACCTCACTTGGAGTATTGTGTGCAGTTCTGGTGTCCTCAACATAAAAAGGACATGGAACTGTTGGAACAAGTCCAGAGGAGGGCCACGAGGATGATCAGGGGACTGGAGCACCTCCCATATGAAGATAGGCTGAGAAAGTTGGATAAGCTGTTCAGCCTGGAGAAGTGAAGGCTGCGTGGAGACCTCATAGCAGCCTTCCAGTATCTGAAGGGGGCCTATAGGCATGCTGGGGAGAGACTCTTCATGAGGGACTGTAGTGACAGGACAAGGGGTAACGGGTTCAAACTTAAACAGGGGAAGTTTAGATTGGATATGAGGAAGAAACTCTTTATTGTAATGGTGGTGAGGCACTGGAATGGGTTGCCCAGGGAAGCTGTGAATGCTCCATCGCTGGCAGTGTTCAAGGCTGGATTGGACAGAGCCTTGGGTGGCATGGTTTAGTGGGAGGTGTCCCTGCCCCTGGCAGGGGGGTTGGAACTAGATGATCTTGAGGTCCTTTCCAACCCTAACTATTCTATGACTCTATAATTCTATGACATCAGGACTTAGCGACGCCAGAAAGATGAACTGGTTTAAAATGCCTTCTAATCTTTGCCCTTTTGGGATCTAAAGACATAGCCCATGATAACTAACATTTCAGCCCCATATTAAGGAAGTTTGTGGTTTCACATGAGACTGACGTTATTTACTTATTGCCTCAGATAACTTGCCCAGCTTTGGAAAAACTGTGTATACTGATTTCAACCTGCAAATTTCTTCTGTTGCATGGTTTGCCTCTCAGTTTACATTTCTAGGTTCATTGCAACCACATAAGCAAGGCTTGTGGATGGATCATTTCCCACTGAAGAAACAGACATACCTTTAAATCATTCAGTGCATGAACCTGAGAGTTAGCAAGCAGGTTTTTCTAATGCATTACTTAACTTAGTCAACTGATCAGTGTATCTCTCTGCAGACTTAAGTTTTTCACTAATTCTGCAAATAAATATGATTAGACTGGAAAGTATCCATGCTTGGTAACATCATTCTTTTTGTGAGTTCAGGATGCAACAGCTGTTTCAAATGTCAGCAGATAGGGCAGAATTAAAAAGGATAGACAATGTGGACAGGGGAATTGCAGATCTGACGTATCTGTGCCTAATGCCAAGAAATCTGCAGATGTATAGCTGATTATAAATTATTTTTTCCAAATTTATTAATACTTTTAATAAGTCCAGATGTGCAGCTGCTACAGTGCCAAATGAGATGAGCCCAATGAAGATCTCTTTACTCTATGGGGATACTGAAAAAATGCCATATAACAATTGACAACCCAGGGAAAGCAAGTTTTATCAAAATATTATGATAATCAGTGTTTTTTTAAAAAAATATCTTTGACATTAAGCCTGCTAGGTTTTAAAGAGCACACCCATCTAGAATATTTCCCTCAAAGATATAGCTTATAAATAAAACTCTGGGCTTCTCATGTCATTACACATAGGTGAAAGTCTCCTGCGAGTGGATTACACTGTATCTCTGACTGCCAAGTTATCCTTTGGCAACACTTTCTGACCTAAAATATTCCTTAATTCTTATCAACAGTAACCACTAAAACCCACTAAAACCAGAGTAGTACTTTGTATAATCTCACTTTTGCTGATCTAGGTTACCGCAGCGATACTGCTATGTTTGCAACTGGTACTACTTGGTCTAAGGCATGACATAATCAAGTCCTCCCCAAAGCAATCACTAGGAGTGATGAAACTCCCCAGTCACTACGGGCTGAATTTGCAGTACCAGAGTCCTGGTTACCCTGCTGGTTTGTTCAAATCCAGGTTGAGAACACAAATCAGAATTTTTCTGTATGTAGCACCAAAAATGGTACCAGACAAATAGTTCTTGCAACAACAAATCTACGGAAAATTTTCAAAAACATCCCTTCCACAAAAATAGTGTGTTTTTATCTTTTCACATATTCTTGTCCATTCGATTATAATTCCTAGAAATAACAACCTGAATTTAAGGGAGGATGACAACACCTTTAGGCCTAAATTGTGACCTACTTTTTCTTAAATATAATTTCTCATACCTGGTAGCAAAGTCCATGTAGTTCTTTATATGTGTTTTTTCCAAAACAAATGCTTCAATGATGTTTTTTCTAAAAAAAGAAAATAAATAATGCCAGCATCCATACAATAAAAAAAAAACAATCTGCATGCACGATGGAAGGGAACAAATGGTAAATATTTTTTGCTGTTTCAAGCTTCCTGGAAGTAATGTTTTCATCAGAAACAGTAAATCAAATGAGCTGGGCACTTATGAAAAATATCTCAGCAATGTTCTTATAAACTGGAACCATATCCAGCTCAAAAGTTTATCTACTCAGCCTTTAAACATTTTCCATTAATCTTGTCTATATATACACACTGCTTTTTTCTATTTGAACTTTAAGTCCTTTAATGCTTCTTCCTTCCAGATTTTCTTCTTTTTCCCCAGCCTAAGAGCTCAGTAATTCACAGGCTGCTGCTTTATGACCAAAGTCTTGCACTACACTGGCTCATATCACCAGTATAAGCAGCTGCTGTTAAATCACCTGTCAAATTTGCAAAATTCTCACTCAATTTACCCTGAATGTCAGACTTGCACTTTTTTGTCCATATTTCTGTTCATGTTATTTACAAAAGGGTTCTGCTGGGACCAATGGACGACTAGCTTGAGCTTTATGCACAGATGATCCTTTAATACCAACTGCCACTCTACTAGGAAATGGAGAACAGAGCAAAATTCAAGTGTAGGTTGATATTTTATGTACTGGGTTGTATAAACCAATAATTCATCTAGAAGTAGACAGTTTTGGATCTGGAGTATCAACCTGAAAAGCCATCATTCCAACCTATTGTGCAGGTATCTTAAAAATTCATTAATTACTGTGCAATATACTTATCCATTTTGGAAACAATTTTATCACTTTGCATATGTGGAACATATATTGGCTTGCATGTGCAATATGCTAATTTCTATGAAAACTCATTCATCAGTGCAGATCAGATAATGATAATAAAACCTTGCAAATAGTGCTTACAGAATTGCAGCCCAAAGTGACAGTCTTCTACTCCATCTTCTACATCTTCTACTCCAGACTAAAATGTCTAGAGAGTCAATGAAATCTTATGAAAACTATTCTTCTGGAAGTCATGGCCGTTACACGAGGTCTCTTATAATTCTGGAACAGACCTCTACAATAATAGAGGTACAAGGATATAAGGGATGCTTTGGGTCAAAGTCATCCAGATGACAAGAAAAATTGCATAATCACTCCTATATCACATAATGTTCCTCTTGGATGCATGGCATTAATGGGAGATGGAAAACCCTTCAGCATTTCATCAGTTCTTCCTGCTCCTCTGCGCAAACATGACTGGACTGAAATCCAGATCTGCCAGGCCAAATAAATTCAAAGGAATTCAAGGTGAAAAGCCCCAGGTTTCATCTAGAATTACTACTACTGAGTTCCAAACATAAATCTTAGAGTTCACAGAAAAAATTGATTAGCACGATTTCACTTTAGTAAATCCCTATCACGAAGGGTTCTATAGGTCCTTCACATTGAATTGTTTTTATGCTTGCCCACTCCAGCTGCACAGTTGCAGGATAATCAGGGTGCTGCATTATTTTATACACAATGAAATATTTATATTTGCACATGCACATACACCAGAATGTTTTTTATATTACAAAAGAATCTTTATCGCCTCCCCAGTTCATTTTGTTGTGCAAGGAAGACAGTTTTCAGCCACTGACAGTGGTTTTCACCTCCTGTTAAGGTGCACTTTTAACATTTTGAACATGAACCATGTTGATTTCAAAATGTCTGTAATAAAGTGTGCTAGAAAGCAGTATACAGCAGCTCCATTTGTGAATTCATCTGTCAAGGACACACCTCACTGCTTACTCTGTGAAATTCTAAATTGTTTACCTTGTTTACCTCCATGAAGAAAATACCATTTTGTTGCTGTTTTAAACAACTACACTGTTGCCTGGTTTTATACGAACGGATTAGTTACCTGATTTTCTCTCTGAATCACTACGTTATTTTGAGCACTCCTTTCCAAATGCATGACAGCAAAAGTTAACCTTCTATATTTGTATATCTCTGAACTTTTAACCAAATTTAGGACAAAGTTTCAAACTGTTGTAACAGTAGTAGTAGTAACACCAACAATATTTGACTCATGATTTTTCAGACTGAAGTATTGACCATGGTCTTGTAAACCACTCTCTTGACAAAAATAGCACAAAGTATGGTGCAGTTTGGAACATCAACCTCTTTCTGCACCAGGCATTAAACAAAGTGGTTTGGTTTTTCTTTTTCCCAGTGCTGCAGAGCTGGTGAGCCACTTCAGCATTCAGTGACAGGGAGATCTCCTAGCATATTTTAAGGGATATACTGAACTCTGAGCTTCTTGACAGAAATGCGTTGAGCCCATTTTCTGTAAGGTTTTCTTTTTTTTTTTTTTTTTTTGTTTAATTTTTTAGAGTTGGTGGGCAATAGGAAGATTTCTTATGGATGAAGTACAAAGTATGGGTTCTGCTGCTGTACTTACACTCCAAGTATGAAGTCTGAATAAAAACTTCTAAAGCTTTTTTACTCATTGACTTTCCTAGCAAGTATACATGATATAATCAGAATGATTAAAATACTAATACTTCACATACCTATATGCAGCATAAGGGAAAAAGAAAATAAACCATTGTTCTAAAAGGTTTAGACCTTAATTTGCACAACTAATTTATGCTACCAAACATGTGTACAAGTCTTTGTAGGTTTTATGCTGTCACCTGAGAATATTAAGAAAATGTGGAAGTAGGTGTGCTGTGAGAGTACATAAGAAAAAATCTGCAAGGCTATTTAAGAGAAGCAGGCTTTATGGAGATTTTAAGAAGCAAAAGATAGGGGGTTATCTAGCACATGTGAAGAGACAGCTGTTCCAAGAATAGAAGTTAAATAAAACAGCAGACACCAAACTGGCATGGAACAAGACAAAGAAATCTCCTAGAAAGCAATCTGCACAGAAGCCCAGAGCTGTGAGTGTTCAACAGGCAAGGAAACAAAGACTAGAGAACAATTTTCTCTTTTTGATTGAAAGCTTTTGATCACAGGCTTAAAAAATACATACAATTGTGTGACAGAAGATGTTTGCATCACATGTTTATCTTCACTGTTCAGGGAAGGAATATTGCATACTGGCAGAGTCAAAAATGCTTCTCACTACTGCATCCACTGACAAATGCAAAATACAAGAACTCCATTTTGAAAAAGTATAAGATTGCCACTAAGTTAAAAACTAAAACCCTCTCCCAATCCTCTCCTCTATGTTCATGAGTTTCAAACACAGAAGGTATCGTAAGTCACATCTTCACTTCCTTTTTAAGCAATACTCAGACATAGTACTATATTCTTGGATGATTTGATATTGACATGTATTTCATGTAGTACCAGAATGATCTGTCTGCCAAAGAAGATATCAGCATCATTAACAACCTTCAGATATGAATATACAAACATTTTTTTATAAAGAATTTTTATGGATAATATGAAGAAATTGGTAAGTATTTAATATTGAGTATCATGTACAGCATGATAATTTTCTTTCACAATTCAAGGCACATTTGCAAATTCACCCAGAAATATGCCTACTATCATTTTGGAACACTTTTTTTTTTTTTCTTTAATTAGATTCTCAGATGATAATTTGAATTACTTAGGTGCTTCAACAAATAAGTGAGCAAAACATTTTCTGTGAGATAAATGCTGTAAAGTTAACTTGGAATTGGTCTATCACAGTTTTAGAAACTTCTGTCCTGCATCAGCATCAAATAAAAGAAAAGCCAGAAGTGGTTTAATGGTCTATAAATATATTTCTCAGATGTCTGAAGGTAGAATAAAAACCAGTCATTAATGGATCATTAAAAAAACAGAAGTTCTTTGATGGTAGCAACCACCTGAAACAATTTTCCTCCAGATTACACTTCTTCCTCACTGAATACACCAATTATTCTATCTAGACAGCAAATTTGGCTTAATTACCAGTTCTCATATCAAGTACTGATTCTCCTCTGCTTAGAACAGGGGAAAACTTACTCCTTTGTTACCCAAGAAGCAACCTAATGGACTTGTTGACACTGATTTAATGCACTGAAAGAGAAAATTTGACTCCCTGATTAGCCATAAAGAAAACTTAAAACATTTTTGAATGTGATCCAAAATATTTAAATAGTTTCTTAATTGCAGAAAACTGCAAAGTTGAAATTATTCACATAATTGCAATTCAGATTTTAACAAGTGAAAACTGCTGACAAATTTTGTTAATTTAGTCACACAAACAGAATTTGGCAATCCAGAGAAATGCGCTATTTAATTTTGAAATTAGGTGAAAATAATATCAACTTACGTAAAAGTACCATATGCAGTTTACCTAAGCAAGGACTATCAAAATACTGCAGTATTATTTCATTAAATGAAAAGGACAGATTTGAGTGGTACTCAAAGTATCTTTCTGACAAGGAAATTCAGTAGGTCTTTTAATTCAGCAAACAAGGTATGTTTATCTTTGGAAGGAAAAGATTAAGAATTATTCCAGGGTGGTTAGAAACCCTGAAAATAAAATTCCAATTAAAAATTGCAAATATAGAGCTGTATATTGCATATGATCTTTCACAACTTATTTTGTCATCACACTCACGGGGTAGGTGTCACTGAACCTTTAAAAAGGAAGTAGAAAGCAAGAAAAATATGCACAAGTTTTTAAACAGATCTTGTTGGTAATGCAAAGCTGATTTTTGTGTTTGATTTGTTTTTGCTTCAGTTTCCTCTGTTTTAATCTGTCAATAGATTACTGTCCCTCACAACAGGGCAATTAATAATTTTGTTCCTTTTTAACTGGATGGCTTAAATTGAGGTTTGTTTGTTGTTTTTTTTTTTGTTTTGTTTTGTTTTGGTTTGGTTTGGGTTTCTGTTTTTTGGGTTTGTTTCTTCTTTCAGAATGATGACCAAATAATACATCACTAACCATACCCCCAAAATTCCAGCCCCTTTGAGGAAGATATTCCAGTATCTTTTGGTAAGAATGTTGTCCAACTGAAATCTTTACCTCTTATCAAGCATGCAGCCTCAGATGCTCTCTCCACTTCCAGCTTAATGGATAACAGATGTCAAGCTCTTCTCCACAAGTGCGACTCTTAAGATAGTGACTGTGCTTCTCCTCCAGATCCAGTGAAGAGATTTCATGGATCATTCGAGAACGTTATAAATAATGGTTTGCACATGCTGAATTGCTTCGTATTGAATATATTCAAAAAACCTATGATCAGCAGCCTTTTCACTCCAATACATTTACATAAATCACATTTTGAGGGTCATCATGGTCTTACACATATCTGGACAGGAGAACATAAACTAATCAGTGTTCAAGGAGATTTAGAGCACGCTGATAATAAAGAACATGCCAAATACATACTTGGAGCACATGCTTTTACTGGAGGCAATAGGGGCTGACAAGGATAGCATGTCTGTTTTCTATACCAGAAGGAGTACCTGTTACGTTCATCTTCTGGCAAAATAATTTTAACTTCAGAACAAGCTAACAACTTTCCATTACAGTATCAACCTATCTGTGTTAGTAGTTGACTGAAGCTACCAATCTAACTCTAACTGCTCTCATCTAACCTTAGCACTGCGTGTGGTGCTATTTAACCTGCATTACCCACACATGGGTATTTCAGTCACTCACAGAGAAGTAAAGACATTAATTATTTCTCTCACTTTTGAATGAGTGGTCAGATATTACACTGATCTGCCAGTGGGTCTGGAATAAATTGGCTCAATTTAAAATAAAAAATGCATTTAACTCTTGCATGTGTGTTAAAATATGGCTTGCTGGGCATAGGCTTTTGATAGCACATGTACTTAAAATGTTAATCTGGCCAAAATAACACGGCCAAGTTCTTAGCCTAGAAGTGTTTGATTGAACATTGCACTTTCCAGCAATCATGAAATACTGACTGGGAGGGAACTGCCCAGAACTTGTTTTCTTTCATCAGATTGTTTTTTTTGTTTCAGGGATTGCAATTGAACAATAATGGCCAAGAAGGCTGAAACCCAGAAGCTAAAAACAGTTTATATAAACTTCTTATATGCTAATACAATTAATGTAAAAGAATATAAACTGATATAAAAATAAAGTCGTTCATGAATCAAGAGAATTTATTAAAAATCTTTCTTAAAAAATGGCACTCCTACAGAAATATGAGAGACAATCATTTTTATTACCTGCCCATACTACACCTGTTCCTATAATAATACATATGGTACACATTGCAGAACTGTTCCCATAATTTTAAAACAAAGCACCATCCCCTCAGTGTGAAGAGATTTATAATATCTGTCCTGGACTAAAATGAGACTGTCTCAACAGGCATATCAAATCCCAACTATGTTTTAAACCTTCTGAAGTAACCTGGGATGCCTGAAAGATTTACACAGTTCTGATATTATCTCATATTCCCAGTGGGATGAATATCACAGCTGGAGGATCAGCCAGAATTTAGGCTCTATGGCTTTTTTTCATGAGGTCCTTAAATTTTGGGGGTCTGAGGTGACAAACAGGCCCTAATACATATAACTAAAGAGAAAGTTAAAGAGTACACACTTTTAATGGAAATAAAATTATTTAAATATTTATTTTATTTTGCTGCAAATGACTACACTGAGCATATTACAAGTACATATTTAAAGGAAAATGAATCCAATTTTTAAATATAATTTAAAAAATTCTGTCTATCTGTGTATATAGAATTAAATCCTGTATCAGCTGTTTCACAGTCTGAAATAATAAAAGAAATACAATGAACAGAGTGCTTTATTTTTGTAACTAGATTATTTTATGGAAGAATTAGCACTAATTCCCATGCACCTTTCACTGTAGAGTCAGCTATCATTCTGTCAAAATCACATCTATCATATTCTTTCTTTCCCACCATCAAAAAAACCTGCTCTAAATTCAGATAGCCTTCAGATAAATCTGAGGAAGACATCCATTCTAATTTGCTGGATGCATACTCCACAGTTGTGCTAGCAAAAAGCCCTATTGACTACAAAATTAAAATAACTGACATATATGCTGTTCCTTCGATTTACACATTGCCAAAGATTTATTGAATGCTGTATGTGAAATTTGCTTTCCACTCAAACTGTGCAAATGAAAGATAATGTCAATATTGAAAGAGAGCAAAGAGTGAGGGGGACAAAACGGTCAACACATAAATATTTTCTTGACAAACTCTTTCAAAATTTCCTTTTGTTTGGTGTCTGACTGGGTGAACTATTTATCTCTCAGCTTGCTATTACAAACTAGACCTTTGGCAGTTTAAACCATTTGGTAATGAACATAAAAGTTAATCCTTCCTTGTAATGTTGTTCATCAGCAACATACAAGTGCTTGCAGCAGGTAGCAGGTCTGCCACACAGCTGTAATTTCACAGTGCCTTTTTGGTAAATGACAGAAGAGCCCCCCTATAGATATTAAGGATTCAGGTGGCGGAGCCTTCTGGAAGGAAAGGATTATGTACAGTGCAATTGTTGCACCGCAGAGCAGCCAGGACTGCTCTTCATCAGCCCTCTGCTAATGTGATGCATTTGGGCTTTGCTACCTCACTAGGAAGCACAAGTGAGAATTTCACCATAAATATTTTCAGGTGGCGGAAACAGCACTCCCCAACATGTCCATTTTGACAGGAGAGAGGCTTAATGAACACCTCTTAAATACTCATTAAATTTTCTTTTTGCTTTTGAGACACCCAGCTTGCCATCCATAATTCTTAAAGCCACCCCTTACTTTCTAAACATGATGTTGGTCCTGTAAGAATGGCATTTTAAGCATTTTGGACTGCTAAATCATTGGATGTTTTGTGACACTAATAATATTACTTCTCTACAGTCAACTTCTGAATATGGCGCACTGTGATTAAAAATTGCTGCGTAGCTGAAACTATAAACAGCCCCACCCCTACCCCCAATTCTTAGTATAATTTAATTGTTTTCAAAGCATTGAACCACTATAGTGAGGTCACTTTTTGCTGGGTAATTATGTCTTCCCTTGTGTCTGGTTGCTCACTGCCCTGGACTTTGAGAGTCCAGGGGAGACATTGACTCCAGAGAGCAGACTTTGGCCTCTTCAGGAACCTGCTCAGTAAGGTTCCATGGGATATAGCCCTAGAGGGCAGGGGGGCCCAAGACTCTTGGTTGATATTCAAGGATCACCTGCTGCAAGCTCAGGAGCGAGGCACCCCTACTGGAAGGAAGTGCTGCAGGAGGGTCAGGAGACCTCCTTGGATGGATAAGGAGCTGCTGAGGAAAATCTGAAAGAAAAAAGAGGCTTATACAAGGTGGAAGCAAGGACAGGCGGCCTGGGAAGAATACAGGGATGTTGTCCGGGAAGCTAGGGACCAGGTTAGGAAAGCTAAGGCTCACTTAGAATTAAACTTGGCTAGGGATGTTAAGGGTGACAGGAAGGGATTCCATAGGTACATTGCAAATAAAAGGCAGACTAGGGACAACGTGGGCGCTCTCCAGAAGCTCTCGGGAGAACTGGTTAACCTGGATTTGGAGAACGCTGAGGTTCTTAATGACTTCTTTGCCGCAGTCTTCAACAGCAAATTCTCTGACCACACCACCCAAGTCTTGGAAGGCAGATGCAGGGACTGTGAGAATGAAGACCCTGGGCCGACTGTAGGAGAGGATCTGGTTCGAGGCCATCTTAAGAACCTGAATGTATACAAGTCCATGGGACCTGATGAAATCCATCTGTGGGTCCTGAAGGAACTGGCAAATGAAGTTGCTAAGCCACTGGCCATCATATTTGAAAAATCATGGCAGTCAGGTGAAGTTCCTGATGACTGGAAAAAGGGAAATATAACCCCCATTTTCAAGAAGGGGAAAAAGGATGAGCCAGGGAACTACAGACCAGTCAGTCTCACCTCTCTGCCTGGCAAAATCTTGGAGCAGATTCTCCTGAAAACCATGCTAAGGCACATGAAAAACAACAAGGTGCTTGGTGACAGCCAGCATGGCTTCACTAAGGGGAAGTCCTGCCTGACCAATCTGGTGGCCTTCTATGATGGGGCTAGAGAACTGATGGACAGGGGTAGAGCAGTTGATGTCATCTACCTGGACTTGTGCAAAGCGTTCGACGCTGTCCCACATGACATCCTTGTCTCTATGTTGCAGAGACATCAATTTGATAGGTAGAGGGCTCAGTGGATAAAGAACTGGCTGGATGGCTGCACACAAACAGTTGTGCTCAATGGCTCCATGTCCAGCTGGAGACCGGTAACGAGTGGTGTCCTTCAGGGATCGGTGTTGGGACCGGTCTTGTTCAACATCTTTGTCAGTGACATGGACAGTGGGATTGAGTGCGCCCTCAGCAAGTCTGCCGATGACACCAAGCTGTGTGGTTCAGTTGATACGCTGGAGGGAAGGAATGCCATCCAGGGGGACCTTGACACGCTTGTGAGGTGGGCTGATGCCAACCTGATGAAGTTTAACCATGACAAGTGCAAGGTCCTCCACCTGGGCTGGAGGAATCCCAGGCACAGCTCCAGGTTGGGCAGAGAAGAGATTTAGAGCAGCCCTGTGGAGAAGGACTTGAGGGTGTTGGTTTGTTAGAAAATGAACACGAGCCGGCAGTGTGCACTTGCAGCCCAGAAAGCCAAGCGTATCCTGGGCTGCATCAAAAGGAGCGTGACCAGCAGGTCGAAGGAAGTGCTCCTGCCCCTCTACTCTGCCCTCATGAGACCTCACTTGGAGTATTGTGTGCAGTTCTGGTGTCCTCAACATAAAAAGGACATGGAACTGTTGGAACAAGTCCAGAGGAGGGCCACGAGGATGATCAGGGGACTGGAGGACCTCCCGTATGAAGATAGGCTGAGCAAGTTGGGGTTGTTCAGCCTGGAGAAGAGAAGGCTGCATGCAGACCTCATAGCGGCCTTCCAGTATCTATAAGGATGCTGGGGAGGGACTCTTCATTAGGGACTGTAGTGACAGGGCAAGGGGTAATGGGTTCAAACTTAAACAGGGGAAGTTTAGATTGGATATGAGGAAGAAATTCTTTCCTGTAATGGTGGTGAGGCACTGGAATGGGTTGCCCAGGGAAGTTGTGAATGCTCCATCGCTGGCAGTGTTCAAGGCCAGGTTGGACATAGCCTTGGGTGGCATGGTTTAGTGGGAGGTGTCCCTGCCCCTGGCAAGGGGGTTGGAACTAGATGATCTTAAGGTCCTTTCCAACCCTAACTATTCTATGATTCTATGATTCATACATTCATAGATTTTTAGTTTCTGATTAACACTTAGCAAAGTGCAAAAACATACACTGAGCAACATCAGACGTATGACAGGTAAGTGATCAATTTTTTAAAATGTAGTAATTTTCTTGAAATGTCCAGAAATCACTCAGAAAATATCTGTATTACAAAAGGAGGAAATGGCAAGTTACACTTGCCCAATAGAGATTAAAAGATGTAAGTTCAAATATGCAAATGTGCAACAGTATAAAGTAGATTATAAAAATCATGCAATAAGGAAGAGAAATAAAAATGACCTTTTTAATACTTTGATTTGTAGTATAGGACTGAGTTTCCAAATTCCTTTCCTGGAATTTAGGAACTAATGTGAGAACTGAGCTCTTCTACACTTTCTTAATTAGATCATTATTGAAATGAAAAATCCTACAACTCATATAAACCCCATATTAAGAAATAAATATACTCACTCCGAAATAGTCAGGAAGTGGGTTATGAGAAAGTCCTGTCGTTTAAACATCATGCTGCTATTTCAGCATAGATAAAGACCATTATTTGACTGCGTCCCATGTAATAAATTAAAAAAACAGGCTTTTCTCATGCACTTTTGTTCAAGTCATCCCTTCCTTTGTCCACTTATCTCTCATGCCCAGATCTGTGTATACTATTCAAACCTCTTCAGATCTTCAAAAAGCAATAGCTTGCCAAAAAAATCCCTGAAGAACCACAGCTAGAGATATCTACTTCCATTCTGTCGAATACGGAATAATGAAATTTCTCCACAAAAATATTCAGTCTAAAATGCAGGACAGTCAAGCAACAATGCATTTAAGATCCTTGAATCATTGCTGTGGTATAAACAGGAAATTTATAGCACTTGAAAGCAACCTGTGGTCCACTGAGTTCAACATTCTGCCTCCAACAGTAACTTCAAAGGGAAACAAATAAACAAAAAACCCAAACCATCACCATTTCAGTAGGGAGTATTTCTGGGGAAGTTTATAATATTGTGCCTAGAAGCTTGCTTATGTCCTAAACTGTGCAAAAAGAGACACTTCTTTTTGTTTCAAACTAACTAAATTGCCAAACAGTTTTAAAAACATCAAACCTGTACTTCTTAAAGGTCTTTCAAGCGGGTCTTTGGTCTAGCCACAGCATTAATTTCCCCCCCTGGTCGCCTGAGGTACATCCAGTTCTATAAAGAAAAAAATTTGTCTGCATAAATATTTAAAAAAGTTGTTCAAATGAAAAGAAAAAACAAGCAAAACAAACCTGCAAAATAAAACCAAACCCAAAACCAACCGAAAAAACAAACAAACAAAACAAACCCAAACAAGAACCCAAACTCAAGATTGTAGCTTTAAATTAGTCAGTTCAGGAGTGCAATTGTTTTACAGTCTATAAAGAAGGATTTCCATTTAGGACCGCTGACAGAAACTAGAACAAGTAATCCTATCTGACATCACTAGCAAGACAACAAAAGGCCATCAGAGAGGGCATCCTCCAGAAGTGTGCTTTTTACACCTATCTGATCCTAATGAGAAATGAGGAGTTGGTGGAATGCTATAATTTCAGAATGCATAGGCAGGGATAGAGAACTTGCAAGGAGCAAGGAGGGATGAGTATTGTAAATGAACGGAAATAAGAACGACCCTGTCTGGAACATCAAATTACTAACCTAATACTAACCAATGATCAAGGAGTTCTTCCCTACACTTACTGTTTATTCCCCTACATCTTATTTCAGCTATTGCTGTTATGTTCCATTGCATCCTAACGTAAGGCTATTTTCCGTCAACCCAGTAAAAACACTAAAGCCTAACAATAACAGGGTGTCACTGGATGTCTATCTCTTCTAATCCCAGAAGAGATGAGTTTCTTGAGTTCCTGGCTCTGCGTGGATGCCCTGATATTACACTGAAGACAGTCCCGGTGAAATAGTGAAAATACTGTCAATAGAATTACACACTAATGGGGCCTGATCACTGAAATTACAATTTTGTAATTTTTGAAATTACAGTTTGGGCATCAAAGGAAGCGAATGACAAAAATCGTAAGTCTTCCTGAGAGACTTCAATTAGATTGCTAAAACTATTCAGGAGAAAGAAGTTCTGGTATTACACATGCCAAGCTGGGTTGCCTGCTATTGTGGTGAGTCCATTCTTCTCTTACAGTCTTTTGGAATTCTTGAATTTGGCATTTCCACCAAAAAAATACTTGTTCTGAGAGGCACATGCTCAGAGCAGGCCTCACACACCAACAGCACAGCCAAAAATGGTCACTCTTTTCAGCAACCCAGCTAGTATGAGAGGCTTCCACCTCAAAGTCCCTTTGGGGCTATCACATAGGTCCCTAGTCCTGAAACATGTTTCCTGAATGAAATCAGCTACATCAACTCAACATTGCCCCCTTACACGCATCTGTTAAATGTACTGCTGTACCAGCATAAATTAACAACACAGTTTGTATTTTCTACAAACTTTTCACAGTGATAATTCTGACTATGTGACTGGCCAGTGCTTAATCCACTGAATAATGATAAATACCTGAACCAGCCTTTAGCTTTTTATGGACAACATAAATAACAAGATATTTATATGCATATTCATGTACACAACAACTTGCACAATTTCAGAGCTTTTTATATTTTCAGACCATTTTTCTCACCCCCAAAAAATGAAAATAAATCATGCAGCTTTGTAGTTTAAGTATTCTGCATGAACTAACTTGGAAGCCAATCAAGCCATATTTATCACTATCTATAACTATTCTGATGGTACAAGCTAGCCAAGCATTACATTTTAACTTTCATCATCTGGTCTTTAGCTCTTTTACCACAACCCTGTTAAAAGATTTAATGTACTTTAGTGCTCACTATCTACAGCATCCTGGAAAACTGAAAAATAACTTTGCTTAAACAGCTTTCTTAGTTTGGCCTCAGTTTTGCCAGGCTTTCTGCACATGTGAGCCCTCTGAACATGACTCATGCTAGTTTAGCATTCTGTGAGCCTTTTAAATCTCTCTGTCTTTTTAAGGTCTCAGATTATACATGTGCTCAAAATTGCATACAGCTGTGCAAACACAATCTTAAAAGCCCCTTCGAGCACTAAAATAATTTTCCCTGCATTACACTCTATCCTCCTCTTCAACACTAACAGTGCTCTGTTTGCTCTTTTATCTTCACTTATGTTATACTGAGTTTGATTCCTTGATTGTTTACTGTCATATGCTGATATTACTCCTCATCTGTGTTTGACAGGATATGCCCTTTAGTGTATACCTTGGCTATTCTAAATCTACTCCTCCATTGTTTCACAATGATCTGCTTGAAGATACGCATTACATTCGCGCATTGCAGTTTCATAATCAAATGGTTCTTCAAAATTAAATTTCATTCTTCTATATTAAGGCCTGCCATAAACTGTTTTTAAACAAAACGGGGTCTTTGTTGTTACAGAGTTGCCCATACCTACCTGGTTCTTTTCGTATGCATGTTATGTGATGGTATAAATCAAAGAGCTACTATTCTGGTGCACAACTAATATAACAATTATTGTCTTAGAGCAGTTAGTTGACTAATTCTCTCATTGTGCTAAAAATTATTTTAGGCTATAGAAGTGACCTGAGATGGAAAGAGTTCGGTCAATCAATACAATGAAGACTCAGAGAAAGTGTTAAATTTTTTCCAAAACTATAACTAATGATGTAATTTTGCACTTAAAAAGGCAGAGGAGGGACATAGAAATGATTGGAGATTAGTTTTCAAAGCTGGTATGGGGTATAATTTTGGTGACAATGACATTTGGAACAAAAATATGTGAGGAATGAAAATTCTGGTATCTAAAAGGCTATTGTCCAATAAATGCATTCTATGATACAAAGCTTCATTTTAATTATCTTTTTAGTTTAAACACACGTGTCAAAAAAAAAAAAAAAAAAAGGAATGACAAACATTGCCTCCTCTCAGCCTAGAAAATGTACTTGCTTTTTTCATGAAAGCACAGAGTAAATCACAGAACCAAGGAACTTATTTATTGAAAAGGAATATTATATTAAGTAATTCATTCCTCTTGCGTGGGTACAATCACTTCCTACTTCATAACTATGCATGTGGATAATTTAATTCTCATACTGATTTTTGAAATGTAAATAGGAAACCAGAAGAAGTCAAAGCTAGTAATACACATAACATACAAAGAATAAAAGACAGTTTATGAGAAGAAATAATTACGGATTTTGTGTCTTAAAAATAATTTTTTATATTTTCTATACTTGGCTTTTTAAAACCTCATTTGTAACTATGAGGAGTTAATATTGCGTTGCAGTCCAAATAGATCTGTCTCTGATTGACAGATTGAGGACAAGAATAAGGCATGGCAGCAGTAAGAGCTGGAACAGAGAATGCAAAAGAGGGATAGGATGTATGAAAGTACGATGAACAAAAGCTCTGATGGAAATATTTCCTATAGCCTTTCTATGACACCTATGCCCAAATCTACCTTTACAAAGGAGATAGAAGCAGTGTTCACTGCCCTTTTGTTAAGCGTGATAGCTGAGACCAGTCAGCTATCATTGCTGATAGCCTTCTCCAGAAAAGATTTTCAATAGTCCAGTGATAGTTAATGAAGGTAACCATGATGCCTATGAGACCAGAAGTGATACCACATGTCTGCGTAAAGGAAGAAGTGAAAGTGTAAGAGAAGGAATATCTGAGCATCTTTTGGGTTCTTTCTTTACCCCAGCCCTACTGCTGGTCAGAGAAGGGACTGAAATAAGGTCCTGAATGCATGCTTCTCTTTTGTTGCTGGATTACTTCCTTCAGCTGCTGATAAAACTATAGGAATACACAGGATTTCTTTTTAATAATTTGCTCTCTAATTACTAGGATCTGCTAACTTGCTCTTTGGATACCGCGCCTTGTGTACTATGAAGTCACAATAAAATTACTTAATTCCTTCTATTTAAATTACTTGATGGAAAATTGCCAATCACATCATATTTTACTCTCTAGGACCTTTGCTCTCCAGTGCCTTGCCCATTTAAGAGATGTCATGCTGTCAATGAATTCTAAATCTGTAGCTTTCATTAAAAAAACCTGAAGCCCTAATAAGAACAGGTGTCCCTGGTGTCCCAGTGAAATAAATAATTAATTTTTAAACCAGCTGCCTTAGGAGATAACAGCAAATACAGTGTTGACAAATACAATGTGAAATATGGTTCAGAATCAGAACTCTGACTTCCAGAGTCAAACATTTACTTCCATGAAAGAGGAAGTCTAGAATTTAGTCTTACTGTTGAAGACTTTCTTTTTTTATGTGCGCACATTCAACTTGCCTGTGGGTTTTAGAAGAAAAGCAGGAATTCTAGGCCCCCTTTATGAATATTTACTTGAAAAAATTACATTGATTTTTATTTTTGCTTTTTTTGTAAAGGAATCTCATTGTCACCTTAGGCAGAGTATAAAAGTGGCATGCTTAAAATTTGTGAAACAGCAAATTGAATTTGAAGTAAAATATCTTGTATTGCACCCCCAATAATATTTCCTTGACAAAAGATTGTGCTATATCTTATTCCTGGTACAACTACTTTGTGTTAGCTTGGATTGTAGATTTTGTGATTGTTTTCTTTTTTTTCCTCTCCAGGTGGTGGGTCACTAGAACTTTCATGGATAACTTCTACACAAAAAAACATATTTTCATATTCGCTATTGATATTTAATGCATAATCTTCTAAATGACTAGGGACCTCCCAAGAACTGCTGTTAGTTTTTGTTTGTTCCTTTTTCAACATGCAAGTATAAACACCAAGAGCTTTAATTAACGTTAGGAGAATTTTCCTCCTGGGGCCTAAAATCTGCATGTCTAAATTCCCCCACAGACTTCTTAGTCCTGGTAGAATTACTGAAATAACTTATTCTTAGCAATATTTACATGGTGTGCCAGGCAACTTTCAGTACGAAAATCACAGAGACATAAGAATAATCAATTAGTACTTGCTAGGAATGCTCTTTCCCCCTTGGCTAGGAGATGAAAGCTGAATTATTATTTCACAAAATGGTTTGGGTTGGAAGAGACCTTAATGATCATCTAGTTAACAAATGCAAATGCACAGAGAGAATGCATTCAATCTGTGAAATAATTTTTGTCCATTTTAGGAAAAAAAACATTATGAATGTCATAACTACCCATTCCTGATGACATTTTTAATTCCTTGAATGAGCACTAATAGTTTAGAATGTTAAAGCCAATTTACTTGGTTATATGAAATAAATTCCAGTTGGAATGGAAAAGATATTGTGTTAATGAATACTGAGGAGAAAAAGCAAAAAAAAAAAAAAAAAAGCTACAGGTCAATGCTAGATACTTTTCTTTCATTTAGAGGACTCTGGAACAGGAATATTAGAGTAAGAAAAGTATATATTCAGATGTTAACATTTCTATTTCTGCATGTCTTAAGACAGGTGAGACTGAAATGGATAAATTCATATTTCTATCTCAGTTTTATTTTCTTCATTCTTTTACACTTACTGTGTATATAAATTATACATCTGAATGAATATTAATAGCAGCCTCCATGGATTTGAAAACACAAACACAGGATGATTTCTGAACTTGCCACTGTTATTCACCTAAGAGCACTTTGTTAAGAACAGTTTCACTTTCACTGAAGCATATTTATAATTTCTTGAGTAAAAAAACTCCAACCAACTCCCTTTGTCATATGTAAAATTTTCTTTTTTTTTTCTCTTGAAATATGCAATTACAAGCAGTCAAAAAATGCAAGAAAATAGATTTCATTGTTAAAATAAGTTAAAGATACTCATAACCAAGAAAATGAAAACCATTATCAACAACACAAAATAGTGTAAATAAAAATTACTAAGAATGGAAGGGAATGTCTTTAATATGGAAGTGCTAAAATAATCACAGTTCCCACAAAACCACTCCAGGAGAAAAAAGTGGGATGAGGGGAGAGGGATAAGCAGAGGAGGTTCAGGAGTTCTTATGTATAGATCACATAAAAAAGTACTTTCTACTGTTGAACAATGTCTTGAAGTAACCTCTTTTTCCTGTAATCAACAAAATTATTCAGCAAAGAGTGATAGCAGCCGTAATCATTTCCATAGTGTATGAGTAAGTCCGACTAAGGCACAGATAACTTTTCATTAAGACACGTATGCTAATAGGAGTTCTCAGGAAACTGCCACCTTCACTTGCACATGTCCACACTCAAAGACACACACAAGATGGAGATACTTAAAACAAAATTGTACATTCTGCTTATATGCTTCTCTTTCTGTGATGTTTTTGCCTGTAAAAAGCTGTATAGGGAAAATCATAAATAACTTCTTGGCCCTGAGTGCTTTTCTTGAAGTTCCTACCAAATACAAAAACACTGCTTTCCACTTTTAACATTTTGAGCCACCAAACAGTAAACAGGAACAGTATGAGCAAGATTAAGAGTCTGAAAGTTCCTGCAGCTATTCAAAGATTACTCTTCTACACAGTCTGCAAGAAAAACTGTTGCTTTTGGCTTAGCTGAGGATACCCAGTACTTCTTATGTCAGGCTGAAGATAATAGATGAAAATGTTGCATATGTACACGAGTAGCTTGGGAGGGAAACAGATGCTTTAAACTTGCCTCTGTGAAGCACTGAGAGCGCAGATGGAGAATATGCTGTTAAAACATAGCCATTATATTACTTTTACTATCCCTAGTCTGAAGAAAACAGAGACCAGTTAAGAGCTACCTTGTCTGGAGATTCACTTAGGGTAAACATTAGCATACCCAGTGTTAATAAAACATGCTTAGAAAGTATCTTATGGTAATGTGTATTATATATCAAGCTGAGAAGCACAAGATGCACAGGGAGCCAGAACCTGGTGTCTTGACCGGCAGCATGTTCTCAACATAAAACCTAGTGACAGGTAGAGGGTGTAGACATATGGAATTAATTATGCAGCTCAGGAATAAAAAAGAGGTGGGAATCAGAGAGATGGAAGCTCAAGTTTGGTTCTTATTCGTACGTCAGCCTAAAGTAATACAGTTACTAAGGACAGTGTAATAGTGCAGTATTGACTTAAACTAAGAGACAGAAAGGTATTTAAATGTCATTAATCTTCAATGAACAAAACAAAACCCACAAGTTGCTATGTAGGGGAGATATGCCTAGTCTACACCTGAGCATTCCCCACTAGGCTCTAAAAAGGGATAGACAATTGATGTGATCTCTTTTGAAGAATCATGTTAAAGTGAGTTAAAATACTCTCTACAAGGGCTGATACAATTCCACTGGCTATAAAAACAGACTTTTCCACAAAGGAAACTTGAATTGCCTAATGCTAGGGGAGATGAATTCAAGCCTAAGTATGAGACAGGCATGATTTGTGTATTTTTATTCTTTTTTCTTCCTTTGTTTTTGAAAAGTAGATAATTCCAGTGCTACATGGATTGAAGGTGGCATTAAACATTTAAGTTTCAACTTAGATGGACCTTAGCTGATCAGGATATCAATCACTGTCAATCAACCATTGTTTGCTCTTCACTCCTACTCACACCTTCAAGCCTAAAATCTAACTCATACAGTAATTGTTTAGAAAACATAAATACATCTCTCTCTCCAACTATAAATTCTGTTCAGAAACAAACAGCATTATCAACTTTTTTTGATTTAAAGGACTAAGTAAACTCACTTTCAGTTAAAATTCATTGAGTACTTGATGACATGCTGAGCAAAGAACAGTAATAGAAATTATTGGCTTCACAGAACAAATATAGTCCATGCAATACACTGCAATTCAAAAACATCCAATAGATGTGACAATGCTTTCCCACATTGCTAGTGAAACTCATGGATTTGATGTTAATAAGAGGTATGCTCTTCAATAGTTGGATAATGAAAAGTTGAGAGAGGGTAGAATCTTACCTAGAAAATTCTGAACTATTGTTTTACTTTTTTAGCATTCCTCAGGGCAATAAGAAAAACAGGTGACACACACCTACACTGTTAAAATCTTGACATACTTATTCCCACTCTTTTACGTTCTAGTCTATAAAAAAACCCTGACATTATTCAAAAGTAGCAATTCCAACAAATAATAACTAAATTATAGTTATACATTAGGTTGTAAACAATAACAACAAACCTAGTAGTTTTTAGCTGAATTGTCATCCTTCTATTAACTTGCCTTCAAAATAAAAAAAAAACAGACAAATAAACCAAAAATCTGAGAAAAATACAGTAAAAAACATTAAATCCTGACTTTCCTGAAATCAGTAAGAATTTCCACAGGAGTAAGATTGTTTTCTGACTGTCTTCAGCTGACTGAAGATGTTATAAATTAACATATTGTTCTGATTAACAGCTATCTTTGGACATAGATGTATACCAAGTGTAACTTTCTATATGTAAAATGTAAACCATGCTTATAGCTTCTTCACCTTGCTTATAGCTATTTCCTTTAAAAAAACCCTGATTATTTCAAAGATCTGTCTGTTGATGAAGTATTGAAAGATGTAAACAGCTTGTTGTAAAGTATTATGTTTTTCAGCTTTGTTTGGCTTTAAAATACATGCTTCACTTATGAGAGATAATGGTACATGGACCAAGGTGATCTTGAAAAGTGACCAACCAAAAAATTTGTATTGGGATTTATGTGTAGATAAATTAGAACAGTTGCACAATTGAAGTGGTTGTTGACCTATTTCTAAGAGCCTGTTTGACTTACATGGTCATCATTACATAAGCTAAATATCAGATATGATATAAAAGCATATATCAACATTAATTGCATATGTTCTGATGAATCCTTAATTGCTGAATTCTGTGAAATATGAGAAAGGGTACTCTAGGTATGCCAGTGTGGGGAACTTAAATACTAAAACTGAGAAGACTCTGAAACATAGACAAAAGATGAGCACAAGCTTTAAGAATTTAAGGTTAAGTTCAGACTTAGGTGCTGAAATTCCACCCTTCAAATATCTAAGACTTGTCACTAGACAGAAATTCATTACGTTATCAAATGCTACGGTACCTTTGCTCCATACTTTCTCACCTGGAAAATAGTCTACAAATTTGTTTCTATTCAATGCTCCTCAGACATAGCATTACATAGAATCAAAATACTACCACCATTTCAAAAAAATTAATACCATTTATCTTAGAGATTTTCTTATTTTTCTTTTTTCTAAAAGATTAGCCATTGAAGCACAATAATGACAACGATGTCAACAACAAAAATAATATGGGGCAATGGTTTTCAAAACTCCCAGAGTGTGATTGTATTCACCCATCAACAGTAAGTAAGAAAAATACCTTTGATTTCCAACTTAAACCACTACAAATCATACAATCATAGAATCATAGAATAGTTAGGGTTGGAAAGGACCTTAAGATCATCTAGTTCCAGCTCCCCTGCCATGGGCAGGGACACCTCACACTAAACCATGCCACCCAAGGCTATGTCCAACCTGGCCTTGAACACTGCCAGCGATGGAACATTCACAGCTTCCCTGGGCAACCTATTCCAGTGCCTCACCACCATCACAGTAAAGAATTTCTTCCTCATATCCAGGCGAAACTTCCCCTGTTTAAGTTTGAACCCGTTACCCCTTGTTCTCTCACTACAGTCCCTCATGAAGAGTCTCTCCCCAGCATCCCTATAGGCCCCCTTCAGATACTGGAAGGCTGCTATGAGGTCTCCATGCAGCCTTCACTTCTCCAGGCTGAACAGCTTATCCAACTTTCTCATCCTATCTTCATATGGGAGGTGCTCCAGTCCCCTGATCATCCTTGTGGCCGTCCTTTGGACTTGTTCCAACACTTCCATGTCCTTTTTATGTTGAGGACATCAGAACTGCACACAATACTCCAAGTGAGGTCTCACGAGAGCAGAATAGAGGTGCAGGATTATCTTTATTATACCTTAATTGAAACAGTCTTTTTAGAGATCACGTATTTATTTAGATTCTGAATCCAGTTTTGGCATTAGGGAAAGAAGTTCCAAATAATGACCACACATAGCAATCATAATTTCTCTCTAAAAGTATCTTCCTGTAAGGGTATGGCTTGGATGTCAGTTAGTAATTAATGCTAAAAAAACCCAAACAAACAAAGTAACAACAAACCTAAAACCATCAAACAAAAATCCCCCGAAACAAACAAAACCAATACAGTGGTAAAACTACAAAGCGTAACTTGGTGCACATAATCCTTAAATCCCACTTTCACTTCCTAATCCAAACCAGGACACATCAAAATTGAGATCAATGCAAAAACGCTAACACAAATACAGATGTGTATTTTTACATTGAAAGGCAAAACCAAAAACCCTTGAAAAACAAACAAACAAATAAACAAAAACCAAAAAACTCCACTGACATTTTCAAAAACTGGATTAAAAAAGACAGCCAAAACCTAAATTCATGCATCTTATTTCTGATGTGGAGGCAAAATTCTTTTACTTATTTGTTAACCTGCCTAAATCATCATAGATGGCTGCATGGAAGATAGATGTTCTGATGTGTGAACAAGAATTTGAGAACTGTGCAGAGCCTATAACACAGTCGATAAGTTGAGAGCACAGACTGTAAACTCATTTTCCTGAATATGACTTTTAATTTTGAGCTAGACACATGAGCAAAGTACTTGAAAACTCACATCAACACTTTGCAACTTGCAGATGACTACCAAGTGGCCTAATTTTTTACTAACATTATAGGAAGAAATTGATTTACAGTAGAAGACAACTTTGCTGTAGCAGTTAATACCACATTTACATGCCTCTATAATTTACTTCACTTACAGCTGTCTCTTTTATTAATATTCATTATAAAAGAGCTCTTTTAATATTGCTTGATTTGACAGGAATGCATTAGCTATGACAAATGCTTTATAATGTGCTCAGACAATATTAATACAAGCAGAACCTCCAATAATTGCTGTTACTTAAATACAAAGATTTTCTTTTTTTTATTTGAATTTACTCTTTCTTCTCTTGTTCCAGCCCTTCACTAATGTAAGTTTTGAAAACTATACATCAGTCAGAATCACTCCTAATCTTAGTAGCTTGACAGACCACATGAAAAATTGAACTAATTCAGTCCTTTCAGATATTTTAAGATACAAAAATTGTTATGGTGTTTTGTTTGTGGTGGGATGTTTTGAACAGAAGTAAATAACTTCCCTTAGTTGTGATCTCTATTTTATGTAACAGTAAACAAATTCTTCCTCCTTAGGAGAGGACTTGATCATAAAAATTCCTTAGCCCTATGTACTCTGAGATCACAGTCAGAATGTTTACAAGCATAAAGTATAATAAACCTGGCTTCCAGGTTTACTACAGCACTACACAGCTGTAATAAGATTTTCCTGAAGAAATAGGTCTGAAGTTTCAGAGCATACATAAGTACTATCACAAATTACACTAAAATTTTGCAACATAAACAGGTAATAAAATCAGTCTGTACGTTCATAGTGCAAAGAGACCCATGGACTAGGAGCCATTATAAAAACTATTTACAGAACCCTGATGTACAGAGGGTAGAATCCATGACCCAGCATTTATCATCAATGATATAATAATCACAGCTCAGCTTCACAGAATCAGAGAGTGGTTTTGATTGGAAGACACCTTAAAAGTCATGTAGTACCAACCCCCCTGCCATGGGCAGGGACAACTTGAACTAGACGAGGTTGTTCCAAGTCCCATCTAACCTGGCACTGAGCACTCCCAGTGATGGGTCAGCCACAGTTTCTCTGGGCAAACTGTGCTAGTGTCTCACCACCCTCACAGTGGACATGATACTATTTTAATAAATAAATATTTGAAAGAATATAAGTATGTTCATTAATTCACTCAGAACAAAACACTGAAAAACAAGTTACTGAAAAACAAGTTGCTGGAAAACAGGTGCTACCAGGTGTCATAATACAAGTCTATTTGTCCCCAGGCAAAGAGTTGCCAAAAATTTTAAACTACGCACACTATAATCAATTGTCTCAATTTCTTGTGTTTTCTAAGACATTAATATGATATATTTTAACAGTCTAAGTGAGATGTCAAAGTTCTTGAGATAAACATTTGTCATGCTCATACTTAGCATAGCCTAGACTCTACTTTCTAGAAAGCCAGGCCCCCAGCCATCTTAAATATTCAGAGAGAGCATTTCTCATTTCTGGTATCAATGGCAAACAGGTAGTTTATTCAAACAATAAATATTTTTAACTCTCTATAGTCCAGTTTTTGAAATGCAGAAGGTGTGACTACTGAAGAGTAGTATGTTCATAGTACACAGCAAAGCATGTTCATAGCTTTATGTAAGCTTACCTGACTGGACTGAATAGGAGTAAACAAGCAAGTTTTGTTAGTATAATTTTAAAGCAGATAATTCACTTTGTTATGTTTTATCAGTTATATTTTTTTTCTATTGAAGTTGTTAATGTTGTGATCTGTGAGGCCTGGTAAGTGATCCTCCCCAGGGAAGCAACAGTCCCTTCCTCTATGGAGACAGAAATACTCATGGCTTGGCAGAGAGTATGGCACAAATCAAGTGCCTCAGATTCATTTTGGACTAAAATTTGTTGTGGAATATGCAAAACAAAGAAATATAAATACCAGACAGACAGGTAGTTACAGTACCCTAGTAAACCCTAAAGGTCTTCATGGAAACTGTGTGTTTAACATCCATAAGCATGTCTGACCTGGAAAACAAGCCATAATTAATGCATGAAAACAACAAAAGAAGCTGTAAACAACTGTACTGCTAATGAAGTCCTATGCTTATCATCAGAATTATTCATTCCCTTAGAGGTTCAGGAAAGGAATCTTGTCTATATCACACAGATGCTTCACTAGCCTAGCTAAGAGGTTAAGGAAATGTTCCAAATAATAAATGTTATTTGAATTAGAGAATCATAAACAGGTTGCATTGGAAGGAATCTTAAACATCATCTAGTTCCAATACCATCCCCCTTCCCCTCCATGGAATTTTATTTCTTATAATTTCCATCTGAGTAAAAAAACCCAAACAATAGGTTGCCAAAGCACAGTTCAGTTCATATAATCAGAGAAATATTTTAAAACTAAACTAAACAAAACAAACCAATAAGAAACCCCACATCAAATGTACCACAAAACTTTCTTACTTTGCTAAAATATCACATCTTGTCTCTCAATTCAGAGACTGCTCAAACATGTAGCAAATGTAGTAATGACCTTGAAAAAGATAAGCATGTTCTTCAAACTTGCAGTGCAGGACTCAGTAGGCAAAAGGGTGGGCTCAGCCACCGGAAAGCTCTCCCCACCAACCACAAAACAAGTGTCCACACAGTAGCTGTAGCTCAGAGTATGATGACACGCTACTAAAAGAAGATAAATGCACTCCCAAATATGAAAGGTTGGAAATGTCAGCAATATATCTCGTAAGTTCCATAATGACAACCATCTTGATTAGAAACAGTGTCTACAGTATCTGAGGAAGAGAAAACCACAAAGTTTAAAGGAGCACAGCTCTGTGCAAGAGCAGGAAAGTTAGTTCTTTCCAGCTTTCTGGTTTGGGTTTTGGGTTTGAGTTTTTTTTGGGATTCTCTACTAGTTTGCTTGTGGGTTGTGGTTTTGACGTGTCCTGGACGAACCAGATTAGTATTCGCAACACTTGGATTTTTATGTTTTCCCCCCTTTGCATAATTATTTTTTTTTCCTGAGTATTCTCATTTCAAGGGTTTATTAAAAGTGTCCTGGAAAGAAGTTCTGCATTTTTAAAAATTTCTTTAAAGTACTAGAAAGACCATCACCTGAAGGAAACAATGAGACAGATTTCCAGTCACAGATGGTTCTCCTACACTGTTACTGGTGGACAAAAACGTGACACAAAGTGCTGCAGGGTTGACAACCACGCTGGTAATGCTAATTAGCAGGAGTGGGCCAATCAAAACTCCATTTATTTTCTTCCTCTGTTTAAAGCTAGCTAGCAATTGTGGAAAGCTTAAAACAAAAAGACAGCAGGACACAGTCATGAAGCCATCTTCACAGCTGTGATACAGGGCAAGCAAAGACCTTGATGTGGAGCTAGACAAACCATTGGAAATGTAAAAGGACACTCAGTAACAACTCAGTATTTGTGAACAGCCATCACAGTGGACAGCTTGAAGAATCCCCTGGCATAGAAAAAACAGAACTACAAACAAGAACTTCACACTTGTGCAGTGAAATATGTGAAAAATTCTGAATAACAAAAAAGTGACAATTAAAGGTTTAAATTTGCAGAAGCAAGCTGTGTGATCTTCCTTTAAATTTAGTCAAACACATTAGTTAAGTACCATTATGTAGTGCGAATATTCAGTTATTTGCCTTTCAAACAATTTTGTGAGCCTTGAATGAGTGCCCTGACTTTGACTCAAAAAGTCATTCAGTTATCTGCCAAAAACATGAAAAGGAGTTGCAGCCCCTGCACAAATGGAGGTTGGACCTCCGAATCCAGCAGGGCAGCAGTTTTGTCTGTATAAAATTTATGTTTACTCCATTAGTTTCCATGTTGTTCTTCTGCTCATAATAGGCATAATTCACCTTCTCCACTCAGAATTGCAGTTACCCTGTTCATTGTTGATACCTGGAGCAGGTGCTGCAGGACTCGTGACACAAGTACCTCAGGCTGGCAAACTACAGTGAGAAATGTTCAGGAGAAATGAGGACCCTTTTAGTTCCCCTCTTCATCTTCGTAAATCAGTATCTGACAATCCAGGTATCTAGGTAACATGCATGAATGTATCTACATTTAAAGAAAACCAGCTACCTGGCTTATGCTTCCAGAAAGTATTCTTGTAGATGGATTAGTGTGTGTGTATTTTCACGAGGGAAGTGTCAGTCATAAGCTTATCGCCACAAAGGCAATTGTTACTGGGTTAAAAATTCCCAGTTCTTAGCAGTTTGAAATAAAAGAGCTGATTCACATTGTGAGATATTGCCATCCATGCTATTGATCTTGCACAGAAGATTTCACCATGTATCATGCTCACAGGCACTGTGAGCATTGTCAGTCCTATGCATGCACACACATTAGGCGTGTCCCCCCCTGCTAATGATCTATTACATTATGCTGCTGAAACTCATTTACACTAGTTATACTCTGTGAGGGAGACAACACATTAACCCTTCTCCAAACCATTACCCCTGCCTTGTGTCTGGAGGTGTAACAAGGACCTAACAACTAGGAAGCATGTGCAGGAAAAGTATGGCGAGGTTATTAGGCAAGATCTGCAATGTATTTCAGGATCCCTTTGCATTACCGTTAATGGCTGCTGATATATTTTCTTATACTTGAAAGCAGGGAAAACGTAACCATCTTTTACTACTGGGAAATGTCAGTTTATTAAGGGCGACTACCACAAGCAAATTTGACTAGATAGCTGAAGTGGGTAATATGTTGAAGCAACTTTCACATGGATCTGCTAAAATGGTGTTAGAAACTTGCAGCTATTAAAGCAGCAGAGCAGAAAATGAACCAGAAATAGCAAAAAGTAAAATGTAGCTAAAGAATGGATTAAAACTGCATGGCAGCTGTCTCAGGACTCCTCTGATAAGGTGAATAAACTACAAAGTACATTGGAGTGCTCTAATGTAAGAAAATGGCTATGTGCAAGCAGAAATGAGAAAATTGAAAAGTGTGATAAAAAAGTCTGATTTTTAAAATTTGCATTCTCTGTAATGCTTATCTGAAAACATGGGTTACTAAAAGTAATGCCACTGTCTATGTTTTAACCAGTACAGACCTACTGGATTCAATAAGCAGATCCTTTTGAATCTTCTAAAATGTTTACTGTAGGGCTTAAAACTAATCAGAGGTGGAACAAGGAAGTGGAAACTACTATATTCCGATTGAAAGAAATAAAATGGTTGAAAGTATACAACTTGGGAATTAAAACATGAATTTTAATTCTCACTTATTCAAATTCTATAGCAGGTATAATAATAGAAAAAAGTTAGTTTTCCAGAGAAATAAACCATATTTAATTATCTGGAGTCAGTTTTGTAACTTAATTAAGGACACTGAGACTGGGTATAGGCAGCTTTGCATCATAGAGCCTTTGTATACCAAGACAAATCTATACCAGCAATTGTAATTTTCTAGGTCTTCATTTAATCAAACACTATTCACTTGTCCAGTCCTGTACAAAACACAAAAAGATAAAATATTATGATCTAGGTAAGGCATACTTCAAGAATCAATCTTTGAGCTTTGAAAATGCATGTTGTTTGACTGAAATCAAAGAATTGGTCTCATATTTAAATTTTAGAACTTAATTAAACTTGCCACATAAAGGACTTCATTAAAGAAAACCTCAAATGTATAATACACAAGTTCTGCAGTCTCCACACATTTTTCGGGGAGGAGTCAGGAAGAAAAAATATATATTTGAAACCAAAAAATACAGTATGCCCACAGTTTTCTCTGATGTAATATTGACCATTGTCCAGAGGAATTCCATTATTAATTCCTGAGTTAAATCAATAGATTTTGTCAAATGATTATAAGAATACTACATGAGATTTTGTATATATTAAAATCCTCAGTGTAAACATGTTTTGTCTTGATTGTGGAATGAAGCTATTTTCAACTTGCAATCTTTGGATATTGCTACACCTCCCAGCTATTAGGAGTTGTTTTACTATTAGATTGTTGTCTTAATGCAAATTTTTATAGACTGTAATCAAAATACTGTTCACGTTCCCTTTGATACAGTAAATAATGAAGTTGAATGCATCTATCCCATTTGGTCTTTTGCTATTAAACCCTTCCGAAATAGTTGTATTAGATCTTCCCTAAGTTTCCACTCAATTTTATGATTTTCTTTGGAAATAAAATAGATAATAGAGTTAATTTAAAGTACTAAAAGAAACAAAACTCTTTACATTCCTCCATAATCCTTAAAAAAAAAAAAGCTTTTTCACAAGGCTTCCTGGAAAAATCATTAGACCAGTCATTCCTGGTCCTGATATTTAACCATGTACTCCCAAGTCATCTTCATGTTTACATGTAGTCCCCAACTTTTTAATAAATTATTATTCTCTCCCAAGAACAATACATTTTGTTGTATTAAAAACATTTGATTCAATGAATCTCCAGCTCATCTTTATTACTTGCCCAGAACTCCAGTTTTTGTTCCATTTACAATTTGCAAAGAAATTCCAATTCTTTGCAGGCAGCTGAGATGTAAGATTTTACTGAAGTTAAGACACTACTCCAAAAGGATTTCACTGGAATATTTCTACACCAATTTGTGCCTTGTACCCTGGATTGCATCCCAAGGCCTATAATTAGAGGCTTAAGTCCACTTAATATGTTCCATATTCATTCTGTATCATTCTAATAGCTTCGATAATTTTTAACTTCTCCACATTCTAGAGCTGTGCAAACACAAACAATTAGCATGCTTATCCTTTATCAATCAAATACGTAATCTCACAAAAGCAATTTTAGGTAAGAAAGTCTAACTTTCTATCAATTCATATTCACTGTCTTTATACAATTGCATATTTACTTCAGTACTCAGGTCCCCTGACAGCTGTTGCTTTATTTTTCCCAAGACTGGTATCAAGCTGATAAACCTATAAATACTTATTTCATCCCATTTACCTTTAGTGAATATTGACACAACATTAAGCTTCTTCTAATCCTCTGGATTTCCTATAGTGTCTACAAAGTACAGAAAACCAGAACAGTTTATCCAGAAAGGTCTTTCTCTGCTTTTCTTTTTTCAAAAAAACATTTTTTTTAAAAAAAGCAACTTTTTCTGATCTGAGGTCAAATTTCGTACATGTGGTTAAATACACTTAATATTATTAAAATGGAAAGCATTTAAACATCAACATTATAATCAAGTTTACATTAGTAAGCTGGTTTTTTGCCTTCTCAAATCAAATCTATCAGACACATTTTCATGGTTACTGTTACTCTTCAAACTGCCATGATGATATTTATTCTTGTATTCATAGAACCATAGAATTATAGAATCATAGAATAGTTACGGCTAGAAAGGACCTTAAGATCATCTAGTTCCAACCCCCCTGTCATGGGCAGGGACATCTCACACTAAACCATGCCACCCAAGGCTCTGTCTAACCTGGCTTTGAACACCACCAGGGATCGAGAATTCACAACTTCCCTGGGCAACCCATTCCAGTGCCTCACCACCATCACAGTAAAGAATTTCTTCCTTATATCCAATCTAAACTTCCCCTGTTTAAGTTTTAGCTTAAAACCCCCTTGTCCTATCACTACAGTCCCTAATGAAGTGTCCCTCCCCAGCATCCCTATAGGCCCCCTTCAGATACTGGAAGGCTGCTATGAGGTCTCCATGCAGCCTTCTCTTCTCCAGGCTGAACAGCCCCAACTTTCTCAGCATATCTTCATATGGGAGGTGCTCTAGTCCCCTGATCACCCTCGTGGCCCTCCTCTGGACTTGTTCCAACAGTTCCATGTCCTTTTTATGTTGAGGACACCAGAACTGTACACAATACTCCAAGTGAGGTCTCACGAGAGCAGAGTAGAGGGGCAGGAGCACTTCCTTCGACCTGCTAGTCATGCTCCTTTTGATGCAGCCCAGGATACGCTTGGCTTTCTGGGCTGCAAGTGCACACTGCCAGCTCATGTTCATTTTCTCATCGACCAACACCCCCAAGTCCTTCTCTGCAGGGCTGCTCTGAGTCTCTTCTCTGCCCAACCTGGAGCTGTGCCTGGGATTCCTCCAACCCAGGTGGAGGACCTTGCACTTGTCATGGTTAAACTTCATCAGGTTGACATCAGCCCACCTCACAAGCGTGTCAAGGTCCCGCTGGATGGCATGCCTTCCCTCCAATGTATCAACCGAACCACACAGCTTGGTGTCATCGGCAAACTTGCTGAGGGCGCACTCAATCCCACTATCCATGTCACCAACCAAGATGTTGAACAAGACCGGTCCCAACACTGATCCCTGGGGGACACCACTCGTTACTGGTCTCCAGCTGGACATGGAGCCATTGAGCACAACTCTTTGTGTGCGGCCATCCAGCCACTTCTTTATCCTCCGAGTGGTCCACCTATCAAATTGATGTCTCTCCAATTTAGAGACAAGGATGTCATGTGGGACAGTGTTGAATACTTTGCAGAATTCCAGATAGATGACATCAACTGCTCTCCCCCTGTCCATCAGTTTCATTGCCCCATCACAGAAGACAACCAGACCGGTCAGGTAAGATTTCCCCTTAGTGAAGCCATGCTGGCTGTCACCAAGCACCTTGTTGTTTTTCATGTGCCTTAGCATGGTTTTCAGGAGAATCTGCTCCCAGATTTTGCCAGGCACAAATTTTGCGAATATTTGAAATAAATATTCATTTATTTCCTATAATAATATTCTGAATTAACATAAATTCTTCTAGCTCCTTTGATAGGAATTCCATAAAAGAAGAGTTTTAATACTGGAAGACTGCTATTTCAGGTATCATGATGGAGTACAGAATGCACAAAAATTAAAGTATAAATACACAATAATTCTTCAAGATGCTTGAAAAACTATATGGATTTTGAGAATAAGAGACTCCTAATATACTTATTCTGAAGTTATAGGTGTGCCCAGCCTAAATTACCTAAACCAAGCCATTTAGTACATGGAAACTAAAGTCTAAGAAGCACAGAATTCAAGTGTATGAAAACGAACCATGTGTTTACTTTTGTCCTCAGATACGGCAGTCACATCTATGTTTTGTCTAAGATAACTTGATGTTTGCTGGTGCTGAAAATACCTTACTAAGGTTAAAATGAGTTTAGGCTTATTTACATGACAACTCAGTGTCAGGAAACGTTAAAAACCACAATAAATTTCTTTATTTATTTTTTTCTTTTTTTAGGTGTAAGAAGGGGGACAGCGGTGGGAACTGAGAAAGTATTTGGTCCTGCCTGATATTATAGTTTCTGTTATCTTTGTTTGACTGGGAATAAACACAAAATGAATATTTGCAAAGCCTAACTCCATTAATACAGTAAGTAGAAGGTATATTTTAGCAAAGGAATGACATAGTACCAAAGAATTTAATCTATGAGACTTCTCCAGCTAAGGAAAGTAATCACTGCCCTCTAATACTTTAACTACATTGTTAAAAAATGTGGAATACCAAATGGAAGATAGAATAAATATAACTTGCAAAATAAAATTGTTCTTAACATTCTTACAGTAGTTTTGAATAGTACTTAGTTTTGGCCTGTTTCTGAGAACACTTACTAGATGTAAGTAGGATAGCCTGTTTATAGAAATTATGAGTTCTGCTATGCTGAGTTCTTGTAACATAAATGATCTGGTTAAAGCAGATACCCCTATGCTTATTAATACAACTGTCCCAGCTCCAGTTGTCTTTACGTGACTCTGAATGGTACTGTAAGGGCACAGTAAATTTACTTACATTCTTAACAACACCCTCCTCCTTTCTTGGTTTAGGCATGGCGAGAACATGACATGAACACCAAAAGAAAATAATCTAAGCAAGCTCTAAAGCATCTTTGGAGATAAAGTTACCTTTGCCTTAGAAATGTCCCACACAAAGCTAAACCAAACCTCAAATAGATAACAAACAACTACTTCTTATTTCTACACCGTCCAGACAATACAATTTCAGCTTGAAGAAACATGGATCACTAAAATGAAGACTTACCTACTTTTCTGTTGCCTCCTCATTAAAAAAATTCCAGACTCACTAAAACCTGACCCACTTACCTGAGAGCAGTGGATCAAGAAGTTTTTGCTCCATTCCATATTAGCCCATAAACTGACGAAATAAACTATTTTACAATAGTAACAATCTTCTGAGACTGATGTTTTACAACAAAAACTTGAAAAAGGATCAAGGACTGCAATACCACTTTTTTTTTTTTAAATTCCAGTCATTAGGAATTGTAGAGCCTTCAGACCTGTCCTATTAGCTAGCACCAGTGCCACCCCCAACATAACAACAAAACAACAAAACACACCACGAAGGATGAGTCATTAAGCAGATACATGCTATAGTACTTGAGCCAGTTTTTAGAGCAATACTGGAGAATAACTTTTGAATAGGTACCTGATAAACAGATTACTCCCAAGGTTTCCAGCAGTTTGTCATGGTTTAAGCTGTAAACCATGCAGCCAGTTCACTCACTCTACCCTCTTTCTTCCCCCCCCACTCCAAGTGGGGGGGGGGGGAAATGGGGAGAAGAATCGAAAGAATGTAACTCCCACGGGTTGAGATAAGAACAGTCCAGTAACTAAGGTATAACACAAACCACTACTGCTACCACCAATAATAATAATGACAAGGGAAATAAAAGGGAAGAGGATACAACTGCTCACCACCCGATGACCGAGCTGTGAACCAAACTCTTCCGGGTTCCTGCCCCCAGTTTTACATCCTGGGCATGACGTGCTGTGGTATGGAATACCTCTTTGGTCAGTTTGGGTCAGGTATCCTGTTTCTGCTTGCTCCCAGCTTCCCCTCCCCCCTGGCAGAGCATGAGACTCAGAAAGTCCTTGGTCAGACCAAAACATTCTAAGCCGTGACTATAAACATCGGTGTTATCAGCGCTGTTCCCAAGCCGAAAGTCAGAAACACAGCACTGTGCCAGCTACTACGAAGGAGAAAAATGAGTGCTGCTGCTGAACCCATGACACAGTTACAACTGTGCGGATGCAGCAACCAAGCTGATATCTCCTTGAGATACTATGAAAGGCCCTATTTAATGTTTCAATAGAAAATGCTTTTTAGGCATAGAAAAAATACCACTGTTTGTATTGGACTTCCATACTGATTCAATAGGCTGATCAGATGTTGTGACTGACAGCAGTTTCTATCTGCAGGATTATTCAAGCATAAAATTGTTGTCAAGGCAGTCCTAATCAAAAGCAGCTGGGTGCACAGGAAACACATGGTGTTCATATGACAATGCTTTCAGCATACATAGATGCAAGAAAAGAAGGATTTTACTAAACATTCATGATCAATTGAGGCACACATAAATTACTGTAATTTTTATATCGCCATTTAGCTACACTCCGAAAGAAAGAAAAAGCCCTAGTTTTACACAGAGATCAAAAGAGAAGCTATTGTCTTCCAAATTACCATTCAGCTCTAACACAAAATTGGTACAACAGTCTGTGGAATGCTGATAACATTTTATGCTGCAGTTAGCCAGAGATTGTCTGAAGTACAGAAAAGTCAAAGCATAGATGATTTAAAGTGAAAGATGTTGTCGCACGGTTAAATTTTACTGGTTTGGGCTGAATTTCCCAAGCATGTGATTAAGAGAATGGGTAGCTGTGAATCAGTAATCTCCAATTTCCAAGCAAATGAGAAAAGAATCATAAAATGAGAACATCTTTTGCAGACTATAGTTTCTTTTAAAGGTTTTTCATTAACTGAAGTTAAAAAAGTTGAACTTTCAGAATGGGATAATTGAGAAGTAAGCCACAAAGCCGTATAGCTGGCTCTGAAATCCATCTGTGTTGTGCTAATTACTGAGCAATTATTTCACACTTGCAATTTTGGAATGCTCCACCCAATGTATCTCAGACAAGTAAATGTGAAATAAAAATCCTAACAAATTCAAGCTTCAAGGTCATTGTTCTGTTTTGATGTGTAAAGGAAATCCATTTACATCCAGAATCTCACAAACCTATACCCGGAATTAGTCTGTTAATTCTGCTGTGCCCTAAGCAATGCTGAAATGATCTGAAGAAATCACTTGCCAAAATAAAAGCACACTTTATGATATAACAAAGCATATGGAAACAAAACAACATCTAAATTATACAAACAGGCTGCTCTCAGTTTTCTTCTTAAACACCCTTAATATAATAATTATATATACAAGGGTATCCACAGCCCAAGCTGTACCAACAAATTGCACACTAGGATCATACAGTAAATTGTTCTGCATCCACCAGTAGACTTTGAATAGTGTTAAATACTATTTTGAATTTCAAATACAGTTGACATTTGTATCATGATTAGAAATATAATTTCTCCTAGTTACAAAAGATTATAAGAAAATCTGCTATCTATAAAAATGGTAATAAATAGGCAGTGTCACTTTTAATTAACTATGTGTTAATGTATACAGCAGCATATCTTCCTCAGCTTTCCTGAAGAAAGCGAAAGTTAAGATGGTTTGTCATTAAGAACAAAGGATTAAACAAATTAAGAGTGGATGATAAAATAATGTAGCTATACCAAGCAACACCAGAAATAATTCAATAATTCTAAGTATACAGAAGCCCTCATAAACCTTAAAGCCTAGCCATTAACAAAATGCATGCTTATAACAAACAAATAAATAAATAAACAAATAAATAGATAAATCAAAGCTCAAAACCTGAATGTAAGGGAGATAAAATGAAAGTGGAAATAAAAGGAAAGCAGAGATAACAGGAAACTAATTTTCATTTTCAAATGGGATTTCCCTTCAGTTATAGTCTCTGGAGCTGAACCTGGATCTGCACAAATACATATATGTACAGAGCTAATGTACACATGGCTTTGACAATCTGAGTGATAAAAGAAAGCCAGCAAGGTGTGCTAATCCGTGATATTGGAGAAGACAACATTTAATTACCTGTCTTTAACAGAGAAGGGCAAATATTGCAAACACACAGAAGTACATTCATATAAATATATTCAGAGAATATTTCTTTATATTTTTAAATGAAACTGTTATAGTAGTGGTCAATATACGTCACCCTTCTATAAAGATTCCTATAACCAAGTTTTCATTTGAGCAATGTATTTAAAACCTTTCCACTGCAATTTAGAGTGGAAGTTTTGAATCCTAAATAAAGCAGCACACACTGACTACTAGCAAAGAGTCCATGGACTCCTTACTAGAGACCTGAGAGAGGCACACTGGTCTAATAGGATGTGTTCACTTTAACACCTATGGCTGAATATAATGTATTTAAATACTAAACCATACATACTCCAGCAGTCTACTTTTATTAAGCAGTAATTTTCTTTGCATGCCTAAAAAAAAAATAGATCAGAAAAAGGTTCATGGTTTTTTTTAGAAAAATTAACAAACAAAAAAAATCAAGAAAGTTCTCATCAGTAGAAAATCTAAAAACTATTCAAAAGCCTATTAAAATTTCCACTTGACAGAGAGAACTAGCGTCATTTGTTAGGCAATCATTCTGAATTAACTAATACAATTCCTATTTTGAACACTGAGCATCAAATTCTTACAGAGCAACTCATGATTCAGTTCAAAAGAATCAAAACATATGGAAAAAAATTGAACACAATGAAGAGAAGAGCAATTTGGTAACTGAGGTTGGAATTTGTCTCTGCTAACCTTAGGTACCAGGATAAGAATTTATAGCTCATCTAGCCACCACAGGCATTGTTTTATACTTTTTTTTTCAGCTTTTCACGATTCGTCTTATTTGTTATGGATGTTTACTTCAGAATAAGATGAAATGTGCCCTAGACTTCATTGACATGATTTCTCTCACAGTAAAGAAAAGCCAGTGCAATTAGCACTAATATGTATGTCTATAGTTGGTCAAAGAAATTCCATCTAGGCTCTCAAAGAACACTATGCTTCATAACCTCTGCCCTTCTCTTTCATATATTCAACAAAACCAAAAGTACAGATGAAAAGTCCAACCAGCTCAGTTGAGTTAATTTTGTTAAAACACTCTTTCAATTTAAAGCTGAATTCTCCATCTCAGTAATGGCATAAGACATCCTGCATACTGTGCAACACATTATTCACCACTCCTTTTATATCTGCAGACCAATTTCAGCTCTAGTGTAAGCTGATGTTAGGGCAAAAGATCTGCACTATCTTTTACTCCCAGTATCTGTAAACTCTTCAGTCACCCCACAGAAGCACATTTAAAGATTGGAAGGGTGACAAAATGTACTATGGAGGTATTAGAAAAGGCCTAATAAACCAAGTCAATACAGTATATAACAGGACATGAACTATACTTAAAAAGAATAAACCAGATCTGAAATTAAAACTCAGAATTTGCCACCTGTTTCAACAAAGACATAAAGAAACAAGAATTTAGAATGCCAGAGAACAAGTTTTGCACTTTAGTCAGTTCCCAGCCATTTAATCTTTTTAACTTTAATTCTTTAATTGCGTGTAAAATACATTTCATAACAGTACTGCATGTTACATAAATTCAATGTTATTTGCCTGATTGGAAACCAGCGCAAACATATTAAAGCCATGCCTTGTCAGAAATTAATGATTTGAGTAAGTTTTACTCATTCCTGTTTTAGTTCTTTTCTTTGAGCTTATTTGTATTTTTTCTGACAGTTTCTTAGTTCTCACTTAAACAAAAAATTCTTTACTCTACTTTGAGGGTGGTCAAACACTAGAATGGTTGCCCAGCAAAAGTTGTGAAGCTGTGCAAAACTCAACTGTAAAAGATACTGAGCATCATGCTCTAGCTGACTCTGCTCTGACCTGGAGGGGTGGCCTTGTCAATTTCCAGATGTCCCCTTGTGGTGCCTTCACAGAACCTCAAAAATTCTGTGACCCTGTGGTATTTGTGGCTTCCAAACTACATCTCTTCTTAAACGTCTCCATTTCATGCCATCTTCCTTTCTTCCTCCTTCAAAGGTTACCCTGACTTGGCACATAATTTTCAATTTCCGTCTCCTTTCTGCCTTCCATTTTTATACCTCCACCTGCTCACCATTTTACAATTGTCACAGTTAGACTGAAATAGCTACTTCAGGAGCAAGTTTCATCTGCTGACCAGAAATGATGTTGAATAATAGAATTTGTAACAAAGTTCCCACATGTTAAGAATGGGATTGTCCATTATGTGGCTGACAGCATAACTCTTCATGAGTTACCAACAATTCATAAGTTCAAGCCTTCTAATAATTATTAAAGTTTGTTTAAAGTGGTAAAAAAATAAAATAGCAATTTTCCTAGAATGAGCAAAATGACCCCATATTTCATGTTTTCTCCTTATCACATGATTCACCAGGAATCATGAAAGGTTTTAAGGAGTCTGCTTACACTGTAGGTTGTGCTGTCTCCATTATTTATTGCAATAACACTTGCTGGCACCATGTCTAACAAAATAGCTCCAGAATAAACAACATAACAAATCACTGCTTTAACTCTTGAATCAGTTTGTATACTGTGTGGTCTTTTTTCATAATCTTCATTGCATAGGACTACAGATTTCCTGATGATATTTTGTTTGCTGAAACTGCTAAGGGCACACAGAACCAGCGAACTGAAGTCCTGAGCAATGTGCTGTGACTGACATGCAATTCACCATTTAACCACTGCTGTACATGATATATTGGAGGTGATACGAACATGACCCTATCCTTAATGCATTTCGGATCAAATATTATTCTTCAGCTATAAGTTTTAAAATACTGTATAAAACCACTTTTGTACCAAACTATCATAAATGCAAAGATTTATTGACTTAAAGAATTAATTTCTAGTTATGTAAGATTAATTAATGAACTATATTCATTAGTGCAACTATTCTCTCGGAGCTCTATATTACTATCAGAATATTTTTCACAGCGATCATTCACAAATGTGCAAATTCACACAGTGTATTACATCCGGATGTTATTCTGGATTTCAGAAATCCTTTTGCCCTTATAAGTTCTATCAAGAAACACAAGACACAGAACAAATCTTATTTATGAAATTTTTAACATCTCATGTTTAACAGAAAATTCCATCCTTTGGGCTACCTAAAATTTTTTTTTCCCCTCCTGCTATGCATACTGGCTTGAATCTATGAAGGATAATTTACACCAAGGATGTTATTCTACTGTCACTCACATCAGTGTTGACCTGTAATAACTGTATTTGGATTGAACTGTCTATCTTTCTTTGAACATCACCAGTTGAATAGGGCTTTTGCCAAGCAGTTGAATTTTCTCAGTATTTCATGAAATTGACAGATTTTGGACAGTTTTTTAGTTAATATGCGTCTTTTAGAATGCCATTAAGGTCAATATATCTAACATAGAATACATATATGTATACATGTACATACATATATGTATACACACATTCTATGAAATTAATCCAGGAAGTCACAGACAATGTGTAAAGCTGAGGAAACTCCTGCATAGATCACTGCTTTCGCTGGATTTCTGATGTTTTCTTATTTATACTGATACAAAAACTGGTTTGTACTACTGACTTTGGATACAAGATAGTTCATATATCTTGTCAGGGATCTAAATCAAAGCCTGATGGAAAGACTCTGACTGGCTTTAAGGCACCTTGGAAAAACCTTCAAAGTCACACAGCATAAGATAAAAGTTTTTGAATAATACATTTTGAAGCTTAGAAAGACCTCTTTTTTCTTCTGTTATTTTCTCCAACCACTAGTTCATGTTTCATGAACAATAAATCACTGTTTCCATCCAACATTACCCTTTCTGCACTGAACTTGCTAACGGGCAACAGTAGGAGAAACTTTTAGAAGTATTTGTAAGTTCAGAAACATATGTATTTTCATAAATAACTTTTGATATCGTTCCCATTCTCCCATGCTTCACGTGCTTTCTTTCATCATATAAACAAAAGTATTCAGGATTTTTTTTTTTTTTTAATAAAGATGAAAATAATCTATCAATTGGTTTTTAAATCCATCCCATTATAATTAGGATATAAATCTCCACAGAAACATATGCCATCTATAATAAAGTACTAGAACAAAGTATTTAGATAGAGAGATAGACATAGAGGTATCTGCCTATAACTAATATTGCTAAGATGTATCTTAAGAAAAGTACTACACGTCTGCAAGTTACTTTTTTGTTATACTGTAATTGGTTAGTGCATATCTATTTGCAATGCTAAACTTACTCATCAGAAGTAGTTCCAAATGAATATTTTTCAGCACCAGTAGAAAGGTTCTGTTGTTTCACAGCTTTGGCTTTTTTGCCATGGCTGGTTTTGGCTTGTTTGGAGAAGCAGGGTCAATTATGACTAAATATGCAACTGTGTCCCTTCAGCCACAAGAGCAGTCATAGCTTGTCACATACTAGAGTACCTGTCAGTGAACTTACAACCTTCCTTTGAAATTTCCAGTACAGTAACCATATATTTAAGCTGTGAGCTTGATCACATCCTGCTGACTTTACCAAATACTCAGATCGATTTTATTTGCAAAGGAGTACCTTTCACCCGCACAATAATTTAAAGAATATATTTTCAATCTGAAGACTCATTTAAGCAGAATAGTTGGCAACAATAGCACTTACCTGATTGTGTGGAATAGAGGTTATACAGCTATTTTCCAACTCAAAACCATGCAATAGCCATATTAAAAAAAAAATGCAATGTTCAAAATTTATGAAAATTGGGGGCTTACTCATAATGCTTTTTAAGAGGCTTCTAGACACAAGTAGTGCAATTTACTACTTGCTTGTGGTCAAAAGAAATGTGCCATATGTAATTATTTATGGAGAGATACTGCATACAGACTAGGAGGTTTAGATCAGTTGATATGTAATAGTTTGGCCACTATAAAAATTAATCAAGTCAGTATTGCATTCTGGCCTAAAAGAATGATGAGCCTCTTTTCACTAAGAGAAATCAGTCATGACTATCATACTCTCACCAGCCTATTGAAAGGACTAAACCAAATCAATATCACACAGAAAGATGGATCAAGCATGAATCAATGTGGCAAACACATAACCAAACAGACATGGAATTAAAGAAGAAAGAAAAATGAAATGAAATGAAACCAAAACAAAAAGCTAAACACACAAAACCAACAAAGATTGTTGCTTAACCTGTTTTGTCAGAGCTGGTATTGATGGTATTGGTAGTGATGGAAGTGAAGGTAGTCTTTGCGCTGTCCTTGGTTGTAACAGATTTCTGCTTATTTTTCATGGCTTCCAGTGCTTTGAGCTTCTTGGCATGTTTAGTGCCTTTGTAGTGGGCCGCAGCCTGGCTCTACAAAGGAGAACAAAATGAACCATGCAATCAGGCTCATTTCTAAACTGGCATTCTCTGTATTAGTATAAATACAGACTACCTTTCAATAATGGGTACCATTCACATTATCCAAGTAGTGACCAAACAGAAAATCATATTTAGAATGATGCTTGAAAAACAATGGAAAAATATTCAAGCCGCCCCAAATAGATAAGTAGAGTATTACTGCATAACAGTGTATTACCAAAATCAGGTTGTTTTAGTCTACTATGCTACCATTAGTTTTTCTATCAAGACTTCTTTTGCTTTCACACTAAAAAAAAAAAAATAACTCTCAGGCAACAGGGAGGAAGACACTCTCCTCCCATTAGCTTTGCACTTTTCCAGTTTCTATTTTAAACTAGAGATTTAGTCAAAGCTTCCTTCAAAGAACAGTTTACTCTTAACAGTGGTATCAGGAACTTGTTAGCAAAGACTGACAGTGGAAACAAACCAAAAGAACCCAAACCAAAACCAAAGCCCAAACAAAAGGAAGCAAAACATAAAACGCTCTCTTCAAAGCCCATCACCAAAGACTTAACTGAATGGGAGGCAGACATGCAATTAGCTGGCTTTCTTTAAAAAAAAAAAAAAAAATTACTTTTGTTCACCTGCTACAAAAATGTTTGAAATTCAAAGCCAAGAGCATCCTTTCAAAGGAGAAAGCTCACACAAATCCTGTCACAGTCCAAAATGTATTTTGGCTACTTGATATTGTTAAGCTAAAATAGATTTGCATGTATATTGCAATTAAGATTTATGTATTACTTGGAAAGTATCCTTATTATTCTAAGAGTTAAAACCAACTTTCCTGCATTTAATTTATGTTGCAAATATATTTTAAGAATAGCATTTGAAGTAAAGATTATACAAAACCCCCTGGCATTAGTATAAATATTCAGAGTTTATTTCTTTTCTAATTATTTGAAATCTTAAAAGAAAATCTTCCAGTTAAGAAGTTAACAACCTCAAAAATTCTTTTTTTTTTTTTTCCTGAGCTTCAAAGTTTTGAAAGTAACAGCTTTCTTACTTGAATAAGAAATTAAGATTATAGAAAAATAGTCAAAATCTAGCTACTACAGAATTGCAGAAATGAAAAGCAACTATGCTGGATCAGCCCAAGGACCCAAAAAGGTCAATATATTGCTTCTGGCATTAAATAGAAAAGCAGATACTTAGAACATAAAGGAAAGGTAAATGTTTTCTATTGTAGAATAATAATAAGAAAAAAACACATATATAATTTACTGGCTACAAACTCAAAGGATCAAAGGAATAAAATGACAGTTACTTGACTCAGACATTCATGAAGGTGGAAAAAACCTGTATTATCTGGCATCTGTTAGTCATTAGACCTTCATTTAATGCTATTTAATATGCTGAATTTGGGAGTGACAGGAAGTTCTACTGAGTATCAAATAAGTGTGCATATTAATGCATCTTGAGATTTATGACTTCCAGCTTTCATGAAAGCCATGATTCCTTCCAGATGCCTGAGATTTGAGAAGTGCCAGGTGATTAGAGAAGAAGTGAGAGAACTTGTCTAAACCTATGTACGCATGCATAGATTTTCACACACGCATATGCTCTTCTTGTATATTGAGATGCATCATTCAGTTTGGTTGAAAAGCCAGTTTCTCTATACCTAAAATAATGTAAATATTGTATTAGGTACCCTTATTGAAAGAACACTGGACAGTGAAGTTATTAATTAGAAACAACCTGAACAGAAACAGCACAATCATGCACCTTTCACAATTCCCAACACATAACATTAGACATACTGTAAGCCAAATAGAAACAAGAGATATCAATTACTGTTAAACTGAAAGAACAGTGTGAAATTACAATGATACATTAAAAATGACATTATATGGTACATCTTCATGTTGCTGTCATGTCAAATATTTTTAGTTTCTAGTAAAATTTAATTACCAGTCAGCTCCAGATTCTGACTTTACTTGTTCTCTTTAACAGTGCCATTCTTCAAGCATAAAGTCAGAATATGGTCCTTAATACTGAATGCTCATATTAGTTTGATACACAGCTCAACTTTATTCACAAAATGGTTGGTGAAGCACCCCAGGTTTATGCCTCCTGCATCCATACTTCCCTTCCAATTCTTGCAGCTACAACTTCACACAACTCAAGCAATCTTGGATGTACAAGGCTTATACGATGAGAGTCTATGTAGAAACTGGTGACCTTTTCAGTGTTCTGAAGTATACGAATGAAATTGCTCCACAGTAGAAAAACATTCCTCAAATTTACAAGTACAATGGCTGCTATGCATAATTGTCCATTACTAACTTCCCACAGAGCACTGACAGTTTATCCAGCCTATACTTAGAGATGATCTTTATGCCTTTTTTATTTCAACGTTTAAATCTCTGTCCTCTGTGGGGACATGGAGCCATCTGAGCTTTTTTCAATATAACTATAGATAGTACGTTAATGGTAGTTCTATGTAAGAGCACACAGATTGCTCTTTAGCATTTAAGCAGCTCCAAATTAGCTTGTGCTGAACTTCTACAACTGAATTTGAGCCCTAAAAAAAAACCAAAAACAACAAACAACAAAAAACAACCCCTAAGAAACCCCAACCAAACATCTGTCAATATCTTCCCTTGTAGAAGGAAATGGAAAAAATGCTCATAAATACCTTTTTTAGCACAGCAATGTAAAGTATGGTATCTCACTGAATCATTTCCTGCAGCCATAAGAGAACTAAAATTATCCTTGCTGCTTAAATGTCATTTACTTCTAACTTATAAAACTCATTGCATAACCAGTATTTACTTGTAGGTTAAATACAAAAATAACATAGATTATAAAATGCAGTTATTCCCAACTTTCATTCAGAATTAAGAAATATTGAAAGAGAAGAATAAAGGTTGTTAGTCCTACTATTTGGCGCCAACCAAATGATGCTTAACTGACTGAAGTGACTGTACCCCTTCAGAAAGGTGAGAGGGAGGCCAACAGTTGCAAAATGCAAGTAGATAATACATACATATATTGCCTTACCAAGCGGAGCTAGAAGTTGTGCTCAGATGAGTTCATGAACAGAGGTTACAGGTGAAACCCTACATCTATAGAAACCTATGGGAGTCAAAGGAAGATTTCCCTTTCCATGTTTTGACTTTCATAATTGCTCATCTTGATGAAAGACAATCCCCTTTGAGAAACAACTGGCTGATGTAAAATCAGACGAAAGAGATATAGGGCAATCCTAAAGAAAAAATTCCTTATTTCTAGAGAACACTTTGTAATCAGCCATCCTAAACCCCCTCTAATATTAAATTCTGTTTCTCTTCATGATTATAAAATAACACATTATAAGAATACCTTCAGAAAGAGCTTACTTTCTTCTTTCATCATAGTTTCCAAGTTTGCTTCTCACAACATAGTTTCCATGTTTGATACAAAGAATTAACCCTAGCACTGCAAGACAAGTCACTGTCAGCTAAACATGCGGCTCAGTCAGTGAAGGAGCATGAGAATTACGTCAGTTATTGCTGGTGCAATATCATAGTGACTTTAAAAAAATATATCTATTATTGAAAAAGATGTCTAACAAGAAACCAAAAGGCACATTATTACTTCATATTTGAAGATGAAAACTTGAGGATACTTAACTGAATATTGAGGTCTCTGATCCTGCAAGTTACATGTAAACAAACTTTGGTCTATGGGAATTACTTCAAGGAAATGGCAAGATGTCTAAACAGCAAATCACTTTTCAAGGTTATTTGTAATGAAGTCCTGCTTATTTGAGTGGTATAAGTCAAATTAAGCATCTCTTTTGCAAAACATAATTTCCTCTGGTTCCATGTATCTATCTTGAATAACTAGGGACCTTTCTAATCCTTATATTTTGTAACCTTCCCAAACTGTTAAAATATAAAAAATGTATTTGTCTATATAATGATTTATTGGGTGTATATATATATATATATATTATAAACACACATACCATAAAAATTTCTATATACCAGAATGTCAAAACTCAGCTTATGTGCAGTACTGTACCACAATTACCATAAGGACATGATATTACCAAAGAAATTGCAATATATAAAGTATGATGAGAAAGGTGAAATATTTTAAACAATCCAGATAGTATTCACTTACACTTACATGGAAGTCTTCAAAAGTTTGATTGCCTGCCTAAGGTACTTCACCAAATCATACGTCTTGTCACTTACGCTTTTAGGCATTGGTCCAACAAAAACATTGTGCTTTATTTTGCACATGGAGACAAAGAGTTCTCTTCCTATTCAGAGAGTTTTCAGCTTCACAGCACTGCATCTTCTATCCTTCCCATATCTCTCCTGGTTCACCTCATATTACAGTCTTCTTAGAGATGATTTTCCTGCCTCATCCATTCCTTCAAGGCAATACCTTCATAGTAAAAGCCAGCTCAAAGAACATTTTTTAAAGTGTTGTGAATATTTTCCACCAAGTCTTCCCCACAAATATTCAATCCAACTATCCTGCACCATGCCTTTTTCATTTTACAATGCATTTTGAAAGACTTTCATTGTGGAGAATGCTCTACTCCATGCTGTCATCTGACCAATCTCGCCAATGCAAGGCCGCATTCTGTCTCCACCCTTAGAAATCCGCAAATGAGGGGGCTGAAAAGTCCTTTTTTTGTCCATCTGAGATTTCAGTAGATCACATCACGTCTTTGTTTCCTACCAGCTACTGGATACTACCATCACCTCTGCTGTTATTCCCAGTAAAATAGTAGCAATTTTTGCTAACACATCAGCCACCAATGTCAGGAACCTCCAGACTAAAAAGCTCTAAAACAATGAGTTTCCAGGTTCAAACTAATACTGTCAGTGAACTGGGCACACATGCAAAGCAATCATACGCAACTGCACAAGCAAAGAGGGCTTCTATCCTTGGTGAAATGAGGGAAATTGTTTATGAGATACCTATGCTACACATTGTCTCAAACTCTGAGTACAGAACATTTTCCTAAAGTTGGGCTGTCAGTAAGTACTTCAAATACAATTTTACAGATGTTCTAAGCACAAAAGAAAGTGATAAAAATCAAAAGATGTTTTATTTTTGGAACAAGTATCATGCTTGTTTCTAATGACTCCAAAGCCTGGTAAGTCAGTGATGACAGCACTGCTCAGGGAAGGTTGCAGTATGCAGCTGAGACATTTGTAGACTACCAGGCATGTGCTATTTACGTAACCTGAGCTGATCTCTATGGAACTTCTTCAGTAAGTAAACTTGAGAAGTTTACTGAGAGAAAGTCTAACAGCCTTGGTAGGCCCAACAGTTGGCTCTGCCTAGGGCAGGGTTTTTATTGTGAGCCATGCCAGATGATATGAGGATTATACAGTCTCCTTCGCGAGATGGATATACTCTATTTAGTAGGTAACCTTTTATTTGAGGGTACTTTAATTTTTCAAAAATAATTTCTTAGAAGGTCTACTGTTTTTTTGCCCAGTGAGTACACCCAGAGAATTCAGGACTAACAAGTCCTATGCTTCCTTTCTAGAAAACAGAGGAATTTCATGAATTTCAGTAGAACTTCACAGACTCACAATACAAGAGACAAACAAAACTTTGCAGACGATTAAGTGAAGACATGTAATGCAATTTTTAAAGGTAATGTCAACACAATGACAGGGTTCATATTGAACAAGAAGAGAATCCTGATTTCCGTCTGATACATACAAACTCAATCTGCAGTCAATTACAGTACAGATAAATGTTGCCTGTCATCATATCTTTCCTCTACTATGCTTACCTTTATCTTCTCAATTGTGTAATTTCAATTTTTTTGTGCAACTCTATCATCAACACTACTGTGTAATACAGAACCAGAGGTCTAATTACACTATGCACTGGGATGTAACTGTGGCATAAAACACCAAGGATGTGTGCAATATTACTTCTTTCACATATGCTCTGAGAGAAGCCTTTTGCCCCCAAAACTGTGACTGATCAATTTGCCTTCTTCCCTAGAGCCAAATACACAATAACAGAGCAAGTACCAAAAAGGACCTTTCTGCACAAAAGAAAGCATTTCTCCATTATTGTGTCAGAACACATTAAATGTCCCAGCGTATCAATTCCCAAGTATTCAATTTTCTCTTTTCATGTAAAGACAAACTTCCTGTTCCTTCTTCTCCTTCAAAAAGCATTTATTCAATACACTCATGAACATACCCTGAGACTCAAGGATCAGAGCGAATGGGTGCTTTCTGAACTCACTAACTCCTTTGCATTCACAAAGCTGCTCCATCTCACTCCCCCTGCTTGGGCTTCTTCCAGAGCCATTAATATAATGGTGAGAGACTGTACCTGGCAGGAGTCCGCATCACATTGTGAGAGATTGGCATTCACCCCATTCTTATGGAAAAATCATCCATTCTATAGTAAAATCAATTTCATTTTAATTATGGAAAGAAGTATCATATCTTCATTACGGAAAGGAAAAGCTATTTTATCTTGGTCAGATGCAGAAATTCAAAATTTTTTACTTGATGTTTCTTTTCCCATATTGCAGCATCTTCATGACCACACATCTGGTTTGTGCTGTAGGCTGCCAGTGAGTATGGCATTATCTGAAATTATTTAAGCAAAATACAAAACTTGCCTAGGTATAACATACTTCACTCTGCATTCTAAGTAGACATACACAGTGTCAAAATATATATAGTGAAGGCAAGATAGCTCATGTAATCCCTTCCCATACCTGGCATTTTTTCTTTTGAGAACACCAGTACTTCATACAGCACAACAAAAGTTCATTGCATGAACAGATTATTTACTTTATCATATAATTTATCATTTTTATTGTTAATCAGTTATATTGTTAATCAGTAATCGGGCAACTCAGTTTTTAACTCATTTTGACAAGGTTATTAATTCTAGTTTCTAGTCGTTCTCACATGATGGTTTCCATAGTAATAATGATTGTATTTTAGGGAGCTCTTTTGATAAGGGGGGTGAAACATTCTCTTTTGCAAATGGATATAATCAATGAAACTAACTTTAACATTTAATGCCATCTTTACTGTATTAAATAGCAGCATCATTTATTTTCCCCATGGTAAATCTTACTGTAGTCAGAATTCCAAGAAAATATTAAATATTAAATTTGTTTATTTTTTCCCATTCAGATTAGCCATGTGATTCATCTCAGATTAACCTCAGAATGAGAGAGAAGGTCAACCTGTACACAGTGTTATGTGCTACACATGACAAAATAAACCATGTATTAATTCAGTTTAGTAAATATAACATATATGCTTCCAGTTTTAATTTGGAAATGACATATTTGGGACTGAGAACTTGAGCAAATTGTATATGCCATTATAATTTCATACAAAAGTATCCCAGCTCCCCTCTAACAGCAATAGACACGCATCTTATATTCATTGTTTTAATTAACACCTTTTGAATAATGTGTCAATAATGGCTATACTAAAAGTGGAAGCTGACATACATTTATCTATGAAACAACAAAGAAAATAAGCTCAAGATGGTTGTGATTTACTTAATAATGAGTTTAATAGTGTGAATGTAATTTAATGTTCAGGTTATACACAAACAAGGTTTACTTAAAATCAACAGATGTTGTGGAATTTAAAATAAATGTTTTAAAGACAGTAATTTTCTAAATAGTGTTGAAAAGTTTAGCATTTTCTGCTGTCATCTAAAAAGTAATGACAGTGGTGGATATGTAGCCAACACCTTTTTTTTGAATCTCAATTTGTCACAGTTCACAACAGCTAATGGGAGTCAAGGGTATACACACACGTACTTACCTGCCCAGAGCTTCAGTTCATTTAGAAACTTTACACTGAGGGAGCATAAAACACTTGATTCCCTCAACATCCAGCTTGTGAACTGAATAGAGAAAGTTGAGTGGGTGGGTTTAGCGTAGTTCATCTGAGTGTTTTCACCTCGTTTCTGTTGCCAAGGAAACCATTTTGGTCTGTTTACATTCATTATAGCAATCTCATTGAATTCTGAGTTTCAGATTTTTTTTAACTGAACCAAAAGCATCAGAAAATAGTGCTGAGGCACAAAGATACTACAAGAAATTTTACAGAAAACAGGAGAAGTTCAAAAGGTGAATATTTAAATTCCTATTAGTTCAGTATTATTTGAACTCTATATTTGAAATTTCAAACAAGTTAATACAACTTGCATGTAGAAAACCACAAAAGAGGGTACACGGATATATTTTCACCATGCTCTTAAGCATAGTCTTAATACTTTTATTAGAATTACTGGTTTTATTACTAAAGTTATTAGAAGTTTTCCAATTTCAAGTCTGTTTTCAGAAAAATGTAGCTTTGACTTACTGATTCTTTTTAATGAATATACAGTTGCACAAACCTTTAATTTTGGATTTTTAATTTAAATTTCAATAGTTATTTTTGTACAAATCTGTCCTGTGTCCTTTATATCAGCTCCTACCCATAAGTAGATATTCAACCCCACAAATAAGTAACATAAATACTCAGATTTTCTGAGCTCTGTTTTATGTGGACTTGACTATAGTTAGATGCTTCAAGGTCAAATCTTCAGCCTTCCTGTAGAAGGCTGTAAATATATGTAAAATATTATGTGAATTTTTCCACTGTGAAGGATTCTCACAGCTACACAAAGATGTATAATTTAAGGCTGGGACTAAGATGGAAGAGTTTACAGGTTCTTTCATTCTCCTCATATTCTAAGAGGAATCCAAGCCTTCCAGGTACAGAAACATCCATAGAGAGGCAGTGTGTTTTCTTGGAATAAAAGTACTCTCAGCCCAGTAGTTCCTGATTCATTTAGACAAATTTTGTATCTCTAAGATCTTGAGTCCTATGCCAGTGATTTGCTTAAAAAATCCTATTAGTGTAGGAAACAGGAATTCTCTCTTTGGGAGGAAATATATGTTATATGAAAATGACACAGCAAAAACCAAAGTAAAATGAATTAAAAAAACAAAACAAAACAAAACAAAAACAAAAACCAAAAAACAACCAACAAGCCAAATCCAAACCAAATGTATTTTATACAGGGAATTAATATTAATAAAAAATAAATGCCTAAGTGATGATAAAAAAACTAGTGGTATAGCATGGAAGCAAATATGCATTCAAGACTAATTTTATCTAAACAATTAGTAAGAAAAAAATATTTTAAGAAAAACAAGCAAAATAACCAGAAGAAACAAAGGTTTGTAAAGCACAGGAAAAGTTGAAGATCAGTCTACAATACAGTTATATTCAGTCTTTTACATAATTTTGTTCCTTTTGTCTTGCCCTTAATCATTCTTGGGTGATGCCGTAAGCACATTCAGAGCCTCAGTGAAGTCCATGCAGTGCTGTGTATACCTACAAGGCTTGCCATCACACAAGATCTATCAGCTATTGAAGGGTCAGAGCCTTAGTATTTTGAATAACCTTTAGATATACCTAGTGCCCACAGACCTAATTGCTATGAGTGTTATAAAGTCAATTATTTGTTCTTGAAGTAGTACATATATGTGAATAGATTCAATTGTTCCAAAGGTTATGCAGACTGAAAAATGGCACTCATTTACTAACACAAGTTGATTGTTGTACTATCATCAATACAGAACAGGCAAAAATATCTTCCAGTAAAAAGCTGACAGATCAGCATCTTTCACTCCTTTAAGTTACCCATTACTCCTGCGTGTAAGCCAAGGTTAGGGATACAAAACATTACACAAAACTTAATGAGAATGTTCTACATTACTTACAATTTACACTGCAGTTTTTATATTTTCTCTTCTTCCTACAAACCCTCAATCCCTCTACTTCAAATTACACTGAAATCTGAAAATCCATTTTCTTCCATTGACCAGAACAAAATACTTAAGTTACAAGAAACTGGCTGCAATTCTACAAACCCTGCTGGACAAGAACAGCATCGCTGAAATCAGCAACACATTTTATATGCTGAAGTGTCATAAGATAAGAGGTAAAGGCTTCAAGTTGTACTAGGTGAGGTTTAGATTGAATATTAGGAAAAATTTCTTTACAGAGGGGGTGATCAGGTGTTAGAAGAGGCTTCCCACAGAAGTGGTGGAATCACTGTCCCTGGAAGTGTTCAAAAACTGCGTAGATGAAGCCCTCAGTGATATGGTTTAGTGGTGGTCTTGGCAGTCATGGAGTAATGGTTGGATTTGATGATCTTGGAGGTATTTTCCAACCTAGTTGATTCTATGATTCTAAGACAAGTGCTTAAGAGATGGTCTATATTTGAGGTTCAGTCACACTGCCTTTTACATTTCTCATCTTCAGTCAAGCACAGGTTTTCCGGTTCAAAACTGGTCTTGTGTAACATAAAAAAGATCAAACTAGACAGCTGTAAGAGCCCTTTCTGAGTTTAAAACCTAAGAAATTATTTAGTATCTTAGATCTGTCTGGTCACAGAGTATTGAAAAAATGAACATTCCAAATGGTACTGAAATTTAATGTTGAGACTCCAAACTTCTTGGAGAAGGCAAATACCTCCATACCTGCTCAAAATATTAACATATTTATACTTATTTATTGCTCTTTACTCTTCTTATGCTGTTCTTTGTTATTCCCCAGTGCTGATTCCCATCTATGGTAACTGTAACTCATATGAAATGAAAAAAGCCCCAGATTTACATCTCAGAATTAAGAATTACAGGGATCTAATCAATGTAAATAAGTACAATTAAGTCAGTAACATTTAACAGTTTCCCACCCATGTCCTACAAAGTTTGGAATGCTCCTGAAGTGATTAAGAAGCACTACAGTTTAATAAAGAAGATTATTTTAAACTTGCAGACATGACCTTAACACCTGAGGAAATGCTGTCTTAATTCACACAACACTTGTGTGAAACAGAAGACTTTTTCTTTTAGTTTGCTTTTTATGAAACCTTAGCCATGGACACTTGATGACATCACTAACCGAGAAGAAATTATACCATCAGAACTAATGAGGTATTAAAATATCTCAGCGAATTATGAAGAGTATTCAAGATTCCTCTTCCTTCTAGCCTTTAAAAATAATTAAACAGTTGATATTTCCACAAGCAAATGTACAGTAATATACTGTTCTTTAACAAGAGACTGAAGCCCCTTACAAATTTTGTATTGAAAGAAGAGTTCAGAACAAAGCATTCCCCTCTAGACTTCTGAAGAAAACTAAAATGTCAGGGGAGAAACTTTGCAAGTTTGCACAGAGTTTCTTGTCAAAAATTTAACTTGGCTGCCCTGGTCCCTACAAAGTTACTTCTGGGAAACTGGTTTCTGTAAAAAGTTGTAGAGCTTTCTGAATCCTCTCTGAATAAAATGAAAAGAAAAATCTTTATCTTCACCTCCAATGATGAACTGAAATTGTGAATAGCTCTCAGTTCACACCCATGACCTTTCTGCTGTTATAATTCTCAGCATGCCTCAGTATGCTTTGCAGCACTCCAATCTTACATGATGGAGGACATCCAGCTGAAAACCTCAAGCTAAATGAATACAGAACTCTCACTAATGAAAACTCCTAGCACGTTTCTAAGCTGGTGTTGTACATTCAGGGTGTACGGATAGCTTGACACTGATTTGACCACTTTGAGTTTCCAGATGCTTTCTGGAGTTCAACCGTCATTAAGTACAGGCGAAGGAACAACATGGGACAGCTATGCCTTTTATGTTCGTATCCTTATGACTTTTAAACCTGAATCCTAAAAAATTTCTTTAATATATTATGCTTAACACTACTATTAAATTACATAAACCAGTAAGTGCTATTTCTCTTGGGTGTGTATTAACAATTTACTTTTTGCAGACAAGTGCACAAATATGATTAGCTTTTGCAAATTGCTCCTTATTCTGTTACTGGAAAGTAATTTTTATATTATTGCAGTGTAAACAGATGCCATTTTCAACCACATATTCAGCAGTAATGAGTTAGTTCAATGTGTTGAAAACAACAAAAGATCTTCAAGAATGAGCTATTTGTTTCAATAGTCCAAGCTCCATTGAAATCTATGTTGAAATCACCCATGATAGGAAGTTAGCAAATTACTCTAGAAGCCCTGTTGCAAAAGAACTTTTAGTCATTTATTACAATCCTGAATGGTTCTGCTACCTTCCTAACATTCATATTATTGATCAAATTTTTGCAAATTGATTCAGAAATTGTTTTTTGAGCATAATTAATATACTTCATTACTTTTCTTGTAGAGAAACAACATTGTGGCAAGAGCTTTACAACTGTTTTAATATTCACTCCCATGGATTCATTATAGACCAAAGTATAGAAACACTGAAACATGCTGTTTTCATTGCCCTTTGGAAACTGCAAAGACCAACTTGCTGAGAGAAAAAACAAAACAAATCAAAACAAAACCCCAAACAACCCAACAAAAGAAACCCAAGCATGCTGAGTTTAGATTGTGTGGGTGAAATCCTGGCACCACTTAAGTCAACAGAAATGCTGACATTTATTTCAACCTGGAAAAGGCTTGAAAGCAAGCGTGATGCTCCACCTGGACTCAGTGGAAAGAATTTAAAGATGGATGGACAGCCTTTGACTGAGCCAACAAAACAAAAGGTACAGCACCACAGCAACACTTCAGTTGAGCAAGAAAAAAAAGAAAAGCCATGCTTTCAGCACAAAACCATGTAATATTCTACTTGGAATATACTACTTGTCTACCCTCACAACAGAATGTTTGGGTAACTCCGCATCATCTTGCCTGGTGATATGTACTCATACTCAGCGCTACTGGTATGTCATCCATGCATACACTCTAAAAAATATTGACAGAATGAAAATTGAGAACACCCAGAACAATTTTGTACAAATGGAAATGACTTGGTTTGTTTCTCTGTTCTTTCTTTACTAGCTTCTACTTAACATTACTGGAGACAACCACACCATTTGAGTCATCTGCACAGGAATATTTTCCTGTTTTTTTTTTTTTTTATATATTGCAGCAAACCTGCTTGTGAAATTTATGTGTGTGTGTATAAATATTTATATGGCTACACACACACATTACAGGCAACCTGCCATCTCACCAGAAATACTATATTAGATGGAAAGTTTCCAATGTTGACTACATTTGAGTTATATATATCCAGCAGACACCCAGCTATAAAGCTAACAAAGACTCTCACATTTTGTGAGAGAGATATAATCCATTGTCCTGAGATGTTTTACTGGGTGCCAAATAATCTGTGCAGCAGTTTATGGGCAGATATAAAGCCACAGCATATATCAGAAACACTACATAATGCTATCTAAAGAATAAAACTTCAGAAGAAGGCTGATAACCCTTGGAACTCTCAATCTCGACTGAATCTCTGGGACTATCTTTCCATTTCAGAGTAATTTCTTATTTTTGATCCTGGAGCCAAATTACACCTGAGTCCATCCATAATAAAAATACATCCAAAATGTAAGAAAAACTAAATAGAATGATTCAATGTATTTCCCAAATACAGTGCTTTATGCTATGAATAATTTTAAGAATGACATTTATTCCAATATGAATGAATCTCAGACAGATCAAAAAATAAAGGACCCTATCTTAAAAGAACATTAAGGGTGCATGACCTAACAATGGATACGGAAGGGTAATAGCAAACTACAAAAGTCGTGGTTGTATAAGCAAGTACTTGCCGGTGCAGGTTGCTATGACCTACCACATTATGATAAATATTGCCAGTGGGTCATGTAAATCTAAATGAGACAAATTATCTTTCCTGAGCAGCTAATTTTCCCAGTGCATCTTCCCGGCTTTCAGAGTTCAGGGTGGCCCTAATGGCTGTAACCATGTCACCCCTCTGTCTGTGAGTGCCATTCTCCCCAGAGCCTCGTGAGGCCTCCAATCCCAGCTCTGGCTGAAGTGTTCCAGTGTGTTCCACCGACCCCACCAGTCAAATCTGCAGAAGTTATCACCACTTAATGATGCACACTTTTACTGAGTAATAAGCATTTTGAACTGTACAGCACTGTGACTACCCCAAAGAAGACGTGAGAGTAGGATATTGGGTAACATCCGGAGCACTACTGATGACAAGAGAACTTCAAGAAGCCCCACTTTCCAATTGAGATCACGAAGCCCATCAGGACAGGTGCATGAATGCTATGTGCAGTGTGTTAACATCTAACAGCTTGCAAGACTTTTGCAAAGCCATTTACAGAGAAATATGACAGATAGGCCGGATTCAGGACAACTGGCTTTGGCACCCGGAGTCTTACCAAGTCTGGATATGATTTAACTTCTAATACTTTCTCTTAAGAGGATTGAGGCTATAACCATTAATTCAGCACTTCCCCAATTTCACCTTGCAGACACAGTTTCAGTCTCAATGTCTTTGCCCTCCAGACTCCTAAAACATACTTCTTACTGCATTCCAAATACAAACCAGCTATTACTTTCAGCAGAGAGTTTTAAGATGTATTAGCACCTTCAGGCTTACACATGGTCAATCTAACAGGTTTCTGCAGGCAGACAACTGGCCAGGAATCTAAGTGAGAGCTTTCAGGCTAAGCCAAAATGTATGCTAGTCCAAATGTGGTAGGAGCAGAAGCAGTTGTCTGCTAAAGATGGATTAAATCTGTAGCTGAACCGTTCACTCAGTCATGTGCAAGCATGCCTTTCAGTAAGCCTATGACTTCTACAGGTTCAGGAATACAGGTCTGAGATGCCCTGATGTTTTGTAGGATATAGACCCTACCTTCTTTACCTGATCAGATAGGTCACATCATAGTCCATGTGTCTTTTAACCACATAACGTATTACCAGAAGAGCCATAAACAGAATTTATTGTCTGCATAAATCTTTGCTTCACGTGGCTGTACAGTCCCTTCTTCTTCTCCCCATTTACAGAACTCACATCCCTCAAAAAGGGTGGAGTCAACTACCGTTCATTAAAAGACAGACATTAAGGATGACCTTGTCACAGAGAATTGCATGTGGTTATTTACAGTGCAAGAATTTCAGAAAATTACTCAATATTTGATGTTAATGATAAGGTCATCACCCTGTTGATTTATCTTTTGTGGTGCTGAGAAAAGAGAATTATGAGAATTATGCTTCTCCCTAGCCAAAGGGCCTCAAGGGCCAACCTGTCACGACTTTGAAAGCACACCTTTGCACATACAAGAACAGCTAGCAGTGAAATACTAAAGGCCCCCACCTTGTCCTAAACCAAATTTGTCATGTTTCTACAAACAGCATACTGAAATGCAATGAGCCTCTATTAGCCCCCCCCAAGCGAGCAAAATGTTGGCTTCTCAGCTACAGTTCAAACAAATCAGTTTGTTATGAATTTAACTGCTCAATTAAAAATGCACATTTAGTATTGGTGGGACCTCTTTTTACAGAAAAAAAGAAGAGCCATGTCTGCAAAACACACAGATTCTTGTAACTGCAACAACAAACATTTCAAGGCTTGAATTAAAATTCATAGTCCAATTACCGTAAGTGGCTATACCTCTTCACTGGGAATTAATCTCTTACAACCCTGTTACCTGTTTCATGTCAGGATCAGCCATAATAAATCACCAAGCTGGTTTCATGAGGATGATGGTGGGGGTGGAGGTCAGCACATTGATGGGAAAAGTAGACAAACATCTTCAGCCTTTTTTTTCCCATTCAGGGAATATGGAAATCAACATTTTTTGGATAAAAGCAGATTTTCTGAGTCAGACAATGTGTAAACACTGTTAATATTAAGAATCTAGGTTTAAAGCAGCTAATCTAAAAGTGCTTCTGTCATTATTCCATTCTGCAATACCACAAAAGCAGCAATCAATAGACTTCAGGTATCTTAACTTTTATGTAGGTAAGTAGTAGGGGGTAAAAAAATAAAAAAAATAAAAAAATCTTAAGGCTGACTATAGAGATCTGAATTCTAAATAACCCCAGCTGGCGAATGCCTGGATGACAAACATCCTCCCAGTTGTAAAACAAGACTTGCACAGGCCAAATGTATTTCAGGATTCTGTCTTCAAGCCTTTCAACCCTCTGGACTTGGACACATTCTCTTTGGGATGACTTCTTTGCTTTCATAGAGTATCTTTATGATCATTCATCATGAATAGCTCCTTGATGGCTCTAATTTTTCTCCACTGTTTACTCTGCCACCTGAAATTTTCCATTTCTCAATTCATCTCTTTTCTGTCATGATAACCCAAACTTAATTATGAACTATGACAGACTCAGACTCCTTTCCTTCCACATATTGATCTCCTACCCTGCATCATCACATCTGTTATTCAGTATCACCTATTTGTCTCATCTCTTACATAGCTCCTCCTCCCTCTTGCGTACCTCAGAACACTCCTACTCCAACCATTTATTCCATTAATTACAAACTCAGAAAATACATTTATTCTTATTTACCCTCAGACATTTTTTACACGCTTGACTTCAACTGTTCTAACATGTTATCTAAGAAGTCGAATCATATGCCTACTGGTTGTCAAACCTTCCCTCTTTCAAGAAAACTTAAATATGGGTTTCAGAAAGTATTTTTCCATTAATTCATTCACCGATCCCCTGCTGCTCTCCCTACCTTATATTCTTGTTTCATTTCTGATTTATTAGAAAATAAGCTTGCTAGATAAAAGAGCTCATCTTACACATCTGTAAAGCACTGCATACTTCACAGATATTTAGCTGTAGGCTCCTTGTATAAATGAGCCATAATATTCTTCAGGTTCTAAGTAAATTACCCATCAAACAGTATCTCTACTATTTTTAAGATCATTATTGCAGAATAATTCAGACCATACAGATAACATGCTTCCTGAGAAAAGATTTCCAGTGCATTTTCCAATTAATGGTTGCTTATCTGTATTAATAGGCATTCAGCAAGACACATGACAGAAATGCTGAGTTTGTCTTCTCTTGGGACCTTGCTGTTGGCTCTGATTTGAAGTAGCATGGACTAATGCCTACAACAGAGATCATAGCTACAACTGAATTAATCCTCAAAATGGTTATAAATGATAAAAAAAAATCAGTTAATAAGAGTCATCAGCACAAAGGCTTATTTTTTTCTAGTGTTAATTTTCTTTAAAGATCAATTTGATCTTGATTAATTTCACTCACTTTCTAGGGGATCTGGAGAGAGAAAAAAACGATTCAGAACTTGGTTCTATAGCTTAGGCAAGATCCTTTTCAACAAGGAATTTTGCTTTTGATCATTAGGCTGCCAGTGCTGACAAATCAAAGGCTGTGTAGCACCTGTAAAATTAATAAAAAATTCAGCTGCCCACCATCAGAAATTATACTTATTTTCGACCTCTAAAGAGCAAACATGGTCACGAACACCAATGAAAACTCCGTATTTGTTTTCTCTCATGATATGAGTACAAGAAATCATCTTTCTCATGTTATTAGCCTTGACAATGTTGTAACAAATTTCTGTCAACTAAGTGCACATTTTCCACTGTACATAAATTCATCTTCAATTCCTTCTATTAGTGCAGACAATGCAAAATAAAATAATAGATTCTTCTTGGAAGGATCAGAGAACTTATGCCCGAGTTGAAATGTGCCTTAACTACTTAATCCCTTGAGCAAATGCAATCAGCCCTACAAGAAGAAACGACTGAGTGGTGAGCACTAATACAACCCAATCTATTTTAGCCAAGAGTCTGTACCAGTACTCTTTTTTCACTTGCTGCATAGCCAAACCTCATGATTCCTGATGCTGACTGTCACTGCATCTGCTTCTTTCTTCTCCTGAATATTTGTTCTTTCCTTAGTTCTTGACAACTGTTTTGTGGGCAGCATTAATTTAGCATAGGACTAGGTAATAAGCCTACAAAGACTGCTGGTTTTCCTCTGCATCTCATGTTCTATTGGTTTGCCTTGACAGTAAGGCTTGTCTTGCCAATCGAGACACGGGGCTCAGACTCTAGGAGAATAGCTAAAATGATTCTGCAGCCATTTTAAGTCATTTTGTTAAAAATTCTTTCATCCTGTAACTCCATGATGTACATTCTCTTATCTCTTTGAAGGAAGTTTCAATCTTACAACCTTTTCAATCACTAACGAGATGCAATCATGTAAACTAATTTTAGAAACAAAAATCCTTTGCCACTAGGAATTATATAAAATAAAATACAGTTAAATGCAGTAAAAACCTTCATTTGTTCAGTGTCCAAGGTGTTATTTCCACATACTCCATGTTTCATGGCACCTTCTGATACTGTTACTCACTGCTGCTTCTCAGAAAGTGTTTAAATTATAAATTGATTTTATTGTAATCATTTATCACTACCTAAGATTCTGGTATGAAAATCATGTTAGAGAATAAACTGACAAGCAATGACAGGTACCTTGTGGTAGGCTGTTTGACTAGAATAGCACTACTGAACAGAGATATTTGATGGTTCTTCACTAACAAAAGAATATTTTCTGTTGTGTCATTACAATAAGTGGTAAGGGTCTGGAAAGATATTGCAGATCAATGTACCCTGTAAAATAAAAACTATGCAATATACTTGTATTAATTACTAAACCCTAAAAACAAACAGGTTGACACTTTGGAAGAACAACTTCTAGACAAGTGATGAAATCCTGTATTTGGCGAAGAAGATATTCAAGTAGGCAGAACATAAAGAGTGCGGCTGTTTGAGTGATTATTTGATCTGCAAATTGGTGCCTTTATCATGAATTTAAAAAGAAACAAAACAAAGCATCTGAGCAAATATCCCATAGTTTTAAAATTACTGTGAATATTATTCGCCCATTAAATTATGACATTTGGACATGTTTTGTATTGCTGTGTAGACTGAGGTGAGAGATAATAATGCTAAGTGTCTGCGTTTAATGAAAGCATAACACTTTCTATTTGGTGGCATGGCTCACTGCGAAAAAGCAATATATCACTGTCCTGAAAATGGCCAGCAGGAGTAGGAAAATGAGCTGCTGCTAATTAAACCTTTTACGTAAAAAAATGATTGCTAATCAAATTTTTATTACCTCATACTCTCACATTCTACTTTCTTCTTCATTTACACTTCATCCTGTAGACCTTGAAGGTTTACAGTAATCTTGTGTGTTGCAGTTTTTTGATACTGTGAAAGTATAAACTTGTGACAACGATAACTGAAAAAGATGCCTAAAAGACAAGTGACTGTGGGAGGAAAAAGGACAGCACAATTAAAATACATCTCGTTATTCAGATAGCTAATTAAAAGTCATATTTAAGATGTTAGGAAAATATAAAGGGTTTACTCAAGCTGAAATGTCATCATTCTTGTGATAACTGAAAAGCACCTTTATTACAAGGAAGGAAGAATGCTTGGCTTTAAATACATAGAACGCCCTAATTTTCAGAAGTGTGCTATTTAGCTATGATTAAATTATATGCCACATTTCCTGTAAAAAAAGGAAAGATACCTTTGATTTTTAATGATTTCATTGCTATGAAGTTTGCTACACAACCATTTCATATAAATCAAATACTAAAGATAAATATTACCCCAGCCAAGTATCTGATTAAAAGCCAGCAAAATAGTTTTTGCAAAAATTCTAGGCTAGCATATGCTAAATTTCTCCCTGCGAAGTACCAAATAACCATTTAATTTTTATTTATATAGAAGTAATTATTGAAATAATTGTAAAATGAAATGAAAAAAATCACAACATGTTATTTGAAATAGAAAAGCATTCTTCTTCTAATCATGTAGGGACAGAACAACTGAACTTATTATTTTTGCAAAAGAAATAATAAAATCAAAGTAAGCAGAGGCAATTGCAACAAGACTAAATGTAAATTGGAACACTTCAGACAAAAAGCTTGAAGGCAACTGATTCTCCCATTGAGGGATGATTTTCACTTGTCTCCAGGTGTAACATTATGTGCACTGATGGGCTGATCAACAGAAGAGAACTTCTCCCCAGCTGTAATCAGGAGTGATTGATGGTTGGGACAAAAAAGTTGATTATCATGACAAGTTCACTGATGCAAAGAAAATAGTCTATGCTGAGGAAAGGATAAAACCTGTTCAGAAACTACCTTCTAAAACCTCTGTTCTAATGAATAAAATGAAACATTTATGCCCTTCCAAAAAGAGCTAACATAAATGAATTCAGTACATATACTGTGCACCTGTATCTATAGTTATTCCACCGCGACACAATGAGACGTATGTTAACCCCAAACAGAATAAACTCTTGTATTTTTACAGTTTGAGATCAATGCATCAAACCCTATGTGTATATGAAAGAACCTGCATGGTCTATCAGTAGAGCACTGCCACAATTTGAATACGTTTTGAATTCATAATCAAGGTTTTTAAAGGCCACGGGGAATTAGGTGTAAGTGCCATATTGGATTCTTTCCTGAGAAGAAGTCAGTCCCCTTTGGTCATTTTAAACCATTAAAGACTTCATTTTCAATTGAGATTAAAAAAAAAAACAAACCAACAACAAACATGAGTGGGGGCAATACACCCTCAAAGGCTTAGTTTGAAATGTACTTTTTTTATTCCAATATAAAGATTTGAAAAGCAGAGGTTGGGCTGCACTTCCATTCCTTCACGGGATCAGACTCCCAGCTGTTAGCTCTGATGTGAGTTACATACACAGAATAGCATTATATCCAGGGACTGTAAAAGATATGAGAGGAGTGATAAAAGAAATAAGGAGCTGAAAAAGTTAGGCCTGGAGGTTCTGAAGTGGAATTTGTTTACATCAGGGGCAGTTATGTTTAATATTAATTCTTTCAAAAGGAAATATTATGTTTGCTACAAGAAGTGGCTGCACAAATACAGCACAAAAAAAAGAAAGTATCACGGGTACCCATGGGAGTGCAATTTCACTGTACCATAAAGTGGGAAAAAAAAACCCCAAACTGTCCAGAGGTAGTGTAAAATAATTTGAAAAGGTTTTATGGCTGTTGGAATACAGTATAACCAACTAAAGCCAAGTAAAAGAGCAACTTTACATTCAATGCACTTTAGAAGAAATTAGGATTTTTTTTTAAATAAACCCCACAATTTACATAATCTAACTCGTTTTGATGGAGATCTTTCTACATCACACAAAACTGCACATTTTCTTCACTATGTGCTCTTTTTGTGGCCCAGACTGACATATAGCCCTGCCTGCTCCTATTCTGCCGGTTCTTTGTCAGTGTCTAAGAAAGTGAGCCAGGAGTCACTGATTGGTGACTGAAACTAGACAATATTTTGCCATTTTTATAGTGAAATTTGTTATCTGCACCTATCATTAATAATCCAGAATTTCAGATTCTCTACTGTATAAATTATTTCTTAATATAAATCTATATGGAAGAATTTACAACAGATCAAACAAAGCTAGATGAAGACTTCAAAGCAAAGATCCAATTTATCTTTCCTTCTATGTGATGATTCACTTATGGAAAGTGGTTTCTGTAGAATCCCCACCACAGTTGTTCATAAATTTGAACTGTTTATTAGAGTTGACTGATTTAATTCCCATGTTGACTGATGAAGCTGACAGGAAAAACTGCCTCAAATACAAACAAGTATAAGGCAAGAAGTGATAAAGCAGAGGTTTCTCTCTTTGCAGTTGAAATGGGCAGTGTTTTCCATGAATGGAACACGAGTGAATCGGAAGAGACACTTTTATCCCCTTTTATACTGTCTATACTTCTTCTATTGTCTGTGTTTTTCCCTGCCAACACCAATTACCTTGGGTATAAAATGGCATTTTTCAGTGTACAGTTCAAACTACTAAGCATTGTCTTCATTCCCACAATTCCGGCCAAACACTTCAAAGAAATTCCACTACCAAAGAAATTAACTACTACGTGTCCAACTCTGGCATTTGAATTTCATTCTCATGTTTCTCCACCCTCTTCCAGGCATGAAATCTTTCTTACAGTATTGTAGCTACAAGACCCAATTCACTAAAACCACTGGATATACATCTGTAATTTCCCTGGAAGTCACCCTGGTAAGGGACAGCTAATCCACATTAAGCACTCTCATAACACTGACAGCAGATTTCGGAAAATCTGGGACCTATTAGATCATTTAGGCTTGTTTCCCGCTCCCCATTAACATGTTTTCTGGTACATTCTTATATTCTAATGTAATAATTTCTGAGAGAAGGAAAATTTCTAATAGTAACAAGCATGGATGTGTTCAAACACAGAAGGGAGATTGCTTTTGTTTCTGACTTTTGCTCTGATTAACTACTCTGCCTTTACCTCTTCTGCTCTTTGCAGTTCTGAGATCACCTAATCCCAAGCAGAAATTAAAAGTTGGCTACTAAAGGACAAATGCTGCAACCATTCACTTCAGTGCCAAAAGCAGAAACCTTTTAAATCAATTTCTCTTCATATTCCACAGTCAGAATACTGGTCATTAATCTTCTGGAAATAATAAACAAGACTATCAGAGACAGTCATTGCCTATTCACAGATCATTTCTAGCAAACAATTTTCAAGAGACATCAAAACCTTCTGCATAAATGACTTGTTTTATCAAAAAAAAAAAAAAAAAGTGAAAGCTTTGAAAATGAAATAACCAGGTAGGATGAGCAGAGATATGAAATAAGACTTGACAAAGGTGAATAAAAAAATCTGGTTTACAAAATCTTTAAGTCCTAATACAGCAACAGCTGCTGATCAGTTGAATGTCAGTCTCTGCAGGATCATGTTCCTATACTGATTCTGATGTTCATTTGACTCAGATGTTGAACATTTCTCTATAACCTCTGCTTGTGCAGGGACCAGGTAGCTGAAAGCTACTGTTTTCTCCTCAATTTATAGAATAGAATCATTTGGGTTGGAAAAGACCATTAACATCATTGGGTCCAACCACTGACCTAGCACTGCCAAGTCCACCTCTAATGCATGTCCCCCAGTGCCACATGTATAAGCCTTTTTAATACCTCCAGGGATGGTGACTCCATCACTTCCCTGGGAAGACTGTTGCAATGCTTCATTTAGAAACTCTTTTTCTAAATGCCACTGCTGAATGTGGATGAAGAATGAACTTTTAGAGGAAAGTCTTGCAGTGTGAATATAGAAGACACTGAGGCACTTCATCGCTCCCCACCAGTAAGACTGAGTAATCCACTGACATTAAGAGCATGCTTTCTTGAAGTTCAAAAACCTTTAAACTGGTCTTCTTTCCTACTGCCTTTTTATCCTCAGTGACTGCCTCTGTGAGCCTGACGCAGCCTCTGGGCTGGCCCAGATTCTGCAACAGGACAGGTTTTCAAGACGGAATAGATTACTTGCACTAAAAGAAAGGAGATAGGTATAAGGATTAATGACCAGTTTGTGTAGAGAGCTCCATACTTTGTGGACCACTGAGAGATCACTTAGAGCAGTTACTGAGGATCACCCAAAACACTTAGTTTGAAGGCAATGTTTAAGAGGCAAGGAAATATTAAAATCCTTAGACTATCAGTCAGGTGACTTTTTTCAACACCCCCAAAAGTACTCTGAAGGTAAACAACAAAGTGCTATGTCAGATATGAATAATTTCTGCTTCTTGGTAGTATCGGCGCATAAAAGTACTGCATAGAAGGTGAAAATTATGGGCAAAATAATTTATACAATAAAAGAAATTATTTATACTTTTTATTAAGCATTTTAAAAATGCTTAACAGAAGCTTTAAGAAACTACAAGTTATTTGAAAATTTGTGACTGTGTTCAACAAAGTATTCTTTGATTTGTAATTTGTAAATTAAGTTACTTATTTCCTACATGAAAAAAGGTTACTCACAACCAACTTTTATTTCTCTAGCATGGGAAAGATCAAAGCTGCACAGGACCTGGCTGCAATTCATACTGTAGCCTTTAAAACTGTGGTCTAGGAAATAGGAGGCAGTGCTTCTAAAATGTTCAGGCTAAGCCTATAATAACACTCCACTGAATACCCAACTGCGGAAAAAAAAAAAAAACCTAGGCTGTTTTCAAATTTCTCATGTATGCAATGTAAATGCAAAATATTGTGTGCGGTTTGATTAGACTTTTGGAATGCAAAAAAAAACCCAAACAAACAAAACCCCAAAACCCCCACATATTTTAAATTAGTTTTTTAGCAATTCTTTAGGGTTTCCATAATGTTTTGAGGCAAATGTCACATATCTCATGGAAATCTCTTGACTAATCGCTTTCTGTGATTACTTGATATTTTTTCCAGTGAATACTATAAACCAATATCTTTGGAAAAGTGTAGACATATGAGTGAATTTCCATCCTCACTCGCATTCTTATCTCAAATGAACGGCATGTACAACTGAAATCAGTTTTTTTTTCTCCTTACACTGAACTCCATAGTACAGGAAAGATGGTGCATTATTATACAGAAGTAGCATGCATGCATGTGTGTATATATATATGAAACGAAGATATATAACTATATAAATCATATATATAAATATTTTTTCATATCTATATAGAAATGAGTATAATTTTTCATATATACATATATAAAAATAAATTAATCCTGCACAAAGTTTTATTCTTGGTGAAGTACAAATATGGCAATTAATAATTAATTCTATAACCTCATAGAATAAGACTGAATTTAAGGTGATGCTGAGCTTCTGTAAATGTTTGCACAACAGAATCTCCTTAAAGAATCAGGCTGATAACTTCACAGAACACAGATGCATTGGTCTGGAAACACCAGAAGTAAAATTGCCTAAAGATAACAGATAAATGTGCTTGACGGTAATACCTGCAATAAGTGAATTTGATTAAGAAAGCTGCAAATTACAGTTCAAGCAGAAATTGTTGAGTTCATACCAAAGCAGGGTTCTAAATCTAAAGGTTAATTGGAAATCTAAATCTAACCCATAACTGGAGACACAATAAGACATGCAAAGAATAAGAACATGTGCTTATAGCCACACACAAAACAGTGAGTGAAGCAAATAACACACATGGCTTCAAATACCATTTAAACATATCTCTGAAAGTTGCAAAATAACAGATTTGAAATCAGAATGGTGAAATACTAAATAACTTCAAGCAGTTACTGTATCAGCCTCTCTTGGCTCTTAATGGAATAACTTTTGAAAGTTCTCTCTGCAAACAGAGGCCACAGGGCAGGTGTGACCATCATTTGGCATGGACGAGAAATTAAATCTCTTCCAAACCAGAGAATTACCAGGTTCGTAAATTAGTTGAGCAGGAGGTCATGTAATCTCTCCCAGCTCAGGGACTGTGCTCTGTGTTTCCTGTCCAGCCTCAGAAACAGGTGTCTAATTTAAGACTCTCTGCTGGCAAATGTCCCTTACATGTTTCCTTCCAACACTTCACTACCATTACAGCTAGAATTGTTTCACCAAATATTCCAACCAAAAAAAAAAAAACAAAACCAAACTTGAATCAAATTAATCTGAAGAATTAATCAGATTTATTCTTCTATCAAAACCACGGAACATAACGATCTAATGGTCACTGTTCTCTTATTAACCCCCTTTCATATACCGAAAAACCTACTATATTTCCCTTGTCTTTTCCGCTGTACACATCTACAAAACATTTTCTACTTTCCTTAGTCCTACTACTGGATGTCTTCTAAATTGTACAACTAACAATGCTTTTGTTACAGTGTGATGACCACTGTTGTAAATAATTCTTCACCTGAGGCATTGCCAATTTCAAATACTGTGGAATACTTACCTATCGATAAATACAACATTACTTGGAAAAAAAAATAAAAATCATAGGATTATGTGCGTGGTTTTATTTTTCTTTTTTTCCCCATTAGCAATTGTTAATGTATATTTGGACGACGATTCATTGTAATTCCTTTTTAGCCCTTAAGGCAGACATTTCTCATTTTACTACTTGTACATTTAATTTTTCCAGTCGAAGCACAATCATTTGTGCTTTTATTTACTGTACTTGTTGGGATTCCAGACTATTTACTCCAACTAGTGAAGATAATTTTGGACTGCAATCCTGAACTTGACACCTTCCACCAAGTTCTGCCACCCTCCATACAGGTGTCGTCCACAGGCCTGGTTTATGTACTTTCTAGTCTGTCAGGCACATTGCTAATGAAAATTTAGAGTAGCAGCAAGTACAGAACAGACTCCTGCAGATCCTGACTTGTAGTGTTCTTTTGTTTTGACAGAAAACTATCAGCAACTACACTCAGTACAGTTTTTCAATTTGTTGTGCAACCAACTTTTAATAATTTCAACTGGCCCATATTCCCTACTTCCTTGACTGCCACACAGGACTGCATCAAACCTTATTAAAGCCAAAATATATCACATCTATTTATTCCCTATTATCCATTAGACCAATTACCCTGTCAAAGGAGAAAATTAGATTGGTTTGACATGATTTGTTCCTGATGAATTTATTTTGCCTGTTTCTTGGCACCGTATCATCCTCTAGGTGCTTATAAATCGATACTTAAAACATTTATTCTAGATACCAAGCATAACCTAATAGGATGTAAGTCCTCTAGTCTTGCTTCTTTCCGCATGAAAGTTAGAATCATAGTAAAATACTTTGGATATATATTGCATCCTTATCCTCCAAAAAAATCTTTCACTATTCTTTTACTGGAATCCTGATGACTTCGTACACTTGAACTATATATTGATTCAGCAGTACTCTTGGCTTTATAGAGATGGTGAAAAACAAGGTGAGCTCATGATTTTCAGAAGAATATTACTAGTGTTGCTATTTAAGTGAAACAATAATTTCTGGCTAATATATCTAGAGATATTTTACAGTGTATCATAATGGAATTCAAATCCTGTGAGTACATAAAAATGCTGCTCAACCTTTCTCTAAAGGCAAGCTGGATTATCATTCAGCCATCTGCATTAAACAAGAGGGAAAAGAGAATCCCTTTGCAAGAATTGACCTTGTTAACAGAGATTGTCACTACCCTTATCAAACAATGAAATTAGAAATGTGAGCAAAGGATCATCAAATAGTCTAGACAGGTCATAAAAAATGAGTAAAATTTGTTTCCAAGCCTTGGAGTTGCTTAGGTTTCTTGTTTGGGGTTTGCTTGTTTTACTGATCGCTCATTACAGCAGACAATTTACTCTTACTGCTACCTGTAGGCACATGAGCTGTCCTACCGGTGTCCGCTGGACTTCATTTTACATGATGCTTTTAGCAGACATTTAATGTTTACTACATAGCATAAATCTAACAGTTCTTCTGAACCAGTGCAATAGCTCTCAGCAGCTGCCAAATTCTAAGTGGCAACATGCACGCTTGCAGCTAGGTACATACCTAAATACTTTGCCCTGTATTGAATGCAGAATGTGAATGTGAATGTTACAAATAGACCTCTTTCAATGAAAAAAAAAAAAAAACCCAAAACAACCCAGAAATAAATCACTGCTTGAAATGGACTCCACAGAACCTACTTCTGCTGTTCTAATATTTTTTCTCAGCATGAAGAGGCTTTAGTTACTTGCTTTATTCCTCCCTTCCCTTGTATGAGAAGATTTATTTTAAAAAGAAATACTGAACACACAGCTGTCATAAAGATTTATAGATAACTCCTTTAGAAAGAAGCTAAACGGTTTTAGACTATGCATTGCATTTTCTCATTTTTCTTTGAAACATTATTTTGATACCATGTAACCAGAAAAACAGCTCTTCTGCCCTGAAAGAAATCTGTATCAAATGGGAGAAACTTCTGTGTTCTCTGCAAAAACGAAAAATCTCACAGACCAGTTTTATTGTAAACATTTTCATAATGCTGTCGTGAAGGAGGCAAATGGAATTTCTATTCATTACTCCTGGATAAACCCTATCTCCAGCATCTAAAAATAAAGACATATTGGTAGAACAGCTACAAAGCCCTGGGTTTCTAAACAGAAAATCTGTTTATTGTTGTTAAGGTTTTAAATCATGTTAAACAAAATATGATAAAAATGAAAGGTAGGAATATTCAGTAAATTTAATTTTTTCATAATAATAAGAGAAAAAAATTACAGTGTGCGTGCTTGTTCATATAGTAATCAAAACATGATAGCTAGTAGCTCTTTTTCTTCAAAGCAATCTTTAAGTCTCAACATCAAATATTCAGTTTATCACATTTTTACTTTAAAAACTGGTGGACATTCAGCATTACTCAAGCAAAGGAGGAATGCTTCTTATTCCCATCACATTGCAGAAAAGCATTTCTAAACTGCAGTGGAACTCTGACTACTTATTATTTCTTGAAAAGCCTCAGCAGAGCACTTTGTGATTTACAGCAGTAAATTTACAGCACCGGAAGGAGAAGAGACCATCATAAAGATATCCACAAATCTCCTCTGTGGGGTAAGGAAAAGGGGGAGAGCAATCGTGCCAGGTTCATCAGTGGGCAGCTTTCGGATCACAATCTTTCTGTCAATCAGCATCACTGGGATTGCTTTGAAAATTAGGTGAATATTAAAAGTGGAAACTGAAATATTCTCAGCAAGAAGGTCTCCAATTCCATAAAGTTAACCATATTGATCTACTTTGAGAGAAGGGAGTGTTAAAATAACTTTCCACCAAAGAGTATTGGCAAATTGGAGTTCAAACCTTTATCACTTGAGGGTGTGAAGGGACAACTAAGTATCTGCTTAACAGCTTTTCATCCAAGAGTTTGGTGTGAACAGTCTAAATTAAAAGATTTCCTCTGAAATTTTTTGACACTGTAGAAGACTCTGAAAATGGCCACTGCTTCTTCGCACTCTCTTCTTTGGAATCTTCTCTAAGAGCAGTAGAAGAAATTCACTATGGGAGCATACCATACTTGTGAGTAAGAAGTATCAGTATCCACGAGTATGATATTTGCTTCTGTGTAGAATTATTTCAAACATTTTACTCTGGAAAATGCCTATTTCCTGCCAGCTCAAAAATTTTCCACTCTGTGTATCAATCCGAGTTGTGTATCTGCTAATGACTAATGTTAATGCCAGGTTCATTCTCCTTTTCGACTGGATCTTTCTGCAGACTAACAAATGGTATACCCTCTTTGAAAGGATATGTTTCACTTTGGTATGTAACATTGAAGTGTTTGAGTCTCTTGCAAGCTATAAACTATGTATGATTCAGTGTGACATGCTTTTTCCTAAGACAAAGCTGAGAACCGTGAGGGATGAGCTAGGCTGCTCAGTCAGTCGGATCCACTGTTGCTCAGAAGCCTCCATCATTCCCTTCACATGAATGGCTCAGGATCCACAGTTCTAATTCTAGCACGTGGCTTCCAAATGCAAGAGCCTAATTCAACTCTTCTGTTTTTATCTGTGAGGGGGAACAGCAGCTTTAGAGAATGTATTACCCTTCTTTGGTGTCCATTTAGTCCATGAACTAGAAAACTTGGAATCATCAGCGAAAGTGCCTGATGCTGACTGGTCTGGAAATTGTGACTGGTATCTTGTTAAAATTATTTCTAAAGAATAAAAAGCTAAGGTGAATGAAGAGAACTGCATTATTTTCATACCCTGGTAGCAAATGTTTAAAAGAAGTCTTCAACGTTCAATTTAAGTTTTTGACAAGTCATGGTATTAATAACTAATTAATAAATTAAAAATAGATATAATCTGTCCATATGCTTACAAAGAAGAAGCTGCACGCAAGAATTATTTCAATTCTTCATATGACTAGCATGAGGAAGTAACCTTAAGGATGTTTTTGGGTTATACATCACTCTAAATCCAAACATTTTTATTCTGTCAGAAGTACCAACCATATTTATATTAGTTAAACAGATAGTAAATGAAAGACATTTGGTAAGCGAAGATAAATTTCCACCAGCAATGTCTATGTCAAGAAACTTCCTGGAGAGACTTGAATAGCAGAAGAATATATATTGTACTCTGTCAGGTTTTGTCTGTACACATAGTGATCCTGAAGAAGGAAATAAAGGAGTTAAATTCTAAGAGGCCTTTCTGTGACAAAACAGGTATTTCTTCACAAGGAGCACAACAGCACAGCTTCCTTGGGTAATTATAGGGGATGGATTTCCTCTGTATATTACAAACCATCTTCAGTTCAGCTTGCTTCACTGCTGGAGGAATAGTTTGGGTTTTTTACAGCTTGTACTGTCAGGACAGGAACATTAAAATTCAATTCTGGTGAAACAGATATTGCTATATCTGTTATATAAATATATACAAATATATTTTAAATATAGAAATTGCTATAATGGTAGAAAAAGGAAGGTAGATCCACAAGGATTCTTAAGTGTATCTGAATTATTTCTAACATTTACAGGCTGAAAAGGGAGGCAAATGTAACCAGGACTGGTAGAAGAATTAGGACCCAGCAAATATTTCAGCCTTATTAGCAGCAATGGATCAGTCCATTTTGCTATTTAGACTCTGTGTAGCACAACGGAAGTTGATGAGTTTGCAGGGATATATCCGCAGGGAAAATCTGGCCGGGTGTATAAACATTAGCAAATAATTATGTTTATTTGAAGCATCCTACAGCCTTTTCATCTGCTGAGCCACAAACTGAAATCACAACGTTTCATTTAGTTTCAATTTATGCAAATTATGGCACATCCTAGAAGATAAGTACACATTTCTAATCTGATACAAAATGATCAACTTACATCAGAATTAAATCTCAGCTGGCAAATGTTGCATGATATGATTTGCTTTCTTCGATGAGGAAGAGGAACCCCAAACGTATGATTTATTACAGCTTTTTGAATTGGGTCCATCTGTAAAGAGAGAAGAAAGAGAAAAATGAAAGCTTTTGCTGTTCCACTGTATGCTATGTTATCTATAGACTCAAAACAGATTATGCATTATGTCATACTTTGAAAATGAGTATTTATTCTTTCTACAGTTTTACAAAGAATACAAAAAAGAACAAAGAAGTGTCATTAGCTATCTTGAAATATATAACTTAGTCCAATTCTATATGTACCAATTTCCATTTAATGAAGGAAGGTAAAAGCTGTAAATGTTTAGCAAGTTTACCTATCAAAACACCAATTTCTTGGGGTTTTTTTATATCATAGAAAAGCTCACTAAATGAAACAAGACTATCTAAAAGAAATTTAAAAAAAGAGTCAATGCAAATGTGAGGGAATATTGTATACAAATAATTGTGGACTAACACAATAGCACAGCATTATGAAAAAAAAATCCTAGGAACCAATAAGTTAATCTTTTTCATAAAACAACTTCTACACAACCTATGAAATATACAAATCCTCCAAAGATTATTTTCATATCCATTTAGAAGAAACTATTTTAAATAAACTCAACTTTCAGGATGAGTTCTGAACTAACCTCTACCAGAATGCTGATTTGGCAGTGTCTGCAAGTGAGTGTCCCATAAAGGAAATGTACCATTGTGGCAGAGAACTTCAAAAAAGCTACTCAAAAGACTTTTTTTACATGGAGGATTGAAATCAAGTTCCCCAAATTCATTGGTCAAAATTATTTATATTTCTTCTTCAGAAGAAGCATTTGATTGCTATTTTTTAAATCTAATAATTTGTATGTTTCTTAAGAAAAAATATTTTTTTTCTATGCTCATGTCCCCATGATTCACTTTTTCCTAGCCTGTTAGCAAAGGGTTATTTGATAAATAAAGAATCAGAGCTTTTCCTTAGAGTAATCAAATATTCATGGAAACTGTAACGGTAGACAGTCACAGCCCCTATTGCAGTGAATCGAGAACAGATCACTACAGAAAATTTCATCACCTGACAGCTGTTCAGTGTCATGTATGAAACAGGTCATTAAACTAATTCCTGTTGAAAAGAACATATTGGTTAAAAACAAAACAAAACAAAACAAAACAAAACAAAACAAAACAAAACAAAAAACCCCAAACAAATAGGAACAACGAAAATAAGAAAAATGGCAGAGCTTTAGAGAAAGATTTGGAAGAAATGCTCAGTTTGGACATCCCCTTCAATTTGATGTAAAAGTAAAATACCTCATACATTTCACAAAACACCAATCTTACCTGGAAACTAGGGATGCCACTGTAACATAACCCCAAAATAACAATGATGTATATCAAGCTTTGAAACACTTCAACATGCTGTGTAATACTTTCTGCAGTGACCAAACCATGTACCAGGGCACTTATTTTACTCAGTAATATGATCTTGAAAAAGCTGACAGTCCAATAATGCTATAGGCCAGAAAGAACTTCATTACATAAGAAAGTAAATAGATATTAACAGCTCTTCTTTTTTCAACTGCTCTGCTACTCAAGAGGGGACTTCTTATGATAGTAGAACTAATAGATGTATTCTGCAATTTTCAACATTAATGCATATCCTGATCTTAACTGATAGTATTTCACTGCTGAAGTTTGGAGAAATTTAGCCTACTTTAGACACTGTTCCTTTTCCCACTGCATGTCTAAAATACTCAGGGAGACCTTAAGCGTGGATATAGGAATAAGTCAGCATATCATAACAAGAAACTGTGCATTCTTTGATTGGTGTAACTGTTTTCCTTCACATTAACCACAGTTGTGAGATAGTATTTGTTCAGCCTTAGTATCAACATGCTCAACTCTTTCACATTATCTCACAAGTATCAGAATTTAAGAAAGCCAACAAAAAAGCTCTCTGAGGGTCATGAAAATTACCACCATAGTTCATAAAATGGAACAATTAGTTTTTTGAGTTGGATTTACCCATCCTTCAGAGTAGGAATTCTAGCTTCCAATGAGGTTGAATTTCTGGGGGAACTGATGCTCACATATCGAAAAAGAGACAAATAATTTTTTTTCAGAATTGAGAAAAATAATGAATTTGTAGAACAATTGGTCTATTCTGTATACAATTTCATTTTTTATCTCATTGAAAAATGTGGATTTTCTTTCCTAATTACTCCACAGATTTTTCTCTTTTATCTGCTGATACAGAAACCCATCTGCACACTTCCCTTTCTCTTTCTAAAGATGCAGACTTCTAGATATATAGCTACATGGCCTTATTGTGAACTGGATGAATTGTGTTTGCAGCTCTAAATGAAGAAGTGTTCTGGATAGCTTCCAACTTGATTAAGAAAAGCTGCTTCAAAGTAAGAATCTCTTCTCTGCAAGTTGATCTTTGATACTGCAAAGAAGAATTAAACTTCAAACAGCCCATGATTCTAATAAAGTTAGGGCAGAATGCTGGAGTGGTATTTGGCATTATTTTTTCCTGAAAATTTCATTTGGGAAAGCCCACTGATCCATAAATTTCAAATAAACATCCAAAAGCACCAGATAAACCTCCAGAAGTTTTGTGCAGGAAATGTGAGAGAGGTAGCAGGGTAGCTAGGTGCAGCATGATAAGCACTCAGATCTCACAGACACTGGATGACAGAGAGGAGCCCTGCTGAGAGTCAGAGGAACAAAGAGAGGCAGCTGATTGCCAGAAAATAGAGAGCAAGGATTGCAGGGAAGTATAAAGAGGGAAATAATATCACATAGCTGAGATAATCAGCAAGTGGTGAGACACTTAACAGAATCTCCAAGCACTTCTAGGCTCACTGAATGTTAGTAATTATACACATAAATTGTATTTCAACTTATGTAAGTGGTATCTGCTTTCAAAATAAAAGTTGTCATGATAAACTTTGACAAAATCTGCTCTTTACTCATTATTAGTGCTATATTACAATCGCTGAAGTTTTATTACTTAGATGTAACTGATTTAATTTAATTGTTCACTCCCATTTACAGTGAAGGACAGAGTGGTTTGCAATTCACATGAAAGATTACAATTCAGCTGTCAAAGCTATGCAGAAGCCCAAGGTATGCAAAATGTCCCTTTACTTCCCACTGCCAATGTGTCTGCACTGTAAGTTACAACAAAGAAGGTGAGCTTCCCAGTATTTGGCTTGCTCATGATCTTTCGCTTTTCTACAGTCCAGCGCTAGGTACCTCTTACTATGTAACATAGGCTGTGCCACACTTTTCCTTGTGGTCAGCCTAGGGACAGCACGTTGATCAAAATTCACTGCAAACCACAAGGCAACTGTCAGTTTGGGCAATGAAGGTAAATATGAAAGGTTTCATATGTCATTCAGTTAAATTTTGCTTTCAATACATAATATGAACTACAATACTATTGTCTATGTTTTAATTATTCAAGTTGAAATTTGTGGCAACATGATATTATTCACTTTCTTTGATCAAGCACTGTATTCCCATCCCAAGATCTTCAGGGGCTCACCATACTTCAGCAAAATGCAGAATTAAACCAAGGGCATGGCAGAAATTGGCCCCTCATTGCACTGTCAGCTTTACCTTATCACTCTCAACTGGTTTTGCTTGCTTGTTTCAAATTCAGCCTTGGCAGACCAATGATCATAAGTTGTCTTTGCTCTTGTGCTTACCATACAGCATGAAAGAGCTCTTTATTTTGTGGGCTGCAGGTGAAGAGTGGTTATTGCATAATCTTTTCTGGATGAAACAACTACCACAAAATCACATAGAAAATTATACAGGAGAGCCCATGTTATCCTACCTGCCTTGGCAACTTTTCCAGAATCACCACAGCTGCTGTCCTTGAAGGCCTTCTGTAGTCAAGTCTCCTCATTAAATTCTAATAAATATCTGCAGAAGGCAGAACTTAACCTGGTAAATTTTACCTACAGAGAAATTTGATCCTTGGGAAATGTAAATTTTACATAATTTCTATGGAATAAAGTGTTCTTTTAGGGTTTTTTTTGGTTTTGTTTTTTGTTTATATGTTTGTGAAGAGCTTTTTTCATATTGAAACTGAAATTCTAACACATAGCTCTTCCTGAACTTCAAAAAGTGTAAAATATATATAATTTTTATTAGTCCTTTTTATGTGACCTCTTATCCTAGAGGCATAATAGTATGCCTAAGTTAAAAACAACACCACCAAACCAATAGCAAAGGAGAGATTACAGGTTTGATCCATGAAAGCTCAAATCACTAAAGGATATAAACCAAAGGAAGCTTGGTTTTTTTTGGCATTTTTTAATTGTGTGTTAAAACAAAGGGACATGACGCGCATTTCAAATACTTGAATTTGGCAGTAAACTAATGGAATTGCACTAACATGTATAAATAAAAGCACCTAAGTCAAATGACAAAGATAATGTGCATGCCTAGAGCCTGTTTAGAATATATGGTAGGCCTAAAGCATCCAAGTAAGGAAGTAAGTATTTTTACCTCAAAGCCAAAGAAATTAGCTGCAAAAGATTGACTCAAATCACTATGATCCTATGATAAGTGAGGAGAAAAACACATCAGGTCACTGAAGCTCTCAGGAAAAAATTGCTGTAGAGCATTTTAGTGGTAATTTACAAAAAAATTACCTACCAAAAGAGTGACGTCCATTACTTGAATAAGTAAGTGAATTTAGTGACAAACCTAGCAACACCTCTCAGGACTTCTTAAAATCCAGATACTAACACAATGCAATGTTACAACGAAAATAACGTTAAACAAATGATATTCTGAATATGGTTTCTTACCGTAGAGTTTGCATTTCTGCAAATGTAACTAACTGTAAGTACAAAAATTAAGTCAAACAAGTACACTGTAATATTATTATACTTGCAGTTAAAGTATAAGTATTCTCACATATGAGTTGAGACTTATATGAATATCTTAATTATAAAATTGAAACGGACGAAAGATAACTCAGTGTGGGCTCCTTTCATCCAGTCTCTTATGTTCCAACAAACAGTGAAACTAATAAGAGCATTGGAAACAGTGTAAATCCTGTGCCAAACACATACACAATGCCTTACCAAGCAAAACTAAAACCTCAAATGTTGCATCAGTTTACACTTACTGGTGAATTTAATCATTTTTTAAAAATGCATGGTAGATGCAGTCTTAATGCCAAACAGTTCAAACATAAAACTGCCTATTGCATTATAATCGTAACATACTATTAGAAAAACAGAAGGGCAGTTACTAAAGCTATAGGAAAGCTCCTAAATCATGTAGAACAACTGTCATTTATAGTTGGGAGACTTCCTGAACCGGAAATATTCTCACGGCATAATTTGACTATTTCCAACTGAAAACTGAGCAGCTCTCCTCTGATCTTAGTAGCATCAATAATTCACAATCATTTTGCCTGCAATCATGCTGGCAAACTGTACAGATGCAGCAATATTATACTCACAATATTCCATTGTTATATTATTACTTATGCAGAAACTCATATTTTTGAGAACTGCTAGACAGTCAACCTTATGTTGCCCATATAGAGTGCCCATATTATGGGCACTGTTCAGCTTACTGGTAGCTCCTTCTTCTCCAGGAGATACTTGGCATCTATTGCAACTTCAAATTCAAACTGGACAAAGCACATGCAACAGGCCTATAATTTCCAGGAAGTATTGAAATTACTGAATGTCACATACTGCAGTTCATTTCTGTGTGTGCACATCCATCTCAAACCTTCTGAAAGTATTTATTAACTGTGCATGTTAAAAATAAAATAAAATCTCAGCAGCACACGTAGTAGATGTGAGGCTTTCAAGAAATATCAGATTTAAAATTGACAATCTACCTAACACATTCTTAATATTCTGGTCAGAAACAGAACAGTTCAACAATAGCTCAGTGATTTGATCCTAAGTATATTTGGTATTCTGTATTTCCATAAGAAACACGTCCCATTGTTAGGGCTGACAGTCTAGGCTTTTTGTCCAACATCACATTAATCTGTGAATTAGAATCTTATGGAATAACCGAAGAACACAATTCAAAAAGAATGATGGGAAGAGCTTATTAAGCATAGTTAAACACGCACACCCACAAATGCTCAACAATATTTTGGTTTCATGTACAAGTAGAACAATATGATGTCAAACAGTTAAAATACATGTTCTAGATGTGCTACCATGCATGGTTTATCCTTTTATAGCTAATTTATTCAGCATTGCCCTAGTAATTATGGTGAATAATTACGCAGTGAATTGAACTCAGCATTACAAATCTTTTGTTAGTGTCTACTATTTCTGTTCTTATCAGTGAAATAGGGTAGAACTAGCCTTATGCTTTTCATGTACATAAATCAAAAATATTACTCAATTGAGTTAAATATAAAATAATACATATAAAATTCCTGAAACAACTACAATAATGTGCAATATTTACAGAATATTTTTTTTTTTAAGTGGTATCTATAAAAAAGAAAAATGCAGTCACTTCCCAAACAATGTAAGTGGTTTAGGTAATTTGAATAGTACTTCAGAATGAATTCCCAAAGTATACTTTTTATTCTCTTGTTGAAATATTATAAGACTGTAAGGATTTATCTTTTCATTTATCTGTTTCTTTATATATTTTTTTATTTATGGAGCTGTTTAATTTTAGCAGTTGTCACCTTTCTGATGTGACTCTAGTTTCTCGTGCTTTTGTTTTTGTTCTTGTAGATATTTCCACTTGCCAATGAGATGCTGAGGCAGCAGCAGTATTTCTGGCAAACTGCTTGAATATACAGCAACCAGTCAGAGCAAAAAGATTTGCATTCACGCTGGTACTGCACACAAATACTGTAACAACATAGAGATTATGCAAAGCCTCATACTCTGATTGTCTAATAATGGCTGTCAGTCAAAAGACAAGAATTTGCATATGCGAGCTAGTGAGAAATAATCAGACAGTGATTATGCTAATCAAACACACTAAACAGCATGTGAAGGACTGTCAAACTGGAACAGATCTGTGTATGTATGTGTATGTATGCTAAATACAAAAGCACACCATGCTAAAAGAACATTAAGGTTGCAGATCAAGCCTTTAAAAACATGAAATGCCTGTAAGCCTTAATTTAACACCTTTATGAATTAACATTTTTAAAACATGTTCACAAATTTTTCCTGAAAGATTCTTTGTTCTGTTCAGAAGATGGACAATGCCCACTTAATGAGCAACTGTTCAATGCTGTGTTTTGTCCAAGGGGTTCAATGAATAGCCTTAGACCTCATTTACCATATAAAGCTGAAACCTTGCTCTCAATGGGAATTATCAGCCTATTCATTCGCTCTCCTACAGTCTTCATTGACCCAGGATGCGAGTAACTCACAAGTATAACTAACTTATTTTCAAAACTTCTTTATTAGATAAAATATGGTATTTTCTCAGAAATGTAGAATGAAAATGTATGCTAGTTGTAGTTACCCAACTGAATATACCTAATAGTACTTACTATTACATTGTTTTTCCTATGAGCACCACACAGCTCCTGACTTCAGATTAATCTGTGAAGATGCAACACTGACTAAACACAGCCTTATGACTGCAAGTTGGACACAAAAGCCATAAAGTGGTCTGAGAAAAGTTGCCAGAGTTGGTATGAAGTTTGCTTTAAGAAACTTCTCTTGTATCTCTCAGAACTCTCGAGGGTGGTATTCAACTGATTTTCTGGAATGGGACGGCCCTTTCTTTTTCTTCAGTCCCACTTTGTTGTGGTTTAAGCCCAGCCGTAAATCAGCCACACAGTTCGTTAGCTCCATCTGCTTCCTTCCCCTCTCCTGGAGGGATGGGGAGGAGAATCGAAAGAATGTAACTCCCACGGGTGGAGATAAGAACAGTCCAGGAACTAAGGCATAACACAAACCACTACTGCTACCACCAATAATAATGATAAGGAAAATAACAAGGGAAAGAGAATACAACCACTCACCACCCGCCAAACGATACCCAGCCCAAGCGAGCAGTGATCCCCCTCTTCCGGGTCTCTGTCCCAGTTTTTACATCCTGGGCATGATGTGCTGTGATATGGAATACCTCTTTGGCTAGTTTGGGTCAGGTGTCCTGTCTCTGCTTCCTCCTGGCTTCCCCTTCTACCTGGCAGAGCATGAGACTCAGAAAGTCCTTGGTCAGAGTAAACATTTAAGCGGGAACTAAAAACATCAGTGTTATCAGCACTGTTTCCAGGCCAAAAGTCAAAAAACACAGCACTGCACCAGCTACTAAGAAGGAGAAAAAATGACTGCTGCTGCTGAACCCAGGAAAGTATCCACCCCTTATTCCATGCCATTCACGTCATGCTCGCAACCCACATTTTCAATATATCATCAATCTTACCTCATATATATACATATATATAGAATCATAGAATCATAGAATCATAGAATAGTTAGGGCTGGAAAGGACCTTAAGATCATCTAGTTCCAACCCCCCTTGCCATGGGCAGGGACATCTCACACTAAACCATACGACCAAAGGCTCTGTCCAACCTGGCCTTGAACACCGCCAGCGATGGAGCATTCACAACTTCCCTGGGCAACCCATTCCAGTGCCTCACCACCCTCACAGTAAAGAATTTCTTCCTCATAGCCAATCTAAACTTCCCCTGTTTAAGTTTGAACCCATTACCCCTTGTCCTATCACTACAGTTCCTCATGAAGAGTCCCTCCCCAGCATCCCTATAGGCCCCCTTCAGATACTGGAAGGCTGCTATGAGGTCTCCACTCAGCCTTCTCTTCTCCAGGCTGAACAGCCCCAACTTTCTCAGCCTGTCTTCATACGGGAGGTGCTCCAGTCCACTGATCATCCTCGTGGCCCTCCTCTGGACTTGTTCCAACACTTCCATGTCCTTTTTTATATTGAGGACACCAGAACTGCACACAATACTCCAAGTGAGGTCTCATACATACATACACACACACACAGAGGGAGAGAGATCATTCCTTAGTGCATGGACCAATCCCTATGAAGCTGCTGAGTCCATTCAGTCCATGATATCAGGTTCCATCTCTTGTAAGAGTCTTTCAGAGCAGGAGAGGTCATGTGCAGTGTTGGATCGCTGCCTGCTGATGCTGATCATTCCTTTACTCCAGAACTTGTCTGGTTTCATCAGAGTTCATTCTTTGTTGGGATGACGGTCAGAGGGAAGTCAGGGCCAGTCACTGGTGACCTGAAGACATCTAGTTGGTGGGCTATAAAAGCATTACATAGCAGGCAACAGCATACATTTGAGTTCATTGGCTGTTTTCCCCTAAAATCAAATCCCCTTGAGGTGCACATCGGACTTCCCCATGTTCTCTAGCAAGCGATCCCAGCTGCTTGGCTTCCCTACCTTCTAGTTCGTGACCATCGGCCCCATTGTCCCAGCATCAGAGCAACCACGTGATGATGTGCTCCTCTGGCTGACGGGTAAAATCTTCTCGCACATTCGTAGCTCAGTTGAGGTCCGAGGTCAAGAAGTTACCTCTTCTTCTTCTTCGTCTTCGTCACGTGATGATGACTACTGATCAGACGTTGTCCCGGGTGGTGAGCACATTGTTTTTCCATCTTGCTTCATCTTTCTTGCCATTTTATTCCCCAAAATTGAATTTCCTGTGCAGGTCCCTTGACCTTACTCCGCTTTACAGCAAAACTGGCTTTCAGCAGGGTTTGGACAATTTTCCTCCCTTTCTCAAAAACTTTTGCTGTATCACCCCATGTTGAGCACCAAAAAGAACTGTCATGGTTTAAGCCCAGCTGTAAATCAGCCACACAGTTCATTAGCGCCCCCCCAACCCCCCTCCCCCCCCCCAAGTTCTTCCGCCCGCTTCCGGAGGGATAGGGAGGAGAATCGAAAGAATGTAACTCCCACGGGTTGAGATAAGAATAGTCCAGGAACTAAGGTATAATACAAACCACTACTGCTACCACCAATAATAATAATGATAAGGGAGATAACAACGGAAGAGAATACAACCACTCACCACCCGCCAAACGATACCCAGCCCAAGCGAGCAGTGATCCCCCTCTTCCGGGTCTGTCCCAGTTTTTACATCCTGGGCATGATGTGCTGTGATATGGAATACCTCTTTGGCTAGTTTGGGTCAGGTGTCCTGTCTCTGCTTCCTCCTGGCTTCCCCTTCTACCTGGCAGAGCATGGGACTCAGAGTCCTTGGTCAGAGTAAACATTTAAGCGGTAGCTAAAAACACTGGTGTTATCAGCGCTGTTGCCAGGCCAAAAGTCAAAAAACACAGCACTGCACCAGCTACTACGAAGGAGAAAAATGACCGCTACTGCTGAACCCAGGACACACTTGCTGCAAAATATGTTTTCCATTTTCTTCTGCAAACACAGCAAAAGCACAATGGATAATAATCTTCCAAATTACAAACCCATGATTGATCCTCAGTGCTGATCCAAAAAGCACAAAAAATTCTACCAGACCTAAAAGACTCTCCCAAAGGACAGAAGATGAAAGACAACCAAATACAGCATGTTCAACATATTGCTCAGTTATCCAGTGGACAACACTCAATACAACTGCAGCATAAAACCAGACTAACATGAAGTGCACCACACTGAAAGTGGGAGAATTATTTCATTTCTAGTAAGTATTACCAAAGTGGTGTGAAAAGAAGTGGTGGATTGTTTCTTTTCAGCTATTCACTTACATGAAGCAGTGGCAGATGGTAAAAACATGATTAAACACAAAACAATTGCTTAAAGCAAAAGAGATAAATGTTATAGTCTCTCTAAAGATATCTCTAAAGATACCAATCAAGGTAAAAAACTAAGGTTCATAAATGCCATTTGCTTCCTCAGCTTTAATCAAGAACAAAGCAAAAATAAGCTCAAGAGAAAAAGAGCACATTAAAAAAAAGCTAAGAGCATTTTGATGCTTAATGCTTAAGAAAAGAGATTGGAACAAAAGGCTGGCAGGCATAATCAGGATTATGCAACAAATTCCCAATAGCATCATTCATATGTGAATGAATTTCAGAAAACTGGACTAAATGTTATAATTGGTATTTAATAATAGTAAGTCTCTCTAATCACAACAACAATAAAAGCAGGATGTGTGCCAGACACAGAACTGGCAGAAAAACTTGTTTCACTCATACAAGTGAATTGCGTACAAGTACAAGAGTCCAAAGTGTTTTCTGCAAACTACTACATGTGTTTCTGTGAACTGACTGTGTATAAGTGTGTTTAATTAGTGGAAAATTAATTCTGAAATGCAACTTTTCTAATCATGTTGCTATTTTAGCCCATTTTAAAAATTCCTCTTATTAACTATTTTTATCCTAGTGACTCCAAAGAAACCATTAAGAACTAAGGTGTCGAGTATAAGAAAGAGAAAAAGAAGGAGAAAAATGACTGCTGCTGCTGAACCCATGACATTGGAATTTTTAGAAGTACCCATTCTTACCTGAAAAAGCCCAAGATATGCTTCAGACAGTATTAAAATGGCCTATCAAATCTGTAATTTTCAAACATTTCAAAAATTGTTGTAGTGAGTTAAGACTTAACACTGGGAGAAGTTACAGTTCTTAACCCATATTTGTAGAACCAGAGAATAAGAGACTAAAAGGGACCCCAAAGCATCATTTAATCCATACCTCACCTCATGAAAGGAAAAAAAAGTGTTACGGGGACAGAATACTTTTATCACAGCAACAGAGTAATTAGAAAATTACTGAATTTCTCTCCTGGTTCTCAAACTGGTGTCTGTCTGTCTTCAAAATCTGGCAGAAACATTCCACTTCAGGCGCAAGTGTAGATACTTGCTGGTATAATTATTTGACCACAGATGCTTTTTTTCTCCTCTTTTTTCTTTATTTTTCTTAGGTCAGCACTGAAATAAAAGCACATAACACATCTCTACCTCCTTCACATAAGAAATGTTCTACTGTCCTACTTAAGAAAATTCAAAGAAATAAAACTATGCGACCAAATGTCATCATATTGCCTCACATCTTGAGATTCAAGACCATTTTGTTTAATTTCATTACCAGCAGTCAACACAGAAAAATAATGTTCCCCAGACACTTCACATACGGGAACTGAAGTGCTATAGTTTGCACGTGCATCTAAATATACCTTTTTAACGGGTTATGGTTAAATATGAACACAGTACAGCTATATTCGTAGCCCTCATAGAGATCACTAAGATTGTTATATCTCCTTGTATGCAAAAAACATTTCAACTTTGCTCGGTTCGCAGATAACAGTCCATGGAAGAAGACATTAACCTGCGTACTTCCTCCGTAACATTATTAGCTCTAAAACCTGCCTGAATTTTTGAACAAGGATGAGACTGTGTCATCAGGAAACTCACTTCCTCTAAAAGAGAACTATGAAATTGGAAAATGGAAAAGAAAAATTAGTAAATTATCTTCATATATTTTGAGAATTTAAGTAAGAATGAAAACGAACCTTGCTGTGCTTAGTAACTACATATGCATAAACAACATTAGAATTTGGTACTAAGCTGAGCAAGATGCCAGAAAGATGAGAGAAACAGGTTGTCAGAAGGTGGCTTGCATTTTAATAAGGTATTTGTAACTGCATAATTAAGATCAACCTGATTTACCTTTCAGGCTCTTTATGATGCAGAAAGTAGGAAAAGACAGACAAGAAATAAATTTAGAACAAATGGATATTACTACATTACTAACCCAACTCCCTACCAGTTGAAACATTGCACAATTTCTTTATAGCACAAAACTAAAACTGTATTATCTTGTGATGAAAAAAACATACCTATACCTGCACTGGGTACCCACATTATGACTGTACAGTTTTGTGTAATTCTCTACAGATTGCCACTGAGTGCCATTCCAAGTTTCCTGTCAGTCTTATTGACTGAATCATTAGTGTGATCCTGAGTGCACTGAACAGCTGTGCAGAATATAGTTATGGCTCATTCACTACTTGAAGTGCTCTAATCCCTTCCTACCCATCTCTGAAATGTGGTGCATTAAGTAATTCCCGGTATGTTTTTATATCATTTGAAAAAAGATAAAAAGTTAACAGCGTACATTTACATGCAACTTCATATTTGAAGTTACATCTGAATGATACATCAAAATTAAAATTTAGAAAAAAGTATTGCCAGGGAGGTATCATTCTGACCCTGACTTCTGTAGATCAAACTAGAACAAAATGAAACAATGGAAGAAAAATTGTTGGTATGTATGTGTTTATAGAAATACTAGCCCAGAATTTCAAGATATCTCAAAACAGGCTTAGAATAGCAATCTCCACTCCTTCCAAAATTCCACTACCATGAATAAATTTTCATACAACTAAAAAAGACAAAAAACTTTTTTTTCTTTTTTTTTTTGGGGGGGGGGTGTTTTGGTTTTTTTCTGTATTGAAAGGACAATATGAGAAGGGGGAATTAATTCACTACTTCATTGTCACGGCAGATTGTGATATGCTTTCTTTCTATACTAGTAATTTGGCTTGGTGCTAGTCCACTTCCTTTCATGAATTCTCCGACTGTTTAAAGTTACTTCAGGTTGATATTGGTGTTTCCGTGATTTTAGGTCAAGCAAACTCAAACTGGATGCCCTTATCCCAAATTATCTCCAGTTATACTGGTTATGTATATATAGCTCCTGAGAAACCCAAGGAGTCAGAGCTTCATTGACCAGGTGAGGACTGAGCTGCAGACTACAGTCCAGCAGATAAGAAGGAAGGTTCTGTGTCCCCTCCACCTCAGTCAGGGTGGAATTCCAAATGAACTAGTACATGCAGAAAGGAACAAGAATTCAGGCAAAAAGGAAGGGACAAAGCATCTAGACACTGAACTACTGCAGGCAAGTCATCTTGAGAGTTCTTCCATCACTTCAGCTCGTCCCCAGCTGCAAGGGCAGTATCACTTAACATTCAGTGAAGCTAGGGTGCTGTTGGGTATTTTGAATTAAACAAGTTGAAAATTACTTAATGTATATTATGAACTTAAAAACAATAGGAAGTCTTATCTGAGTATTTCACAGTGCTTTACACAGACCACTTGCATGCAGGTAATTAACATATGAAATCTGAGCTGTACTAGAACTTTTGGCAAATCCACTTGTTCTCATTCACAGCCTTATGCCTTAGCACTAGACAACACAGGTGTATAATTGATTCAAAATCATCTGTACCCGGAGTACCTCTCACAAGTACCTATGGATGTGAACACAGACAATGTTAATGCCTGTGAACTGCCTAGTTGTTGCTTGTAAGTCAAGTACTTAGACATCTTGGACTGCTAGCATATCTTTTCAGAAAAGAAACTCCACAATGCACAAACAGCCCAGCTCTGATTTTGAAGGATTAATTTTTATGTATAATTTGATGCCTATGAATACCAGTGGGCGCATTGTCTCTGCTTTTATAGTAAAAGCTCTGCCCTGGAGATATCTACAACACAGAACAGGTAAGAGGGACCTGATAAGACAGCAGCAACTAAGGAAAGAAAAAACTAAGATGGCACCAAAAGTGCAGTGCAAACCTCAGACGGCTTGCTTCTGTCTTCTTATATGTCTGCAGGTCTCTCAGCCCTAAGGGTGGTTTTATTTCGTACCCATTTAATTATCTGTGATTTTAAAAATAACATCACTAGTGAAAACATAATTCATCCTGCTCCTATAAGGCTCTTTTATCTTTATACTGAAGTTATATTAGATATGAACCCTATCTACCAGGACTTATTCCTGCTTGACATGCTGATGGAAGAAGTTCAAACCAATACTTGACCTTGGATCTCAGCTTTGACAATTATGTCCAGATCTTCATACACACTGCACACATTCATGTGCCAGGATTAATCATTAATGATCAGGATAATTGTAACAGACTTAAAAGGCCAGGAAATACTACTTTTGAATTACAGACAGGAACTGAGAGCAAGTAATGGTTCAAGGCCACCACAGAGGTTTGCGCCTGAGTGCAGAGTTGAACCTATTGCTTTCTCCACCAACCTCTTCTCCCTAGCTCAGAACATCTCCCTTGGCTACCCCCTCACTACACTTCATGTGGCTCTTGGATCTTGTTTCAAAAGAGGGTCTGATCAAGTGGGAGGGAAGCTTTTACCCTTGCGGCTTTCAGGAGCAGCTGCAACTACAAATAGCTCTGCTACAGGATAGGTTAACTAAAAATTACTTTTCCTTCAAACACAGCTGTGAACTTCAGTGCACCAAATTTCTTGTGTCTTATGACTGCTGCTGCCTTTTCAGGGACTACTGAGAAGACTACCCATGTACACTTGTAATTTTTTCAGCAGATTGCCTCTGCAGTGGATTTGTCTACAGCTTGAGAGGACATGAGGAGACTCAAAACAATTAAAAACGGTGTAGTTTGTTATACTGAAATGGAATCATGTCTGCCACACATGAGAAATCTGTGCTATTAAAGAAGTATCTGTGTAACATCAATTTGAATGAAACATTGGAATGTTCTCTTTTCCTTTTCCCCTTCAAGATATCTTCAGTTCACACTCTATATGAGGAGCCACACAGCATATCTGCATCATGCAGCTTCAACTGATCTTAAAAAATCCAGTGTATTCTTGAGAACCATCCGTTAACTGTTTATTAATGGCATTTCTGGGACAGTGCAATTCAAGCAACTACTTTTAGTTTTTAGATTTATTGCTATTGAAATGGCATTACCAGTGAAATTCTCTCTTTCTGTCATTTCTTGTCTCATTATTATTAAAGGCAACCAGAAGTTTAACACTTTAAGTAGCATTATGAACTTGTCAGGGTACATATATATAACATCAAAAAGATACTACACCAAAGGCACACAACCATTGTAGGGCTACATCACCTTTTGCTGCTTAAGACCAAAGGAAAACAAGCTAAAAACCCTCACATGGTAAAAGCCTTTATGATACCGGGCAGGTCAGGCTTCCCAACTGTTAACCTTAAACATGAATTCAAGTAGAACATGTCATTCCCCAGCTGCTCTCTGGAAGATCAGCACCTCATCCAATATGTTCCTGTCTGAGGCTGGTATACTTGTTTGACCCAAAACAGTGAATCATTTGTCAGACATTCATGATGACCATAATGTGAAAATCAAGATGACAACTTCTGGCAGTAAGTTTCTCACCTATGGAGCCTCCATAGAAATCAAACACAGACTATATGTGTTTTCCTCAATACTGTGAGCAGAATGAACTTTGCTAATGGTGGTCAATTGCTATGCAAATATCCAGTAATTGCACCAGTCAAAAGCAGAACATGTTACTAAAAGCACTTAAAAAAACAACAAATCACAGACAGAATAAAGCCTCAAAAAATCCAAGTAGAAGCAGAAATGAGAAATGACTCGTACAAGGCACAAGTTAATTATTAAAATGAGAAAAACTGTTTCCCAGTCTAAATTTTCAAAACCTATGTTGTATGCAATGATGTAAATATAAAAGAGCAAAGCTACAACTTTAAAGTGGCACATTGCAAGTCTGATGTTTCTATAATTATTCTTTTGCTGTCTAAGATTAATCAGGGTAGTTAATGATGCAAAAAATTACATTTATAATCCAGTCTGAATACAGCTGTACTGCAAGCTATGATCTAAGTGCCATTAAGGTAAATGGAATTAATGGGCTGTCCCTGGCAATCTTTATATCTATCAGTTACTAATTAACATTCTTCAGCAAAGAATAATTTATGAGGGGAAAATACATACAGAAGCAATAATGTTAAAACTTGCAACACACTGTGGTCACAGGGTAGTCGTGCAGCTGTAATAGACAATGTGTTGTGCTCATTTCAACAGAGAACAAGAAAATGCCAGTTGGCACTGCAATCAGTAAAATCTTTTATGTTAAGTCATTTATTTTATATGGCAGCAAATTATTACTACCAAGGATGAACTTCTGTGGGAAATGTCGACTTCAGCTAATAATGAAAGGACTAAGCAGAAGCAGCAATAAAAACCTGATGGTTAAATTAGCTAATAAGAAAAATGAACACTGTTATCTTTGTAGAGATGTAACGCATTTGCTGCTTCTAATATATGACTCCCAGCTTGATTACTGATTTTATACATTCAGTTCTTGCACTAGTTTTAAAAGCGTTTCTGCCAAATCTTTACCATTAACTTAATTTGGCCCTCTTTTGGTTTTGACTTTATGACATAAAAAGCACTCCATAATTCTTTAGAGTGTCTTTTTTGAAATCCTCCTTATATTCTTGTCTGTAAATCCATGCACCATCACTTCACATACCAGGAACTAATTGTAGAGAATAAATCTTGCAGTGAAAACCAGAGCTTTAGAAGCTACTATGTACCTCAATTAATTTTGGAAAAAAAAAAAACAATGGCCAAGCCAAACCCACAACAAAACCAAACAACAAAAAACTCAAACCAAAAAAACCCCAACACACACATAAAAAAAAAAGCAAACCCATCAAAATACTCTCCCCCCACCAGGAACAGGCACTCACATAAGCAAGTTGTGGCTTCAATCAAAATCAAATGGTGACTGTTGCATCCGAAAAATATTCCCCTCACTACAGGCAGTAGTAGTTAGTGGTTTTAAACCAATAACAAAAGGTTTACTTACAGCGTCAGAACAAAAAACGTTAACCACTCTGTACTCAGAAAAATCCAGCTTAGAGTTAATCCTTCAGACCACTGATAATGGTATTATATCAAGTAAACATCACAGAATTAGGATGATTTTTATCTTTCCAGACCCTGACCAAAAATGGTATATAACTATGGCATGCTATATTACTACCAAAAATAGTAATATTATTATCACTGGTATTTATATAAGTGAGATATAACAAATAATAATGGCATACCCTGTTTCATACTTTTTCCCTATGTCAGTCACAATGAATATTCAGTTTATACTGTAAATGTGGCAATTGACACTAGCTGCAATTTAATATGTTTCAATTAAGTTGTAAAGCAACATTTAGGATATTTGCATGTTTTTCTAACTTAGCCAGTAAGATACCAGTGATAGAAACAATAAAATCCTGACTTCAGAACTTACATGAACAGCTATTTTGCATGCACTGTAGATAATTAACAGATAAGATTTTTAATTAACTCACAAATACTTAGCATAATTTACCACATAGGGAAAAAAAAAACCCTGACCCCTTCAGAAAATTAATTATACTGCTATAAAAATATGTTATACATTGGTAAGAATTCCATTTTAGTGCTATAGGAAGAAGCACTAAGTATTTTAACACGCTGCATTGTGAATATCATCTCCTCCCTCTGTCACTCTACTATGGCCTTCCAAATGAAAATACAGTCACATTCAGAATTACCTGTCTGGACTGTAGAATTTTAAGCAGTAGGTCAAGAAAAGCTTGTTAGAAACAAATACTGACTTACAAATGTTGATAAGCTTGCAGAGAAAAGAAGGAAAACTCTGTAAACCTAATATCAAAAAATACAACAGACATAGTGAATTTGCTGCTTTGAGAGCACAAAGAGAAATACATAATTTCATTTTTCTGAGAGAATTGATTGAGATAGAAGATAAACCCTGCCATGATGGATCTGACTGCAGTGAAGTAAATGTTAAGTAGGTGACCAATATTTCCATTTTCAGTCTGGCACATTTGCAATATAACTAAAATTACCATCTGTAACTTTTATTCTAATCAATGCTTTTAAAAAAATTATCTTTAATGCTTCTGATTACAAAGCAAATTCAGTTAAAAAAACCCCTCACAACACATTTTAGAGCTTTTCTCTGGTGGTCTCTATGCTAGTGCATCAGGTGTTATTGCAGGGCCTAGTAGTCTTTCTACGCTAAGGGTTTGGCATGCTTTCCCTCTGTTTAGAAATTTATAAACATCTTTAGTAATATGCTTTGCTCTGAACTTTATATAAAGGAAAATGAGTTTGTTTCTAGAGAGGGCATTTATTGACCTAAATCCAAAAGCAAATGGTAAAACATGTAAACACATCTTCAAACACCATGTTAAAGACAAATATTTTTGTAATGCAAAAAGCATATGAGTAAGAAAATTACATGGTAATATTGTTCAATCTCTTCGGTTACTTGGTTTAATAAAGAACATTATGTTAGCAAGAGAGTTGGACTGACCATTCTGCATGGCAGAGTTCTGCCTTTTCGTAATTTATAACTCAATGTGATAATTCACCAGAAGTTGCTGGGTAACAGGTATTCCTATATTCCTTTGAAGTGCAAATTCATGCTTAAATGCTTTGAAGAATTAGGGCCTAAAGTCCATACTGAATTCACAGCAATATAACATCCTACCTTTGGTGCTTTATCTAACTGCTATGTTTTACAGAGAGCTCTACCAAGAACTGGACTTGGTGATGAATCTGTAATACGTATGGTGCGAAAAGCAAGTTTTTAGGGAGTTGATATGCTAAAAGCAGTCTACATCATTCTCACTTTGAGCAACCTGGTCTAGTGACAGTAGGGTTGGAACAAGATTATTTTTAAGGTCCCTTCCAACCCAAGCCATTCTGTGATTCTATGATATGTTTGTTGCCATATTGTCCTGCATAAGAATACCCACTATTCCTTTTATCTGGTTTGTAAGCCACTTTCCAAATAACATGAAACAGAGTACGACGCTTTCAAAGACCTCATGGTCCTACAAATGTTGTCATAAACATCTGATTTTCAAACTTATTAATCTTAAGGCATTACCAATTTGTACAATATACTGTGACAGACTGTCACTTTGCAGTTAACTTGCATTTGTCAAAATAAATTAACAAAGTTTTTTGTATGATATTAGAAAATACAGATGTAATTGCAGAAGCTGCATGATTCAACTAATTCTTATTTTGCAATTTAATAACAAATCTGCTGCGTAAACTTCATTATGTTAAGCTGTGGAAGTTAAGCACTGGAACGGATTGGTGTAAGGACTCCCGATGCTCATTAAGCCCAAACAAAGTCCTGTAAAAGAAGCAATTCTTCAGGTAATATAGAAGTTTAATCTCAGACCTGCTACTTATCCACTTACCCATCTTTGCCTCAGTTGTTCCTGTTACCAAACCAGGGAAGCTGTTTATGTTACGAAGATTCTATTAGTTTACTTCATTAAAAAGAAGTGTGAAATAGTATTTTCACAATATATGTGTTAACAGCTAATGCAGTGGCACAAAGGTATGCTTGTGACCTATCCTCCCAGTAAGCAATTTTCACAGAAGACAAGACTCTCCCATTTCCTGCATTTTGCTCCACCTCATACCCACTACAGCACCCAATATTCTCATTCATTTTCTGGGGACTGTTACAATTACCCTATTCCATAAATACACCTCTTAGGTGACAAGAGCCTCGGTTTGCACTTTTCTCTGTGCAGATGTCAGTGGCCTAACCAAACAAACTGAATTTCAGTGCTGCTGATGCTGTTATGGGAAGTAACCATCTATAGAAAGTGCTTCCAGGTGCCTGTGACAGAAGCTGGTAAGGGGCATCAAACAGTTCCTCACGAGAACACCTTTGCTAAGAGATGCACACAATTAAAGAGAAAGGTTAAGCCTACCCAAGGTCTTCAGATTTGGCTCTTAGAATTATTGTGGTGCTTCTTGGGAGAACTCAGTTACCTGTTTGGAAGCAACAGGTATTGCTGAGTACTGTGGTTTAACCCAGCAGGCAGCTAAACACCAGAGAATCGGAAAAAAGGTAAAACTCGTGGGTTCAACTAAAGACGGTATAATAGAACATAAAAGGAAGAGAAAATAATAATGATGAAAGAATATACAAAACAAGGGATGCACAGTGCCATTGCTCACCACCCTCTGGCTGATGCCCAGCTTGTCACTGATTTGCTAGGCCACAACACCCTGCCAAACTCTCCCCAGTTTTAATGCTGAGCATGACACTGTATGGTATGGGATATCCCTTTGGTCAGTTAGGGTCAACTTCCCTTGCTGTGTCCTCTCCCAGCTTCCTGTACACCCTCAGCCTACTCACTGGCAGGACAGTATGCGAAGCTGAAAATTTCTTGACTTAGTGTAAGCACTGCTCAGCAACAACTAAAACATCGGTGCATTGTCACATTATTCTCATCCTAATTTCAAAACACAGCACTATATCAAATATAGGAAGAAAATTAACTCTACACCAATAAAAACCCGGACAATGAGCCAGGAGAGAAGAGCCTTCCTCCAACATTTTCCCAATGTGCCTTACTATTCACTCACTGTTCACTTGCTTTTTCTCCCTAGGCTGGAATTTTTAATGGCTTAAATATTCTGCTGCTTAGACTCTGGCCTGCAAAATACAAGCTTGCTAACTCGGATGGCAACAGAAACATCAATATTTTCTGGTGACAAGCTCATCATTTTTCTATAAGAACCCTCAATATAATTTCTAGAGAAAAGGTGTATATCCTTCATTGTTTTCTTCAATACATATTCCTTCCTTGAAGCCTTGTTTGATTTCATTCTTGAGTCAGAATAATCCAAAGCAGGTAATCTTATGCAAATACAAAGTTCATACAAAACAACATAGCTTCTCCACAGCCATATATAAAAATACCCGTTCCAAAGCATGACTGATTTTTGTTGGTGCTTTTTCTTCTTTTTTTCTTCAAAGAAAAACATTTTTTCATAAACAGGGAATGGTTCATAACCATGTTTAAATGACAAGAGAGCAAACTTAACTCACAGATGCTACCATATCGGTGTGGAGTTACTTAGAAAGAAGTGGCAACAACGTACTGTCCACTGTGTTTAAAATCTGGTTTAGTCACATTTTCTGCTGACAATTGCTCTTCTTTGCCATCCAGTGTTTACACTGCTGAATGACGGAAGTCCAGTTTAGCTACTGTGGGAGACCAATCACTCCTACAAAAACTGAAGAAAGAGCTTCTATTCTTCAGCAGCAGATAGCACTTTAGGTCACAGATATATAGGAAAAAATGTGACTAAAGAGGACATGAGATTGTCAGTACAAACACAAAAAACAATTTTGAGAGATGTGGAATTTTCCCTATCCCTTCTGACTCCCCACCTTGAACTTCATTATTAGGACTTATCCCTCTTCTGCTTGTCAGTGAGGATACCACTGACAAACAAGCTAGAATTCAGGGGCTTTACACATCCTGAACTTGTTCTTACTAGATAGAGAGTTTTAATTACATAAAGAGTCAGACACTGGTGAGGAGGAATCTTGAAGAAAACCCTGAAGATGAGGAACTGAATGATGGCATATGACGATATACAGTTATTAAGAAGAAAAATGGGCATTCTGCTGTGAGATTCATAAGCAGGAAGGCATAATACTAGAGCTTATAAATTACTATGCAAAAAACATGGGAAACCAGTAGCTCAGAGGTACAGTACCTCATATGCACAGTAATAAATGCATAGGTTGATAGGAGACATTTAAGGCTTTGTTTTTAATGTTCTTGGAGAAAGTGGAAAAATTGCCTGAGGATTAGAATTGCCTGCTCTTTCATTCTCCTGTCTGCTGTTCTTGACACAGTTCCTTGCAAAGCACTCCTTTTCCAAAGCGGCTTTCATCACAATCACCTTGTCTAGTTTCCTCCTAATGAAAAATTTAAGAGATATGCATTACTCCATCCCTTCTCACTTAGGTAACCTGATTAGGAAGGGGAGAACTCAGTAATAACATAATTTGTATTTTGTTCTGTCATCCAGCAATGCCTGCAGTTATTTCAATTTGGAGAGAGTTCAGGTTTTTTTTAAAGAAAATGGATATAGAATAAATCAAGCTAAGTAAATCTTAGATCAGAATTCATTCTGTATGAACTCCTGGATGACAACATATCTAAGTTAAGGACAAGAAGCCATCAACCTTTTTTTGTTTGATAGGTTTATGTGCCAACTCATGTTCATTCAGCCATTTCAGGTATTCATATTTCAAAGATGATGTGGTTGATACTTGCCTCAAGGACTAGCATACTACATGAGTTGCATAATGGTAGTAGCTCATATGCAAAATACAGTTTGCTGAATGTCCTACTTCAAAACAATACAAACTTAAAATACCTATTTTATTCCTTTTTTATATTACTAATGAAAGAATTTTCTGGTAATACGTGTGTGTTATCACAAGAGTTTAGTTTGAGACTCAGCTAGAGCGTCTGCCTAACTGACCATGCCTTAAACTTAAACTCCAGAAATATTTTGGAGTGGGAAAGGTGAAGTAGTTCTTACAGAATTTATGCACTGTCTCTGGGATTGATAAGCAATTTGATTTTCATTTAAATCTATCCTTGCTTGACATAACATTAATAGCACTTAACAAAGCCTCGTTTTAGAAATGACATATGGCTTTGTGATTCTGTTTCTGTAATTCTATTTGAGACTTCAGCAATACTAAGGAGCTATGATGGACATACACAAAACCTTATAATGTTATAACCAGTACAGATTAAAGCAAATATGTGAATGAAATATGATATCATAACTTCCTTTAGTCCCCTCCCCACAAGTGTATTCAAAAATATACTATTTGTTAAAAGAGTTGCTAATCTTTTAAATCTTCAGATACATCAATCAGAATCTAATTAGTTACAGTCAACATCACCATTTGGAAATTACTATGAAAGACATATTTCATGCATCTAAACCATTAAGCCATTTCCAAACTATGTGACAAAATTTGGTATCTCTGAGCAATGGAGATAAACAGCTTAAATCAGTTTAAAAAACCAGGTGCTACATTTGAGGGTCTGATAATCACCTATTTCCAGATCTCCATTTCATACCACAGTCTTGGTGTGAAAGGAAATGACAGCTACCTTGTCCTGCTGCAGAGATGAGTCTGCAGTAAGCAGATACTACACAATATTTTTTAGGGAAAAATAATAATCGCATAGTTTAGAAGAATTCAGGTCAATCTCATGCTCATCCACTTATCTCCTGTAGGAGCTGAAGTAAATACCAGTGGTTTTGCACCTCAATTATCCCACCAAAGAGAAATTGAGGTACACAGGATGTTGAAGGACAAAATCATTGATGACTGAGATGTTCAGAAACTAGGATCTACTCTTGCTTGCAACAAGTTGGTTTTGCAGCCAGCATAACAAAGTTTATCCTCACTTCTTTGCAGAACATAATATTACAAGAATGTAGTTGTCCTGGAGTCCTCAGCTATTTCTTGCTGTCACTGTACTTTGGAATAGAAAGAAGAGTAAATTTCTTAACTGCAAATCTAACGAAAGACTGACACAGTTTGTTGCTTGAATTTATACAGCCCTGCTAAATTCACAACATGAGAAATATAAATTTTTATGTGTATGAATATCTAAAAAAGGACTACACTGCAGCAGCTTCTACTCCCTACCCTTGTGCATTAGCCTTTAAGCAGTACATAGCTGGGTACTGAGAGGAATTAAAGGGTTAGTACATCACAAATACAACAGCCTATACAACTAGCAGGTAACACTGTCAGATGGGAATAGTCTATCTGTGATTAGAACACCACATCCTGACTTTACTACTGAAGGAAAATAACAAGAATGCACGCCCACAAACATACATAGAAGCCAAACCTCCTGAATTTTAATAGTAATGTTATTAAACTGCAGGAAAAAGTTAATCAAAGGAATTTAATTTCATGCAATGTCAAAAAAAGACATCACTTTGCAGCAGATGTTTTGGCAAGCAGAATGCAGACCAGACTCTAAGCTGTAATTGTGAGCTTCTCCCTCACAGTGTGAATTTTCCAAACTGAACATCTCACTGTCTAATTGAAGCACTCAACTAGCATATGTTCTGCTCAAGCAACTGTATGAAGTTTGAAATACTGTATATAAGCAGTATTAACTTCTTTTGCTTTCAAGGCACCAAACACTCGGAAATTACTATTCCTTAATTTAACGCTGAAATGTAACTTCAATTACTAAGAAGAGGCCTCATCTTTATGAAAAGATGATTTAAAAATATCCATTAGGGAATGATGTCACAGTTTAATAAAACCCATGAATTTCCACCATTGCCTCCCCATACGTAGACAGCAACAGTTTTTGAATAGCCTCTGTCACTAAGCCACACATACAACCAAGTCTGGATGGAATCTAGTCACTGTTCCTAGATCGCAGTCTGAAGATTCACAACTTTGAGAACCAACCTATAGATGTGAGCCAGTATAGTCAGTCACAGTTCAACCTCTATGTTTGATAACTTTCTTTACTCCTATACCCTATCCTCCCACATTCTTTATAAAGAGTTAGCCAGAGATAGAATCATAGAATCATAGAATAGTTAGGGTTAGAAAGGACCTTAAGATCATCTAGTTCCAAACCCTCTGCCGTGGGCAGGGACACCTTCCACTAAACCATGTCACTCAAGGCTATGTCCAACCCGGCCTTGAACACCGCCAGCGATGGAGCATTCACAACTTCCTTGGGCAACCCATTCCAGTGCCTCACCACCCTTACAGGAAAGAATTTCTTCCTCATAGCCAATCTAAACTTCCCCTGTTTAAGTGCCCATTACCCCTTGTCCTATCACTACAGTTCCTCATGAAGAGTCCCTCCCCAGCATCCCTATAGGCCCCCTTCAGATACTGGAAGGCTGCTATGAGGTCTCCACGCAGCCTTCTCTTCTCCAGGCTGAACAGCCCCAACTGCAGGATCAACTCCCTCGACCTGCTGGTCACGCTCCTTTTGATGCAGCCCAGCATACGGTTGGCTTTCTGGGCTGCAAGTGCACACTGCCTGCTCGTGTTCATTTTCTCATCGACCAACACCCCCAAGTCCTTCTCAGCAGGGCTGCTCTGAATCTCTTCTCTGCCCAACCTGTAGCTATGCCTGGGATTGCTCCGACCCAGGTGTAGGTCCTTGCACTTGGCATGGTTAAACTTCATCATGGTGACATCAGCCCACCTCACAAGCGTGTCAAGGTCCCTCTGGATGGCATGCCTTCCCTCCAGTGTATCTACTGAACCATGCAGCTTGGTGTCATCGGCAAACTTGCTGAGGGTGCACTCAATCCCACTGTCCATGTCACCGACCAAGATGTTGAACAAGACCGGTCCCAACACCGATCCCTGAGGGACGCCACTCGTTACTGGTCTCCAGCTGGACATGGAGCCATTGACCACAACTGCTTGCATGCTGCCATCCAGCCAGTTCTTTATCCACTGAGTGGTCCACCTATCTAATTGATGTCTCTCCAATTTAGAGACAAGGATGTCATGTGGGACAGTGTCGAATGCTTTGCACAAGCCCAGGTAGATGACATCAGCTGCTCTACCCCTGTCCATCAGTTCCGTAGCCCCATCATAGAAGGACAGCAGATTGGTCAGGCAGGATTTCCCCTTAGTGAAGCCATGCTGGCTGTCACCAATCACCTTGTTGTTTTTCATGTGCCTCAGCGTGCCTTGCAGGAGAATCCCCTCCAAGATTTTGCCAGGTACAGAGGTGAGACTGACTGGTCTGTAGTAGACTACGAGCACTGGAAATCTAAGTTGAGCTTTCTGGAGTAAAATGGCAATAATGCAATGATCACAAACTTAGGAAACGTGTATCTTAACCAGAGATCTATCTTATAACATCACACAGTACCTTCCACATACCTTCTGTGCTTCTAATCTCATCCTTTACTCTTTCTGTTTGATTTCTGTATTCCAGAAAAAGCTGAAGGGGAAAAAAAAACATCAAACAAAGAAACAAACAAACAAACCCACTGAAGCTGTGCACTTGAAGCTAGCTGGTTGATCTAACACAATATTACTCGACTCTATCAACCTTACATTGCTTGAGCAGCAATACTCAGCAGCATTTCAGGCTGGACACAAATCCTTCCAGCTTTGTTTCTTAACCACCTCCCTTTCATAGTGTCTTATCTCCTCTAAACACAATAGTCTTAGCCTCTCTGCTTTACTGCAGGTGTTTACAATTCACAGAATGATTTAGTTTAAGAAAATGTTTCTGGTGTCATCTGCTCCAGCTCCTTAGTTCTCAGTGCAGCACTGGCAGGTTTGTTCAGGTCCTCACACAGGATTTTGTCTAGTGAAATTCTGAATATCTCCTGAGATGGAGAGTCCACGGCTTCCCTGGGGAAATCAGTATAGTGTTTTGTTGCACTCATTGTGAAAAAATTGTTCCTAAATGGAATTTCCTGTGTCATTTGACTACTTCAGGTGTAGCATTTTAAGATGGCCCAGTAGGAATAGAACCTATGCACGATAAGTACCTCATGCAGATAGTTAAAGCCATGCCAGGGAAGCACCTCAGATGGGAGAAGATGCTTTCCGTGCCTACCCATCTTTCCACACTAAACTCTGGAAGCAGCTGAATGGTTATTTTAGATTGGACACTTTGCTTTTAAACATTAATTTAGATCAGATTCATCTCATCCACACTAACTTAAATTTCTGCAAGAAATATCATAATATAATTTAGTTATTATCTTCCTAGGCTTAGGAGCATATTTTGACACACGCTTGAATTGTCTGGCACGTAGAAATGAGAGAACCCAAAGCCAGATTTTTTTCTTTTCTCTATATTGGAATGGCCTCAAGTTAAATATCCTGTATTTTACTAATATATTTAAATATACTAATTTTCAGCACTGATCTTTTAACTGACATAATTATAATAAATAATTATATTTAATGCCTGTAAATTTCTAAGTTAAAATAAAAAAAAAGTAGAAATTTGGTTCAACATTTACTCTACCTCTAGATTTTCCAAGTAAATGCCAACGAAGACATTTGAGAATGAAAACCTTGGGCCCACTGTCCAAGAGGATCTGGTTCGAGACCATCTTAAGAACCTGAACGTACACAAGTCCATGGGACCTGATGAAATCCATCCACGGGTCCTGAAGGAGCTGGCAAATTAAGTTGCTAAGTCACTGTCCATCATATTTGAAAAATCATGGTAGTCAGGTGAAGTTCCTGATGACTGGAAAAAGGGTAATATAACCCCCATTTTCAAGAAGGGCAAAATGGATGATCCAGGGAACTACAGACCAGTCAGTCTCACCTCTGCACCTGGCAAAATCTTGGAGGGGATTCTCCTGCAAGGCACGCTGAGGCACATGAAAAACAACAAGGTGGTTGGTGACAGCCAGCATGGCTTCACTAAGGGGAAATCCTGCCTGACCAATCTGCTGTCCTTCTATGATGGGGCTACGGAACTGATGGACAGGGGTAGAGCAGTTGATGTCATCTACCTGGGCTTGTGCAAAGCGTTCGACACTGTCCCACATGACATCCTTGTCTCTAAATTGGAGAGACATCAATTTGATAGGTGGACCACTCAGTGGATAAAGAACTGGCTGGATGGCAGCATGCAAGCAGTTGTGGTCAATGGCTCCATGTCCAGCTGGAGACCAGTAACGAGTGGCATCCCTCAGGGATCGGTGTTGGGACCGGTCTTGTTCAACATCTTGGTCGGTGACATGGACAGTGGGATTGAGTGCACCCTCAGCAAGTTTGCCGATGACACCAAGCTGTGTGGTTCGGTTGATATGCTGGAGGGAAGGCATGCCATCCAGAGGGACCTTGACACGCTTGTGAGGTGGGCTGATGCCATGCCAAGTGCAAGGACCTACACCTGGGTCGGAGCAATCCCAGGCACAGCTACATGATGGGCAGACAAGAGATTCAGAACAGCCCTGCAGAGAAGGACTTGGGGTTGTTGGTTGATGAGAAAATGAACATGAGCTGGCAGTGTGTGCTCGCAGCCCAGAAAGCCAACTGTATCCTGGGCTGCATCAAAAGGAGTGTGACCAGCAGGTTGAGGGAGGTAATCCTGCCACTCTACTCTGCTCTCGTGAGACCTCACTTGGAGTATTGTGTGCAGTTCTGGTGTCCTCAACATAAAAAGGACATGGAACTGTTGGAACAAGTCCAAAGGACGGCCACAAGGATGATCAGGGGACTGGAGCACCTCCCGTATGAAGATAGGCTGAGAAAGTTGGGGCTGTTCAGCCTGGAGAAGAGAAGGCTGCATGCAGACCTCATAGTGGCCTTCCAGTATCTGAAGGGAGCCTATAGGGATGCTGGGGAGGGACTCTTCATGAGGGACTGTAGTGATAGGACAAGGGGTAACGGGTTCAAACTTAAACAGGGGAAGTTTAGATTGGCTATGAGGAAGAAACTCTTTCCTGTAAGGGTGGTGAGGCACTGGAATGGGTTGCCCAAGGAAGTTGTGAATGCTCCATCGCTGGCGGTGTTCAAGGCCGGGTTGGACATAGCCTTGAGTGAAATGGTTTAGTGGAAGGTGTCCCTGCCCACGGCAGAGGGTTTGGAACTAGATGATCTTAAGGTCCTTTCCAACCCTAACTATTTTATAAATAAGACTGTGGTAGTCTAATTGCTTGTCCTTTCTACCATTAAGTTTATAGAGGTCTACCACCTTCCTTTTTAAATCATTGTATAAAATGAGATTTTGAGGTCTAATATGTAACTGGATTAAGCCATTTGTCTTTGCAGATCAAATATTTTCATTTACATTTTTTGTTTAAATTATAGAATGGTTTGAGTTGGAAGGATCCTTAAAGATTACGTAATCCCAACCCCCTTGCCACGGGCAGGGACGCCTTCCATTAGACCAGGTTGCTCCAAGGCCAGTCCAACATGACCATGCATGCTTCCAGGGTTGGGGCAGCCACAGCTTCATTGGTTAAAGTGTGCCAGTGTCTTACCACCCTCACAGTGAGAAGCAGGCTCTCTGCTGTTGATCTATGGACAATAAATGCCCAGAGACACTGGGGGAACCCAGCACTTCTTCCATGCCCGGAGCCTTTAACCTTTCCCCAGGGAAGTGGTCCCACTCTACTCTGCTGTACAACCAGGGTGAGCAGAAAAAACATTTTAACAACCTAAAAATATCTACTGTTATGCAATATTTTCACATGCTTGTCTAGAGATGGACCAATGAGGTAGCCCAAGGACAGATTACAAAATAACAGCAGGTTTTACCAGTAACATCTTTTTTAATCGCTATAACAATGAAAAAAATGCCCTTAGGTATAAAAGCATAATTTTGCCTTAAGCATATCTGTGATAGATATTCACATGGAAACAGAAATTAGGTGATGGTATCAGGCAGTCATGACTGACAAATCCCAATAGCCCAACAATAACCACAACATTTTGTAGAATTTGGGGGAAGGCATCAGGGAGTTGAAACTTAAGCACACAGGACAGAAGCATTAAAATCTTTCATAGGGCAGATGTGTGTAAATCTTCATCTCTTGTCAGATTCTTCAGGCACATCACATTTTTCAAGCCTTTTTGAATGTTAGTCGTGTTTTCAAAACACCAACCAGAGCATGAAAACAGAGCCTTGAGGGCATGAATGCACTATCACTCCCTGCTACTGAAATGGGAAGTAAATCAGAGCACTAAAAGAGAGAAATTACTTTACCAAAGTCAGAAGAAGCTTGACTAGTCCCTGGGAATTATCATTAGCTAATGGGGATGAGCAATCTACAGAACCAGTCAAGACCCATTTTGCTGAAGTTACTGATCTCTGCCAACCTGCTTAGGCCATCCATGCCAAAAGATGCAGAAGCAAGCTAGACGTGCTCCAAATGAAGGATTCAGCTGAGGATCAAACAAATTACCAATAGCCAAAGACCTGGTTAAGTGGTTACCTACTGACATTTTAGCAGTATTTATTTTATAAAATTCTTCACGGAGACTTAAAAGGAAGGTCCAAGCTAGCAATCATTTGAATGAGCAGAAGTAAAAGACGGGCTGTTAGTGATTACCTTGTAACAGAAGTGATGGATGGTAAAGTCAAATTAATGTTACTCATAATTGACATCTCTTGTGTAAAATTAATGATGGATAAATGAGACGAAATAAAATAACGCCTGAGGATATGTTTTGAAAGACTATAATTTCAACTTGAACTTTTGAGTTTCAAACTCATTAGAATAACTTGAACAGATTTTCTTTTGTTCTATGTGCTTCAGTATTACAGGTCTCAGGAAGAAATACATCAAAAAGGCTACTTCAGGCTCAGACAATATGAGAAGAAAAATGAATACAGCGCATGGCTGTCTCATTATTCAGAGTTTTGGGCTAGCTACAAACAGCATCCAAATTAATTCCCAAGCTTGAGATGAGTCCACATAAGCTCCTGTTGCCATACAGAACTTCTCTTAATTCAATACCTGACTAGTGCAATCTGTAAGACTGGCAACTTTTATCCAGTGAAACTGCCAATTCCTTTAGGAATTATCTCTATCAGCAACAATGTGCTCCCTCAGCAAAATTTTTTCTAAGACTTGGAGTTCCTCCCTCATTCTGTATGATGAACAGCTAGAAACTCAATGACTTTTTATACTGTTATGTGACAAAAGCCTAGCAAGACAATAATTTTTTAGCATAGCTCAGAAGCTGGGAATAATGCATACTTAACACCAGCTGTAACCATCTAAAAGATCTGCTTCTTGCATAATCATCTTAAATCCTTGCTTAAGTTGAAGACTTAAACATTGTTAACGATAGCTAAAGACCAAAGCAGATGATTGTTAATCCTCCTCTTATTTAAGAGAAGTTATATACTAAATAATACGTTGTTGCAGTATTAAGCGCATTTTTGCTTTACTGATTAATCTTGGGTCTTACTGAAAAGCTTAACGAATATTTAAGATTCTTAATTACTGAACTTGAAGTTGTTCTTCACAACCTTTCTCCTGGTGTGTTCCAGTGCACAGAAATGCTGTTTTAAGAAACACAGATAAAATATTAGTGTTTTACTGTGAATCCAACTAGTACGAAACACAGATAGCAACAAAATCACAGAAATGTGTAAGAAAGGATGAGAATTTTATACACTGCATGCTCTGTTTTTTTGAATTTTCAGTGGCTTGTGAAGAAACAGTTAAAGGAAATAATTCGAAATGAAATACAACTTTTTGCAATCAAAAGAATGTTGGGGTACTAGCAAATGAAATAAAAACTAATCTGCAGATCCACAGCTCTTGTGCAATTCGGTGCCATCTGAAACAGACATTTTTTTACATTTTAGAAAGTCAGCCTGTTTGAAAAGATAGGATATTTTTCTTTTTAGTGATGCTACAGAGGAGACATGCATACACAGTATTTGCTGAGGCAGACTTTACTTTTATTTATGGCTTGGCTTAATGGAAAAGAAAGGCACTTAAGACCAAAATTACACGCTACCGTCTTTGCGCACAGAAATTTATGAACAATTCCCCTTCATCAGGGAATCCTTACTGAGGAACAGAGTGAACAGATGCGGAGCTATGACATTTTATAGTACCTGAGGGTTTGTTCTTAAAGGATTTTCTTTGATTTCAGAAGCACAGACTCTTTTTGGCTTTGTGTTTGTTTTAGGTCAGTTTGAGACATATTTTCAATAAGTAACAAGATGAATTCTCTCTTTCAAATTTAGAATGGAAAACATAAGTAGATTTCAAGCAGATATAGCTCCTGTGAAGTGAAAATGAGAAGACAGATTTAAAAAGAACAAACTTCCTTCTAAATGTTTCAGGAGATATTAATTTCTAGGAAAAAAATATGCAACTACAAAGGAAAGGAACCATTTCTGCCAGGAACAAAGCTGTAAAGACTCTAGAAACTGGATATTTTAAATTGCTTTGCAATATTTCCACCATTACCTTTTTGTGCCTCTGTGTGTGAAACAAATGCATCTTCCAAATACATGTTCTCAGCTATTTCCATGTATCTCTTCTTGAAACCCTTCTGCTCTTCCTCCTATGCCTCTTCCAAGCCCAATACCATGTATCTAGAATTTTCCAGCCCTTTCACTGGCAGTCTCAGTACTGCTGCTCCTCTCCCAGACACCAATCTCTTCCATTACTTCCTAATGCCAACAGTAGCTTTTGCTGCTTCCCAGAGATGATACTGCCATTTGGGAAGGTGCTGCTATAATTAACTCTGGCATCACTCCTGTGATTTATGTTTGTCATCCGAGTCCTAGGAATATCAATAATGTAATGGGATGGATCCGTTAGCAAATCAGTACTTCAAACACAAAATGTCAGTAAGGTGATGGACATCTTTTCATCCACTTCCAGCTCCACAAGCACAGCACCTTAAAAATCTTCCTTATACTTCTACTGCTTATACCAAGTCATAGTTCATACAGTCCCATCTATTTCTACTACTTTGGATGCCCCATGTATCTACCTTACCTGGATATATTAGGCACAATCTAGAGAAGGAGATGAGGAAACTCAAATTACTTCATTAGTAGTTAAAACAAACTCTCCTGATGATTCCATCCAGTTCAGCATGTTAACTCATGGAAGGCTATCACATGCCAAGACAACATCTGGCTCAAGAACTTCCTAAAGCATACCTCATTAGAGACATAGTCTGGCAAGTGTTGCTCTATCTGTTTTCTACTCTTCTGCTTTCCCATAAGTTGACAGAGAAAAGCTATAGGAAAAGATAATGCTTTGGCCTGGTCCTTGCTTTTGTTATCTTGTTATGATCTCATTGCCCTACTTGCTGAAACTAAAGATGCATAGGTACATCAGGTCAGTTACTTGACTTCTCTGAGTGTGGACTGCTGAACAAAAAGAAAAAAATGCAACCCTATAATTAGCCCATACTGTTTAAGGATCTGAAATTGATATCTTTGTCTGATGGACACAGTTCCCTGTACTGTAAACAAAGCATGGACATGATAAATTACAGATAAGCCTAGTGAAAACCGTGTAGGAATAAACGAAGTAAAGGCTGCAGCTTTACACCTTTTCTGGCTTCTTGACAAACGTCCCAGGAACAACTTAAATAATACAAATCCCCTAAAATTTTCTTCAAATATTCCCTTCACAGGGCTCATTTTGTTCAACTGCAGAAAGTCTTGCCATGGCCTCCATTCTTTACCCTTGCTCTCTGTGCCACTCAAACATCCCAGCAGTTTTACAGTAAGAAACCAATGAAAGAAACTTCCGCTGGTCAGCTTTCCAGTAGCCTTTACCCAACCTCTAACTGTAATTAAGACTATTTTTCCTACATGTCTTTTCTTTTATCTGACATTTTTATTATTATAAGACTATTTAGCCTCTGTTTTTAGTTGTTTAGACAGTTTACATTTAATTCTAAGTATGATTTCTTTTGTTGTGTAATAAAATTAAACAATTTATTTATATTTTTTGATTCTGATAAAAAAACTTTGCAAGTGTAGTAAGCCATCTAAAACGTTCTATTCATGACATCATAGAACATTTAATTCTGGACAAATATAATGTGTGATAGGAAACTGTTGATTTCTATTCTTTTATATAGTAAGAATTTGATACACCTCTATTTTATATATAAAAAAGTATTTAAAAGAGAAACACTGATTTCCTGACAGATACAAGCTTATATACAATTTTTTTTATGAATTATTTTGATTACTAATTCAATCTGTATGGATATTTACGCGGTGTCACTTCAAGCATTCAGAGCCAAAGGAAAGATGCCAGGAAAAACAGTTGCATGAGAATCTGGAGTTGGACATTCATTTCTACTGGACAAGTCCAATATACAACCTTTGGGGATTTTCTTCCCTTATAAAAACAAATGTTAGGATAAAGTAAATTAGACAGGACATGGACATTACAGAAATATTCCATCAGAGACTGCATCAATGACTCCAGATAAGTAAGTTCTTCAGTATGTGCCATTTACCAGCTCAAACTACTGTGACTAAAAGGAATGGGAAACAGTGAGTCCCAAATCTTTTCATTACCATAAAGGATAAAAGTGAGTTTGGTTTACGACAAATTCTTGAATAACACAGCACTGTTACTGCATGCTATGAATAAGCAATTAACGAGGTAATTGTGCTTAGGAATGTATTTACTGCGTGTAAAATTATCTGTCATGAAAATTCATGCTTTTTTCAATATATATCTTTGAAATTCTTAAGAAGAATGAACTGCAGGTTGTACAAGAAACTTTAGTAAATAGTTATTCAGCGAGATTAACAGCACAAACATGCCTAAAGCTAGGAAAGATTCGTGCCTTATTTTAAATCTTTCCAAATGTCTGTCTCATCAACAGAAATAATACTGATTTCAAAATTTTATCACTTTTTTTCCTCCTCACAGTACAGTAATCAAATAAGTGCTTTAAAGTAATTCCTTTTCACTTTAATTGCATCTTTTTTAAAGCAGGTTAATAACCATCTATATTTAAACTGTAGATTTTATGAGTTATACTTATTATGCAACCCATTAAAGTTTTATAGTCTTTGCAGAATAAAATAATCATTGATCTTTTTCAACTGAGTGCTATTAAGACAAAAGATATAAACATCAACTGATTAAAACATTATTTAAAATGCTTTAAAAATGCTTTATAAAACTTAGTTTTAAGTAATTCCACTTATCAAGATTTAACAAATCTGAAGAGTACTTAATATAATTCCCTTTATGAGAATGCTCTGCATGTAAAGCAAAAGCCTGACGGACCCTCAGTACCCAGTAAAGGCTGTGCTATTGCTTTTGCCTTGGATACTATGACATTCCAACAGCAAGTTACCTGTCAGTGCACTGTGCAGTGCCCTTCAGCAAATGTGTAAGGCAGGCTGAGATAGCTCAGAAAGCCTATTCTTTTTGTAATAGTCAGTTAAAGAAACAAGCGTGAGATATTTAGATCTTGTTGATAACAAGAAACCAATTAAGTAAAAACAAAACAAAAACCAAAACCAAAACAGAAGTACAGAAAACAAAGCTTGCTATGTGTCATTTTTAGGTATGTGGAGCTCTCTGTCAAGAGATCATGTGGAACCTACAACACTGATCACAAAAATGCCTTCATGATAAGGGGGCTCAAGTGCCTCCCATACGAAGACAGGCTGAGAAAGTTGGGGCTGTTCAGCCTGGAGAAGAGAAGCTGTGTGGAGACCTCATAGCAGCCTTCCAATATCTGAAGGGGCCTACAAGGATGCTGAGAGGGACTCTTCATCAGTGACTAATGATAGGACAAGCGGCAATGGGTTTAAACTAAAACAGGGGAAGTTTAGATTGGATATAAGGAAGAAGTTCTTTACTTCTGGGTGGTGAGGCACTGAAAAAGGTTGCCCAGAGAAGTGGTAAATGCTCCATCCCTGGCAATGTTCAAGGTCAGGTTGGACAGACCCTTGGGTGACATGGTCTAGTGTGAGGTGTCCTGGCTCATGGCAGGATTCTACAACTTACTGTTTGAACTTTTATCTAATAGTGTAGTCATGCGCTTATACAAACAGGATGCTTCTGCCTCAGACCTTTTCAGTTAATTATGGACATGAAAATTAGTGGAGGCTAGTTAGAAGTCCACCTATTCTCATGTGGCAAAAGAAACAGCACAAACATCTGTTCTTCAGCCGTAAGGTGCTGACTGACTGGAGAGTGAAATACTGCTAGAAAAATCCTAAAGAAGCTGTGAGCTATCAGACAGATGGTGGAAGTGCACATGCTATATGCTCAGCATGTGCGAAGAGCAACATCCTACCCATGCCCACAAAATACAATCTGCAGGTGGCAATTGCCAAATGACCACCAGAAAGACATCTGTAAGGACCTTGAATAAGGCCACAGAGCTGAATTCCAACTGAGATGATAGCTGGAGAAAGCCCAACGTATGTGATGTGTTCCATATACACATACTGGAAATAGGTCTTCAGGATAAATCAAAACAGATTTACTGAAGACAAACATAAAATTGGGCAACAACTGGGAAACAGGTATGGTTGGTTAGTTTACAGCCACATTACAATTCCAGAGATGAATTCAAGGATAGGTATTACAATGTTCAGCAAGGTGAAATGACATAAACTTAGACTATTTTAAGATAATCTTAACATTTGCTTCCCCAGGAGAATGTGCATCCTAGAAACCTGAATTTATACTGAAACCCACCACAGAAGGTTGGAGCACCCTTGATACAAATTTAATTTAAATAAAAATAAAACTTTATAATGGATTTTTTTTTATTATATCTACCGATTTGTACCCATAAGTGAACTCCTTTAAGCTCTCAAGACTGCAGTATTCTATGTGGAAAGGAGTGATAGCTGCTCATCATCAGCATAGGAGACTGCTAATTCCCTAATTGGAGCATAATCCAAAAAATGTTCAAATAAGTTGTGAGGAACCAGACAATGGGTTGGGTTGGAAAGGATCTTTGAAGATCATCTAGTCCAACCCCACTGCCATGGGCCCAATAAAAGTAATTCCAAAACCAGGGCAAAAAGTGCTCCTAAAATGTAAGATAATGCTAAGAGAAACATAAAAAAAACAAACTTTTGTTGATACCTGGGTTGAAACTTGAAGGAGTCCCAGTTGTAAGTTGCAAGCAGAGGCCAAAAATTTTTAGAGGAGATTGCAAGGGAGGTTGCAAAGGGATTAAGGCTAGATTTAGTAAGATGATCCTTAACAATGCATCAAGTCCAAAATAAATAAAAGCAGTCATTCTGGAGACAACTCCTAGGGAGCTGAGACACTACTCCCCAGCCACTCTGCAGTGGAAAAACAACAGTCATACAATGACAGGCAAGCAGGGGAAAGTTACCTGAGGGTTGCAGGAACATTCATTTATACAAAGTCTGAATATGAGCTCTGTTCCCTGTCTGTGACAAAGAGCATAGACCATATATAAAAACAGGCAGACAGAGTATTCCTGGAGATCTGCATCCACCCAGAAATGACTCAAAACTGGGAAAAGACAAAGAGCTTAATTTCAACATGTCTCCTGAGCTGTGAACACTTCCTCTGCAGCAGAGAATCAGAGATTTATTGTTATTTCAAACAGAGCTGAGGGTGTAGATTAAGGATTTATATGTACAGCAAATAAATCTGGTCAATTCAAATAACTGAATATTTCATACTGATGTTGATTCATTCCTGTTTTGCAAGCACCAAATAAAAACATCTTAATTGCCAGAATTTTCTTGTGTTTGCTCATTCCCTAATCTTTCTTCTTCCCCCTGCAGACTTCTTAATTAAATGTCCCGGCCAGCGATGAAAATGTTATTATAATAAAGAATTTCTTAACCTGAGCATTATTTTTAAAGTCTTCCCTATTTTGAAAAATATTCAGCTAAACAGCACTAGAGATATAGACCATAAAGAAGTGTAGAGCTATCTTACAGCTCAATTGCAGTGCTATGGAAAGGAAAAGAGCAAGCCAAACCCTGTGTTTCTAGACATGTGTGAATGAGCAGCCATGCATGGAATACCCCCAGAAGCAATAATCCCCTTTGATAAATTAACAATTTGGTGCAGTACAGTTCTCCACCTGATAAAGGTGCTTCTCATGGAAATAACATTAAAATCAGCATAGGCTGTATTTTTACTGACAAGTTCTTCTATATAGGCATTATTCCATTTTGATTCACACAAAACTGAGGCCATTGTGTTGTCCCCTGACAATCCCCGCATAGAAACAAAGTATTCTGACAGCATGTCAGCATGTCATCACTACTGAACTTTAACGGATTGTATATGACGAGGAAAGGTAGTCTCATTATGCTCCTCTGCTCAATTAAGTCAGAAAACACAGAACAAAACCATTGTGTAGAGACACAGAAAACCACTGGGTTTATTTTGTGAATTTCAGGCTGCTAATATTTAGAAAAACTAACATGTATTTCAGATTCCAAATCCATGCTTCACTATCAAAAGTTACATCTTATTCATAACATCCAGAAAATTGGCACACCGTTTCTGCAGCATGTATCTCTCTTCTAGACAAAAAACTATCTGGGAGAAGAGCCTAAGGAAAAGTTTTTTAAAATGTCTTCTGGCAGCTTTTTGACGGGTTTTGCTTGCATTTACTGGCATAATCTTCCCAGAAATACTTGTCAGCAAGCAGGTTTTCTACACTCTCTGTTTCTTTCAGTTGTCTGGACACAATGGGAGAAGACTGCATTTCCCAATCAACCACGAACTCTGTATGAGCTAGCTCAGTGGTTATCAGCAGGCCAGACAGAGCCTGACAGCAAGGCCAGAAAGGGGAATAAAGCAGCTCCCAGTGAAACAAGCCAGCCATAATTTCCTGCTACCGATACCTACAAACACAAGTTTCGCCCCTGTAAATGGAGAATGCAGCCTTCGTGCTGCCCTGGAAGCTGCTAGCATGCTGCGCATGCTGGTTTTTGGGAAGCAAGGAGTATTACTTTGGTACCCTAACCCAAGCTTCTGCTGTAGCCCTAACCTTCAGGCAATGACCACCGTTACCTCCTCCTCCTATGACAAACGTCTACTGGGGAAAGGTGAAAAACTGAGACTTCAATATTGCACCTGGGGCTACTGGTGTCAAGCAAGCAAACAGTAAAAATCAGGGGACTGAACAAGGATTACTACAGGTGGATCATGAAAAAGAAATGCATGCAGAATAATAGTTCAATTTAGTACAGTTCTGACATGGCCACTGCTCTTCCAAGTCATACTTTTCTAGTCTATATTTTTATCATGTTTCTTTCCAAATGGTACCTCCTTGGAAACTTGGGAAACTTTTCACTGGCAACAAAGGGAGGTCAGGCATTAATGTGGAGTTAGGATGGAGCTTTTCAAGCAATACCCCTATTTCCACTTGCAAGGACTCACTCATATCTTGAACAACGTGGACCTTTTCCAATTCAGATTATGCTCATCATACAGTCCACAAAGTGTAATATATTTTTTAGATTTCTTTCAGAAAAATGGCCAGCATATCCTTCAAAGAATTAATGGACAAGGTGTGGAATGCACTCTCTGATTTTCCACCTAATAACAGCAAAAGTCCTGGATTTGTAAACTAAATTCTGTCTCTCAGGAAGATGAAATATGCAGTTCTGAGAGCGTCAGAAAATAAGCAAAACCTGGCTTCTGATGCACCTGTGCTTTGAGGATGATGGGATTTGGAGACCAAGAAAGAGATCTGAGTTTTTTTTTTATAGGAGGAACACTTAGGGCTGACACTGATGTCTAGCAAAATGAAGCAATTCCTTTTAGTCCAGGGACTCATATAAATGCAAATGTTTTCCTACAAGTTAATTAACTTCTAGACTTCAATGCTTTATGAAATTTTTTTGCAACCACTGGCTCATGAACAGAAACGCTACATATACACATTCATATGCACCCATAGACCAGCATGTATACAATACAACTGCTAAAGCTTTGTTTCTCTAAGAACCAGTTCTCAGAAGCACACAGACTTAGAGCGTCTGAATCTGAATATGAAAAAGCAGAAGTATACCAAATGTTTGCTAAATGAACCAAAACATTTTTCAGAATAGACAATTTATTTTTCTATTCCTCTGACAATCTCCAAATCATATTTTAAAAGACTACATAAGCATTTTAAATAGTTGCAGTTTCTTTCATTCATAAAATTTAGCTGTTTAAATCCCATGCACTTGATTAATCTTTTTATACCAGATAAACTTGCCATGAACTTGTGACTCTTCAGGGTCTGCACCACTGGGCTGTTTTCAGTCTAAACAGCTGTGTTGTTAAAATTTCTTTTTATATAGGACTTGAGGGTACCTATTTGCTTCACAATTCAGAGCATAGCACCTACAAATGTTCAGCTAACCAGATTGTTAATGGTTATGTTTGCTTTATACTTTCTTATATAAATAGAAAAAGTTCCTCCTCAAGCTGAATGGTTCAAAGGTTCACATGTTATTTTCCCAGCATTTTTCAGGTTATTCCCTTTACTTCTACCTCTCCCCAGTGTTCAAGACTATTACTTATAAAGGTTTGCACATCCCCTGCTATCTCTTATATTCTCTGAAATCAGTGCTGAATGTTTTCTTCAAAGGCAGCCAGCAAAAACTGAGCCTGCTTTACAGCAAAATCATCAGTAATAATATTATGTTTGGAATAAACTGAAACACAGTGAAAAATTGTTATAAAATTCAACACCTTAGTATTATTATTTTTAATACTTTAGATCAGTATTTGGTTTTGTTAGTTCTTATGTATGTGCTTGAGATTCTCCACTGGTTAAGTTACTCTTGCTTTCATCTCTCCTGATATTTCTATACAGTTCATCTGAATCCTCAAATTCTCTTAAGATTGTCCTTAGATAAAATTAGAAGCTTAACTGCTTGATAAATCAGAGCATTCCTCTTTACACACTCAATGTCAGCACTTCTGCCATCTGATTTCTGAGTGGAATTTAACATACCAGCTGTGAATAGCTTATGACCTGTCCCAAATGTGGGATTCATCTAACTAAATGCAGATGAAGCTGATCCAGTCCCTCATTATAGTCAGCAGAGAACATAGAATCATGGAATGGTTTGGGTTGGGAGGACCTTAAAGACCATCTAGTTCCAATGCCCTGCCATGGACAGTGACACCTTCCACTAGACATGGCTCATCAAAGCCCTGTCCAAAAGAAGATGAATGGGCACTCTCAGAGTTCACTCACCTCATGCCAAAGGAGACATAAAGGTTGCCTGCACTGCAACCAACCTTCTGTATTATTCTCCACTCAAAAAAGATAACAGAAAAAGGAAAAATTGCTCATTCTCCTCCATTATCTTTTGTGCCCTTAGACTGATTAGCTCAGATGTCCATGCCTATCAGAACCAAACTCTCAAGGTGAGTTCAGATTGCTCTAAAGAGAGACCACTTTTTTTCCTCTGAAACATGACTGAATTTTTACTAAAGTTTCCTCTTGATCATGCTCCACCCAAGTGAAGGCTCTTGAATAGCGGCCAGTAAATGGCCAAAACTCTGGACTTTTCTAGTCTCTTGGGAAATAGTCCGAACATGCTATAAAGTCATCAGTTCCTGTGGAGTTGTGAAAGGGTCAAGAAGATTTTAGAAATCCATTTCCTAAGATACTATCTATGACCTTGATGTCTCAATCAAGCGTAAAGCTAAATTATCTAAAGAATGTCCAGTACAGGTGTTATTTTACTGATCATCAGCTTGACTTTGGTTTAGCCACAGAACATAAATGCTTTTCTGCTGACACTGTGTAGCACTGTCGATGAATATAAAGTATTATCAACAGCTACAATCGTTCATGAGCATGCCTATGTACAAAAATCATTTTTGGTTAAACATTTGTTTTCTGTCTCACATTCACATACTTGAAGCCCTTGTCAGACACTACCTTCTCCTTAGGCTGATAATGCTGAGCAGCAGCTGATGCGTCTCCAAAAGATTTGTCAGCTTGGAAAGAACTGGAAATACGCAGAACTTCTCAGCTAGCCTACATGTTTGGAGGATGCCATTAACCAGTTCTGGCATATGAGCTAAACATAGAAGCGTTCAATAATACACAGTTCAGAATGAAAATGGGAACACTGAGGATGATGCTGCATGTCAGCACACATGACGAGAAGGGAAAGGTCACGCTCCACGGCAAAGATTATGAGCAGCAAGGCAGGTGACAGCAGCTCTGATTATCGCATCCTCACATTCAGGTCTGACATATTCATCAAAGGTGGACTTGACAGACAGCCACACATCATAGGAAGCAGTCCTTTCCATGGGAATGAAGTTCAGAGTGCTGTTAAAAGGGGCTGCTAGTCTCACTCTTGAAACATAGGCTCAGTTTACTGAAAAACTGAAGAGGCAAGAAGTCTGTAAAATCCAACTGCAGTGCTTATGCCAAATGATATACTACTAAGATGATCCAGAAGAACACGGTCTGGAAGGAGTCTAGTTTTACTTTCTTACTTACAAATCAATATGAGCACAACTTCTATTCCTCCCCCTCCCCCAAAATGCCTGTAGTATAAAATCAGTCTAAAGAAAAAAGAAACAGCAAATCTACGGAAGAACACAAGCTCAGGAAGTCCATAGAAGAACACAAGCTCAGGAAGTCCATAGAAGAACACAAGCTCATCAACTCTGCTCTCATGAGACCTCACATGGAGTATTGTGTGCAATTCTGGTGTCCTCAACATAAAAAGGACATGGAACTGTTGGAACAAGACCAAAGGAGGGCCATGAGGATGATCAGGGGACTGGAGCACCTCCCGTATGAAGATAGGCTGAGAAAGTTGGGGCTGTTCAGTCTGGAGAAGAGAAGGCTGCGTGGAGACCTCATAGCAGCCTTCCAATATCTGAAGGGGGCCTATAGGGATGCTGGGGAGGGACTCTTCATGAGGAATTGTAGTGATAGGACAAGGGGTAATGGGTACTTAAACAGGGGAAGTTTAGATTGGATATGAGGAAGAAATTCTTTCCTGTAAGGGTGGTGAGGCACTGGAATGGGTTGCCCAAGGAAGTTGTGAATGCTCCATCGCTGGCGGTGTTCAAGGCCGGGTTGGACATAGCCATGGGTGGCACGGTTTAGTGTGAGGTGTCCCTGCCCACGGCAGGGGGGTTGGAACTAGATGATCTTAAGGTCCTTTCCAACCCTAACTATTCTATGATTCTATTAAAATCCATTATTAAAAATGTATTTGAATTATGCAAAGTTAAACAATTAGCAAAACAATCGAATGACACTAAACTATGGAAAATCCTGAAACAAAACCTCCATAAATCTAATAGGCAATTTCTAAAAATTCAGCTGGTCTACTGCATTAAATGTAAACAGTGATCACAAAGCAAAACTGGTGAAAGTCCCGCCCCTAAAGCATACTGAACAACTCTGAGTTATCAGTAACTTGATTAAAACCACCACTGTTTAAAACTTTGCTGTACACCTACATAGAGTTTAAAATTTTATAAAGTTTCTTTGTAATAATAATTCTTTGACATTGTTTCAGAGCATTTTAAGACTTGCAGCTTCTAGTTTCTCTGATTTCTATTAATGCTGTTAATTGTCTGAATTTAAGATTGCATAAATACCTTTTACAATTAGTTCATTTTAATTACATGAAAGTAAAATGAACATCCATAAAAGGTAAATAATTGAACACTTAATTATGGAAATCTGCTATTGATTACTAAAATTTGCTTTTAGAATGGGCATGTTCTTTTGCTACTCACAATTACTGTAATTAAGGTTTTCACACATTAATTAGAATTGTTTTGTCATGGCAAATTCCACCCCTCTCTGTGTCTCTCAAAGTAGGTAAGCATACACTTTTTTTTTCTTATATCTAGTATATGTACACAAGGAAAAGGATTTCCCAGAGTACCTTCAAATTAAAAAGGGGCATAATTCTATCAAGTCAAAATAAGCATAAAACCAATATGGACTTCATTTTTCTTTTAAAGCATTAAATATCTCAACCAGAAACAGGAAAAGTGAATCATTCATGACAAATGTCAGTAAAATAATGAAAATACTTAGGGACAAATATGATTTCTATAATCACAGTATGACTAAATAATAAAAAAAAAAATAAAGAAATAACTAACCTTGTTTTAACCTAAAGCATGAGAAACAACATAACCTAACCTGAAAAAATACACTGGATTGTTTGTCAGTGAATAGCTTATATACAAGCTAATGCTGTTCTAATTCTTATTTTAATTGCACCAACGGTCTTATCTTTTGTTGCCCCTCCAATTTATACATTTTAAGTATTTCTCAGGAAGCCTGATGGAGATGGGATGTAGAATGCCATCAGTCTGAGAGTTTCACTCTCTAAGAGATGCAGCAAACTGTAAGCTAGCGAAATTCTGCATATCTTCAATTAAAATGAGAAACTCACAAGCCCTGGGACTGAATATGGCCTGCAACTTTACTGAATGTCACTTGGGATCACATAATTTTTTTTCCTCTATGTTACTTCTGACTAACACTCAGCTAGTCTTTAATTTATGGCCTAGCAGTGTATCTGAAAGAGCTATTTGGCCCTCAGTAAAGAAGAGGATATTCCAGGTTTAACTGAGTACATAAAATTCTGCTTTGTGCCCTCTTGAGTCTTCCATGGAAACTGTGACTCACTGAGGTAGACAGTGACTGTTAGGAGTGTACTTACTGCATTGAAGTTGGGGAAGAGATTGACTGCTGCGGCAGTGTCTAGAGGAAACGGAAGAAATGGTTTAATATCCAGCGACGGCTGCAAAGGTGGAGCAGGAGGACGCACTAGGGCTGGAAGAGCAGGGCTCTGGCATGTACCGCCTAGATGTAGAAAGAGACAGAAACATTCATCAAGTACTGTGATTTAGGGGAAGAAAAAAAAAGCCAACCCCAAAAAAAGCAACAATAAAAAGCCAATACTGGATTAAACAAATACATTTTTATTTGACCACAAATTATGGCACTACTGAAAAGAGCACAGTTGCCTCAGTGACAGTTGGTTATAGTTTTTTGCCAGTAATTGCCTCAGGTATCAGTCTACTATTATTTAAAATTAACTAATAAAACATTTCCCTCCCTGGATTATCTGGAATAATATAGTTCAGCGTATGTCTGACTTCTTTTTATAACTTCAGCTAGTCTCATTCTGCTATGATTTCAGCGCTTCATCCCAACCCTATTGCTCAACCCTCCAAAGCCTTACAGCTTCAGAGTCAATCTAAACCTCACAAACACAACATACCTTGTTGCCTCAACAGCTGATCAATACAAATCTAAATTAAGAACAGTTTCAGCAGCCACCAAAATCCTGTTTATGGGAAGGTACAGATAAACATTTTCTGCTCCTGCAAGGCATGGAGCTGATTCAGGCTCTGTGCAGAAGAAAGTTAGTGCTGGCTAATGGTACCAACCATTAGCTCAGTGGGAACATGATGCAAATGAAGAAATCCTCTTGCATACTAATAAGTCACTACCTGTTTTCAGTGGACCCTATTTTACTTATTTGTTTGTTCCTTGCCACAGCCAGCTAGAAACGGGAAGGATCCAAGCCTGTTGCCTGCTTCCAATGTCTCCCATGTTTTGGTTGCACTCCAAAACATCAATTCCCTGTTAATTAAAGACTACTTGGATCCTAGGAAACTGTTAAAATATGCCAGTGTTCTTCTAAACTGAGAGGCAGGCAGCAGACTGTAAAAACCTGCTTGTAAGAATACAAGAAACATTTTAAACCAAAAAAAAAAAAACAAAACAAAAAAAAAAAAAAAAAAAAACACAACAAAAACAAAGTAAGGGGAGTTTTACCCCACTAACTGAACAGAGACACAGGCAGACAGACCAACAGAGGGAAGAGAGCAGGAATCTTTTTCTTTTCCTTTCATGCGTACAGACACTTCATTAGACAAACTGCATGCATTCTTTAAAAGACCAAATATAGTCAGAATGATATACAGAATCTCTCTGTATTTGGCCAGCAAATCTGCTAGCAAGGTTTGCCATTAAATATGTCTAAATGAGGGCTAACAGCACAGGATTTAATTAAACAGTTGTAACAGATCATCCACAGTTCTGCTTCTAGGTATAAAATCAGCTGGAGCCAAACTTTCAAAGACTGGGTTTTGCCAAATTTCAGGTCCTCTGTGAAAGATTTCACTAAAAATCATTGAAAGGAAAACATTACCCACTAGTATACTAAAGGTATTGGATGAGGGTTCGCTCCAAGCTCACGTTAGGTTTTGCCATAGAATAACTGTAATTTTCGGACTGATTTTTACATTTCCCTCAATTTGAAAGTGTAGCAAATCACTCTTTGAATGCAGCAGCTAAGGATATGAGCAACTGAAAAGCAGAGGGCAAGCAGCTCTGCTTTCCACAGCTCACCACCATAGAATCAAGTATTTAATAATTGTGATTGGATTGGCAATTGCAATATTCCCATGGAATTATTACAAAACCAGAATAAAATTAAAATGAACAGGTCAGAATGATGATAGGGTAGTGTTGAACATGCCAATCTTATTCTTTCTGAATAGGAAAGACAAATTAAGTAATTTTTTTAGATGCTGGAAATATTTTTTCTCTCACATATAATGAAGGGAAGAAATCACTCCTACTAATATAAACATTAATGAGTCTCTAAGTTGCACCTGAGATTGTGCAGAATCACAGAAATGCCAAGGTGAGCATTTGCCTGGTAATAGCAAAGAATCTGAAGCAGGTTAAACATCCTACAACTCACAGATGAAAACGCAGACTAGACTGAGAAATATCATCTGTGCCTGGGGACCCAGCTCATTGAGTGTATCATCTCAGTGCTATGGAGGAAAGACTCATAGGTTTGGACTATCTAGAACATCAGCACTGCTATCCCATACTCTCCTAGGATACCATGCTATGAAGGATAAAGTATTTCCATTCTGTGATCCTTCCCTGTGGCATGACTAGACGCTCACACACCTGCCACTGCCAGCCAGGGCTGCACAAAGTCATCTGGGGACGAGAACACACTTTAAATGGAAAAATTCAGCCAGCTCTGCAGGACCTTGGCTGGAACTCACAGCCACTGGAACAGAGTTTAAAATCTACCACAGTCCTGGCTAGAGCGGCACAGAAAATTAGCATGTTCAGGAGCATAGCTGCTCTCTGTTTTCTCTGTTTTTGCAACAGTGTCAGACGTGTCCCTGAATGATCCAGCATGTGATAGGTATCATGAAATCTGAGCTGTCGCTTGAAAGAAATTCTCTGATGTTTATGGCTGCAAAAATTAGCGCTTCTTTCCATTGAACATGAGCAGAGATGTAGTCTAGAATTGGCAACAGAAAACCTGAAGCAATGGCAACTGTTTTTGTGACTCAGCTTAACTGAAAAACCTTTGGACAACATTTGGGAATGTCAGTGTTAACTATTTCCCATCTAATGCATTAGCAGACAGATGGGGATGGGTAAAATCCCACAGGGAAAGGTTTTTGAAAAGCACACATAGATAAATTGTTATCGTTAAGAAGGCAATATAAAGGGCAGAAATGATAACAGGAGGAAAATGAGAACCAAGAAAGCCAAACTGAAGGTAAAGTAAGAGAGGTGCACTAACCCTAATAAAGGGGAATTTATTTTGAAAATAAGTGGTGCTAGTGTGACAGCAGCATGCTGAGAAAATTACTATAACAAGTCATACATCTTTTTTATTTATCCAGTATTACTGAACACTGGATCGAGGTGAGCGACCATGAGGATTGCTTATGATTGCTTTGGTGTTCTGTATGCTAAGCTTCTACAGAAAGACCAACAATGCTGATCAGCATAAAATGAAGATTCAATGTCAGCCTTTTTGCAGTCTTCCAACCAGCAAGGTCTGGAGTTCCACTTTGACCAATAAAGATAGGATAGCAACCCACACCACTGACAGACTTTGTCCACAGCCTGTGCTTGATTCTCTGAACCTGAAGTTCACATGTACATCCTTGTCAAAACCTAGGTGCATGCATGGCCTCGCTTAAGGTATATAACTGTCTCCACAAAATGTAGGCCAGTACAGGCCTAAAGGTACATTTTATGAGTAGCATGCTACAATTACCTAAAATAGGAGGATATTAACATATATGCTAATCCCAGTATTACAAATTAGTGATGTTACAATCTAATTTCTTTCTAAAGAGGAAGAATTTTCCCAGTACGTTCACATCTTAAATGGGAGATCAATGCTGTAGATATTTGGGAAATTAATTTTTGCAGGAAATACAGAAATATTATAATGCAATGTAGAAGCTTCATTATCGCAGCATTTTAACCAAGACTGAAGTAATCATTCATTTCTTCAGTTTTCAGACAATTTAAATCACAGACAAGATAATCTCTTGGCCAGAGGCACTGGGTATGCATCCAACGTAATTGTGAGCAAACAAATCTGAAGAAAAGCTTTCTACAAACCTTTGCCCCTTCCTATATCTCATTGAGATAGTTTTTGAGAACTCCTCCATGTCAATCAAACTGCATTTTTACACATGGATGCACTTCTGCATCTCCAGTTGGGACTAGACATTTTGCCCTACCACTAGGTAATTTGTTTTGCAATGTAGCATTATGCTCTGAGCACAGACAGCCTATGTGATACAAAGCCATGTACGCAACATGAGGTTCATAGTCTTTGTTGCATAGCCTGTCCCGGCAGTTCTTCAGAAACTTGATATAATATAATGACATGAACTTCATCACTGCAACACCTTCCTTCCCTGTACCCGGAAGCAAGGAAAGACAACATAAACATTCAGATGAAGAGATGATTCATGCAGGTTCAGCCACAAACTGTTCTTTCCATAACCAATTGTCTCTTTTTTTTTTTCCTTTGAGTTGGAATGTAAATAAATGGTGTTTTCCCCTTACCCCAAAGTTTTGACTTCAGAGACCATGTTTCACTATGGAAATGAAAACATTTTAAAATAAGAAATCATTCCAAAAAGAAGAAACCAGATTTCTTTAAAAATGCTGATTTTTGGCCTTAAAGACATTTCTGTCAGAATTCCTCACAAAAAAAAATAACACCTTCTGTGGGAAATTTTTGCTTTCAATGAAATAGCATTTTCTGATAAGAAAGTCTCCCATGCAAACAAACAGACATAAGAGTGCAGAGTGTTTTTTATATACAAGATAATATATAACAAATTTCCTTAATGTTTCTGGAGGAGGTTAACATCCCTGTCCCTCAGGTCTCCTAACACACAACTCAACAATTTGGCAAACACTTATTGCTATATTTCGTGACTTGGTTATAGAGAAAGATATGCTGCATCTTCCCCTGCAAGGCCTTTCCTCATGCACACTCATTCCCAAACTTTTAAACTCAACTGCAGGTTTAGTTTCCAGAAAAAGAATCACCAGTTCTATTATCAAATAGTCTCTCCTTAGGAAATATCCAGCCCAAACTTTGCAGACAAACAATGTAGATAATTTTTTTTAAATGCGTTTGGAACTTGGAGGTATGTGAATTGGGCAGGAACTCTAAACTAATACTCAATTAATCTAAATCTTTTGCAGTTCTTCCATCACTAACTATTACCACCATAAACTCTGAGTAAAAAAGCAAATCTCTGCAGAATTCCATTTTGATTCCTTCATTACTTTGCAATCCTTTCCTTCTGGCCATATCTAAATACAAGCTTTTTTAAACACATCAGAGACAACCTAAAGCAATGTTCAATTTCCCTGACATCCTGGAGTCTGTTTTCAGTATCATAATTTGGTTTCTCCAAGATACAGATAATTCCCAAGTTTTCCACCCCATCTTATGCCTCTCCCAATATAGCCTACTTGAGGTCAAAACAATATACACATTCTGCCTTGGCAGGAGCTTGGAGAAACTTTCAGCTGGTATGACTCAGTGGAGAAAGCTGTGAATGCATCACTGTTTTCCAACTTAAAAGTTAACTTCTAGGTAACTTAAAAAGATAACTTCAAAAAGTATCAGTAATATATTTTTATATAGGATCCTAATATTTGACAGTTCACACCCAGTAAGCATTACAATATATCCTTAAGATACATTAGGGTGGAACCTGAGCCAAACAAATTTATCTTCCCTAGAAAATATTCAACAAAATTAATTCAGGCTATTTTAAAGTACAAAAAAGAAGGGATATGTTCTATCTTATAAATGCAAAGAATCTTACATTTGGGTAACTCAGTATCAGTTAGAACTTTTATTTCATTATGAATTTAGTTTGCCAGTGGGCCAAATAAAAGGTATATTTGAGAGGGTTTTCTTCAGATAGGCAATAAAGACATAAACATATAAGAACAGTAGGCTAGCCATGATGAATAATGAACATTCTTTATCTAAAATATTAGATATCACACTTAGGTCTATAGAGAATCTGATAGAATGGAAAATTTAAAGACATCCAAAGACAAAAAGAATAACCTGCTCTGGGATATAAAAAAAGACAATGTGATATGAATTGCAGATCTGGCTTTTAGGAATTAGCTTAATGCAATTTGCCATGAGTTAGTCACTAGGGTACTCCCTTTTATCATTGTATGATAGTCCTTATTTTTGCAACAGATACTTTTTTTAAAAAAACTGCTGAACTGTCACTTTAAAGCTATGTTCAGTTTTGTAATAAGTAGTAAGCTTTGCCTAATCACCAAACTACTTTTTTGTAGTTATTACAGTACTCAAATGACTAAAATATGAACACAGCATACAAAAGGTAGCGAACAGGCAATCTGTACCTTTTATGTACATAAACAGATACACTTTCAAATGCTTAATAGGCTACATATTATTCCTTACGGACTGAAAAGAGGTTATGTGAGACAAATAGAATCATAGAATCATAGAATAGTTATGGTTGGAAAGGACCTTAAGATCATCTAGTTCCAGCCCCCCCTGCCAGGGGCAGGGACACCTCACACTAAACCATGTCACCCAAGGCTATGTTCAACCTGGCCTTGAACACCGCCAGGGATCGAGCATTCACAGCTTCCTTAGGCAACCCATTCCAGTGCCTCACCACCCTTACAGTAAAGAATTTCTTCCTCATATCCAATCTAAACTTCCCCTGTTAAAGTTTGAACCCGTTACCCCTTGTCCTGTCACTACAGTTCCTCATGAAGAGTCCCTCCCCAGCATCCCTATAGGCCCCCTTCAGATACTGGAAGGCTGTTATGAGGTCTCCACGCAGCCTTCTCTTCTCCAGGCTGAACAGCCCCAACTTTCTCATCCTATCTTCATACGGGAGGTGCTCCAGTCCCGATGTCTGTTGAGAATTTATTGCTCAGAAAATCCATTCCTTGTAAGGTTTTTGTTGTGCTTGGCTTGTGTGCGTGTGTGCTTTTTTGGGTTTTTTTTTCTTCTTCTTCTTTTTTTGGGAAGGGAAATGAGGATCTTAAAACAAAGTGCTTTTAACACCTGTACGGTTCATAGACTTTATCTTGGAGAGTATTTTCATTATAATAAATATCCCAATGAGTAATCCAGAAAATTTTTTAAAAATATGGACATCCACATTTAAACATATTGTTTCATACAACCCCTCTTAGTTTCAGAAAAGAAAGAAAAAAAAATGAACTGCATTAAATATTTGACACCCACTAGAAAAGAAACACCCTCAAAATAGGGTTCCAACCACACCAACCTTAATCCTGCTGGATCTCCTGAGACAGCATGAAGGATCAAGTACACTGTGTGGCAATACAAGCTTTCCTTTCATAAGTTTTGCTGTTAGTAATGTTAACAGTGGCTAGTCATGTTGAAGACGATGAATACAACACTGTCTCAGCTGTGGAGATCTAAGTGTAATTGATTTTTCAGTTCACTGCCCAAACCGAAAAAAAAGACAATTAGGGGGAAAAAATAAAAATCATTGTGTCAGCTGAAACACTTCTTTCACCCAAAATTAAATTTTATAACTTGTACTTGGATACTTGACCACTTTTATTATTTAAATATTGGCAAATTTCAAACATCCAAATCGAAACAATTCAAAATTAGTCATTACAAAAATATTCTCAAATATTTTCAAACCTCTTTCCTGCTTCCCCCCACCCTTTTTTTTTTTTAAGCCAAACTAGAACTCTTCCAGTTTGGCACAGATCAATATGCACTATTTATTTATGGAGTGTGTTTTTCAGCATACACACTATTCACCTGGAAAGTTTGAATAATCTCTGGTCATTTGCTACTATTCAAGCTATTATTTTGTCTAGAGACAATATTTATTCTGCAATTCCTGCAAAGTGAGCTAGTTTAGAAAAAGAAATTTTTTTATTAGCAGTGGGAGTTTTAGAAGCCTGTAGTCATGCATCGTACTGGGGGTTTCAGTCTTTTTTTCACACTTATTAGTATTTTGTAAAATAAAATCATACAACCTGCTATAAGAATTTTAATTAAAAAAAGTACCCCTTCGTACACCTAAAGGAGTAGATTTCTCTTTTTGTTGTATAGAAGGCTGTGAAATTACTATTATGATGCTGGACTACGAAACTTTGCACGAATACACCGATATCTGTTATCTTCTTTCATTGTTGTCCTTACTTTCAGAGGACAATCCTGCTCCCTTTTCACTACCTTCTTCCCTCCTGCTCCTGCATTAACACACAGGTGGGCCCAGGTTACAGACAATAAAGTCCAGTCTGTCTGAATAGGATCAAAGTGCACAGCATGGTGAAAACCTTACCTACTTCAGTGCAGAAGGATGCTAATGGCAGAGACTCCACAAACCCCATAAAGTATTATCCCCTTCTCCTCATATCAAGAATATGCAATGGCCCACAGGAAACACTTTACTAAATAAAGTTTTTTATTTTTTCTTTTTATTACATAAGATCTACTGAAGGACTTGCAGGTGTTGGTCAATTAAAAAAATGAACATGAGCCGGCAGCGTGTACTCGCAGCCCAGAAAGCCAACCGTATCCTGGCCTGCATCAAAAGGAACGTGACCAGCAGGTCGACGGAGGTGATCCTGCCCCTCTACTCTGCTCTTGTGAGACCTCACTTGGAGTACTGTGTGCAGTTCTGGTGTCCTCAACATAAAAAGGACATGGAACTGTTGGAACAAGTCCAAAGGAGGGCCACGAGGATGATCAGGGGACTGGAGCACCTCCCGTATGAAGATAGGCTGAGAAAGTTGGGGCTGTTCAGTCTGGAGAAGAGAAGGCTGCATGGAGACCTCATAGCAGCCTTCCAATATCTGAAGGGGGCCTATAGGGATGCTGGGGAGGGACTCTTCATTAGGGACTGTAGTGATAGGACAAGGGGTAATGGGTTCAAACTTAAACAGGGGAAGTTTAGATTGGATATGAGGAAGAAATTCTTTACTGTGAGGGTGGTGAGGCACTGGAATGGGTTGCCCAGGGAAGTTGTGAATGCTCCATCGCTGGCAGTGTTCAAGGCCGGGCTGGACAGAGCCTTGGATGGCATGGTTTAGTGTGAGGTGTCCCCCTGCCCATGGCAGGGGAGCTGGAACTAGATGATCTTAAGGTCCTTTACAACCATAACTATTCTATGATTCTATGATGTGAACTTCAGTACTTAACACTGCCTGACAATGAATTCCACTAATCCACCACAAGCAACATCTTCTATGGATTATAAATTGCAGAAGGGCAGCAACTAAGCTTTTTATTTTAGCAACATGACCTACCTAATTGAGCTCTTCAGCATCCTTTGAGGTTTTTTCTAGTTGGTCAGACAAAACTGGATGGTTTTTTTTCCCTATTGGAAGCCGTTGGATCACTGAAAACCTGATGATCCAAAACGAATGTTCCACTTTCTGCAAAGTTCTGGCTGTTTCTAGTAGAAGGAAACAACAAGAACTTGTCTAATTTGGCCACCTTGCTTATTACCAGCTGCCCATACCAAGTACCAGCTATTGTAGCTACCAGACAATCAGAAAGCCCAAGACCACCAGTGTCATGGCTTTGGAGAAGACAAACAAGCAAAATGCCCGTGAACCTCCTGTCCTCCCTCCTGAGAATGGATGAGTTTTCCATTTCCATTTGTCTTGCAAAACAAAAAAAAAAACCCAAATGTTAAATACCCAGCACCTTTATATTATTCCATGGAATGCTTGTGTTAGTTCTCAGGGCACTTCTATATGGCAAGAGACTATCCCCATTTTTCAGCTAGTAACCTAGGGCAGACAGCATAAGTCACTTGCTCACAGCTCACACAGGAATCTGTGGCAGGTGAATGAATTTGAGCCCTAGGTCCCTAAATTTAATGCTCTGAGCACTGAAGTACCCTTCCCTGCTAGTCTAGTAGTGAACTGAATGCATTTTCACTCAGACTTGAGTGATCTCATGATAGGAAAGACAATGTCAAAACCTGTTCTTCCTTCCCAGCCATAAATGCTAGAGGGTAGATGAGTAGACCAATGACTCCATATCTACACTGATAATTCTCTTTTCTTTTGGCAAACTATGTATTCCCACCTCCATACTCTGATGTCCTTTCCCTACTGCTCATGTTTTAGACAAATTTCTACTTTCTTTAGTAGGAGGGTCCAAGGAAGTGAAAAGCCTGCCTTAGCTGGAGTGAGCTAGAAATACATATAGGCATTCCTACCCCCAAGCACTAATGCCAGGCCAGAAAAGTTTGTCTGGATATAAAAGGTAAAACAGCTTTCCCTTCTCTTCTCATTACCACAATGTCTTCATCTTGAGTAGTTATTCCTACATAAAGCAGCTACCCACAGTATGATTCCCAGTCTGCAGGAGGAACATTTACATTCAGACTCAAGCTGAGGTGTATCTTCAGTTGTGTGGGAAGCATGAATGTTTTCAGGGGAGCACTGCAATCCAATGAAATCAGAGGAAGGGCACAGTGTTACAAATGCACATTCCCCCAGAAATACATATACAGTGCTTCCCTAAACCTTTCAGAACGTAAATAAATTTTCTTACAGTGCTACACTAACTGCACAGTTACTGACTAGCACATCATGGATGTCTCCTAACCAGTGGGTCAGAGTATGTACTTAGCGGCCTCTACTGGATTTATGCTAGACCCTACCAGATCTAACCAGCTACAGGCACAGCAAAAATCTTGTTACAAACTGAATGGATCCAAATACTGAATGACATGAAGGAAGCTGCTGAACGGTATTAAGGGCACAGTTTCCCAACAGACCCTAACTGCGAAGACTCAACAACCTCCCCTGCCTCCCAATAAATAAATGAAATAAAGCAAAAATACAAGCATCAGTCAAGTATTCTAAAAATCATGTTAATTTTAAAGCTTTACAATTTTGACATTTAAAATATTCTTGACCTGGCATATTCTGCAATTTGATTTCTCTGATGTTTTTATAAAGGTCACGTTTACAGTATAATGAGCACAGATTTTCAAGAGTTATTAATCAGAAGAATGCTGTATTGCAAACAGATTTTAAAAGAATTTTTCATTTTTATGATGAATATATAAACAATTTTTAAAGTGCCATTTTTCAAAAGCATGCTTGGAAAAGATGTAACAATTAACTTCTGATGTCTACTTGAAACAAGCATACAGCTGAGACAAATATGTAACTAATAGCATGAAATGGACACACTCTACTAGTAAACTCTATGAGGATAGCACTGTGCAGCAATGTGTCTTTCATTTAGCACTGAGAAAGCTCAACTTCATTGTATTCCATTAATAATTCACTGAAATTAGTTTTTGCACATTTTAAGTGGAACTTAATACCAACACTTATTGCATGTTTCCAGAGCATCACTTCATTCTTCCGATAGCTGTCAAACCTCTGCTGTTGTATTGAATAACAGGCAGATCAACTTGGGAAGTGATTAAATTAGGAGAAGGATGGCAGAATCCAAGCCAAAGGAGCAAAGTCTGAGCAGATCAAAGCTAGCACCACAGAGATGGAAGAAGGGAAGGAGGGAAAGAGGTGCATAGAGAAAAGAGTGATGGAAAGTCTACCATTATGTAGATCAACTTGGCTGTTGGTCTTACAGGCAGCATACAGAAATGGACGTGAAAATGTCTCTCTGTGAATCTCTGCCAGTGTTGCATGGACTGGGACAGGATTTCCCTTGGAGTTAACCTCACAGGTTTTTGTATACATAGGTGTACAAAATATATATATTTTGTATATATACACAACAAAAATGAAAAATGCATGCCTATTGAAATAGAACCACATTTTTTATTTTTATTTCCTGTGCATAAAAACATAAATGCTTACATAATACATCAGAAATGATCATATTATCAGAATTTTTGATTCACAAAAATCCCATATATATTTAAAGCTATTAGATTATGTTCTTTCATAGGTAGGCAAAAGAGTAAAGTATCATTTTGTGCTGAACACTGAAAAAGTAGAGTGGAACCCAAAGTACAGGATTTACAAATGGATAGTGAGCACAGACAGAGCCACAGTAGACAGAAGTGGGTTTTAAAAGACAACTCCTGGACATAAAACATTATTCAGCTCATGGTGGTTTGAAAGATACTTGTTGAGATAAATTATACACCATATAATTTTTCCCATATGCATTCCTAAATTAAAAAATACTTCAAGGTATTTGGCTTAGGAACTTTTCCCACCAATGAAATACCTGATTTCTCACTCTGAATGAAATACCTGAAGAAAAGTAGACCAAACCAGCAAACATATCTTTCAACAAACATATCTTTCAGCAAACGATTATTCATACTATTCTTTCTCAGGAATCCCGAACCCCAACTATTAGATCACTTGGCCTAATTGTCTCTAAATCATAGAATCATAGAACAGTTAGGGTTGGAAAGGACCTTAAGATCATCTAGTTCCCATATAACTTTTCATACAACTTCTACTATGCTTTAATGAAACAAAACCAGTTCAGCCCTCAGGAGATAGAGCTGTTTGGGGAGGGTGAGGGGGGAAATCAAGAGCCTGAGGCTCTATCTGTGACCAAGACTAGGAAAAAGCAGCTGATAAAAAATTGAGGTTATCCTAGCAGGCAACCCATGCTTTGTACTGAGAAGCAAAGAAACACCAGGCAGTTCTTGGCAGTCTGTTGTCCCCACAGACACAGGGGAAGAGTTATGCTTCGTTAACTGTTAAGTTTAAGCGTTACTAGAACAGAATTGTATGCCACCTCATAGCACACATGCACAGTGTCCAGCAATGACTAATCTCTGGATTTTCATCAGCAGGCAATTACAAAAGAAAAACACAAACAGGGAGGTGGGGTGAGGAGAGAAGCGTCAGCTGCACTCTGGGGAGAGAAAAAATCTTCCTGTCTCCTGTTAAGTATTACCTGAATATTCGAAGATCAGAGTCACTCCCTTCAGCATTAGGCAGCTGAAGTCAGCTTACATCACACTGTCTTATAGAGACATGAAATCAGATGTTGCCACATTGCCCAAAACTGAAGGTTAACTACAGTGATTGCAATATAGCAAGTTGGACATGCCCATAAGACAAAAAACCATGCATACTAACAAGCTATCAGCCTTCCAGCATGAAGAGATGAGTCCTTTAATTCACTAGAAATTTGCAGATCATCACTGCCCTTCTTGGAACCTTTGCTTTATTGTACAGATCAACGCATTGGTCATTCTTCATCAGTCTGACAAAGACTAGGGATGAAAATGATTAGCAGTTCTGGACTGCAGTAGAGTTTTGAGTTCAGCAAGGGGTCAACCATGAAAGGAGAGCAGGTGCTGATAAAACATACCCCCCTCAAGATTAGGTTAAGGGCAAGGAGTTTGCATCAAATTTAGGAGGAGGAAAAGTGGAAAGGGAGGGAAGCTAAGGGGAAGTAAGAAGGCAGCAGGCAGAACAAGAATGTAAATAAAAGAACGGGATGTTGGAAATCAGTGGGAGAAATCTGAACCTTGGACAGAATCAATTAAACAGATGTTTTATGGAAATTCTATATCCAGTCACAGATTTAGTTTTAATAAAGTTTAAATAGGAGATGTTATAACATACTTTAAAAGTAATGGTTGTGTGACTGTATTATATCTGGAAAATACTAACAACATTGCCAAAAACTATTTATTGCAATCACACGCTGCTCTTCTGCAAGTCAATGATTTTCTTTTTCTTTTTAAACAAAGATAAACATTTGCCATATGATATGCTGGAAAACAGTTTCTAAGTTTTAATTCACAGTATATCCTGATGACTAAGTGGGGTTTTTTTCCTTCTAAAACTGTGGGATTGTGTTTTTACAGACACAGTTACAATCAAGAAAATAGCTACTCCATAAACCAGTAAGTCTCTATATTCAAAAAGCATAAGCAAAAAAGTCCACACCATGATGAAATTTAACAGGTAGATACCATAAAAAAGTTTTATTAGGACTAGTGAAGAAAACATTGGTTTTCCTATCGATAAGAAAGATCACATGAACATATTTTATACAGTGTTTGCTAAGAGCATTGGCCCATATATACTAATGCTGTGGGGTTAGAGTTGAATCAAACTCTCTAAAAACTAGAGCAAGAAAGACTGTTAAAGATGCCAATGAAAGGAGGTCCTGCAAATGCTTTATGGCACAGTGAACACCTCACGGTGTCTATGGTGGCAGACTCAAGCACCAGAGCTCAGAGCCATCAAAATCTGGTTCTTGATAAGAATCCACAAAAATTGACCTTTAAGTAACACTTTGAGCTGTCAATAACAAAGAAGTGAAAAAAGAAAGTATAAATTCCCAAGGCATGAGGGCTTGAAATAACAGCTTTTGATTAACTCTCTGAACACCTAAATGCTCCACTGTACAAGCAGGCTACCTCCATTCTCACTAATATATTCCAGCCATGACCCTTCTGCAGCAGAGAAACCCATGACAAATCAGACTACTTTGAATTCATTTTCATAAATCTGCCTCTGGTCTCTGTCACAGAGGACTATTTTGAAACCATGCTTTATGCCAGTATGAAATAAGAATTCCCATCTCCCTTGAATCAGGCTTTGGTGTTGCACATGCCCCTGCAATCACAAAGTTACAGACAACCAATCATAACTATACTTCTGTCATTTTGGCTTATGCCATTGCTTGTGAATAGGAGAGAGGGGAAAACACTGTAAAGTTTAACTTTTTTTCTATGTTGCAAAGTTCCATCAGAATTTGTCTTCTCCAAAGATCTGTACATAAGCCACACTCTGACACCTACTTATTACAGAAGCAAATCTTAGAATCCTCATAAAAGTTTCAAAAAGTGAAAGAAATCAAGGTCTGTATTTTAACCAAAAGGCCAATACTGAAGCCTGCTCTAAGTCTAATGCCTCAGGGAAATGTCCTAATAGCTGGACTGTTGACTAAACTGGGGATACTTGCACAATAATCTCTTTTTGGAGCAGTTTAGGTTTGTGTAAATGTGTAGTCATTTCACCAAGGAATTTAGCTTGGGTTTCCAGCAGCCCACAAAAATCCCTTGACCACAGGGCTAGTATCTTTCTGGGAAAGTGAATACATTCTTTTTCAGTGGAGAAATTCTAACAAAATGGCTATTTATAAATAAGGGCTATGGAACCTTTAATTTTGGCAAGCTTACACCTGATGGAGCTGATTTAGGCAAATGCTTTGAGAACTGGAAGATGTGGCAGTTAGTAGGTTGCATGTCCTTCTCTTGATACTTGTGAAAATGCTGGCAGGTCCATTTTTTTATATCTCTATGTAAAACATGCCTATAATTTAAAAAAGTTTTTCAAGCAAGGAAAATAATCTCCTTTCATTCTCTACAGGTGGGGGAGAAGCACCACTGCTTTTGCAAACGAGACACAAAGGACAAAATTTTATCGTATTTTCCAGAAACAGAGGCATGCCAGGCCCAATTTATCTAATCTATGACATGTTGGATGCTCCAGGCTACCACGGAAACAGATAAAGGCTTGTCCTCCACAGATTTAATGAATGGGAATCCCTGCCCCCGGCTAATATAAATTGTGCTTGTTGATGGGTAATTCTATTGATTGCAATCCCATTACATTTACACACATACACATTAGAGTTTTCAGTAAAGTGGCATAAACTATTGGCCAAAAAATACAAACTTAAGCCAACAATATATTAATATTTCTTTAAGCTATATAAAACTAATCATGATTTTTTAGCTTTTCTGTATCCTATCCAGGTGTTCCTTAAGAACATTTTACTATTGAGCATACAGACAATTATTCCATGATAAATCCATGATTATTCATTGCATTCAGAACCTTTTCCTTGACCAAAAAGCAAAGAAATTTTTACAGGTTCTGACACAGATTTTGACATAAGGTTTTCAGAGTGGACCACACAGCTTGTAGCTGTAAACAAAAGGCACCAGGACAGTACCTTGTGTATCTCTGGTTACCATTTTACATGCAAGAATTTCTAAAAGAAAGAAACAAAACAAAACAAAACAAAACAAACAAACAAACAAACAAACAAAAAAAAAAAAAAACAACAAAAAACCCAACAAAACAAAACCACACAAAACCAAAACCAATCCAAACAAAATAAAACACTGCAGGGCTAATAAAAAGTGATAAGAAATGGGCTGCGTACTTAAATGCAGATTTCTCTGCTGCTGCTGAACCCATGACACTAGTGATGGCAAGGGATAATGGAAGGGACAAATACTATTCATCAGCATTTTTACATAGGTCAGAAACAGACTGAAACTCTCTCTAAAGAATAAGGAATATGATAAGAGCTCAAGTACCTTTCCTGGCCTGTCCTTCAATCAGCCTATGTTCTGGTCCTCTATCAAGGCATCTTAAAATGTTAGAGCCCCTGTCCTAGGAACTAAACATAGGACAGAGTTATAAAATTTTAAATAACTTTGTAGGGAGGTCCCTTCTTGTTCATGCAATCACCCTGCTCAGAATATTTACTTATGGCCCTACATAGCTATTAAAATTTCACTTTGTGTGCATCACAAACTAAGGTTAAACATTTACCAATTTTGCCTTCACAGTTATTCATAATTTAGAATTCAGCATTCCTTGAACTAACTGTAAATATATCTAGAAACAGGCCGAACACAAAAACAGCCCACTTCAAGCATTTCAGCTCATTCCAGTCAAAGAATATCTTTTACCTATCTCCCTACTAAGCTGCTCGAAAAAAATCAAGCCTTGGGCATAACACAATAAAACTGTCACTCCACAGAGGGGAAAAAAAATAGTCTTGGTTGACATGTTTTATTTTATAAGCCTCTCTCTGCTAGAAAGACAGAACAAAACAGAACTAACTTTGGTTATCCTCTGTAACACAGTTATTTGGGAAATACTAAATGTGATTTTTGAAAGGCATTGCTACCAAGCCTTTAACCAGGATATGACAGAAGACAGAACCAAGGAGAAAAATTCCTGTGCAGACTTTTCTGATAATCCATGTAGATGAGAAGGATCAGAATCATGCAGCCTCCTAGTGTTAAGTCCATCTATTACTATTCCAGATTCTATTGAGTATGCTACATATGGAAGTATGTGCACTGATCCTGATAAAGTCATTGCATTGCTTTGTTTTTACTATTTGGAGTGAAGTTATAATCATAATTTAATTTCTTTGTATCACATTATTTCACATATCCCTACTATTTTGTCACATTAAAATAGAAAAGTAATCCCCACAATTTAGGCCACAGACATTTATTTAATTGAATTGTATATCAAATTCTCCAAGTGATTTCTCAATATGTTTTTATTACTGGTGAAGATCAAAATACCCTCTCCAAAACCTACCACCTTTGAATTTTAATAGATTTGGTATATTAACTTGATAAGAATAACCTTTCAGTAACTGAGAAGCAAACATGGCAAGGAAAGTGCAAAGAGCCTTTGATGGAACTGTGTGTTGACAAGCTGGATCTCTTCTGCCATCCTCCTGCTCTACTGCTAAGGAGCGGAGGCAGACTCACATACTGTAATCATCTTTGCTTTCCATAAGAAGTAATCTTACAACACATTTCCAAGAAAATTAAATTATATTAAACCAGTGAAGTGAGCCAACCTATTGTCAGATTGCTATAGAAATGCAAGGATTTGTTAAGCCACAGACAAACTTCAATCCTGCAGATACTTCTGCATATATTTAACTACTCCAATTCCTCCCATCAGTGGAATGACATCAGAAAAGTTAATTCTTTTTTAATTCATGCATGCAGAAGTAAGGTCTATCTATTATTTGAATGACTCTATTCAACTAAACATTTAAAATGTTCCAAAACAATGAGTTTTAAACAAAGACAATTCTATTCTACTAAAAAGGAATTAAAATTTTACCAAGAGTGTTCAATTTGAAGGATGAATCAAACCCCGAATACTTGACCTACATCACCATATATAGGAGAAAATTTGTTTGCATATTCTGGAATTTTTTTTTTTCTACTTCAATACTTTTTTGAAAAACAAAGCAAACTTACAAACCACGAAGATGCACCACCTAATAACGGAAACAAAACATAAAACTGTAAATATAAGATGAAAATTAAGGTACTCTATGCATATCACCAAATATGGAGTAAGACTTCCACCTTTACTTTCTGACATCACATATTTAAAAAAATAATAGGATTATTCCAGAGACAAGACCATACTTCTTAGATCTAGAAATGCCATTAAAAAACACTCAGAAACTTATTGTAAGTAAGTTGCTGAGTATGGGAGACCTATCTCCCCATAATTCCAGTCATTTAAGGAGAGTTACACTGGGCATTAATTTCAGCTGTAATATTAAAGGACAACTACTGAAGTGCATCAATCTGTTTAATTAGAGTTAGCAATTCAAGCACTAAGGCAATTTTGCATGCAAGCCTCCAAGAAACATGAAACCAAACTGTCGTGGTTTAAGCTGTAAATCACGCAGCCCATTCACTCACTCCCCCCTCTTTCTTCCCCCCCACTCCGAAGGGGGGGGGAAATGGGGAGAAGAATCAAAAGAATGTAGCTGCCACGGGTTGAGATAAGAACAGTCCAGTAACTAAGGTATAACACAAACAACTGCTGCTACCACCAATAATAATAATGACAAGGTAAATACAAGGGAAGAGGATACAACTGCTCATCACCTGATGACAGAGCCGTGAACTGAACTCTTCCAGGTTCCTGCCCTCAGTTTTACATCCTGGGCATGATGTACTATGGTCTGGAATACCTCTTTGGTCAGTTTGGGTCAGGTATCCTGTTTCTGCTTGCTCCCGGCTTCCCCTCCTCCCTGGCAGAGCATGAGACTCAGAAAGTCCTTGGTCAGACCAAAACATTCTAAGCCGTAACTATAAACATCGGTGTTATCAGCACTGTTCCCAGGCCAAAAGTCGAAAACACAGCGCTGCACCAGCTACTAAGAAGGAGAAAAATGACTGCTGCTGCTGAATCCAGGACAGTATCCATCCCTTATTCCATAACATTCACGTCATGCTCAGATCCCATATTTTCAATATACCATCACATATATATGCATATATATATATATATACACACACACACAGAGAGGGAGAGAGATCATCCCTCAGTGCATGGACCAATCCCTACAAAGCTGCTGCATCCATTCGGTTCGTGATGTCAAGCTCCATCTCCTGTAACAGTCCTTCAGAGCAGGGGAGGCCGTGTGCAGTGTTGGATCGTTGCCTGCTGATGCTGATCATTCCTTTACTGCAGAACTCATCCGGTTTCATTAAAGTTTATTCTTTGTTGGGATGACAGTCAGAGGGCCAGTCGCTGATGACTTGAAGACATCTAGTTGGTGGGCTATAAAAGTATTACATAGCAGGCAACAACATACAATTGAGTTCATTGGTTGTTTTCACCTAAAACCAAATCTCCTTGAGGTAAACCCATAACTTGCCTATATAAGGGTTGCATTCCAAAGCCCATGCTCAAGCCAATTTTATGGACCTGAAGTTGCAACTAAACATAAATACCTAAATCACTTGATTCACAGCAGAGTGTTTTCGGTGTGTTAACCTGAAATGCTGAGAAGATTTCAGTGGATGTGGGCATAGTCATGACAAGATATAAGATCTGCACACCCTTCTTCAGTCTCAAACCACTGATGCCAGTACAGTTCTGCTGCCTAAGTATCTGTACTAGGCTTGGGACTTTACACTTTCTGTTCTTCAAACTCAGACAATGGGTATCTGCAGCTTCATAGATCTGTTACCTTCATTTATGTATTAGAGAATGATTTGATTTAACATCTGAGAAAAGACTCTGCAAACCTGTATTTCTGGCTATTTCGTTTCACTTGGATTTGGGGACAATATGTGGTAATCTTGTCTGGATAATGGCAGAATTTTAATGAGACATGTTATGATTTCTTTATTATGCTCTTCGAATAGCTAAATTATAGTTAGAATGTGTTTAGAAGACCTAGAGCACACACAGCTGCTGGGTGTTGCTATGTAGATTCTGTTACTACCACATGTAGAAAAAGAAAAAAAATTTAAAAAAACACATTTTTTTCCTCACTTAACCTACTATTTAAGTTCATAGAAAGCATCAAATGACTCAGATATTCATCTACATGAGTATTTGCACTTCCAAAAGCATTAAAAGTAAAATGTGTCCCAGGTCAAGTATCAACTATATTAACAAAACCGTTATGAAGTTCTTAAAGTTGCTTGTAGAATAACATTGCAGCAGGGGCACAAAAGAAAGAAATGTAGAGTTCACACTGCGCCACTGTGCACTGTTTGACACTAAGTTTTGTAGAGCATTACTAAGTCCAAGCCTCGTCATGCTACTAAATTAGTAGACCCAGAGCACCAAGATTTGTGGAGACCTAAAAACAGCAAAAAGAGACTGAGAAAGTCAGTATAATTCGGTGTCTGACATCTTGAAGTGAATAGGCCACTTGCTTTCACAAGTATAAGCTGAGAACTTGGTTCCCACAATCTTTCTTGCATTAATACATCCTTCAGTGTTTCCCTATAACTTCTTCTGCAGAGGTAAGCAAGTTGATTTTAGCCCAATTTTTATTTTTTTAATTTTTTTTAAAGCCCCAAACTGGAAAGCACTTTGGTGTTAAGTTTGCCAACTCACAATTTCAGGATTCTTTCTCCTCGTTGAAAGCTAGGAAAAAGTGGCATGAGCTATTTCTCAGAAAGCCTAACGCACACTGAAAAAACCATGGAAGGAAGTGGGTGCCCGAACACACCTAAGGGGACTAGAAACCTTTTAAGTTGTTTTCCATGGAAACCTATTTTTGAGAATATTTTCTTTAGTGATTGCTCTTCATAGACAATGACCTCTGACTAGACATGATTTAGTACAAGATTTTCTCTCTTTCACCCTAAAATTCACTACAAATTTCCAGCTTGCTATTTATTATAACAGTATAATGTTATTTGGTCTTCCCAAAATGACATATTCGGAAGTCAAACTGACATCTTAAGTACAAATTAAGCTTGTTACTAGAAATTCTTACCCATATACAATATTAATACATGTCCATTCAGGAGCTCTAGGCACACAGCTAAGAATGTTAAAACTAGAATTTTGCAGACTAGAAACTTGCAGACTAGAAATGAGCTTCTCCCACATGCAGCTTTTTCTGGCTGAGCTACAAACCCACAGAAATGATAGCTTGGTACGATTTGTGGTCATAAACTCCAACAGACCTGTATGAGATAATCCTCTAAGGAAAATGTTAAGCCACCTCTGCTTGAAGGAGGGGAGAACAAACCTCAGCTTTTCCTTAGTGCTGCTGCTCTGCTTAACTAAAGTCTGTTAACTGGAGGAGAATCACCATAAACTACTAAACTATTCATTGAATTGTCCTGAACTCTTTAATGATATTGCCAATAATGTGCCTTAATGAGACAAAAAAGGCATCGCAATTCAACAAATCACTTGAGTGGTTGCCCCCTTGAAACTAAACAGAATTTAAATAGGACTACAGTGAGTCAAGAGATATTCTACACAGCTTGTACGTAATGAGGAAAGCTTGCAAGTCCCCATCCAAATAGATGAACTCCTTGAAAATGTAAACCTAAAAAGGATAGTCAGAGTAGCTTTAAGTTTTTTGGGGTTTGTTTGGGGTTTTTGGTTGTTGTTTTTTTTTTTTTTTTTAATAATGAAAATTGATGGGGACTTAGGGATGTGTAGAACTAAATAGCTCAGTTGACTTAATTGACCATTGTCATTACTGGCACTGATGACTTGGTAATGGAAATTATTAAGAGTAACAATAACTTATTTTTTTGCAGCTGAAAGCTGCTTTCTACCTTCTGGAAAAGAGGCTGGTGGTTTTAAACCACTTCCTGAAAAAAAAAGAAAATCTGCACAGCTTTCATTGCCTGGTAATTCCTGAGCCCCCCTATGGAAACCATCAAAGCTCAGGTGGATAAGGGAACTGATGGAGTCCTCCCCTGCAGGTGTGCAGAGCTTCTCTAGCATAGAATCATAGAGTATTTAGGGTTGGTAAGGGCCTTAAGATCCTTTAGTTCCAACTGTGGGGAAAACTGTAGTAGTATGTTCCCTCCTGCAGATGTATGTTCCCGTAAGTGGGGCTCCCCATGCAAGGGGAATTGCAAGGCCAATGCAATTCAAGTTATTCAACTGCCCAAGCTCAGTTTCGCATTGCATTCAGCACCTTTTCTGGCTAATACAGGGAACAACTGTTTTGAGTGGGAACTGCAACCTAAATGGATCAGCCCTTCCTCCTGTACTTCTAGACTGGTGGTGGGTGAGGAAGAAACACATGCTGGCCGTGCTGCTGGGCATGCCAATGTCCTGCAGCCCCAGAACTGCTCCCCAAATGGCTCAACTATACTGCTGATGATCAATTTAAGATTTTAACAAGCATTTAATTCAAAATTGAAATTACTGGAGATACTAAACAAAACTGTTACAAATTATTTGACAGTTGCCTTAATTAGACTAGGTCTGATTTAATATTTCCAGCACAGTTGAAACTCCTGCTTTACTGTGGACCATGGAAGATTCTCAGCATGTTTGGTACCGCAAATGAAATTGAGTTCAAGCAAATCTATTAACACAGTCCGACACTTTCTACAGCTCATTACAAATAATAATTATTTTTTGAAAAATTCTTTCTTCATTATGAAGAGCAGATGAGATTCAGTAAAAACAGTATCAGTGAGGAAAGCTCAATTTTTACTGAAAGTCTCTTGAACTTGCAAGAGCTTTTTTTTTTTTGGTAGCTGCCAGCAGTTACCATACATGCATTATATCAACAGATTTCAAAAACTGTCCAAATTCTTTCAGACAAACTGTCACTATTACCTCAACCAATATACTATCAAAACCACTTCCCTACATTATATCCTAGAACTGAAGTTGGCTACACAGATAGCAGAACCTGCAAAAGTGGAGTTATATCTATCACAAGCGCCTTGGAAAGATTTCTTAAAAGATTTACAATCTATTATTTTAAATCTTCTTTAACATTAGCCATCTATTACTGTAAGCTTCCTAAAAAGGGCTTATAATTTAGAATGAACATTGTTTCTTTTTATCTTTGTGATTTCGAAGATATTAGCTCAGCTGGGGTCTCTCAAACAGATATTTGATGTAAACCATTCATAATTCATTTGAATATATACCAAGGTCAGATGGCACTATTTCTGTCTCCAGATGAATTTTAAGTGAGCCTCGTATTGCTGAAAATTTTCTGGCATAGCTTTTAACATAAAAAAGTCCTTTAAAGAAAAATTACAAGAATATATCATGCAATTGTTATCTTTGTAGATACTGCTGTGGAGAAATCTGCATACTAGGAACGCACAAAAAGCTTATTCTAGCAATGTTCATGTGATGTGCATAAGCTGAGGGATATTTTAGGTGTATTAATTGTGAATGTTCTTTCAATGCTAAGTATCAACAAAGACTGCCCACCTAGCTCTGTGCTGCTTTAGTTCACTGTGTTGATTCTTTTGCATATATTTAACTAAGGAAGAAAAAAAAATCTGGACAGAGGAGAATAAGCAATAAAAATAAATTAACATTCTAAAAATCTGTATTATCTTCCTAAAAATCTGTAGAGTTGTCTGGATGGCCAGTTACACATAGCATCATTTGGTCATTGCCTTCACACAGTTAATTTCAGGTTATTTAAATAGATTTTCTTCCCTGTGTGCTGATGATAGCATATTATGACATTTTTGCTTCAAGGTAGTCAGTACGGGCAAAACAGAGGACTGCTTGTGCAGGGTGGTGCTGCCAGTACTATTTTGCAGCAGCACCAGCATGCCACAGTGCTTTACCTGCGCCTGCCTGCCTTGCTCTGCCAGCAGAATTTATATACATACTAAGGCATCAAAACCACATTTTGATGGTATCAACATTGTTAGACAGATTTTAAATGTTGCTTTGAGGTTTTTTAATATGTTTTCAGTCTTTCAGTGCTTGTTTATTACATCCAGTAAGTTCATTCATGTGAAGGAATATATCTGTGTGGGCTATTTTTGTGCAGCAATATCCCTCTTTAAGACCACTGATTCTTTTTACATTGAAAACCTGCATGTATTGGTAAGGTAAATCTATTACATGCACTGTTGGATTGTGTAGAGCTAAATACTGATATGAAGGATACTTGCCTCATATACATATGACCATATATAGGTATTCCTGCAAGGAATGCTTTCTATACAGCACATCCAAAGCAATGACATATGTCCAGCTGCTACTTTGAACCCATAGGAGCCCAAATGGTGGGCTGCTAATTAACACTGAGTAGGTTTGTCAGCTGTACCTATGTAAGAAGGCATTTTTAATGTTCTATAAAAATACTGCATAGGATTTAAAAAAATAAAAAAAAGGAAAACCAGTGAGAATCTACAAATGTGCTGAAAATTTTTACTTCAACCCAACTGCAAAAAGAGTTAATTCAGAACCTTTCTTAAGAAAGAAATAAAGGGGAGAGAAAAATAATACCATGTGGGCCAACGCAGTTTCTAAATACTCAGTGCTACTAAGATCCAAGCAAACAGAAATTACTTGTGTTACTAGGAAGTTAGTGCCACCCTAGCACTGCATGTGGAGAGGAGGATAGGCAGTCTTACAAGGTAGACAGACTGTGGTCAGGATTGGCGAGACAAATGCTTGTAAATGATTACATCATGTCTTGAGCACTAAAAGCATGTAGGGATACTAGAACTAATGCATTAAAACAGCTTTACAGCACCCATATTCACATGGCTGCCATGCCGTCAGTCAGAGAGGGAGACAAAAAGAGAAAGGATTTAAATATATCTTTACAGATGCATATACAAGATTTTATAGCCTGTTTGACTTGACTTGTTAGAATTTATCCTTTACAAACACAGGAATTGCAAAGTTAAGTAAGAGATTAGGTAAAGTTTTATGTATCCCTGTCAGTGTTTCCTTCTTAAACAAATGAAAATGGCTACTAAAAATAACAGATGTTGCATGAACAGTTGAAGCAAAGATATTATTTTCTCCTGCACTACCTAAGAGCAGACAAGCTCACTCAACTTCCAGTGTTGAAAAATTTGCTGCTAAAGCAGGACAACTTACCAGTAAATAATAGAAAAACAAAAGGGTGGTGTGTTTGTTATGTAATAGTCACATATCTGGCAACTAAATGCTCCTGATACATGGTTGGTTTTTCCAGGAGGTGAGTGGATTTGTTATCAGAGGTAAATACCAGCAAACAAAACCTAATTTGCTAAACGTTGCACTAAGAGACAGTAGATCCCCAGGTTGCTTCTGAGAAATGACTTGGTTTAGGAGGAAGAGCACTGATATTGCCCAGACTGGCTTCCTCCTCCCATCCTCTCCACCTCCTCCTCTTTTTTTTTTTTTTTTTTTCCACAATTGCATATTGTGCTTTTTTTCTTTTTTTTTTTCTTTTTACTTTCACTTACTATTGATCCCTAGTGCAACAATGGGCAACAGTACTGGAAAACACATCCATTATCTGTCTCCATCTTCATAACTTACTACACTCCATAGTAAAAAAATTGAGTAAACAAGGTCAACAAGAGAAAAAACAGAGAAAATTTTCATGGCTTTGATTTGAATAAACTGTACTGTCCATCTGCTTTTTCAATTACACCATAAAAGTAAATACATAAGAGAATCACTGTGAAGTAGTAATCAAAGAGTAAATTAAACCTGTTTTTTTTCCTTGTTCTTAACAAAGCAGTTTTAATATTCAGAGATGTTTTTTTAACATACACCTACTTTTTAGGCTTTATCTTGTTTTCTGAAGGAGAGAATTGGGGAAGAGACTGCCAGATTGCATTGCAGTAAACAGAACGCGTAAACAATATATCACATAAAAATTACCAATGCGAGCCAAACACCTTTGAGATCCTAAATATATGCTAAAATTTCAAACAGCCGTACCCAGAGTTAGCAGACGCTCCCAGTCAATCTCATTTTTCTATCTATCTCCTGTAACTGCTTCAGAGATGAAGATACTATACATTACCAAACCCCAGGAGCTTTTCAAGCTTTACTTGAAAAGCAAGTGGTACATTATGGCTTTAAATTCTGAAATCTGCAGGGACTATAAAACAGAGTAAATTAGTTGGCTGGGTAATAGAGACAGGACCTGATCCCATAGTGATGAAAGAATTTCCCCTCATTTCCAAACAACTGGTTCAGCCAGCTAGTTGTATTAAAAAAAAAAGAAAAAGACTAATATAACCCCAACTTATTAAAACAGTTGTGACCTTTGCCAATGCAGAAATGGGGGAAAGCAAGGGGGGGAACCCAGAAACCTGAGAGAGAACAAGTGCTTTTGTTTAAAAGCTCTAGATAAGGACTCAAGATGTCTTACTTTTTTTTTTTTTCTCAAACCTAAAGAAGTTTTCAATTAATATAATTTTAAGCATCAAAAAAGACAGAACTCTATTATCATAAATGTTAACAAGAGGCAAGGAGGATACAATAACCAAACTTTCATAAAAGCCTCCCCTACAACTTCTATCTCAAATTACAGTTGCACATTTCACATTTGATCCAGACCTTTTGCCAACTTGAGGCTGTCATACCATTCTTTTGATTGGAATAACTCTTTATGGGGCATATGTACAAAGCAAAACCAAAGTTGTTTGAGGGGAATGTGTTCATGAGCATAAGACTGAGAAACTGAAAGAAGCAGTCAACAAAATGGGCAGGAGGTCTAAATATATGAGCATGCCAATAATGCAGCTTCACATATTAGTTTTCTAACTCCCAAGTTGACTTTGCAGAATGTGTTGCTAAAATCACTGTGAATACAGGTTGACCTACAGGACGTGACTGTGCCATGTAGCAACTTAGCCCTACAACAGAGCAAAGCTTCTTTCCACTTTCAAAAGCAGCAATTTGATTCAAGTACGACCTCAGACACTTCAGGCTTTGGAATTTCTAGCCAACCAATCAGCTATGCAATTTCAGTTGCAAAAGTAATCTTTGCAGTACATTATATATAATAACCCTTCTTTAAAACTGAAGCCCTTATGACATTTATTGTATTTCAAGAACTTGTCACGATCTAATACGAAATTGAAATATTTCCTTAATCAAGTCCAAACATATTTCTTTTTTCGCAAGTACCACCATTTTCTTTAGTGCAATGAGAGACAAAAGCTTCAAAAGGATTCCTGTAACCTGCTTAACATTTTTGTAACTACAAAAATTTATAGAGCTGCCACTAGGTTATTTAAAAAAAAATAAAAAATCAAAACAATATGGAAGATATCTGCATACAGTTACACAGATGTAGAAGTCACATGACTTTCAGATAATTCCATGCTCAAAGAGTCTTATTAAAATACTTTATAAAAATATTTTATATGAATTCTCATTTAGAAAAAAAGATGAAAAATATAAAGGTATGACATTGTAATGAAAATTTAAAAGCCCTGGTTTCTACTCAACATTTAATTTCTTAACAGAAGCAAGACATTTGCTATGAAGGGACACAAGATAAAATTCTACAGTCATCCCAGTTAAAAAATGTACTGACACAGTCACATGTGCGCTTGCATGTGAACACTCACACACACAGACCTTCAGCTGAAGCAACTGCGATCTAATCTTCTCTAACGAAGTAAGAAATCATTAATTCTAATTTTGGTTTTGGAGCAATTGTGCTACCCTCAAGAAGAGTAACACTGGGAATCATAGAAACATAGAATGGTTAGGGTTGGAAACAAGGTTTTTTGTGAGTGCAATATGGTGAAATTGTCTATTTATGGCAATATGCTAGATATATTTAGAGGTATTTTAAATGAACAGTTTCTGTAATAGAATCTAAAAGGTTACAGTCTACCACAGAGCAGTTTCTGTAAGTTCAAACAGGATCTTTTTTTAATTATTATTATGCATACATGCATTAATGATTATTCAGTGCTTCAAGATACAAACTTCACTGCCCAGGAGGCTGTTATATTCCAAGTATAAACAACAGACTCACACAGATTTCAAGATCCTATATATTAGCTTGCTCAGCTGAATTCTTCTGTCACATACAGCATCCATTATATATTAACCCCACTTTCTTATTGCAGATGGCTGGTGATAAAACGCAGTTAATAACCCAGTATCTGTGTTTCTCAAAACATTTTAAAAGCACAGACTTATCATCACCGATTCATCCTGCCTTAAACGAAGACAAACAGAAATGCTACAAAAGGCCTCCACAGTGTCTAACCTAGGGAAGTATAACATAAAAACAAACCGGTGACAACTAAATATTTTCACTGAAGCTGCTGAAACAGATTTTGTTGGTTGGTTGGTTGGCTTGTACAATGTGTGTTTTCTTTAAAGAGGTGGTGAGATTTGGGGGTTGGGGGGGTGTGGTGTTCTTTTTCCTTTCGTGATTCATCCAGCATGAAGCTTTTCTACAAGAAAATGTTCCAAAAATATAAAGTGATACTCAGAATAGTAGTATGTATGCAGATGAATTACTACACTCTACAACGCTGACTGACAAAAAACCATCACCGAAAATGAAAACAGCCAACGTGCAAACAGAAGCATGATGGCATATTCAGGCAAAGATTGTTTGTTGTTTCCCCTCAACAGTTCTATTATTTTATTCCATAGGATATTAATTTGAATCCTGATATTTCAGATTTCTTGTAAAATATGAATGGAAACATTTAGAACAGAGTATACTTAAAACAGTAATAGGTTCACAATAGGTGGAGAGGAGAAAAAAAAAGTATAAGGGTTTGGGTTTTTTTTCTCCTTCTCATGGTAAATTTTAATTTTTTTTTTTTTTTAGTTGAGCTTCTTTACAGTAACAGGAAGATATGGGGGTGCGTGAATGATATTTTTGCTGGTGGGGGTGGAAGACTGGCTTCGCTCTCGATTACAGTCAGGGTTTGCCGAGCCCTGAGGACCAGCGATCACTGTCCCATAACTGCAATATCACTGCAGCGTTTCCTCTGGTTTGATGACCGCCAAGCGTGGCGCCGGTGCACAGCACACACCAGAAGCTCTCCCTCCTTCCCCTCTGGAACAGCCAAGAGTGCTTTCCACCTGAGCGACCAGCCTGACTGCCCAGCCTGAGGGACGGCCGTCACGGCCATCATGCTCACAGGGAGAGCCAGCTCCCATGAGCCGCGCGCGTGCTGCCAGGCCAAGGAAAGCATGATGATAGTGAGGTGGCAGAGACAAAGCAGCCCATAGGATCTTTTAAGGTAGAGGTGGCAGCATCCAGCCATGACCATAGGCCACAGAAGAACCCTCATGTTGAGCAGGACTAGAGGAGGTCCCTTTATCAGCTTACAACATCAGCACTGTGGCACTGACAGCCACCCATTGTTTCTCTTTCTCAGAGCTGCTGAGATTGGTCGCAACTGATCTATCTTATGCTAAATTATTAACTTGATGATAAATGCAAGCAAAAGTTGCTTTGGATAGGTATGCATGTTCTAAGTGCAAAATGCCAACATATTAGAACACTTAACAAAAATTCACTATTTTCATTGGCTTTTGGCTTACTTCATAAACATACTACATCATTTTGTAGGATTTTTATGATTATTATTACCATCCTATATTCCTGTTCAACTTGAAATGATGAATACAAAACCAACTCAATAAGTAACAAATGTATCCACGGTGACCAAACAACAAATTCTAAAGCACAGCACGGTGAGTGAAAATTAGTAGTTATTAAATCCACTCCATCAAAATTCTGGCGCAATGCAAAAGAAAGGCTTGTGCAATTAGAAGGGTCACAATAAGTTTAGTTATTTGAAGGCTCAGCTCAAATAGTAGAATATATATGTTAGAATGTGGCAGAATAGTAGAATAGTTCAGCCTAAAATCTGCTTGGAGACTTCAGCTTTAAAGAAAGCAATAAACACTATGCTGATTCCTGAATTTAACAACTTTTCTCTCTGATTGTTAAGAACCTCACTTCACCCATTAACTCATGATCTATAGTAACCACACTTTTGAAGGGTTAGGTCCATCGTAGTTTATTCAGTATTTATTTCAATCTTAACCCTGTACATGTGTGTTCCCATTATGCCACCTTACATCAGCAGCAATTAAACAAGAACTCCCAGAAAATTACGCAAGATGCATACAAACATGCGGAAATGCTTCCTTTTCTTTTCTTCCTATACTTCTGGTAGCCTAATAATAGAATACCCTGAGAAAAACAAACAAACAAAAAAAACCCCCAAAAACCAAATGCAGAACTCTTTACTAATAGTAAAAGGAAATTATTTTTTTCCTCAACAAATACAAAATCCTGATATTGTCTACATGATGTCCATAGCAATTTTAAGTCAAAATAGGTGTGCAATGTCTGCAATCAAGCTTTCACCCGGCTGTGTGCCATACTGCTTTGTGCAGTAAGTGTTACAACAGGGACAGGTGAGATTACAAATGTTCTGGCTTCTCACAGACCGAGCAGGAAAACGCCCAGAACAACCACAGGTAAACATTATCCCCAGTAACTCATGGTTTGTTACGCAAAAGACAGAAACAAGAACATTTGCTTGAAACTTCAGATTAAAGGAAGCGTCAGACTGAAAAAGGCAGACTGAGAACCTGCCTAACAGAAACTTTCAGCTCTACTCTCTGAAGTGAAATTTCCTACAGAGCAGAAAGGAAACACAATCCAGTTTGTTTCAGTTAAAAACCTGTGTTGCACCAGAAAACAAATATGCATGTGAAACAGTGGTTTGTATTTTTTTCAAAGGAATAACACCAAAATAATTTTGATCATTGTTACATGGTTCTGAAAATTATACACAGAAAAAAAGATAGAATTAAGTACCATAAAGCTTGCATATTCGAAATACCCTAACCAGTATAACTTCAGGAAACCATAACTTCTAATCCTAGTACACAGGCAACTGACTGTAAAAAAAAAAAAAAAAATCCATCTTGTGCTTGCAATGATACTCAAGATAGAAAAATAACCCAAAAGAAATAAGTAAGAAATTAACCTAACACCACCATTAAAAAATAGTGAAGAGACTTCATCCAAATACTCAAACCCTATACCATAATGCTTCTCTTTTGTTCCTCAGTCCTTGCAAAACATAGCAAAGCTAAAACATTGCACATTTATCTTTGAAAGGGACTCTGAACAGTTCTGACAACACAGACAATGTGTATGTTTTCTGTTAGGACAGACAAAATCAATCTGCTTTGATAACTGATGGGTTTCACTGTTAAAGACACCCCCCCACACATACCCCTCAAATATTTATTCCATGAAAATGAGAAAATAATGCCTGGCATGTCAGAAAGCACAGTACTCTTGTGCCTGGGCTCAGAATATTACAGAAGTTCATCTGTTAAAGTTTGAAGAGAACTCCTGATTCAATATTTAATGAAAACTGAGAAAGCTGCTGAATGTCCCAGAAATCCTCCAGCTCTCTGCTCTGTGTTCATTCTAAGTATTATGTAGCTATAAATTAACACTGAGGCTCGATGAGATTTCAACTAGTCAGGAATAATATTTTTCCATCACACAGCCTAATTTCCTATTTCTTTTTCTTGCTATTTAGCAGCACTAACTTGCTGCATTATATCGCAATTGTACCTCCCAGCTCAGTTCTGCAGCACCAGCACTACATTGCTTAGACATAGCTCTATGCTCCAGCGTGTTTTTAGGGTACGCAGCCAGCTCAGCTGTAAGCCTAAGGAAGATTTCCATCAAGCAACAGAACTAAACTCTGCACAAACATTTAACAGCTCCGAAACCTATAAAGGCTTAAAATAACGTGTATTTTGTGGTGTGCTAGCAGTCCAGCTCCACACCGGTGATCTGCATAATGCAGAGTACTTGGAAAACACACCACTGCAAATAAAGCATTGTTTTGCCTTTGCATCTCTGAATTCTTCAAACTAAAAGCTGAACGAAATACCAAGGCTTACTGTGCCTCCCCACCACAGACAGTGCAGTAGCAGCTTGTCCATTACATTAAGTTCGCCTGAAACTTCCCGTGCCTCACAACCGTTTCTCATCCCCGCTCAGCAGATGAGACACAAGTTCATTTAAAACAAACCGAGGATGAGTTCATCTTATCTGGCTTATTTTTCAAGCTGCTAAAACTATGCTGTAGCCCACTCAAACAGAAAATTTCTCAGACAATGGAATCCTTTCAAACTGCAAAGCCGACAGGATTCCCAGCTTGTCAGTTTTAGGTGTGTGCCAGCACAAAATGTTCTTGAATCTGAAATTTATAATAATCACTCCTATTGATAATGTGAGCAGAAGCAGAATTACATCATAGTTAACACTTACCAAAATACATTATGTTTCTCATTAATCATGCAGTCAGGATCCCACCGCTGTGTATTCAGCATTAGCTCCCGCAGAGGGCTGACATGTAAAACGGAGCTTTTTCATTCTACATTATGTGGAAATTTCCCAGCACAAGAAGCATGAGTGAGCAGTGTGCCTCCTCAGGATGAGCGCTTTGCAGGCAGTCTTATCCCTGATACAATCCCTGTCTGATTTAGCGTCTACTCCGGCTGCATGCTGCACTGCCCATTCTTACTGTAATCTGACTCCTCCTTCTGATGTCCTTGCTGTGCCTGTGACATCAGGGCTAAGAGTACTACAAACAGATCTTTTCCTTAACGGGCTAGCAACAACATGCTCTAAAATCCCAGTCAACCTAACTCTGGTTTAGGGAAAAATAGAAAAAAAAAACCCTTCTGAAATGGTATGCAATCTTTTGCCCTTCCCCCCCCCCCCCCCCCCCCCCCCCCAGCCTTTTTTCTGGCAGCAAGCTCATTTAGTGACATAACGTGCTCAATTGCATAATAGACGGGAAAGACAAAGCGCATGTTGTTAGAGTGTTTTTCTTTGAAGGGCAGGCTCCAGGAGAAGCCCTGAGTGCCCTGATTCCCCAACTTCAGTAGAAGATAAAGATGCTTTGCACTTTGCAAGATCATGTCCTCGGGGATTTTTTTTTTTTTAAATAAGTCAATAGTTCCATTTAAATAAATGATGGCAACCCAAATGTTGGATAAAGCTCAGTCTGCCTCTATTTTAAAAAGCAACTGACAAATAGGTAGCTCAATTTCAATAGAGCCAAACTGATTTTTTTAAACTACGATTTCTTCGCATGAACAACAAAGCGTGATGATGGGAGATGCATGACAGCAAGGATCTGTAACGGAGTTTACAACCTTTCACCCTCCAGGTCTCCAGTTCCTTTCTGACCCAGGTTGATAAGTCGTTAGCAGATGGTAGCTATTTTATTGTGCTGTGACCAATGAAGTGGTCCTAAGTTTGTTGTAAATAGGTCCCCCCACAGTCTCTGCTGCTATATGAACTCATAGCAGCTTCAGAGGGAGACTCACCAAAGAAATACCGAAATACTCTCCACCTTCTGAGCACAGTGCCTTGGGATGGATCTGACACACACTGATGTGGCAGCGTGGTGAAGATGCGGTTTGTATTTATGCACGTATTATGTCTTTTCTATGAGTCTATAGAGGATGTTGGTTTCCGGCTGTCAGTCTGGCGTGTATCACTGATAATACACTTAAACTAGATAAAGGTAAAAAAATAATGGATGGTATGCCGAAGCATTTATTTCATTATAATAGGTTCTAATGGGATGAATGCTTTTATTCCACAGGAAAGAGGATGACAGGCATAATTCATTTAAAGCTCCACTTCTTATTTGTAAAAGCTTCACGCAATAACTATTATTTCATGAGGTCCAATCACTTAAGGCAAAATTATGCCACCAGCACAGCAGCCAATGAACGCTCCACTTGCAGCAGAAGAATTAAGGGCCCTGACATACATCACTGCTACGCATGCCTCAGCAGGATTCCTCCGCAGCATTGCTCTCATGAGGTTTCATGCTACCTGTATGAAAGTCACTAAGATTAAACACTGCTGGGGGGAACTGGGGCATGAATTTCAGTCCTGTCCCTCACTGAAAGTCCCACAGCTCTCCATTTCTGATGCCTAGCCTTTCTCAGAGTCCTTTATTATTCCAACTGCCCCTAGAGAGAGGCATACCTGAAATGAGATCAACTCCAACATAAACTGCTTTACCACTTAAAAAAGCACACAGTGCAGAAGCATGCTTTCAGGCCACAGTGCAAGAGGGATGAAGATCAAGACTTCTTGTGTGGTTCATACTGCCCAACAGAAACTTAAGTTGAGCAATTCCTAAATCACAATGAAGAAATATCACCTAGAAACCCCTGGGGGGAAAAAAGTTCTGAAACGATGGCTGGTATTTTAACTAGAGGGCTTGGACAGCAAGTAACAGAGGGTTTTTGTGGCACCTTCCTTTCCTCTATTTTATCATTACAATGCTTATTCACTTCTACTGTATAGGGAAGGAAACCTTGCTATTGGAGACAATACCACCCTCCAAGGCTGGTTTAAAATATCTCAGATGAGCCGCTCTAATATCTTCTGAGCAGTAGGTATAAGCTACTATTAGGAGCCTTCTGCATCACAAGCATTCCCTCCCTTCCCTTTACCGAGGGTAAAAGCTTAGAGAATCAATTTGCTATGAAAGCCTTCATCTCCTTTGCTAGCTCCAAAGTGCCTTTGCAGACGCACTGCGTGGTGACCTTCTGGACAGTCTGCGCCCAGGCACAGCATTTGCCTCTTAGGCTGCATTTACCTTATCACAGAAAAGCTTGAGATCATTCTTCCAGGAGTCATACCCTGCAAGACGTAGGCTACCTCCAGTCTTTTCCTCCAAGCTAATATGCCTGATCTGTGCCATCAGCTGGACAGCTGAGAGCCTGGGTACAGACAGTGCATATCTGTGTAGGGGTACATTAGTAGTCAGGCAACAACCAAGCTGGCTTTAAACACGCTTTCTTGAGCTGGCTGCTCTGTTACAATACCTATACCAATTTGGTGGAGTCTGATGGTCCGAGCAAACAGCGAAGTGCCACATAAATCTATGTATTCTCCACTACTTGGTTCTAAATGTTACTTTCAATTTTGTTTTTCCCTTTATGATGCAAAACAATCAGGACTATCTCCCCCCTTTTTGCACCTTATTTGCATTCTTACAATAAGCATACAATCAAAGCAGCCAAAGAGAAACTAAAACAAGAAGTTTTCTTTAATTTCTTTACATTTCAACTATCAAACATATACAAGGGAGAAGGAAAAATGGTAGTCTCTCCTGGAAAGCAGTCACAGCCCAAATTCACATATTCCATGCCAAATTCTACTTTAATTTGCACACATGTTACATTAATAAACTGCAAAAAGGAGTTTCAAGCAAGGGACAAAGAATAAATTTTATTCCCAGTGTAGGATATTGCCACTGCCAGCAAAAGTGATGATTAGGTTAGTAATTTCAAGCCCAAACGGTTGGTGTTTTAACTCAAACACTGAGGACTCTGCCGAACACAACTGTGGGGAAGTCAGGAGCAGCAAAGACTTGTGTGTGTCTGGAGAGCTGAGCAGACCTGGTCTGGGCATGCAAGAACATGCAAAATAAATGAACAAATTAGCCCATGATGTCAGCCCACAGCGAAAACTCTGAGTCAACAACAAGCCCGCACAGGCTAACCAGCATTTCGCTTTGCTACAGATGCAAGTCAACTGCAAAATTAACATATTTCCATGCATGGTTCACCTATAAGAACAAAACCCCAAAACCACTGTGATTCAGCAACACCATAAACATAACATGAAAAAAATACCTTCTGCTAAAACAGCTACCTCACACCTTTATTTCTAATAATAGAAGTAGCTTCTACTCCCCAAAATCCTCTCTCCTGCCAACCTTCTTTTTTTCCTACTAGCATCTCCACCTCGATTTCTTCTGCTCTTTCCCACCTTGACAACTCCACTTTGGTAGAGGGTTTGCCACAGAGGACAGATTCTCAAAATACAGGCTACTCCACAAGGCATTACCTCCTCAGAATAAACAAAAAGCAAGCTGAGATTACAAATGTCCTAGAAGTGCAGCATATACCCTCCATTTCTCCAGAGCTGCGAAAGCTGCAGGTTACCCCACACCCTTGACTTGGTCAAGAGCCAGAAGGCCACTTCATGAACTAGCTGTGATATCTATGCTTTCTACTGATTTTTATCTATCCACTGATTTACACAATGCCTCCACTGCAAGTATCAAAACCACTCTCAGGCATGTCTTTTGCTGAGGCCAATTAATATTTAATATTAATGCATCCAGTTAATTCCCTAGGATTCCTGGAAAACTCTCTTCCAGTCTTGAACTCTCCCAGGAGGCAACTAATATTAGATTTATACCCAGACTTTTACCAGTTGGCTTTGATAAATTTCAATTAGTGAGGCTGACCACAAACCTTTTCTTGCAAACACAGAAGCATATCAAGGGATTCTGCTGGCAGAAATATAATAGTAGGCATCAAAATATGCTAGTGACACAACATTTTAAGCTTATGCATCATGTGTAGTAGGCTAAAAGATCTCATACACTTGAAATGTTTCCAGATTTTCATAAAATAAATTTTATCTACTGTACAGAGACAGCTATTAAGAACAAAAGTGCACCGTGCTAATAGTTGTTTCTGAAAATAAAGTGGATGAAACAATCTAAATTACAGTTTACCTACTAATTTGCCAAAAGCATCCCAAACCTAAAAGATTCTTGAAAGTAAAGTAGCACTAGAACTTCTACAGAACTTGGAAATTTATGTCTTGCTGATAATTCATTCCTATTAGTATTATAGTAACCACAGTGCAGAAATTAAAAACAGCAAACAAGCTACAGTTTTGTAAGGCTCCAAAACTAAAAAAAAAAAGTGTTTCCAAGAGCACATATTTTTGTGCCTCAACTCAAATATACTAAGTATATCAGCTAGAAATTTGGTTTGTTTTTATTTTTTAAGCCATCTGGAGTAGTTTAAGACATACTACACAATAATGCAGATTCTGCGGTTCGTTACTAATCTCTTGAGGTTATGCTAAAGGTTAAGAAGGGAAGGAGCAAGTTACGTTTGTATATTTTAACTAACCATAGAGGCTCATCTTTGGTTTTGCACAATCTCACTGGCTAAAACTACCAAGTGTGTTTTTTGCCCTTGACTCAGAAGCATCACTTCTGGAAATCTGCAATATTTGTCACCATTTAACTGCAGCAGTACCCAAAGGAACTCTGTACTGCCACACGTGAATACAACTGGAGGAACTTAATTAATCTTCCTGTCACTTCCATGATGCTTTTCATTAGTTTAGATGCTATCTGATCAATTCTCTATTGGAAATGGCTAACCAGAACCTCCTATAAAAGCGTTTTCAAGAGGCAAACAAAGACCCACCTTTGATTTTGGGTGCCTTTACAAATCTTTGCCATGCAGACTTTATCGGTTCAATAACAGTAACTGCAGCACTGTTGTTTTTAAGCAGCTGGGATTTTCTACATGCAAGGTGTTAAGAAATATAAGTAGCAAACATATGCATTTTTGTAAGCTTAAAGCTATTCTTGCATTTTATAGTTTGAGCACAGATGACACGTGGTAATTGAAAGGTCATACTTTTCTGGATTTTCTTTCCATTAATGTGGGTAGTTATTACAAAAAAAACCCAGAATGCTGCAAACATAAAACCAAACTGACATTTTAAGCACTATTGCTGCTTATTGTTTTACTAAGTGCCCACTCCTGTCATCTTTTGCTCCTAAGCATGACAGGATTTGAGATAATTAATATAGATGAGCACAAAACTGGTGCAGAAACTTGAGTACATATACTAATACAAATTTTAAAGAGAAAGATGGTCTTAAAGGCGAAGAACAAGACTAATAAGCTTGTCTGAGTGCACATCAAAGATATTTTCACACACACACACAAAAAAACCTATTATTTTTTCACTCAAAGAATGAAAACTGGAACTGGTGATAACATCAATTCCAACACACATAGTCTATCCTTTGTTCCTCTTTCCCTTATTTTATTTCTGTACTGTGTTTAGTACAGTTTGTCTAAGTAATGTGTGGGTTTTGAATAGATCACATGTAGACAATCCATCACTACCTTTGGTGAGCTGAACAAATTAGTGTTTGACTTTTTTTGTCCATCTTTCTCACAATCTACAATTTTGCAACATACATTTCAAGAGTCATCACCATACCCAGGCATTGTATTTTCCAAATTTATAAATTTATAGCATATAAATTTAAACTCATAAATGTAGATGTTGCACTGAAAAATTCTGTTTAGCTTTTACACTCTAGATTCTTTTAATTTTTGCACTCTGATTTATAGGATGCAACCCATTTGTAAGTCCAACCTGAATTTTGCATTACTGATCGTACCATCATGAATGATCCTAATTTGGTATGTAAAGGATCTATCAATTAATTCCTTCTTAATCAGGAGTGTACATGACATATGCTGTATGGTGCATTCGTTTAAAAGAGATCAGTGGCCATAACTATGCACATCTATTATTTCTAAAATCATCTCTATCAATCAAATGACAACTCTCAAGTAACAAACCCAGATATTACATAGTGAAATAGCCTGTTTATACTGCCTGTTCTGTTTATATTTGGTTAAACTAAAATAACTAATATTTATTGCATTCTTAATTAGAAACCTTTTAATTTTGCTTATAAATTATAGCAATGTGATTATTGCATAGGTGTCAGTTACATTTCAGAACCATCAAATCATTAGCCCTCCTGTATTCCCCTGTGGTTTCACATGGGTGGTTTGGGGATTTTTAGGTAGGGGTGTTGGGGGTGGAAGTGTTTGTTTGTTTGTTTTTTGTTTGGGGTTTCTTTTTTGGTTGGGTAGTTTGGGGTTTGGTTTTTTTGTTCTTTCAAGAAGATGAACCAATGAAATGGGGATCTCCTCAGCAAACCTATTGATTCTAAATTGACTTTAGTCCAAGTAACTCCTGCTTGACATCTTCCCGTCTGTCTTCCATGCATTTTGCAAAGTGCCTCAGCGCACCCATGGTATAAGGACAGTATCAAGCATTTTTCAAAAAACGGAATAAAAATAGTTCTTTAACACTTAGATCTCTTTGAAATCACTCGTAACAATCTTACTATCTCCATCTAGTGGCTTACAATATTAGGATTTTTGTTCTTATTAGACTAAAAACTTTATTGATTTGTCTTTTGCCTTGCCAACCACAGATTCTTCACTTCTTATTTTTGGCTTTCCCTATAAATTTTCCACACTTCTTGCTTTTAATTTGTATAGATAGTATCCACTTCCCCTTTTATAATTTTGTTCCATGTTGCTTTTTAATTTCTAGTTGCTGTCCTTATTCTGTGGCTGAACCAGAACAGACTTCTAGCCAAAGCTTTCAATTTTCTGAACATGAAATGACCCTTTTTTGGTGATCTGGTGGCCTCTAGTTGTTTGAGGAAGTGTCAGTTTTCTTTCCAAGCCTTTATATATTTTATTTCCCAATCAGTTCTGCGCCTCATCTTCCTTTAAGAAATAAAACATCTTGAAACACAAAATATGTAAAAGATTTTATCTGCATCCCATTTGCTCCTATAGAATATAATCAAATCAGTGTTCACACCCTTGAGTCCCTAAACAGAAATATTTCAAGATATAGACATGAAACAGTACTCCTTTATTTTCTTGATGCTGTATAGAGCTGTTTAAAAAAAAGAAAAAAAAAAAACCAACAACAACAAAAAAAAGCAATGCAGCACAATTTTACATTTCCTAGTTATTACAAAGGCACCAAGCTATGATTTCAATGTATAACTGCAAGGCGCAAATGCCAGCAGATGCAGTCCCAGGGACCTGCAAGGGTCCCTGAGCAGAATGAGTTGAAGCATAGGTGCAGTGAATTTAAAAGGCCAGATCTGAGAGCTAATACTGGAATAAGAGCCTGGTATCCTCAAGGTAACGGGGAAAACTGTAAAGTGGACCAAAAGCGTGGGAGCTTGTCTATACAGGGAGAAACAGAAAGTTTTTATCAGCAGTCCAAAAAGACATGTTTGGAGAAGTTTTGCTCTGATTCAAGCTTGGATTATGGAAGCTCATCAGGAAGCATTCATGCCAGTCATGGGAGCTGGGGTAGCTGGAGTAGTACCAGCAGTTCAGACGGAGATAAGTGAGTGGATGCAGAACACCTTGGGTTTTATACTGGATCGATAGAGAGGAGCAAAACTGCAGCAGAGACCTAAGCCAGGAAGGGACATAAACACTACCAACTGCACAGCACTACAGCTTCTCTTCTGCTTTGGAAAGTTGAGCTACTTTGCAGCAGCACCCAAAGCATCTGCAAGATGCCAGCATCATGTCTGGAACCAAGAACAGGCAGGAGCTTAAGACACATCCATCTGTAGCTACCAAAACAGGAGGCATCTTGACTAAACTAGCCAGTGCTACAGGTGCCTCATGGGGTAACTCATCCCATGGTAAACTTATCTGAGAGGAAGAAGATCAGTTCCTCTCTGCAGGTATTTCTCTCCACTGATTCACAGAGGGATATCAACATTTAACTTTGGTTAAACAATGTACTTTTAGCCAGTTTCAGGTAGGCATGAGAAATTTCATCTCCAATGACTATAAAACAGCCTAACTACTTTCATAGAACAACAACATGCTGTGTTTGAATTCCTCTTTAACATCCAAGTTTAATATCCAAGAGGTTGCTATCAAAGGAAATATTAGTGAAAGGTGAGAAAGCTGCAACCTATCAGAAACTGCCATGCAAAAAGGGGAGGAGGACAAAATGGCAGCAGATAAAGCACTAATTTGGGGGTATAAAAAGATGCAAGTTACAGTACTGTTCAACTTTTCATGAGACAGTTTTGAAAAATATATACTGTTTTTATTCACACCAACACTGAATTGGATTCACGTGTCGATGTGTAAGCATTTTGCTTATGCAAAGAAACACAGGCAAAGAAACAAATTGTCAGTATCAGTGATATTCATTTTTTCCATAGTAGATCTCACTATAGGTGGGGCTTGACTCAGAGACTGACACCGATGTTTTTAGGTGTATATGTGGGTGCCTACCTGTGAGCTCGAGGTCTGAATTCCCATCAGAGTCAACAGAGATCAAATTGATGCAGTCAACAAAGAAGAGTTAGGCATCACCTCTGGACATAGACATCAACTTTGGTTGGCCAAGTCTTTCTCCAACCTCCATTAACTATATTGACTTGAATTTCACTGATCAAAAGAGGAGTTTAAACACCCAATTCACTCACAGACACCTATACACATGTACCTAATATATGCACTCTGAGAAATGGAAGCTGAATTGCAGCCAAGGTTTTCAAACCTCTCAAAAGATCTGGGACCCCTGCAGATCACACATACCCATTGAAATTCAGCTCCATCTGGGATCATCACAGCAACTACCAACTGTGCTCAGCAGCAGTAGGCAGCAATTTAGAACAGAACATCAACAACACCTGCAAGTGAAACCAGCATGAAATTTATACAAGAAGAATTGAATTATCTCCCAAGGAGTTAACTATAACATGAGCTTGAGAAAAAATCCTGGGCTCTTATGTGACCACACAGTGCACCAATATTCCATCTTATGAAAAAAACCCTCAAACCCCAAACCAAACAAGACCAACAGCTACAAAATACAAGTGAACAAACAAAACCCAACACAGATCAAAAATGTCTGTCTCAAAAATGTACAATGCTACTCTTGAACAACCAAGCTGGCATCCTACAATAAACATGTTCCACTACAATCCATGTGGATTAGCTAATGCTATTTATGCTTATCTATAAGAAAGAAAAAGGGAACATGTCACAAAGCGGCTGTTAGATGACATAACCATTTTGTGTTAATAGTGAAAAGAAAAAAATGTTGAAGATAACCTAGAAATAATTTATTTCTTTTAAATTTCAAAGGCTCAGCACTTTTCTCCTAGAAGGGAGGGAGGGGAGGAAGTTACTGCTGTTTAGGACTCTGCTAATAGTGTTCAAATACATTCCTACTTGGTTTGTAATAATTAACAGTAAAAGGAGAGTTTTCATTTCTGTTCTCACTTTTTGATCTTATTAACAGAGCCTCCTGCCATTCTAATTCAGAATGGCATGTACAGAAAAAAAATCCTGTCTGTATCTGTTCCTGACTTTCTTGTTCCATCTTTTTCCTGTACAGTTTCTTCTTGATCTGCCATACCTCTGAATTTAATTATCAGGTTTGAAAACACCCTGCCATAATAGCAGCCTATAAGTAATTCTGTTGCCCATAGCTGAATGAAGACTGTATCCCAAAGACAAGCTCTCTCTTCAATATGCACTTTTCAGAGTCCATCTCAATACAACTGTATTTATGCCAAAATAATTAAGTAATGGATAATTTTGCGACATGACAGCCTTAACAGAGTACCGCTGCTGGTTTTAGATAATCCAGTGATCTGATTTTTAGTCAGTTGGCCACTCAGTAGCTCTAAAAATAAGTCTAGCTACTGTAGGTGCCTAAATATGGATGTAGAGACATAAAATATCAGAACTTACCTCAAAGAACTTTTTCTTGTCTGCACTATATAGATGAACAGTATATCACAGATGAAGGTGTAGATTATAGCTTAACTTCATAATCCTACAATGTACTGACAACTGAAAGAATTTCAGCTAGGTTTGAAAGCCCCAGCTGTATCTCTCCAGACTCTGTAGATAAGAGACAACTGTTCGAAGCATACTGACAGTCTATGAACTCATCTTGGACAAGAGGGACTATGTTATGCCAACACAATCTCATCTTGTGGGTGTTAGAGGAGGAAAAGCTGTCTGTAGAGTTGTCTGTATCTGCCTAGCGCTGGGGACTGATCTGCAGATAGCAAAAAGAAGATGAGTTTTTCATGAAGATGCATGATGGTATGCTGGACTGCTACACTCACTTCACTTGCAGATCCTCTACTTTGTATGTAAAGAACTCACTGCCATTTCATCAACATTTATGTTCTGACTGCTCAGACAGACTTGACTGCAATGTAAAAGTGATTTCTAGCTCATCTGTGGGTTGCAGTGATTTGGCAGTTTAGTTTTGTGCAATAGAAACTGCATCACTTACAAAAAAGCTTTCATAGAAAATAGTGTAAGAAATAAGTCCTCAGTAATACCATTTCATGCAAAAAGCCTGCAGTGCCTGTTCTATCCCACTAAAGATAATTTATCCTGTTCTATAGGCTGTTGATACTTTTCGTACTGATACATTTTCATTACGTATCTACCACTTCCTTCCTTGATCACCGTCCATCAGAGCATTTAATCAAGCAATTATTTTTACCAAGAGTAATTGTCTATACATTAAAATCCACTGGGCCATGTTTCATCTTTATTTACATCTCTTAAAACCAGTGCCTAAGAACAAATTCAGGAAGCACTGTGCACTAGTAGTGCAATGTTGCATAAAGAATGCACACATGCTCATATACACACCTATTTATATTCAGCCATATGCACACACCTATGCATGCAGTGTAACATGACAATGCTAGATGCTTTCTCAGATGCATGATTAGCTTGCTGCACAGGTAAATAGTCACATTAGGATTCCTGCATCCCTTTTTCTCTTTCTCATCCTTGCTCAACAAGGTGATCTTTTTTTTCATCATTGGAAATCAGGGCAATCAAATTTTAGAATTAGGAGTGATAAGAATTAGGGGTAATAAGATTTGCATTCCATTGTATTTTTTTTTTTTTACTTTCTGTGCAGTATCCCAGAGACATTTGATTAGAATGAGGTTAAATATAATAGTCAAAATTTAAGAGGTTACAATATGATTAGTGTTAGGAATTGTCCTTAGTAAAGGCCTAGTGGGTTCCTGCTGCTTGCTGCTGGACATCAAAATTTGTCATGATTGATTACACCTCTGTCTTCTGGGGATCATAACTGTTCTAGTCAGGTTAGAAACCTCTTTCCCCCTCCCCCCATCCTTGTTGAATATCGCAACCAATGCATAAGAATAAGAACTAACCATGGTTTTAGTCAAGGTCATTGGAGAGGGTCTTTCATTGGGTATAAGTCCATTGGACCCACATGAAGGATGAGCAGATTAGTCCCAGCTGGAGGCTAACCAGCAGTCCTCAGGCTACTGAAGGCTCATCCCCCTTACTCAAGGATTAATATCCACAGTTCCAAAGCACATGCTTTACCTCCTATCACCTGTCCTCATCCATTTATTACTGAAATTTAGATTACTGTCTCCTAGACACCTGGTGAGTGCTTTAATTAGCTTCTGATATTATCAATTCCTGTCTTATACTATGAACGTTTAGCGCTACAAATAAAGACTTCTCTAGGAAGTCTTCAGAATAGCTCTCTTGTGTCAGTGGGTCATGAAGGATAGGTAAGACCAAAAGAAATGCCTTGATCTGATTCAAAATAAACAGTTAAATCTCTCCCCAACATCCAGGTAAGCTACTTATAAATCTAATGTTTTGGGGTTCCCCCCCCCCAAGGTAAAAATGCAAGCACACTGTTAAAATACAATTCACAACTGAAAAACTCCACCATAAAATTGGTGAATAGATTCCTGCTAATAGGGTTTGTGTATTTTGATAAATAATAAAAATTGTGGTGCATGTGTTATTCTTAGATACCAGTGGAGGAAGGCACAATACATTTTTAGGTTGTTTGGTTTGGGGTTTAAGTATTATTTATTTATTGACTTTTCTTTGGTGTTAGATAACTTTTAATTAAAAAAATAGATTTATATAAGTTTAAGGCAACAATAATCACAGAAGAGCATAGTTTAGAGGATTTCAAGTAGTATTTTATGATGAGTACTTTCAGGGTTTCTTTAGTACTTTATGTACTTTTTTTTCTGTCTAGCAACATATAAATAGCAAACTTCAAGAAACAGATTGTTCTTTATATGTTATATGAGTACTTAATCTAATTTTTTCAGTTGAGAAGCAGACGAACCAGTGGTTTGATCCTGCTGTTGCACATATTACGAATTTCATGATTTTTCTGCTACAGTCTTTTGCACTTTTGTAAAGGGTCATGTCAAAGTTTTCACAGAATATTTTCTAAAGAAAGGTCAGATCTGAGAGACTACTAATGGATTAGCCTTTGATCCTATTTCCTTGACTTACTCGCATTCAAGCCTTCTAGAAGATTTTGTAAAATATCAAATGCAAGAGTGACTGACTGAACAAGAAACACCCACTACTTTGGTATGGGACACCACAGGAGCTGCAACAGTTTTAAACTAAAAATTACAAAATCTTTAATTTATGGAACTTTAAGGAAGGCAGATGTTAAGTACCACTACTACATCTGTACATATTTTTAAATGTATCAGAGATACCAAATTGTGAGATAATTAGAGCATGAGTCATCAAAGCATGTACATTCGAAGGGAGGCATAATTAGTCATTTCTGATGACTGGCTAAATACTATAAACACCACTTCACTGTCAATCAGGGGTCACACCATGAAGTTGTTAAGGAAGAAATAAATCATTTCAAGAGAGGTGGTTTGACTGTAAAGCTTCTCCAGAAAGAAGCATTGCAAACCAAAGAGTTCTCTCCCTTTTTAATGCTAGTTAAAGACCCTTTCAATTCAGCAAAGCTAAATGACTCTTGCTCATCAACAGCAAAACACTGGCACCTTTTGAGACATCCCCACCACCAGTGCCAAGATATGCTTCACAGAATTAATCTGTCTGTACCCTGACTAATGAAGTCCTAATTTACCAGACTTCAGGCACTCATAATACAAAAGGATCAAAGTACATGAACATTTATGATATAATATTAATATTTTTTCCAAGAGCTCTTGCATTTTAACTAGCTGATCTTATAAGATGGAAAATAGTATATCCCTGGTTTGCAGATGAAATGTGGGTTTAATATATAATTAGAGAGATTAGCTAGAGACAGAGAAAAGGCTGACCCCCTGAAGCTCTTGACTCCAGGGCAGCACTCAGCTCATACTGTCTCCCATCATATAAACAATAAATCCAACTGTGAGAAACAGTGTATGTAAAACCTGTTCTCATCTCTCATATTGCTGAAAGAATACAAACTAAATGATTTACTATGTTGTAAGAAAGCATTGACTCACATTTTCCTTACACTGTGTTCACTTACATGTTTGGTTTTTTTTTTTTTTTTCGTAGGTTTCTCCACCTGCCCCAAGAGAAAACTGGGTAATTTTCTCCTTGTATAGCTTCAGTGAGACTGTGGAAGTTACACAGGGGTGAACTTGACCCAAATTGTGTCCGGAGGAGGTTGTGATGCTAATAATGGAAAAGGTCTTCTGTTCATTATGTCACTATTGAGTGACATTTCAAAGAAAATGCTTGCAAACAATTGTTGTCAGCTTTCAAATGTAATTTTATAATACTCTTGTGGCCTTCAAACATGCTAAATTTTCATCCTTATCATCACATTAAATCACATTGCCAATAATATCTTTGGGACAAATTTGAATTCTTCAGGCTTGAATTTAATTACATTATGTAAACTAGGAAGTGTCTTCAGTGTGCTTTGAGGGAATAGCTTATCTTGGCAACAGTAAAATTCTGTTGTTTAAAATATTTGCATTTTGATAACTTCATTCTGCTGCATACAGCATTTATTGATCTTTCTCAAGAAACCATTTTCAACATAGTGCATTATATTTATTTTTCACAGACCCTTGACTGGAGCATGTAACTACACGACATTTAAGGAAAGAAATATATTAACAGGTTTTTGAGAGGATCAATATTTTCTCTTATAACAATTATAAGATAAGGAAATGCATCCACATGCTTCCCTCTCCCAGACACGGTACTTTAGTGTACACCCTGGAATACAGAGATGTTACCTTAGTTAATTTTTTTCACAGAAGGAGTAGTTATGTGGCATGTTATCTGTGATTGATGTTTTTTCTCTATATATTGTGATGCATTTACTACCTAATTTGACTCATTCAGTATATGTTTTGGTTTTGTGGGGTTTTGTTTGGTTTGTAGGGCTTTACAGCATCTTCAGGAGCTCTTTTTGTCCCTCATCTCCTGATTTCTCTCTCTTCTGACTTCACCACACACACACTTAAGGCAGTAATAACTTCATTTTCAGACACAAAGGATATTTTTTTTCCTTTCATATTTATTTCAGAGAACACACATAATGTGGAAGCCTTTTACAGTCAATCAAGACTAGTCTGCCTTCCACCTGCTCTTGAATGAAGCTCTTGAAATGCACAAAAGACCAGTTCCAATTAGGAGGATCACAAATAAATATTACATAGATTTTCATTAATCTATCTAATGAAAAAAATATATACATCTAACAAAAGCATGTACATTTCCATATCCTTTTTAGTTCTTAAACTTTAGGAAATGAGATCAGTATCTGAAAAATCTCACTTCACAGCTTAATGTTAGCAAATGAGTAAGACAGTATTTCCAGCATGCAGTATCCATGGCCAACTGTTCTGTAAACATCCAGCAAGCCTAAGCAAAAACATTGCCATGAAAAGTCTTCCTTAATAACACCAGCACTTGTCAAGGTCTGGCTCCAAAGTGTATTGTTACAAGTAATAGCACCCTGTTAATATCTTAGCTTATTTTCTAAAGATAATAAATCTCCCCTTCAATGCCTACGTTAAATCCCCATATCAGATTCACTAGTAGGGTAGATCTCGCATAAACAACAGAAATGAAAGATTATTGCAGTTTCAGTGTGGAAATTTTGATCAGCTGGATGTTCCCATGCAGTAAATAGCGTTCAGCTGCACACTACATCTGCTCTGGCATGTGTGCCGAAAAAGGAATATGGGCTTGGCCAAAAAGGGTGCTTTTCACACAATTTTGGATTCTACTACATTTCCAGCAGTTAAAGTACAGGCCAGACAGTTTTGGAACCTTTCTTAGATGTAGAGTATACAGATGAACAAACATATCAGTATGTTTACAAACAGATATTGCAAATATTGACATTCAAGTATTCTATATGCCTTTGGGATTTGAGTTCTTTCATGAAGTGTTTGATAATTTAAAAGACAATTCCTGAAATTTTCTACAGTTTTCAACTAATTTAAAGGAAAACTGGAACTCTTATCACTGTCATTAGTTTTCACAGCATGAAAAATAAAATGAAAATTAATGAAAATACACCTTTTTTTTAAGTTTTGTACTTAAGTTACATTAAAAAATGGATTATGGGGTGGTTTTGGTTTGGGTTTTTCTGTTTGTTCTCCCCCCCCCCCCCCCCCCCCCCCCCATATCAGGTCATCTTACAGAAGATATGCCATAGAGTAAGCAAATTTATTTCAAAAAGAAAACCAAAAGAATTTCACAGTTTGCTGTCAGAATATGCCACAAAGACTATGCCGCTGACTTGCTTTTGGGCATCTGTCTGTCTAAAAGTGCTCCCAACAATAAGCAGGAGTATATAATTTTAAGAGTGCACAACATGTAAGTACACATGAAATCACAAAAGATTAGATCCCGCTTCAGGAACTTGACCACTTAGCTGTCATTAACACCCACAAAAAAAGCACAGGTGGCTTATATCAGTGGAGTTATGCTCTTTGCACCTAGACAGTTACTATCTAAATAACCATAAAATTCTTTGGCAGTGTTGTCCTCGGTCTTTACTTGTAATGTCTACAGAGCAAAGCTGAGGGCAAACACAAAATGACATGCAACATCTAAGTTATGTGTTTCTGTTGAATACCTCACATATTTGGAAACTAGTCATGGCACTGAGTTTCAGATATTCAGCTGTGACCAGACCCTCTGTATGTAAGTGTGATAACATAACATCAACAAAGTATCCTTTATAAACCTGGATCAGAAAAGTGAAGTTCAAACCTTCTGAATAACACCTACTGCCTCTGTTGAATCATCTCCTGCCAGGTACAACTTGACATCACAGTGGTGACCCAGGCTGATAATGTGGCCTTTATCCTTCTGCTTGAGGAAAGGTGTCTAACAGAATGTTCCCGTATGTTCAGTTTACCATGCATAAATTACACTCAGGTAGACAAATGCCATATTCACTCTATGAGGCCAATTTAAAACTTCCTGGTTTTACTTCCCATTCCCAATGCAACAGTAATCCTGATGCTACATCACATTTCACTGTGCTGGACACAGTCCCTGAAAGGATCTCTTTTAAACTGGCAGAAACTAAATGATTAATACAGTATTGATTGCAAAGATGTTTGCAAGTATAGTTGCCAAGCCATTGGTTGCCATACTTTATCAACAGTCAGCTCTCTGACAGAATCATTTGATGCCTCATATACATCAACTACCTCATACATTCTTAAACAAGATTTAATGTATATTCTTCAGACAGAAGTTACTAAGGATAAAATATGTGGCCATCAAAAGAAGCAATTTTTCTCTATACTGGAATTTCTTATGTAAGTATATAATCACTTGTATTCTGCCTACATGACTATACACTGAAGTTTATTAGCTTTATATGCAATGCTCTTCTATTCATAAGAACACATAGAATTTAATACAAATACAGTTTTTGTGTAAGTCTATGCCATCTGTAACCATCTTGCATTTAAAAATCACTTTTGTATTCCCATCTGATTTTGCTGAGCCAGATTATGCAAACCATTTTAGAACCACTTTAGGTATGTGTTTTAACCATTTGATAACAATTAAAGAATATAATCCAAAGTGTTTGCTGCATTATGAGCCACAGTAATTTCTGGCAACTCCTCTGTTGCTGTTTATATATAAACACCATTAATTTTAAACATGCTCTTTCTGCTCTTTCTTTAGAAGGAAACAGTAAAAATGAAAAAGAAAAATTAGATCAAACACTTCTATAATTTCATCTCCAGTCTAGGGCCACCATGAAAGCCCCAGCCAGCTTGAAAGCCTAAACTTAGGAAGCATCATCTTTTACCCTGCTGAAAGTTAGATTTGGGGACATGGATTTGGAGGAAATTTTCAAGGCCATTCTCTCTATCAGAGAAGCTAAAGCCATTCCTGAAATAATTTGTTTGACATACATAGACTGAAAATATAGATTCCAGGCAAGTTTTACAGAATACTTATTTGTCCCTGGCAGGCATTATAGACCTCACTGTGGGTTTATCAGGATTACCAGACTAATTTAGCTAGCAATCTATATCTTTTGTACAGGTGCTTATCAGTCTGGCATAAGAACATTATCACTTAGTACAGTTTGGGTATTAACAGCTAGCAGCCTTTTAGAGTATAGTAGTACCAGGTTGGTTTTGGGCTTTTTTTTATTTTAAGTAAAGACAAAAAATATTACTTGTGAAAATTTCTCAACTATGAAGTTGAGAACTAAGTTCCTTTGAATCAATTTTCCAGAGAATGACAATTACTTTCAACACTGTTTCTCCAGTTTCTTCATTTTTATCTGATACAGTCACGGTGATTAATACAAAGATTCAAGCAAAAGGCAGGCAGAGCTAAAACAAAGTTAACAGCGGATTTCTTAGTGCCTAATTCAGACAAGTTGAAGCATTTCCTTGTGCAGTCATTAAAGATCAATGCCACTGCTGTTGTAATGATATTTATCTCTTCTGTCTGATACTAATTTCTATACAGTATGCCATGAGTATCTTTGGAGAAAAGGGAGAGATTAATTCCAATTTATGAGAAATTCTCAAAGTGCAAGGAATCTCTCAGCCACGACACCTACTATTGATAGTTGGTGACACATAGATGAGCTCTTCTAAATTAAGAGCCCAAATACCTGCTTCTTTATTCCAGTTTTTCATAACTGCACCTCCATTGGTTTCAGTCACCAATGGCACTACACTTTCATATACATATATATATATATATGCACAGATGCTCATAGATGTGAGCAAGTGAAAACTGCCTCCAGCATCAAAGTAACACATTTGGTCTGACCCCTTTTCTTATTCATTAAAATGACTAGTATTCCATTGGTGCTACATTATGAATCAGAAGTTGCACTTCACAAAAACATTGTCTGCCCATTAGAATCATTTTAGCGCTTTAATGTTGAAGTCTGCACTTCACCAGATGTCTTAAAATCACCCACTTTCAGTCAGTTATCTCAGAATCAAGCTAATATGGTACACTATTTTGAAGGGGGAAAACACCCTTTTATAATGCTTCCAATTGTGCAACAGCAGTGTTCTGGAAGAGTATTGCACTAGCTGTGACAGAATAATAAGGCTATTTATATCTTTAGTGCTTGATAACTCTTAAAACTAAGTTACATCTATGTAATTTGGGGGGCATCAAAGCTTTTCAGTGTCTGCAGAATAAGAGTATGCTAATGAACTATTTTTTTTGTATATATAAATGAATGTTATCTTTCAAACCAGAACCAAATTCCCTAGCTAAATCTCTGATTATAATTTCCTGAATTTGCGTGAAGTGCTCCTTTGTGTATGATTATTATTATAGTAGCTCTGCTAAAAGAGTAAATCTCTTATGGTCATTAAAAAACTAACAGTTGCCTTTTAAGCACATTAGTGCCAATATATTTGTCCCTATCACAAGGAATCAGGCTATGCTTTGCTGACTTTTATTTTCAGAAAATAGTCTCATTTGTCTTTTTTTCCAGATGAAGTTTTTTTTACTTGGTTGTATTTTTAACATAAAAGCTAAAAGCAACTGTATATATGCAGTTGAAATATAAATTAAACTCCATGTACTATTACCCATGAATATACAACAAGAGAAACTTCTAACAGTTTTGCATTTATTACTTTTTTAAAGGAAAAATAGTGCTTATTCTCTTATTTCCAAATACACAAGGGGTATGACCTGAATGTTCATTAAACTCAACTAACAAATATTATGATCTCCAGCATTTGTAAAAATTTCTTTCTTGTCTTCTACTTTTCCAAACTATCTGGCATTTAACAACAAGGCCAAAACAGAAAATACCTTAATGCTTCAAGAACATCAGGAATGGGTTTAATACACCTCTATGAAACAGGAAAATAGAGCTTGCGTGGATGACAATCTATTCTCTATTACAGCAAATATTTCACATATGAACAGAGAGAAAATACACATACCTTCTTGCTAAAGGAGTCTTCCTATATGAAAGAGTCAGCTTAAAGAAAAATACTAATTTTGATCCTCAGACACCAGGTATGGTAAGTTGTCAATGTGACTGCCTGAGCTGCCCTTGAAACTGCTGCATTCCAGATGTTCAGGAGGAGTTTTCTTTAGATATTATCACTTACAAAACCTGAAAGTTCATAATTTTCTAACATCTATAGAGGCTTTCTTTTTTTCAATGAAATTCTGCTATTCTACACAGATTTGAACTATGTGAACAGACCTAATGTCCGTTAGCCATCACAACTGAAAGGCACAAGGTGAGTAATAGCATTAGAAACTAGCCCCCTGGGCTAGAAACACCAGTGTTTCATACAGATGTATTCAGGTATGCAACTAAGAAAAATTATGGAGTTAAAGGTTATATATAATGCCAAGTTGGATGCCTGGATTATTCATACCCTGCATGATTCCTGTGAAAAGCTATGGACATGGTAGAGACTGTAAAATTAAGAGAACAGTTGTACAATCAATACTCTTATTGATTTTAGAAGACTGATAGCAGTCTTGGAAAGTTGACAGGGGAGAAGCCAGTGTAGGTAAAAAAAGTGGAGTAATGAGGCACAGCTGTAATCTGAGAGAAGACAGCAAAAGGGAAGAGCTGTGCATCCTCTGATAAGTAGCATTAGACAGGTTACAAATGCCAAAAGGTGAGAGCAGGGGGACTCCCACCCCTGACAGATTGACAGAAAATTCTCATTGCAATTGCTGCTCAGAGCAGCCTGGGATAAGAGTGAGCACCTCCCTCACACAACTGGCTTCAGACTCCCACTGTGAGGTTTAGCATCCCACGAAGAGGTGTCTACAAACTCAATTATCCCCCTGGCCTAAGGCCAAGATTTACCTCAACAATCCTAAGCAATGCAAAGGAAATTATCTCACCTCTGATAAACCCTAAGGCTACACTGATTATTTAACTTCCTCATTTTAAAGCTTTTTGTTTGGGTTATTTTTTGTTTGTTTGGGTTTTTTTCCCCCAAATCTGGCAGTCAATAATGTAAACTTCTGCTTTGCCTGAATTCACAATATATACCTTCTAAACTTAAAAAAAACTTCACTAGTGTGAAAAATTAATGCTGTTCAGCTGAGAAACCCAAGACACATTAACTGAGTCCAGTGTTTACTGAGACACAGAGTCCTGTGGACAGACGAACCCACAAGAGCTTGCAAATGAGTCTGAAAGTCTCAGGAACCACAATATGCTTCCCATCAAGCTGCAAGAATTAGTTTGAGATTGCATTTTTTTTATAAAACCCTGAGGAAAGCCTCCCCTTCCAGGTGTAGCTCCATCCCTTTGATAATTCTAAAATGAGATGAACCAGACATGCCACATAAAAAACCTTCCAGTGACAGGACCTGTCAGAGAGTTACTTTACTTTCTTTGCTCACGAGGGAAAGAGGTATAGGATTTGCTATTGTTCCTTCCCAAACATAACATATTGTATCTCTTGTCCCAGCTAACCTCTCCTTATGTTCTTGGACAGCTGAAGACAGCATATCCAAAGGATACTCAAAGCATCCCAAGGCCTTTAACTATTAAAGTAGAATGAAAACAGAAAGAAAGAAAGAGTCAACAAGATATAACAACAAGTCCTACATATACTCTCTATAGTAGCCAGTTGGGAGGAAAATCATTGTTTTATTTAGATCATAAAACGTTCATCAATAGGTATGGTCCAGGACCCTGACACCTAATTAAATTCCAAAGGTTGTTTATAGCTACCTTTCCATTTGATCCCTCCTCTTTCCTTAACTTGTCATCTGCCTTTGGACATCTATGGAATTTTTCTTAACGTTAAAAATAGAAACAAAAGTCTGCCTATTTTAGCTGTGTTATAAAAAAATTGCAACTTGCTCTTCCACATCAAGCTATCAGCTATTAAGAGTAGCCAATATCATCTGTACAAAAGGAACGCTAAAACATCACGTACCGTTTAAGGGGCTATGGGAGTAATTTTAAAGAGAACTTTCATATTCTGAAATTTATACTGTGACCCCAAGCCTATTTTAACAGAGAACAAAAGGAAGGTACCTATCAATATAAATGGGAATAGGACAGGACCCCAGGGAAGATTCTAAATTCTTTGTGGCTTTTATATCGAATCAATGTGAAGTATCCCATTTTTGTCCTAAAATATACACAACATGTTTTCAAATAGTATTACATATGATATGCACATACTCTGAAGATAAGAAACCAGGCAAAAAAAGTTATTAATGCAGAAGTGAATGAACTTATATCTCAACATGAAATCAAAATAAAATCTCCTCTCCAGACAGCGGCTCAGCCCAATGACATCTTTTTCCACCTGCATTTTGTACCCATATTACATTTGCACTGTAAAACTTGGTTTTGAGAAGCCATGAAAAGCTTACTGGACATGAATTATGCTAAACCATGGATCTGGAGCAAAATGTCTTCATTATCTTATTTCCAAGTGCCAGATAAAATAATATTTGGAATACAGCTAGTTGGTGAATAATTATTACACTGCATATTCCAGGAAATCCTGTCAGTAATCTAAAGTCAGCACTCTCATGACACTGAAGTGTTCCAGTACGAAGCTGGTAATAAGGATTTCTTTCATTAACATGACAGTACTTTTTTTAAAAAGGGAAATCCTTAAACAGAAAACTTTGAATCCTGTTCAGATTTGCATCCTTATCCATTCTCAGGCTTTACTACTCCTATGAGAATATTTAATCCATTTCAATGACACTGCACTCAAAAATTATTTACTCCCAACTTACTATACTTTTCTTTTCTCCTGCACCTTCCCTTCCACACAACAGCTGTGACCAACTAGGCATTGCTAAAAATTTTATTTTACTATATTTATTAAAAAGTAATTTAATTCAGTAATAAAGAAATTGTTATCTCCATTTTATGCATGTTAACTTTTACTTTAAACAAGTATTATCAATAAAGAAATATTGTTATATTTTATGAAGAACTGTATTTATTCCATAGACTCTCATCAAATAAATAAAGCTAAGGACTTGTACAATTTGAAAGGCTTGCCCTTTTCTAATATTCTTTTTTATTTTATGAGCACTGCAACTAGCTTTCTAAACATCACAATAAATTACTACTCTTGAGTTAAAAAACATTCTGACACTTTCAAAACAAAATATATATCCTTTCCATTATGAAACAGGTAGAAAGGCTTTCCAAGTATTTTTAAGGACAATTCTTCTAAATTAACTTTCTCAGCCTATCATTTTCTTTTTTACTGAGTGAAATTAATACTAAGAAATTCCTTGGAGGATACAATGTGCTCCAGTTTTCCTGTAGGTTCTCAAGTTCGTATCTTGTATGACAAAGGATTGTGACTGCTCTTCTGAAACGACCTCAGTGAAATACCCAGTATACAAAAATACCGTAAAACATTTTACCCATCGTGAGGAAAAATATGCTTACACTGTGCTTGCAGAAGTATTGACCCCCATGAAATGTCAGCAAATCTGAGACTGTAGGAACTTCAGGGAACCTCTGGTGGAAGTATTTCACATTTCCTACTCTAGGGTGGCTTTGTCAACCTTCATTCAGCTAAGACAGAGCTGGAATGGTGGTCCATATGCAGGATCTGCAAAATTGGAAACCACCACCAGACATTCCTCTTACTATACAGAGAACTCAGTGCAGGAGCCAGAAATTAAATGCCTGAAGACTTGTGTCTCTGCAGTTCTCAGCATTTTGGCAAGGCTCCTTAGGAAAGTAAATACTAACTACAAATCCTAATACACTAATGATAATACCAACATAAACCTGTAGGATCTTCAAGGCTTTTGAAATCTGGATCTTAGTTGGTCTGCTGGAGCCTCTTATTAAATAACACATGGAATAATCTATAGACCTATGGATATATAACACATGGAATAATCTATACAATCTATAACATTCAAGATTATTTTATCCAGAATAAAAAATCATGTGTTTTAAATTAGGGATATTAACTGTCAGTCCTTTTCTCATGAATCTTTTAGATTGCCTAAACAACTGAGGATGACACAATAATGTTATGTGCTCACTGTAAAAATGGCAGCGGTAAGAAATGAAAATCAAAGCACAGACAGTGATGCAACCATTTGTTTAGAAGATTCAATTACCACTTCCATACAGAACTTGATTCACTGCCATTTCTGACACTGTTTCTTATTGCTGCAGCTTAAAATTTATGGGAAGGGCTTTTCATTTTCACTAAATGGATCCAAACTGGTAGACTTCCTGTCACTTAAAAAGCATGTAGTCAAAGGCAGTGTTTAAGCAACAGACACTTTCAAATAAATAATGCAAAGCACTTGAAGCTACCAGTGTAGTTGGCAGAAACAACATACTGTTTATATATCCTGTCTGGCTTGACTCAGGCTAATGTATTAGGCTTCATATGCAGTATAGACAAATAAAGCACACAAAGAATTACAGTCATACCTCATGAAAATTATTCTTACAGAAATAAACATAATTTTTTGCAATATTTATTGATTTGGTAGTTACATCCTATACCTCATTAAACAATGAAGGCAAAATAAAGCAACATTGAATTGTATGAGTTTATGGCAATGATGACTTAAGATGGTATCACTACCTCTCTCAAGACTGCTCTCTTAGCCAAATCACAAGATCTGCCTAAACTGAAACAACGTGTTATAAAAGCAACTTTTATCATAAAACTGCTGTAACTTTCAGGTGTTGCAATCATTAGCAGTGGAAGCTTAGTCACTTTTGAGAAAACACAGCATATCCTGTTTGATTAGTACTTCACATTTTATCCTGGCAGAGAGGCAGGTTATAAAATCAGTGTGAAACCCCCACACTCTTATTTTCTTGACTGCAAATATTATAAGTAAGCTCATTTTAAAACTTGCTTGGGCCCTCAATCTTAGGTGCTTTTGTTCATAACACTAAGAAAAATGCATTTGCAAATACAGAAAGATGAAATAATACAATATTGTGGAGGCTGGAAACTCATGCCACTGTAGATAATATTCTATCATTTTATTTTAATAATTTTAAATTGATTAGTAAAAACCTAGTATTTAATCACAAATGCTTTTCCTGTGGTCAATCCAAGTCCATGCCACATTAATGCATATGCTATTAGGTCCAATACAGTTTGCTCTTTTTTAACCTGTATGACTGAAATTTGGAAGGAAAAATAAAACCAGAAGTAAGCATTGACTAGTAACCAAGAGACTAGAACTGCAAATAGCATGTGAATTATTCAAGATTAAAACCACAAACACAGCAAAATGTGGCATAACGTGTTTCTAATTGCCCAGAAGGCATAAATTCCAATTTTCTATAGACAATACATAAAATTGGTTGAGTCAACAACAGTTATTCATGCAGGATAACACATTTAAGTTTAGATTTCTTGCTCCATAATCAAAAAATGTAAAGGAATAATGATTCACTTGCCTACAGCCAAGTTTTCTTCCCATATTTCTAACTCTTGTAAGGCTCAAAACTCTCCCTCTGGATATCACAGATCAGAGTTTCCCCTGACATTAAATTAAAAAACGAAGACTACGCCTGTGTAGAAATGAAAGCAGAGGGAGAGTAAGTGCATCTTCCACAACTGTAGTTTTCCCAGTGTCTAACCATGACTATGGTGTGGATGTAACACCAGATGATCAGAACAGCTTCTTTGTAGTACTGGAATCACACTATAGGACATGACTTTTAGGAACATGATTACAGTTCTGTTAAAACTAAGTGAAGAGAGTGAGAGTTAACACAAAGTCTCTGCCACAGTCTTCCTAAAGACAGAAAAACCCTGGCTTTTCACTCTGCTGACATTCATGTCTAACTACTTCTCTGGAAGTGCAGCCGGAATGGAAAAAAACATGAAAACTAATCTAATCAAATCTATTTCATGCAAAGCTTTAGCATGATTCTGGCTAAGTAGCTATCTATCCTCAGTAACCTTTTATTGCCACAATGGTGAGACAGCAGCTCAAGGCGTGTTGCCATAAAAGGAAGCCGTGACAGAAACTACCACAATTCTGCACAGATATTCTTCACTATCTTACTTTGTGGAAGTACCAAAAAGAAAAAATTCACTTAGATTTGAACTGAGATAAACACTTGGACTGTTTTAACTGCTTCACTCCAACTGACAATAAGAGGGCAAATTCCAGGGAAAACTGGTACAAAAATTAAACCAAATCATCATGACGTAGACCAACATCAACATGAGTTACTTTTTGATGGCAGGTGCCCATAATTCACATTTTTGCTTGTATTAGCAGCAAGGGAACACTCCCCCTTTCTACTGGGAGACTGCCTCCTGCTTACACCAGCATGGAAACACATGCTGGAAATTACTACCCTGCTCCTGAAAACTCAGATTCATCCCACAGTAACTTCAATGTCTCATTCAGTTTCAGCAGAAGACTGAGTATTTTCCTTAGTTGAGAGAAACAAATATGCATAATAAATATATGCAATGACCATCCTTGGAGGTTCTCAAGGACCAAATAAAGCTTTGACCAGCTCAGTCAGATTTCACAGCTGACTCTGATTTTAGACACAGGTTGGACTAGAGACCTCATGAGGTCCCTTTCAGCATGAATTACACTTATAAAATAGTAGATATAATGGATATTCTTAAATCAAATATCATAACCTTCTATATTATTTATCTTGAAATCAGAAAAAAAAAATTAATGTGGCAGATGTTCTTGCAAATTGAACGAATCATTTCTTCGATGAAACAGAATCATTAAGGCAACTACAACTGCTCTTTCTACTCTTTATTCTCATCATGTCTTGCTTTAAATGATTGTAATTGCCTGTGGTAGAAAATCTGTCCTAGTACGTGCATGCAAGTCAAATCCCTGTCAGAAACTCCTCTGTAAAGCAGATGAATATTCATCATGAATGCATTTATGAAGTGACTATTCACAAATATTTGTTTCCCAAGATGAGCTTAAAAAAATCCCCACCTACTAAAGTTGTGAAATATCTCTTGATTCAAGACTTGTTTGTATTGCACTCCTTGTTAGGGCAGTGTCAGGACCTGTATCCACAGGGCAGCTGTTACAAAATACTGTTTACTCCTTTCAGCACATAGTAATTATTTCACGCCAACACCATCCCACATCCAGGGTGTCTGTTTGAAGCTTAGTTTTTGCCCACTTTTAAGGCAGCAGTACCGGGCAGGAATCACTGGAGTGTATTCATGAAGTTTTACAAGGTCCTTCCTGCCAACTCATGCGCTCTCCAAGCACTCCTCTCCTGTTGTTTTCAACTCCTCCAATGGAACTGAAAGCAAATCGCTATGGGAGGTGCAGCCTCCCAAGTGAGAGCCAGGGCCCTCCTGCATCCAAGATAAAGATCTTCTCAGTGTACATGAATACGCAAGCTTGTGCATATGTTTGAACTGCAAAGTCAAAAAACTAGACTTAAATCACAGGTGAAATACTAGATGCTTAAGCAACCAAGCTGAGATGCAGCTCCTTCCAACGCAGCCAAACAGCTGTTCATCCTTGAAAGCAACAAGTCAGGAAGCCCAAAAAAGTGAGACTTTGGTCCATGTCCTGATACAGGAGGGCATTTACCTGCAAGCTTTCTCCATAAAAAGTAATGATAGTCTATTCAAAATAATAACTGTGAATAGCAAAAATATTGGGATAGGTTCAATGGATAAATGACCAAGCATCCTCCTTTGAGAAACTATCAACCACAGAGCATTTTGGATGTGTTCATAGAAATGCTCTCCAGTCTTTCATGGTTCCATGTTAGCACTGATAACTTTGCATTCCTTGATACATGTTAGCACTGATAACTTTGCATTCCTTGATACTCATTTGATCTGCTTCTTCATGGAACTTACATATAGCAGCTGAAATGCTAAAGGGATTTCACATCAGATCACTCAAGAGCAAAACCTCCAGCTTTTATGAAAGTGAGCTATTGCACAGTGAAACATTAGCTCAACAACACAAAAAAGTAAATAATTAATGTTACATTACACATTTAAGGTACAATGAAATAATACAATAGCAGCAAGATGGAAGATAACACATTTGTATCATAAGCATCATGTATCATTCTGTCATATGTAAACTATTTACACATGTGCATTCCTCTCCATGTATTTTTAATTGTATTGTTTACGTGATAAAATGTGACTTTCACCTTGAACTAAGACACAAAGTAACTCTTGATATAAGCCATCATTAAAACAAGCAAAATGTGTTGCAATGACAGCTGTCAGTGAAGGGTAAGGGTTCAGCAAAAAATCCCAACAATCAATCAGGTGAAAAATGAACTAGCTATTAAGAAGAAATAAGTTAGCGCTATTGGCCGCTAGGCTGAAGCTATTTGCAGCCAAAGGAAGAATAAGTAGGGCATTTTCCTATACCATTCATCAAAGCTGCTTTATGTTGTTTTGATGCCTGCTCCTTAACTACCATGCGCAACACAAGTCCTTCAATTCTTACTTGACTTAGTCTAACAAACTGACAGAGCCTTATGATACTAACCATACAAATAGTAAAACTAAAAATAAAATAAAATAAAAATAACTTTAGACTTACTTCAAATTTTGTATTCACCCTAAAAATTACAACAGTCTGACCTGTATAGAGGAAAATAATTAGCGGATATTAGAGATCTCTCAAACTAGCTTTACGTACCTTCTTCTGAAAGCATGCAGCAAAGCATGTCTTCCATGCTGAGAATTCATCATCTTGCAAGGCAAGCATCCAGCCCCAGTATTGAATTATGACTCGAACTCTCATCTTTTTTGTCTTATCCATAGGAGAGGAAAATGTATCTATACTCACAAAAAGCTGTCTAGAAGTTTTAATGTAAAGTTATTTTTCAGTGGGAAAAAAAAAAAAAAAAACCCACAAACCACCATTTCTGAAAACCTACTATTTTTGTCTCATTTCATGATGGGAGAAACTTAGATTCCAACTGCTTCCTACCCAGAGGCTCATGTCAATATAACAGCTGCAAAAAAAAATCAGTACCTCTCGCCTCTTGTAGGCAAGTTAGCAAGGAGCTCTAAGGAATTCTACTTAATTGAGGTAGAATTCAATAAGGAGGCATGTTGTCCCCCCTCTTTCCTCACTTAGCCTTCAATTGCATGTGAAACAAGCTTATGTGCAGGCCAGAAGATCAGAGAAATTATACAGAAACTGTGAAATTTTGAAAACTTAAAATACTTAAATAAAAATTCTAGTAGCAGTGAAGTAGTCCATTACATTCTCATGTTGTTTTTTTTTTTTTTTTTATCATAATCTTCTTATGTTGGAGAAACATATTTGTCTTTCTTTTAATAAATTTGCAAAAGCAAACAAACTCCCCACATTTTTAACAGAGCTTGTTTTATTCTCCAAGTGGTTCTAGCGTTCCTATTATCAGACCTTTGTACAACATTTAGCAACAAGAACCACCAATAGCCCTGTGTTACTTCCACAGGGTCCATCCAATAACTGTATAGGCCTTTAAACTCACGTGAAACTCAAAAGATCATTACTGCCACTTCTCTGCCCCTGTCAACTGAAAAGCAGCCAACTCTTCAGTTCTCTCTCCCTTCTTACTCACTCCCAGGCAGAGGTGGCTAAAAAAGCTGATGAGACAACACAAACCAGAAAAACAGCAGATTACAGATAACACCCAACCTTATCCATTACATGAAAAGAATTTACTCAGTACCTAGCAAAATCAGAAGTTCAAGGAGCCCTGAAATAGGTTAATAAAAAAGAGGCTGTTATTACTGGAGAATCACTTTCCTCCTTCCAGGGTATTCCCTACCAAAAAGTGTAGTATTCCCTACTATTTCTTCTTGGAATAGTAAGACAATCCATAGCTTAGGAGGATTTTTATGGTTTTGTGTCTTTAAACTTACACCATCATTGGTTTGGCACATAACTATAGGTCAAACAAATTTCTGTTTCTGTCTAAGGCTGATCAGATGGTTTTGCCCCTTTTTATAAAACTGGAATTGGCAAGCAACGCTGGCAATCACTACTTTCACATTTAATTATTGCAACTCATCTAGGAATGCAGCCACAGAGCCTGAAAATGTTCCAACTGGTACAAAAGCCCTTTTTGCTTAGCAACAGGGATACAATGAACTGGATCATCCGAGTGCTTCTCTTGCTGTGCTCGCTCCCTACTGAATTAAGAATCCAGTCTGTTTATTTGTGCAAAGAGCCCCTGGAGACTGTAACTGCCACAACAGCTGGACCCATACAATTCTTCTTCACAAGGTAAAAAAGCTACTTAAGAATTCACTACCACCAAAGCCTAATGTTATTTGAATTAGCCTTCATTATGTACTATATTAATATACACAAAAAATGCCCATCTATAAATCAACAGATACAAAAAAAATCCCAAGTATAACTATGAACTGCTTCTAGTATAGAAAGTACATACACCATTTTCATAACAAATTATTCACCGTTATGTAGCAGACATATACCTGTATGTTAATGAGTTCATATTATCAACCAAAAAAATTATATCCAAGTCAAATAAAAAAAACTTACCACTTTTATTTTGTATCCCCTGATGTATTATGCTGTTTTCCACAGACAATTTGTTTGCATTTATATCATATTATAAGCTCTCTTCATTTGCGCATAGCTGTCTCACAGACTTTCTTGAAAATCATGCAATATTGTTACAAGGCACAAGACTTCTTAGTATCAGTCAGTACCTGATTACTGCAAAGTGTTAAATTGCTGTAATCAGTTAGGAAATTCTCAATCACTTTTATCCACATCTTACTCCCTTCCCTTAAAAGCTCTCTGCAAGCCAGTTAAGAGTAATTATCTCATCAAGGCAAGGTTAGTTTTGTTGCTTGGAATTTTTCCTCAGATTCTCCATGTATTTAATTCAGGTGTTTCCTCTTTGCATGTCCTGGAAATCTACTTTTAAATTCCAAAAGAAACACTAAAAAGACCCCAATCCACCACATATACACACTCCGAACAAATATTTTTCATCACTGTTTAGGTCAGAAGAGCTTTTTGTCTTGGCATATGTATAAAGTGTTGTGTACCATCCAGGAAACTTAATATAGATCTTAATCTGATTTGACACACTCCAACCACGAATATGAAAGTTTTCTGCTTTATTCAGTAGTAAATGTGATCACAAGGCAACAATTTATAAGACCTGAAGGCAGATCAATGAAGGCTCTTTATAGTCTCCTAACAGTAAAGTTCTAACTAGCAGTTACCGTGACCTAAAGGACCAGAAAGGAGTCTATGGTGGGTTCAAATACAACCTCAAAACAGAGATTGCAGGGAAAGGAGATGTTACCACACAAGACAGTTCTTTACTATTTACAGTCATTTCCCCAGCCCATTCCTCAGAAAATTCCCCTATGCTGCCATTTCAAAGATCTTAAAAGCTTGTATGTTCTTTTTCTTGATGTATTTTCTTACTTTAAGTTTTCAGTTCCTGGCCAATTTCAGCTGTCAGTTGGACAACAAGCAATAACACTTTACAAAAAAAGGGATATAAACTCATAACAGTAACTGCAGCCTTTGGACAGTGACTTGTTGCAGCAAAGCACTTCAATTATGACTAAAAATAATAGGTTTGTCATCCATTCTCTGCTCTCTGTAACATGTCCAACCGCTGCCAGTCCCCATTTAAACCTCCGCTGAGAAATCTGGGGGGCGTCATCTTGCCTTAACATACCTTCTTCTTCAACAGGACCACACCCTCATCATCACTGCTTCTTTTAACAACTGCAAAAACACGTAGCTGATGCTAACCCAGATCAAATGGCTGCGAAAGCTATGGTTTATTCATTCCATCATGTGTAAAAGGTACTCACATCAATTCATGTATTTCTGTGAAAAGAAATAAGGTGGGGCAGGGGAAGAAAAGCTTCCCTTGGACTTTAGATTAGCATAAAAATCTCCTTCCTAAATAATTTTTGTTCTCTAACTGAACAGTGTCTATGAAAATAGCGACCAGTTAATATTTGCTCCAAATTATTAAACAGTTAATGCTAACAATGTGCTTGTCTGAAATGCTTCTTAAAAGGCAGTTTTCAGGTACTTTTGAAGACATGTTTCTGAGTCTTAAGTAAGATTCCAGGACTGTCACATTTCTGTTTAAATTTCAGGTCAAGGAAGCTGTTCAGCTTTAACTTAACATCTCTCTGAACAATGTCAAGAACATCACAAAGTGCCAAACCACCTAGAGCTGCATGATGCTGATAAGAGAGAGATAGGACGTTCATGTAAAAATCAAGCTGGAAATCAATAGGGAAGCCTGGATTTAAACTGAAAGTCATTTTTATAGCTCAGCTATTAATATCAGTGGGAGCCTGGAAGCTTACTGCCATGTGCTTACTCAGGATAAGCTGTGAGACTCGTTTCTTGCATGCCTTCACCATCTTCTCCTGGCTTGCACTCAAGAGTAGAGATTATGAGTAATTATTTGCTTGGACATGGGACCAAATTTTTCCCCATGCCTACAGTTACTTTGCTCCAGCTGAAGCATCAGCTGTGACATCAACAGCTTCAGCAGCAGCAAAGTGGAAATTCCTCCGGCATGAAAGACTGACAGAACTCCTTCTCCCACCACCACCCCACAGTGGCATCCAGCAGATGATGATGCAGATTTCTTCTGCCCTGCATGTGCCAAGCATCAAGGAACAGCACCCAGCCAATTCAGTTTAAGGCTCTCCTGAATATGTTCTGAAGTATAGGAGGTGTCAAGGTAAAAGAACTCAGTACCTTTAACCTGTTTCTCCTCTGCATCCTTGCCAACTGTTTCTGGTAGATACAGGGCACAGCTAAGAATAAGATTCATCACACATTCTGATTTCCATTATACTAGTCACTAATTAATTCTATTCTACCAGCTCTTCACAAGATATCACCTTGAAGTTAGCTGCAGATTGCAAATAATTTGAAATTTTCACCTCAGGGTTTTAATGAAATAGTTGGGTATATATATATAACTATATGTCTGACGCTCTGGCCATTTTAAACATCTGGCTCAAGGATGCTCACATCTCTAAAGAGCTTCATATCATCACTGCTTACTGTTTCTAACAAATCAGCAAAGGTCATCTCATAGTGTAAAATGAGTAGTATCTCTCTTTCTGCATCAACATAGATGACTAGCAAATTTTTCTACAGCACTAAAGTAAAAATTACTATACAGGTTCAAAGCAATTATTAATACAATCATTGCTTCCAACAGAGTAGTAATGATTTGGGTTTTCTGCTCAGACCTTTAGTGTATTCATATGTTTTCTTTGAAAGAAATTAATGGACTCTTAGGAATTCAAGGTAAGTGCTGAATCAAATTTATTCAAGCCAGTTTGAGGTACTTACTGTATGTTCTCTTTTAATTTATTACTTTCTATGGAACTGAATCTTGGGCACTCACTAATATTTTATCTTTTTTTAATAAATGGAATGTCTTTTTTATTTATAGGTTTTTCAGGCAAACAAGATACAAGAACATACTTATCCTACATGTCAGATGGGTATTCGGGAAGACAGCCCGTCCATCATAATAAACTACAGTGGCCTCACTGTCCATGGGATTTATAAGACTATTGCAGAACCATCTCTATGTAAAGATGATCAAACCTGACATAATAGGAAACATAAATACAATTTTTAATAATTTATAAAATAAAAATAAACTAAAGAAAGATGTTGTAATAAATTCTCCGGTTCCATTGCTGTATTTTGTATGTTGAGCTTGTCAGTATGCACTTAGCTTTAATTCACTTGCTTTTGCAACAGGCCTTCTTTAGAGATCAATGCAATCACTGCTGTATAAAGGTGAATTTTCTGACCGTAGAAGATTGTGTGCACAGGCAATACCAGTACTGCAGAGGTGAACCAGAAGACCCAATATGTGAAACCAAATTCAGTAACAGTATTACAACAGAAAGCTCTAGATCTACAGATGGCCTCCTTCCAAAGTGTATGCTGCAAAATACAGATGAAGCAAATGGCAATATATGACCTAAAGCAGATTATCTCACTATGTGTCCCAAAGCTGAACAGAAATCAGTCTTGTCAGTCCCCTATGACACACTGTTGCTTGCTTTATTTAAAGTCAACTTATGCAAGTTGAATAGAGCTGTACCTCAAAGCTGGAATCAACTTGTGATTCTATTGTGCAGTCATTAATTACTTAAAATACTTAATGATGCATGTTACAAAAAAATGTAATTTTAGCCAAGCATTCATTGTGTGTATTGTATCCCAGACATTGTCAAATGGCATCTTTTCTACTCTCACAGTATATCTGGCAAACCGTAAAGAGGACTGTCACTGATAAAAGGTGACTAGTTAAACCACAGTTATGATGTTATATTGGGACAGAATCCCCTTTTGGCACTTCAGTTTTATCTGCACTCCAAATTAAAGCTTAAGATGACTAGATGCAAAATAATTTCCCAAAACTATATAACTGTCAAAGTTAAGTGGCTGTTAACATTAAATTGACCTAAAGAATGGTCACATTAGAAATAACAATAAGAAGGTCAAGCTTATCGATACAATTATTGTTATATCTGTTACAGCAGTGTTTAAAGCCACCACACAAGATCAGTTAGTGGTTAAAACACAGACAGAATGGGTTCCTCATACTAGACCCCATAGGCTAAGGTTCTGAATTGCTTTAATCACCTGGATGCTTACAGCAAGCAGCTGCAATTGTTTGGAGGCAGAAGACATGACACATCAAAGGAGGATGAAATAATGTATTTTTATATGGGTAATGAACTGGCAGAAAAGGTTACTCCTGAGGTTACTCCTGAGGCTACTACTGAGGTATACACATACTGATGATACAGGAGATTTGAGTTACCTGCCTAATGTCACATGGGAAACAAGAAATAAATTCAGAAATTTATACCAGGTTATTATTCACACGAGTATGTTCTTAATCATGTTACTTATGGAATTGCAAATTTTATATAAAGGGAAAAGTTAAATCTCTCCCACTGCACAGATTTACCTCAGAAAGCCATATCTGATGGTCCATCTCTTTTCCATAATGTATGCTACCTACCTGTTCTTAGCACTCTTTTCAGCATGATAAGGGAAACACATTAGCGAGCTGATTAATGGCTTTCCTCCCTTTGATTTTCCAGTTCCCATGTATTTGCACAATATATAAATGGTTCTGTTACAAAACACTATAGAAATGCATGCCATTGAAAACAATCCTTCTACTTCTTTCTGTAAAAAAACCGAAAACAAACCAACAAAAAACAAACCACCGTTAAGTCAAAAATTTTATTCTGCTTAATACTGCAAATACTTCCTTGTCAATAATCATATTACAGCATTATACTGTTTCAATTACTTGTCATACACATCACTTATTCACTTAGTTGTTATACACATCCCAAGTAGTACTTTTCTGGGTTGTCTGTTAACTGCAGGCAAGTGTAAAATGCTCATGCTCCTGGACCGCCGAGACTGGGCTCACGCCTGCAGCAACTCTGTGGGTAAGGTACTTGTGGATTTCCTTCTCATGTGAACCACAGCACAGAAAGGGGACAGTAACGCATACTCATGTTATGGTAAATAAGTCAGAAGACAGCCACTGCCCACAGCAGGACCCAAGAGCCAGAAGCACTTCTGGGTCTTCCCAGTTGGACTCATCCTGTAACATGGCTGCTTAAAACATCAGCTTTCCGAGTAAGGGTTTCCATGAACATGCCACCACCTTCTTTGTGTTCTATTTCCTCAGCGTGTCAGAAGAACACCGCTTTGAAATAAATTAACTTTTCTCTCTCAAATACATTGCAAATATGTGCAAATCCGTGCTTTTAACCTTTCTCCAGAAAGGGTAAGATTTTAGTTCTGTGACACTTGGCCAGCCTCCTATTTTAGTTTCATCAGCAGAATGTGGTCTCCTTTGCTTAGGTGTGCAACTGCATGTGTTAATAAGAATTACTAATTTGGAGCTTTATACTGTCTTTACTTTACTGCCAAGGCAGATAAATCTTATTATCCCTATTTAGAAATGTGGAAAATGAGACAGGGGAATAATATGATTCATTTAAAATATGCTTGCAGACCCAAAAATAGAACCCATGTCTTTTTACTATATTATGTACAAATGGGCCTAGCAGGGGATTAGAAAACTGGTTTAAATAAAACTAGGAATTCTTTAGGTAGTCTGTCCTAAATATGACCTTCACAGTACCTAAGTGTTCTTTTCATTTTTATCTTTTAAAGTATTAACTATTTTTCCTAATTACTTTCTCCTATATTCTGACTCTTTAATGACAGATATATACTAGCTAAATTAAGAAGTGTTGGAAACTTTATGGAAAAAATCATCCTTTTGTTCCTTGGATTTAAAACTAAATTGCCCAAAGTAGGAAAAGAATAAATGGTAATTATCATCCAGGTAATCTTTACTGAACTGGGAGTTTAGAAATCTTTTTGATTAGCCATTCACTAGTTATACACCAGTGTCAAGGGTTCAGCAGTAGCAGTCATTTTTCTCCTTCTTGGTAGCTGGTGCAGTGCTGTGTTTTTGACTTTCGGCCTGGGAATAGCTCTGATAACACCAGTGTTTTCAGTTACTGCTTGGTAATGTTTTGGTCTGACCAAGGACTTTCTCAGTCTCATGCTCTGCCAGGGAGGAGGGGAAGCCGGGAGGAAGCAGAGACAGGACACCTGATCCAAACTGACCAAAGAGGTTATTCCATGCCACAGCACGTCATGCCCAGGATGTAAAAAAGGATGGCAGAGACCTGGAAGGGTGGGGGCTCACTGCTTGGTGGGGCTGGGTACAGGTGGTGAGCGATTGTATTCTTTCCTTGTATTTGCCTTGTCATTATTATTATTGGTGGTAGCAGTAGTGATTTGTGTTATACCTTAGTTATTAAACTGTTCTTATCTCAACCTGTGGGATTTGCATTCTTTTGATTCTCCTCCCCATCCCCCCAGGAGCTGGGGGGAAGAAAGAGAGAGGAGTGAGAGAGCGACTGCGTGAGTTATAGAGGTTTAAACCACGACAACCAGGCACAGAGAATTGCATCTAATTGCGTGTAACTATGTGCTGATGGTATATTTATGTACATATATGAATATGCATATATTTATATAACTTTTTGTGCTTTCTAGATGCCTGTGTTATCTATCTAGATGATCCTTTGTCTGTATGTGATAATATAGATTTCATCTGTAATTCTGCAAAATTTACCAAGTAAAAAAGCCAAGTTTATCTTCAATAAATTTTCATGGAAAAATGCTGGAAATCAGAGCTACCACCACTTTCTCACATAAAATCTGCACTGTTCTTGTCACAGATTAAATGTCTGGCCCTCCAGAACGGAAAATATTTGCTATTCAAATGTTAAAATGACCTTCAGACCAGCCCTGTTGATCTGTCACTACAACATTCAGGCAAAATTCACCATTTTTTCTTCTTTGAATTTCACTCATGCCCAAAAAATTCTTTATTTATAAATGTTCTAGTCAAATTGTTCATGGTCATTATTTCATTGAGTTCCAAACTTTTTTCTTCCACTCCACTGTTCTTATCAGCTTTGCTAAAATCTGGTAAATATTCATAGGATCATAGAATCATAGAATCATAGAATAGTTAGGGCTCTAAAGGACCTTAAGATCATCTAGTTACAACCCCCCTGACAGGGGCAGGGACACCTCCCACTAAACCATGCCACCCAAGGCTATGTCCAATCCAGCCTTGAACACTGCTAGCGATGGCGCATTCACAACTTCCCTGGGCAACCCATTCCAGTGCCTCACCACCCTTACAGGAAAGAATTTCTTCCTCAGATCCAATCTAAACTTCCCCTGTTTAAGTTTGAACCCATTACCCCTTGTCCTATCACTACAGTCCCTCATGAAGAGTCCCTCCCATGCATCCTTATAGGCCCCCTTCAGATATTGGAAGGCTGCTATGAGGTCTCCATGCAGCCTTCTCTTCTCCAGGCTGAACAGCCCCAACTTTCTCAGCCTATCTTCATACAGGAGGTGCTCCAGTCCCCTGATCATCCTCGTGGCCCTCCTTTGGACTTGTTCCAACAGTTCCATGTCCTTTTTATGTTGAGGACACCAGAACTGCACACAATACTCCAAGTGAGGTCTCACGAGAGCAGAGTAGAGGGGCAGGAGTACTTCCTTCGACCTGCTGGTCACGCTCCTTTTGATGCAGCCCAGCATACGCTTGGCTTTCTGGGCTGCAAGCGCACACTGCCGGCTCATGTTCAGTTTCTCATCGACCAACACCCCCAAGTCCTTCTCCACAGGGCTGCTCTCAATCTCTTCTCTGCCCAACCTGGAGCTGTGCCTGGGATTGCTCCGACCCAGGTGGAGGACCTTGCACTTGTCATGGTTAAACTTCATCAGGTTGGCATCAGCCCACCTCACAAGCGTGTCAAGGTCCATCTGGATGGCATTCCTTCCCTCCAATGTATCAACCGAACCACACAGCTTGGTGTCATCGGCAAACTTGCTGAGGGCGCACTCAATCCCACCATCCATGTCACCAACAAAGATGTTGAACAAGACCGGTCCCAACACTGATCCGTGGGGGACACCACTCATGACTCGTCTCCAGCTGGACATTGAGCCATTGAGCACAACTCTTTGTGTGCTATCATCCAGCCAGTTCTTTATCCACTGAGTGGTCCACCTATCAAATTGATGTCTCTCCAACTTAGAGACAAGGATGTCATGTGAGACAGTGCCAAATGCTTTGCAAAAGTCCAGGTAGATGACATCAACTGCTCTAACCCTGTCCCTCAGTTCCATAGCCCCATCACAGAAGGCCACCAGATTGGTCTTTGTGCTATGGCATCTATTATCACAGAACAGGAATGTGCTTTTTAGATTTCATGAAGGTATTTGCTCTCCTCCCTTACCGTCTTCCCCCCTCTGAAGACACTTCTGCTTTCAGGCTTCAAAGAAACTCTATGGTCCCTCTAAGCCAGTTATAAAAATACACGCTTTTACTTTTGGAGGATCTGCACCAAATATGTCTTTAGGATAAATCTATTTAACTAACTAGAGATTAGTATTACAGGTTAATAAAATAATAACTAAGCAAAGATAAGTCCCCTTACATTAACTCTGATGATACAAACAAGCTTGTACAGTTTGTAAGAAAAAAACTTAGGTGGGCATGTAATATTGTGAGGGGTTTCTGCCTTTTTTAAAGGTGCATTTCAAAAAATACAGTAATGAGCAGCAGGAGTACAACTCTTCAAAAATATTTTAATATATCAATATTTAACATTTGTGAAATTAATGCCAGGGTTTGGCCTTTTTTTTCTTTATTGGGCAGAAAACTGGTCCAAATCAGCCATTATGTTAATGCATAAAAATATTCAAAGCAAAGTCTTTGTGTCTTTCTTACAGAGCATAACATATTCAGGAGAAAAAAAATAGAAAAAGAAGCAGAGAGTGCAGAAAATTGAATCTTTTAAATTACTCTATTTTGACTGAATTACAGCATGCAATCCTGAACACAGGGAAAGCACTTTCCGAAAACATAAGCTCATTTGCATAAACTATTTTTAAAATAAAAACCATTTTAATTGAACTTCTTCCTTGTCTGAATAAGAAGCTAGAACCTCTTTTTTTTTAATTCTCTTTATTATGAAGTAAATACAATGTGGGTGTGAAAAATATTGGGACTTTTAAAGAAAGTAAAGGAAATGTAAGAGCTAAGAAACATATTTTAAGCTGAAATCTCTTCTTTGAATAGCGATCTGGACAACAGCAAGATATAATATCTCCAGCTTCTTTCCAGCTTTATTAGGAAATCTGTTATGCACACCATAGCAAAGCTAGGTTTTCTTACAGATTTTGTAGTTTTTCCCACTGATCCACCATCAGGATTTCCCAGGAAAATGTATGCATTAGGAAGGTGTTATTTTGAATATTATTACAGGTGAGGTCCTATTCCAGCCCTGAGGTTGTTTTTCCCTCTTATTCTCCAAATACACTCTCTCTAGACAGAGAAGCAGAGAAGCTCCTCTGCAACAAAAGGGAGCTTACTGCTGAGGAAATTACAGATCTTCAAAACATACAACTTTCAAAACAAAGGCCTGTTTAGTTCAACCAGGAGAGTCCTATTAGGCCGGACATGGAGTAAAGACCTAAGAGTAACATGAACTAAAATATCAAACTTACACAAATGAGCTTAATAGCACAAGTAAGCAGGAACATTAAATCACTTTACACTTATTAGCACAGCATCTTCTTATCTCTTTCTAAAAACAACTTTGAAAAGTACAAGCATTGCTACATTATTACACATACTGCAGCATATAATAGTTTTTGGCCCATAATGCTTTATAAATATATGTACATAATGCACATATAGACATTTTATGCATGTGTGTGCATATAAAATCAACAGTACAGAAATCCTATCTGAAACTTAATACTCAAGGAGTAAACAAAACCTGACATCAAATTTGCCAGTGAGAGTGGGAAATGGCTGACTTGACAGGACTGTGGACATGCTTAAGGGAAAAGCTTTCCAGTTGCTTGTGCTTCCCATGCAGACTTTCACATTACTGCTTTAGTAGCTAGGATAGAAAAAAACAGTAATTTCCAAGCCCAGCATGAATTCTTTCCCTTCATCTTTCAGTAAAGGTGGAATACGGTCCTTTTCCAATGTAAGATGTAATGAGAGCAGTATGATTATTTTTCAGGCCAAGAAGTAATACTGATTATCACACACATTTTTCTTAACTCCACTATGATCCCTATCTAAAACACAGTACCATTTGCACGTTTAACAGAAGGATACAATTGTTTGCATGATTGTGGAATCATTTGACAGTACACCCACATTTAAGCGATTTGTGTGTTAGAGCATTTTAATCCTAGAACACCTGTAAGCTTTCTTAGATACCAATGCACTTCCCTGTGATATCCTGATCACTGTTCAGAATTATCTATACATATATGTATATGTGTATGCACATGCAAAAAAAAGGTTCCTGCTGCACCACCGAGCAGCTGTTGACAGCTTGTGTCAGTCACAAGGACTTGTATTCTTTTTTTTTTAATCTATTATCATAAAAAATGATAACAATTTGTTGACAAAAATGATCCTAAATAAATTTTCCAAATTGTTGCAGATAAACAAGTCTAAGCTGACTATTTTAAAAAACAGAAATGGTGTAACTATAGATTGGTAGGGAAGTAAAAATCTCAAAATATTTTCAAAATACTTCAAAGAGATGTAAGAAAGCCAGCAACTGCTACTATTTTTATTAAATTAAATAAGTTGTACATAGGAACATACCAATTAAAATAATGACTTCAATCAATGCCTTCCTAAAGGACCTAATTTTTATATAAGATAGGATCCTTTAACATAATTTGTCTTAAAGTATCTTCTGATCTTGCTTTATATTTGTTAATATTTTCCTGTAGCATATATTCATCTCCAATGCAGTAAGGGTGCTCACATGTAACCTGTAAAATGATCTGAACTATAAAACACAGCTACACACCTCCTCTAGTTAACGGGGGCGAATTTCTGGGTGTCGGGCTTCTTTGACTGGAAAAGTTTTTAGCTGAAATAGAATTCAGTTTTCTGTGACGAAAAAAGAGTGCAGAGATTTAAGCTGTGTCTGACAGACTCTTTGGACAAAGATACTACTTCCTGTGTAATAGATGATAATAAGTGTAATTGTTCTGATGTATCATGAACTCAAGACGTAAAAGCCCCACATACAGTGCATCTAACACTAAGGCTATTATTTTATGCTTTTTATTATTTTTATTTCAAAAGTAGTTCTTTCAGCTCAAAAGCCCACTGCCTAAAAGGAGTCCTTACAAAGCAAATGTAACTTTGTACGGTATTGGGATCACATTATAATGAAATGAATGTGCCACATCAGAGTTCTGTATCTATTTCTGCCTTTTAATAAATACATATGCATTAGAAAGACTGATGAATGACCCAAGCCACAGAACATCATGCTCATATCAAGTTACTTAATAGGAAAAATGTGAAAATCTCTGATAATAAGGATTTTACTGCTTTTCTGAGATGCAAACTCTTTGTTAATTCACATGAGTGCTAGTGGTTAAAGCACATGACTGACTAGAATTCAGATCTAGTAGGTGATAACCTTGGCTTAACTACAAACTTAGCAGATTTGTGCCTCAGTTTAACAGCTCTACCATGGTTGTACAGTATGGCATTTGTTATCTGCCTCACAGCAGTGTGGCCAGGATTAATTAGTCAGTGTTTTAAATTATTCCAATGCTTAAAATCTCTACTAAATGCAAGTGGTAAGTGCAACTACTAATTATTCCTGAGAACGTGCACTGACTTAACTGTTCACCTAAAAATTGCTCAGCTTCCGTAGGTTGACAGTTTTTTCTCATCCAGAAAAAGTATTCCAATAATGTAATGTATTATAACTGTGATAGAAGAAATAAAAAAAAAACAAACCCACAATCTTCCAACATTACAATACATTGTGCTTAGCATACAAATTCCATTGTCACCTTCATATGACATACCGGATGCTGAAGACAATGATACAATGATTTAAGAGTTTTAACTCCCTAAAATAACCACACCCACCTTAAACCCTCTAGCAAATGAAGAAAACCAAAGCTTTGTGTTGGAGAACAAAATTGAAGCCAGAAAATTAGGATATTTTACTTAATGTAAGGTGCAATGTACATAGATGTTTCTTCACCGAGCCACATTTCAATATGGTTTAGTATGGTCTAAATGCAAACTGGTTTCTCGTTCTGGGTGTATCCAAACAACCCAAGACACTAAGAATCTCAAAAATCCTGTTGATTTCACAATCCTATCATGAATTCATGAAATTGTGGCACAAGTAAAAGCAATGTCAGACCCTGACAGCAAACAGATTCCAAAATGAAACGCGAGCATTAACATTTCAGTTTATGTCTGCTTGAAAGATATGAAAGCATTCCTCAAGAGAAAATATCACCGAAGTAAAGATAATCCCTTAAAATCATGAAGAGAATCGAAGTAAGCCAATTGCCTGAATATTTTTTGCAAAAATTATCAGAATACTGTCTGTATATGCCAAAGTTTTGTTAAGATGTGTTGTGTATACATTGTGTAAGTGGTCACATTTGCACATGCATACATATAAGCAACTGCATGCAGGAGTTGGTCTACCACATGTAAGAAATCTTCTAATCTGTTATGCCTCTTAGGACAAAGATTATTTTTTTGTAAATATTGAAAAACCTTTTCCTTTCCTGTTTCTTAAGACAAATTGATAAAAATATTCATACATACTAAAGAGATACTTAAATATAAGTCTCCAGAAAGAGCACAAACTGATAGGACAGAACAAAAAATTGGCAGGCTTTAAACTGTGCTTTTTGCAAGCAGAGGTTTCTCATTCCTTGCACCATTTCAGGGCTTCTGTGGTGGAGGAGAAAACGGAGGTAACAATGTAAATCTTACTAGGAAATATTTTCACTGACTGGGACATATAGAACATAAGAGGCCATAACTAGACTACAGGTGTGCTTACCTGTGCGTATGTTTGATGAATCTTTAATTAGCGTAGCAACACAGTTTGATCTTAGAAGCCTACACACACACCAGTAGTCCACCCAAATAATAAGACTATTCACTTGAATATACTTTTTCAAAAACATGATTCCAGTTAGCAAACATAAATAGTTTACTTTCACCTGAGACAGAATAAGTAGATTGGGTCTGAATTATTTATATGCTTTTGGATTTACATATTTTTACTTTAATAATTTATCAGATTTCCACCAAATCTATATGTTTTAACTATATTTTATAATTAATGAGTCCTACATCTTTTTCTGAATCTCTCATTTTTTCCCTCTTGCATTTATTAATCCCTTTTATTTACGAAAATTGAGTTACTCAAAGTAAAGTCGAGTAATTCCAGATATAAAACAATTAAATACCATTTTACAACACAGCAAGGCAAAGTGTGCAATTTCTTTGGTTTATTATGTGGATATTACCTAACAATTTCTGGAAACAGGGGTAACAGGCTCATGTTTTTTGAGCTCTAATAAATTTAAAATGAAATTGTAGTTCTCAACTAACCTTCTTTTAGGAGTAGTTGCCAACCAGATAATCCCATTCCTCCCTGCATCCTTCAGACCTTTCGGTTTAGTACAAATATCTTTCACGTTTTCCTCTTAGGGAATAGATTATTTTAATAATAGAATCATAGGCTAGTTAGGGTTGGAAAGGACCTTAAGATCATCTAGTTCCAACCCCCCTTGCATTCTCCAAGTAGAAGTTTTCATGCCATTCCAGTGTTTACTCATACAAACAAAATTGATAGCCTACTTATGGCAAATCTGCCATGACCTTATTTTTAAATCAATGTCAATAATGCATGAGAAAGTAATATAAATTTAAAACTTCCATGCTTTCAAAGCATTTTCTTGCTTCTTTGTGTATATTCAAAATTTTAGAAGATTCATCCATAAAAAAAGCTTTTCCATTGCTTTAACAGACACTGGATTTTATTCTTCCTGTCAATAACTTATAAAAGGGGTTAATCGAAGAATCTTATCCTGTTTTACTGTCCTAGAAGAAGAAAAGACAAATGTGTGCAATCCTGCTTCTTTGTGAAAACAAAATAGCACAGCACTATCAAGTCTCTACACTTTAAAGCTCACAGTTTTAGAGTGAATACACTGTAACACAAACATTTACAACAGAGCTACTAAGGAATTTGCTACAGAAAAACAAGGAGATTTTAGTTCACAAATGGTTTAGCCAACTCTTGAAGATAAACAAGCTTGTTAACAGGAAAGGAAATAGGGGCAATTCCTACTACAATAAAAGCTACATAAAGGTTTTGGCATACACATTTTGTGAGACCAAAAGAAAAAAATGACATTCAGGAGAAATAGATAGTCTAAACAGCACATTGGTGATCTGGACAGGAAAAACAAGCACCTTCCCATTAGTGCAGTAACATGGAGTTTTGCAGCATACGCTGAGGCTGCAGCTGAAGTACTGCACTTGTCAGCTTTGCATCTGGAAGCTTTTCTGGCTTCCTTCTGTGTAGCTATAGGCGCTGACCCTACTGCTGGAAGAAGAAGATAAGCAAAATGTTTCAATCCGTACATTAATTATTGAAATTCATACTGTAAACAAATATTTTAGGAACCAAAGTTATTCCAAAAAAAATTTTTTCTTTGCCCTTATTCTCCTGTTACACCACTTGAAGCAATGTGTAATTGTGTATTGCTTCTAATGTAAGGGAACTTTGCAAGGCAAACTCATTCATTATGCATGGATAATACAGTGGGACACTGTATATTCACACTACATGTGCTAGTGAGACTGGAAAGTAATTCCATACAGCACTGCAGAACAGAAAAGAACGCACACTTTTTCTAGAAAGACATCTGTAACAGGCAGGTAATACAACTGTACTTTCAATTCATCTGCATCTTCTTTTGCCTTTCCCCAAGGGAAGTTAAGGAGCTAATAATAATAACCAAAACCGAGATGGTGGCAGTGCAAATTATGCTAAATATATATTATAAACATCGGTGGTGTCCAGCCAACATCACAACAGAAGATCTAGATCCCAAGTATCTTTTCAAGGAGCAAATCAAAAACACGATATGTTTTGTCACTAAGACAAGGGATATAAGGAGTCCCAGTGTCAGTGACAGGAAGATGTTTACAAAGCAGAGATTTTCAATCTACTTCATTTACTCTTCAAAGAATACTGAGTAAGGATATTGTATTCCTGAAGATTAATTTGCCATACCCTGAAACATCTGCTCTTTATGTTTGTCCCTTCAACAAACTTACTTCCAGGTAAAATGTGTTAAAAAGGCATTTCAAAAAAAGCCTCATGGGGTGAAAACATTGTCTTAAGCATTACTGAAAATGAAGAGTAAAGCAAGGAGTTATTATGGTTGCTTCTGTGTTTCTACTGAAAATAGGAAATAGATACTATTCACTTTGGCCATACAAGGAACAATTGCACTGAAGTCCAAAAGAAAAGAACAAAAAAAAAAAAAAAAAAAAAAGTGCAAAAACCCCAGATCTCCTAGTCTTATTTTATATACTAAGATTACAAAAATACAACCTCTCAGTAGTGTTTCCCCCCTCACCTCCCATATGGCTGTGGAGCAATACATAAATGTTTGTTATTGTACAGTGACTTCACCCCCATGATGTGCCCCAGGTATCCATGCTCCAGATCATACCTGATTAATAATCCACCTCTGATAATACATAGTCACGAGGCAATATTTAACCCACCATTTGATCATTCTCCATTGCAGTCTTTCCCCACATCCTTATTGCCACATGGCTGCATTCCAGAAATTTCTCACTTTTTTCTCCACTACTCTTTCATTCTTTTCTCCAGTTGGCCATGCCCCAGCTCTGATTCCATACAACTCAGTGTTAAGTACTTCATTCCCACCCTTTGTATCTTCCCCCTAAAGTAAGCATCCTCCAACACTTTATCTACCCACTTTTACACATTAAGGATCAAGAATTCGGATCTGCTCTCATTTTCACCAGAAGACATTAGTAATAATATTACTGGATCTCACTGGAACTGGATCTGAAGTTGGAACTATCTCTGAAGAAGCAACAGTATAACATAAATATCAGGCCCCGGTAATTATTTAGTCATAAAGTCTTTCTGTCTGGGGAAAACTCTTATCTATTTAACTACCATGTATATTAAATGTTGCTTATGAGACTCACAATGGCAGGCTGTAGACTCGTTTACATTTAACTAATGCCAGTTTCAACAAAACAGAATTAATACCTGGTGGAAGATCAGAAACTAAAATGCATAGCCTCCGTGCTGTTAGTCTTAAAATGTATTAAAAACACTGAAAGCAGCTGCAGAAATGTAAAGTGTCAATCCATCAATGGCAGTGATCATGATCAAAAAGCTGTGAAAGCTGGGAGGAATTTATTTGTCAAAAAAGAAAAAAAAAAATCCAAAGCTTGCCAAGATCTTTGGAGTTAAAGTAGTAGCAAATTAATTTTGGCAAGGAAACAAAGGAATTACAGAGCCACGAGAAAGGGTTAAAAGCAAGACTTCCTTTTCATTTACTATGCAATACCTGTCAGCTCAGTTTTGTTCCCATCTCCCATGAAAAACCTATTTCACAGTCTTTAAGATGGTAGTAGCCATTCTCAACAGCAGTTCTTTGCAGTTCTGCTGTCTAAAAGAGAACAGAATACAGGTAGTCCTGTATATATTGTAACCTGCTACGAAAACAAAAGACCCGACACAATTTTACCCAACAAAGTTCTGTACAAATGGGATAATATCTATTCAGGCAGGTACCTAGCAAAGCTACAGAGCAGTAACTCTAGTATCTGTTTTTCCATGCACTATTATCATAGCACCATATATGTCTGTAGAAGCTAAAGCTTGAATGCTTGTGATTTCTTTCCCAAAAGAATGATTCAGCCCAGCAAGAGAAACTTTTCCAACTGTTATCAAAACTTAAGAGTGACTGGACAGGTTGAAGTCCTTCATATTAAATTTCCAAGCCAGGCAAGAGTTTTAGAACAAAGGAAAACATAGCACAGTATGAAAATTTTAATGGCTAATAAAAAGGGAAGATCATTAATGTCTCAAGATGCTAAGCAAGTTACGGGAAGATAGCAAGTAAAATTAATTGAATCTACATCGCAATATGATGTTCCTATAGCTTTATCCTACTTTAACTGTTTCTGCCATAGAAGGAAAATATTATCCATATGATGAATAGACACTTAAGGAAAACGACTCCTTGCAGGAATCAGAGACTATTTGTGTGGGTGGTATTTAAGGTCCTCAGTTTTTGTTGGGTGCACTGAAACAAATGACATTAAAAAGAGTACTATCAGCCCAGCATGATTCACGCAAAATGAAAATATACCTTATATTTTTATCTGTTTCAGTCTGCACTAAAAAATATTAAATAGTTACTTTTTGGCACCTTCTGTGTGATGCATAGCAATGAAGGAAGAAGATTTATACAAACTCATAAGGACAAGATTATGGCAATGAAAAGAGATCATCCCATTTAAAGACCACTGTTTGTGCATAAGTCCATTTCTACAAGGGTCCATGCAAAAACCAGCAATGCACACAGATAGCTTCAGACAGCCTTCATCAGCCCTGTTCTAAAATAATTTCCAAAATTTTAAACATACCAACTGAAAAATAACTGTTGGTTATCACTGTTTCTAATCCATGAGTTCCTCCTACAAATGCTTTTGCATACCATGAAATCCTAAATTGCTTTAACACATGCAAAATAGGTAGGCACACCTTCTCAAGAAGCAAATTATTTACAGTTCATGATAGCCAATTCAGACAGTTTGACAATTTTTTTTTGCAAAAATAAAGTAATTTATTCTTGAACTAATAGAATTAGCTACAAGAAGCTCAAAGCAATCTCACATACCTGCCCTAACTAATTTTTCTTGTTGGCTCTGGGTTTTGGCTATGGTGTTCTGTAAAATAATGATTCCTGCCTCTAAAAGTGCTGTCTTGCTCTCCTTTCCCCCATGCAAAATATCAACATTTTCCACTTGTGTTTTGCCTGTGAAGCTCTGTATTTGCAGGAATTTAGATACATGTTTAAGCTGCAGAGGCAGGGACCTGCTGCACTCAATTCAAGCCTCACTTTGATGAGTACTTTGTACTATGCACAGATATCCTCTACCTTGCGTATGTATCATTAAACAGAAACCTAATTAATCGATACTGTTAAAATAAACATGGTGCCATTTCAAATAGGAAGATAACTACTTTTTTAATGAAGCATTTAAAATGCTCAACAGCCAGACAAGTTTGTTTATTGTATTATCCATCATGGATAGTTAAAACTCAAGGAAGGCAAGAATCTGTGCCAGTCTGTACTTCGTACATTAATTAATAACATTAAGTGCTAGGCTGAACACAAAAGAACACTCCTTTTTTGAAAAGATTTCAAAAGATACTTTTCCTGTTCAACACACAATTAAGTAAAACTAAATATAAATTCTCAAGTGCTGTGTGATCTATGATAAACATGTTCAAAACCTTCCAAAATCAAACTGTTATTTAGGTTCCTGTTACAAATCAAAGAAGCAATAAATGTATGACTTCTTCTTAAAACATAATTAAAAGAAAAGCAGATCAGAAATCTGTTGTAGCCGGGATCTAATTCATTTTAAGGGATATGATCCAAAGGTGTCTCAGTCAAGCACATCAGGAGAAAATTAGTCTCTTTACTGACTTCAATAGAAATTGAAACATGATAAAAAACATACATTTCTAGATTTTGAGCTGACCCTTTTTCTAGTTTGCTTGTTCCCACGTAGCAGAACCGCCAGGGTGATCCCCACAAATCTCACCAGCCCTGCCTGATTCACCTTTACAACCATCCTACTCACTACCAAATTTATATAGCAAATCTGCTCTTCTTACCATCCCAGTGCCTATGTATTTACTTATTTAGCAGGCTACTTGTCTCAGCTTCTTCCTCAGACAAATAAACCCAAACATTCTTGGATGAAAACATGTCTCCCAGGTTTCTCTCCAGATTGAGACAGAGACAGCTCTGAAGTTTACTCTGCAGATTCCTACTCTTCCCTTCTATAACTAATTCATAAGCTTAAAATCCTGGTTAAAAACATGAAACTCAGAGATGAGTGCTTGCCAATTCCAGTAGCTAACAGTATGCAGGCATCCATTTAATACACACAAGCACAGAGACAGAAATACACTTTTGTACTTTAAAGCAAAATATTTAAAAACATTTTCCCCTTTTATCCCCTTGCCAGCTTTCAGTGCCTCTTGAAAAAAGTCAGTAACTCACAGACATCTAGGGAAAAGTTTAATTCCATCAAGAACTAAAGCAACTCAGATTTTATACTACTGAAGAAACACAAAACTTGCCAGGTCTTGCATTTTAACAGATTGCATTCTGCTTGTAAATCCACTTTTTTTGATTAATTGAATGAAGCCCTCTGCATAAGCAGAAAACTAACTCCGCAGACACTGTGGCAGTATCGGATTACAGATACAGATTATTGCTTTTGGCAATTTATCATAAAGGCACTGATGGTAGCATCATATTTAAGGTCATGTTGAGCCTTATATAATTACCTTTTCAAACTTTGAAGACTGAATTTTGATTTAATATTCAACATGATACATTCAGAACACAGATCGATCTTCTGCAATATATGCTTATTAAGGTGTTTCCTTTCATGCTTAGGAAATGCATTAAAATCAAATATACCTTTTAAAATATTTTCATTAAAATGTCAGTGTTATTCTCAGCCTCAATAGCTAATGAACCACAGTCTAGAAATTCCAGACAGCCAGGCAAATATTTTCAGGCAGAGCTCTTGCAAATCTTAAACACAGAGAAGGGCTTCATTTTCTAAAGAGAAGCTGAAGAAATTGCCCAATTATTTCCACCATTTGATGCTACCTTCTTAGCTTTAAACCTGTTACGCCAATGGTTTTTGACCTTAAATGCTTTATTGTCCCCTGCTTACCCAGATCTCAGCAGTGTTTCTCTACATGAACCCGCAAAGGAATATTACAAAGATGCTTTGGTAAAAGCTGCTAAGGAGCAGAGCTGTGAAAAAGTTCCCTGCAATCACTGCTTCTTCTACTCTTCCATCTCCCACTGTAATTTTTTAATTCAGAATTAAAGTTTTTCTATCCATTACAGACTTTGTTCATTTCCACATTTCATGTTTGCATCAGTTGTTTGAAAGATGAGGTGAACAAGGACTGTAAACAGAAAATGGTGATGAAGGAAAAGACATGTTGTGGAAGCACAGGTAGATACAGTACACTGGATTTTTCCAGAAAATTAGCTTTCTGGTGGTAAAGGGAGATTTGGAAAAATCACAGAACAGTTCTATTCAGATCTAGCAGCACGGCAATCAAAGCAACAGAGGAATGGAGTGCAGCTGATTTATCACAGCCAGGAAGGCAGGAGAAGGAAGAAAGATATAATTGAGGGGCATTCATATTATAACAATAATTAAACTACAAAGAACAGCCTACAGAAAAAAAAAAAAAAGGCATTATCCAAACTTAAAACAGCAAAATCCATGCTAGCCTTTAACTTCCTCAGTCTCCTTTGCCTAATACTTCCACTGACATACTTAGCAAACTCTGTGGTTCTCCAGCTAATTCCCAGTCTCAAAAGAAGAGCCAACACCAAAATCACATCCAAATAACTACCCTTAGTTTCCACCTTCCCATTTTCTGAACCACTTCAGAGAAGTACCTTTGGGCTGATGCCATACCCTCATTTCCAGTCCCCAGTCAAGGTACAAGCACACAATTCTCTTTAATTGAGCTTGTCATTACCTCAATTGAAAAGAAAAATGCTCAAGAACCAAGTATGTGTTCTCTGCTAAAGAACACATAATCACTCATGGCCAGTAATCCTTCCAGCTGTAGATCTGATTGCCTTCAGTGGCTGTTTACAACCAGAAAACGCTCATTTAAAAAGTTCCAAGTTCTTCTGCAGCAGATATCTCTACTGTTAATTAATATTACACTCCTGCCAGCACCCTGAATATTACACACAGCTTTTAATGAGATTCATAACATAAGAATAAATATAACATAGAACATATTACCACTGCACATTCTGTTTTAGTCAGAATATTTCCAGGTTTAAAAGCTAGTCCTGGAATGGACTGTTCTTGTGCAGCTTTCCAAAACCACAGAAGGCATTTGTAAAGCCATCCTCCTCAGTTGCCTGCCTCAACCACAGTACCACACCTCTGCTAAATCCAGCACAGCTCTGGAGGCAGCTGGAGGGGTGGGGAACTGGCAGCTGCATGCCTCCAGCTGGCTGGGAATCTGGGAGAGAGCTGCTGAAATAATTTTCCCTGAAATTTCAATGAAAAAGTGCTGCAGTGTGGCTTCTCCCTCAACAGGTAAATATTGGGGAAAAAATATTTACAGGCCAAAAGGAAAAGCAGAGAAAAAGCAAGATAAACAAAAAAAAAAATCCAGAGCCAATATTTGCCCTGCGCAAGCTGTGGATGCCTCAATACTGTAAAAATTGTAGAACTAAATATACAATACCTGAGCTATAAATATCTTTCAATATTGACATCTTTTATTGCACTTCATTGGTCAAAGAAACTTGAGAAGAAAGGAAGCAAAACCTGATCTCATTCACCTGTGACTACCAACAACCTTCTGACACAGTTTCTAAGATAGTGTTCAAAATTTTGTCTTTCACTTTAATTTAAAAAAAAGCCCAAAACTTCCCAAGGAATGCTATTTGGCAAATGTCAGCATTATTTTTTTCTGCCTTTTGATTATTTTTGACCCCCTATATATATATATACGCAACTATCTATAAGTCTTGTCCCTTTCTTTTGCCAGCAAAAGAAACCACAGCTCCACTTCAAAAATTCAGTACATGTTTTCAGGGTGCCAATGTGATGCAACTACTGCAATGGTTCAAGTCAACAACTTTCCCTAAAGTGTTAATTAAATGTCACTGCCACTTCCCCAGACAAAAAAAAAACTAATAAAAGCTTCATGTAGATCCCTTTTAAAAATAGTTTTCCAGGTTTATACTAAATTCTTAATAGAGTTCTTATGCCATAAATTATCATACGAATGCCAAAAGCATATTGCAGGGCATGAGCACCCTAGACATCACTCTGACCATCAAAAAAAAAAATCCATCTGAGAGTGAGATGTGATTCATAACTGAAAGCTGCAAGACAAATCCAGAAAGAGCTCAAGATGTCCTACTAATAGTATAAAGTGATTGCAGTCCATTATGGAGAACCTCTGTTAATATTAAAGCTTTGATCTATGGCATGTTAATTCAATGAAAATACTTTTCAGCACTGTCACAACAGAAGAATGCCTGACAAATATATCAGCAAGATGTACTAAAAATTACATACAGTGTGTAGAAGGGAAGCAGAGACAGTGGTACTGAATGGCTTTATCAGCATTAGTTTGAGATAGCAATCTTCTCTGCTTCCAATAGCTAGCATCTGAATGTATACTATGGCACTGGATCAGAAACTTCAGCGAGGCTTCAGTATCCCCCACTGCAAGCATACTCAAGCTAAGGAATCTAGTTTACAGGTCACTTACATAAGATAAGGGCAAAAGCTAAAAAATGAAATTGCACCAAAAAGCTAATTATCGGTGTCTGACAGTCATATAAAAAAGGTGTCTTGAAAAAGCTCCCACTGGCACATTTCACCAAGGGAATAAGGAAATAGATACATTCACCATGTCAAGAGCTTCAAATTAGGAGAAACTGCAACCTCTCCTGTAGGACAGGTATCTGGAGAATAAGGTCAAAGTTCCAAATGATTTTGGCAAGTTGAAGACATGTCCTGCAAGGAACAAAGCATTCAGCAAAAGTTCAGCTGAGGAGAACAATAAATCTGGAGAAGACAAATGCACAAGTACCAAGTAGGAAAAACTCAGCTGTCACTGCAGTTTTGCAGTAAGCATTATCTGAATGCAAATCAGGAATGTGGCGCTGCTTAAAAAAAAAAGACAAACCTTATTTGTGGATTTAGTCACAATGCAATTTGTGATGACTGGAATCAAATCTGTCAACTTTACTTTCTACTCATGGGCTTCTTCATCCAAAAACAAGGTCTATACAACTAGATCTCCTGGGGAAAAGCACAAGGAATTAAGATTTTTATAATCTGACAACAAATTATTTTGGAAACACATGTCCATTTGTGTCCTCCTCATAAAAAGTCATCAGCTCCTTCCCCATGGCAGAGCTGTTTCCCCATGTCAGTATACAAAAGCAGGACAAGAATCATCATTTTAATCTGCAGCAAAAAAACCCTAGAATTAATACCAAGAAAATCTTTCTGATTTTGGTAATTAAACACTGAAACATGGCAAACTAGAGGAATTTACTCACCTGTAGGTTCTTAAAAACAGTGGAGCAGTGAGATCCTGAGACAGTCTCATTATATTTCCTTCAGCCAAAGTACAAGGGGTTAAGCTTGATAATACCCATGTCCATTTCAAATCTGAACTCTCAGCCCTGCAGACCAGCCTGGAAAACAGACTTCGGGCACATGCTTGAGATCAGCTAAATTTCTGACATTCTTTTATTGCAGCAAACACACACACACTAGAAAGTACTTTCTAGTAAGACCATACCGGTTTTACAGCTGGCTAACACTGCTCATAGATGTGCACATTATGAATAATGAAACTCTTAGCAATTATTTTTTAATGTGCTGCCAAGACTTATTTATTTTTATGAATGTAAACACACAATAAACGAAAAGACATAAATGAGAGAAGTAAAAGTGATATGCCCTGGATGCAGATTTTATTGATACGTGTGAAGCTGTTTCTTTCCAAAGTACAACACAAAAAATAACAGGGAACTCTTCAGTGATGTGTAGTTCTGGATATTTCTAAAATGAAACATCATACTATATAATAAACTATGTTATATTGTATAAAACAAGATAACCATCTTACTTTTGAAAAACAAAGCATAAAACTCAGAGTGTTAAAAATAACTCCAGCTTTCGCCTGCTTTCCTTTAAATACAAAACAAGCGAAGAAACTAGTTTGCCTCTGCACGGTCATTTCCACTGTCATTCCCAATCGCATTTAGATATGCCATCAGTATACTCTGAAAATTGGGCTGCCAGGTTTTAATTTTGAGACATACTTCTCTCTTTTTCCTTTTTTTTTTCTTTTCCCTTTTTTTCTCTTTCTTTTTACATACAAATATATCAAGAGTTTTAAAACATGTCAAAACCTTCACATTTGGCTTATCAAAGTGACACTAAGAAGACAGTCAACTGATGAAATAATTTGCTCCTTATCAGTTTAAAAAATAAAAGGCATCACAGATATAGAAAAAAGACCATTTTGCTGTCTGCCAAGCCCTATGACTTCGATGAATATAGTTTTTTTGACATTGAATAGTTTATTTTCATAAATTATTCCTGACTGAATGTAGACTTATCTAAGTGACAGAACGTATACTCACGAGAAAACACAAGGGATCAATTTATTGCTCTCTTTGAGCTTCTATTGCTAGCTCTCTGCTACCTTTGCAGCTGCTGCTGTCTTCACAGTTAATATAGCTGTTTTGCATCAAAAGCCATGTATTAATATAGTACAAAGTCGAAGCAGAGGGAACTGCTTTTGTTCTTATTTAATACTCAAGAATCTGAACTACTTAGTCACAACACCAAGTTAATGTTATTTAGTTTATTAGTAATTAGTCATTATGTTCAAGGCCGGGTTGGACAGAGCCTTTCGTGGCACGGTTTAGTGTGAGGTGTCCCTGCCCATGGCAAGGGGGTTGGAACTAGATGATCTTAAGGTCCTTTCCAGCCCTAACTATTCGATGATTCTGTATAGAACTTATTAATTCTATAAAAGCTCTCAGATTTTACCTTCTAAGTTAAAAAATACTTCAGTAGCCACCACTGTAATGCAGCACTGCTTTAATTTTAAAGAGGCCATCTTTATGTAAGAAAATCTTATATACTTTTCCATGTTTTGTTTTACATGAGTAACTTTTTGACAACCACAGCAAAATGTATGTGGTTTATATATAAATATATAAATAATTAATTATATTATTAATTAATTTATTATTATTTATATAATAATATATTTTATTAATTATTAATTATTAATTAATTAATTATATATTTTATTAATTATTATTAATAATTATATTATTATATATAATTATATATAATTATATATATTATATATTATATATATAATATATAATATATATATTTTTATATATATATATAATATTATATATATTATATATATAATATATAATATTATATATATATTATATATATAATTATATAATAATATATAATTATATATAATTATATAATTATATATATAATTATATATATATATTATATTATATATAATAATATATTATTATATATAATAATATAATTAATTATATTATTAATATAATAAATATATATATTTATATATATAAATATATACTATATATACATATAAATGTATATAGTTTATATACTATAAAGTACCATTCTTCATAAACCACTCCTTGACATTATCAGTCTTTGATCCTGATAAGAGACTGTTACTTCATACAATTCATTAGGTAAAACAGGATTTCACAGTCTCAACATACTTTACCTACAAAGAAGATGAATGAAAAGAAGTACTGAAAGGAACACAACGTGTCCCTCCTCAGATCATCTCTTTAGTCTGCTTTCATACTATTCAGAGCATAATAAAGAAATGATTCTCCAAATAGATCATACTACAAACTCATTCTATTAAAAAATGTATGGCAGTGATGCAGTGAAAAAGTTTAACATGTACAAACCAGTGTAAACCAGCTGCAGCAGGAACATCAAGGGGCATCACACAACATGTGATGCATTAACCAATTTAAAATATAAAAAAAAAAACTGTACAAGCCCAAAAGTTATGCATAAATTATCAGCATTTATTGACAAGAATTCATATTTACGTGGTCGTATTTTTCAAATACATTGTCGTGGTTTAAGCCTCTACAACTCACGCAGTCGCTCTCTCACTCACTCCCTCCTCTTTCTTTCCCCCACTCCTGGGTGCATGGGGAGGAGAATCGAAAGAACGCAAATCCCACAGGTTGACATCAGAACAGTTTAGTAACTAAAGTATAACACAAGACCACTACTGCTACCACCAATAATAATAATGACAAGGCATACACAAGGAAAGAATACAGTCGCTCACCACCTGTACCCAGCCCCACCAAGCAGTGCATCCCCACCCTTCCGGGTCTCTGCCATCTGTTTTTACATCCTGGGCATGACGTGCTGTGGCATGGAATACCTCTTTGGTCAGTTTGGATCAGGTGTCCTGTCTCTGCTTCCTCCTGGCTTCCCCTCCTCCCTGGCAGAGCATGAGTCTCAGAAAGTCCTTGGTCAGACCAAAACATTACCAAGCAGTAACTGAAAACACTGATGTTATCAGCACTGTTCCCAGGCCAAAAGTCAAAACACAGCGCCGCACCAGCTACCAAGAAGGAGAAAAATGACTGCTACTGCTGAACCCATGACATACATTAGTATGAACATTTGCTTACACTTGATACTTGAAATCCATTATCAATAATTCTTTATTATTCAGATGTGCATGCTTACACTGATCTGCAGAAATTCCAGACACAGATTTTTCTGATGTGTGAAGACTAAGGACTAATCATGAGGAATAAGACTGGAGTAAGAGATAGCAATAAACTCTTGTTATGACAGTTGCCTTTTATTTTTTTCTTCATTAGACTTTCATCATCCATGTCAGGCAGTTCTACACAATTTTCTATTAAAAATTATCTCCATTAAAAGAGCATTCTGAAAATGTTATTGAAGGTAATCTGGAAATGACTGATGGGTTATCTCCTACCATATTAAAGAAATGACAACAGAACACTCTATGTATCATCAGCAGATTAGACTGTAAGTAGATAAGGATGACTTTCTAATCCATATGGTTAGATTTATGCCACTGATTTGAAAAAGTAAAATATCTTTCCTGAAAAAATTCCATTATTTATTGCTTAACGTCATGACGCTGCACAGACTGGGCTATGGGAGAAGATAGCAAATTACTTTTAAATGCTCTGATGCTTCTTAATGGAGACATGTTATTTTGCATTTTAAGAAATTACATATTTTGTGGGTTCTACCTTCTCACATTTGCAATATCTCTTCATTGTGTTGCTACTTAGGTAGACCAACTGTATTAGCAAACTCATTCTCCTGACATATCAAGTCACCAGCTATGTCACTTTAGAACTTTTCTCAAAGACTTCTTATTGTTGCTGCCCCAGTACCAAACATTATCCCACACAGAAACAGAGAAATTATGAACTCCTGTCTATAGTGTGTGCCAAAGGACCTCATAGTTACTATACTGCTGACTGCAAACACTCAAACTTTCTGCAGTCTACTTTTAATTACAAAGCTTGAAAGAAGTAATGGGGAATTTCAAGAAGGAACCCTTACTCTGAGGAAAGCCACCAAAGTTTAATTGTGTGAAGACTCTAAAATTACAGAGAAATGACAGAAAATGATGATGCTTCTTCCAGAAGAGTAAATCACATAATTTTTAAAAGCACAGCAGTTAGAACTATTTGCAGTGATAAAAGCTCAAATGTGTGGGTTTTAATGTTTTTCAGTTTTGGTGAAACTTTTTTCAATATTCCTACAAATGGACCATTATTGCAGTGAAAGTAAACCCACTTTACCATCAACTGCTTTAGTCCTTTTTGAATAAATGCTGGGGGGGACGACCACAATATATTTTCCACATAGGAACTCTGTTTGCTTTCTTTAAGTTTCTGTACTTACCCTCTCTGCTCTGGTTCTCGGCAAAGCAAGTCACTTTAATCCAAAAAACCCCTGCATTTCTACAAAATGAGGCAATCTCTGTACCAAACCCCACTGCCTCCCTTGCTCTGGTCCTCACATTCATCACATCTATTTCCAAGATGGATGAGTGAATTTATAAAACTGGAAACCTTAAAAAAAAATCTGTTCATTTTCTACTAAACCAGTTCCCTGATCCAACTCACCACACGACTACACAAAATCTGATGTTAGCATACAATAGCTAGTGTGAATAAATAAGCAAAAGGAAGGTGACACCGTTTCTGTCCATAGCAGAATTATTTCTTATACTACTTGCTAGTCTCTGTAATGGGCAGTCTAGTGGGACCCAGAGGAGCAAGCGCTGTAACATAAATGAGGTTTCCAAACTGAGTAGACTTTCTAAAAATTCCATAAAACCAAATCCTTAGTATTCTTGTTTGATATGATAAATATTTTATAGTAGCCACATAACTAAATCATGTAGTCTAAATTAGCAATATCACCCCTTTATAGCCACAAAACACATTTCTAGTCTCTAATTCAATATTCCTAAAACCTAGCTAAGCATTATTAAGATGAGAATTATATTTTGAGTGAGCCTGCGGGCGGAAGGCTGGGATTGACTTCTGCCCCTATCTTTCTGTACCACTTCTGTAGGCCACAGCTTACATCAAGCTGCAGAACTCCCCTGTTTGGGTGAAAGGATGAGAGGGCTCCCCTAGCCACTAAGAGACAGGGCTATTCAGAGATAATTAGAACCCCTTTAGCTTTGGTGTTTCTTTAGAGGTCTTTGGTGTTTTTAATGAAGACCTCAGGAAACAGAGGTTTTTTATTAAAATTAATCTGTGTCACAGTGCCAGAGAAACGAATAAACAGGTAACTTGTGAAGGAAGGGAATGTCTGTTAGCCTCCTAATAAGCAAGCCTTATAGCTGTCATTTAAACCACAGTTCTTTTAAAGACCCATGTCCTTAAAAGCTTTTATTATCGTTATTTTGAAATAGGCTTATTTACATGAACTTAGATATCTAACACCCTATTTTCACTCTTTAATTTACTTGATTTCTTTAAAATAGAAAGCTGTATTCATTTCCTTTTATACTGTCTCAATGAACAACTCATATAACTACCTAAATCTCTAACCCACATGACTTGTTCATTTTGTTTCATCATCTAGATACCAAAGCCACAGCCATTGCTTGCCACTTAATAAGGCCTGCTTGTAACAGTTGGCTTTCTAAAGGATCCAAAACCTATAAAAATAGTTCAGTGATAGTCATTAAAATATGCCCTGCAGATGGCTGCATAATTTGGGTTTCCATTTTGTTCTTCTGTTACATAACTTTTAAGTTGTTTACTTTTTCCCTCTTGAAATTTAAAAAACAAAATAAAAAATACATTCCCAATCTACTTTCAACAGCTGCATTTTCACATAATTTATTTTATGGGTTTATGATTTTAGAAACAGTTCAATTAAGAGACTCCAATATGCTTCTAAAGACTAATTTCGCTCAATCTGTGAATTAGATAGATATTTATAGTAATATTACAAAAAACAGACACAAAGAGGTTATGACTTGCCTGTTTATGACTCCCTGATACAACCACCAACAAAACCAAAGAATCTTTTCATTGTGATTTTAAAAAAAATTCCTATCACACATATATTCTACTCAATAATTTCAGGTCACTTAGATGTCCTCCCAAACAAACCACTACATTCTCCTCTTTATCAAAATTCACTTTGAGATATGCTTGCCACAGCACTTAGTATACGGCTTAAGCAAATTTTTAAAATACACATTATGCTCAAATTAGGACAATCAATTTATACTAACTCTTCTGCATGTTCAAAAAAGTACCAAAAACATATTGGGTTCAAGTCTGAATTTTATATCACACACGAAGTGCTGCAATTCACAATGAGCCAAAAACTTTTATGTGCACAGTTAATCTTGTGTCAGGCATGACATCTTATGAGAAGAAAAAACTTAAGCATCTTACATCTCAGCAGCAGAGACCTCACATATGGCTAGGGTTCTAGAAAGTCACTGCAACACAATTGGGTGAATTTTGAAAAACATGTTCTTCCCTTGTGCAGCCAAACTCAGCCTTGTTTTAAACTGTGCCCAAGTGCAAAGGAATGGATTGTTATGATATATGCATAAATTCTTAGTTTCATCCTGAAAATTTGGGTGGCTTCGTAATTTTATTATTTTTTTTTTTTAATTTAATCTATTGAACAACATTTGGGGCTACAAATAATTTTTCCATGTTTCTAATTCTAAGTGTCCAGCACTTCGGTGTGTTTTTCATTTTTGTTTCTGTTGTCTCTAGTTTGTACTAGCATTCAAAAAAAAACTATCTCAAGTACAGGGGAAGGATATCATTCTGGTTTAGAACTTTATCTTCAAAGACTCTCTCGGCCTAAGAGAAAGCACTAATAACTGGGGGATAAAAACCCGTTGAAGAGAAGTGTTTGGTCTTTTACAGTATGTAAAATCACAATTTCTCAATGATATATCAACTGTAAAGATGAATATGGAATTGAATTTGTTCTTTTGGGATAGGGTAGAAATTTAGAGTCTTTCTGTTCAAGTGACTTAACTAATTAGCAGGTATCTACTGTGATTTCATGGTATTTGGGATACGCAGTCATGTGTGTCATTCTCCCCATGCAACTTTCCTGTTCCTCTGCAAGGAAAAGTTTCTTCAATTAAACCTAATTTTACTTCTTTTTTTTCAGCTTCCTTCCTCCTCCTGCTCAGAAAAATAAAAAGTTGGGGTTTTTCAGAAATAGGCTTTGGTATGAACTTTCTTCTAAAATGTCATGGGCAATTCTTTCCTTGTTTTACTCCACAAGTTATTCAAGAAAACAGAGGAAGATTTTCACATCAAATTTCCAAGAACAGAGAGAGAGAATCAGAGTCATTAGCTCAAGCAGATAAAACCCTTGGAACACCAAGGTAGGGGTCAAGGTCACAGAGGCCTCTCTTGTATCTCCTGCTGAAAATATAACAGTTTCTGGTATATCATCTGCTTTCTCAGATCTCATCCATTTTATTTTATTTTCTTTCTTTCTTTTTTTTTTTTTCCCTTAATTTGGAACTGATCTTTTGATACTTGTGAAGCAAAGATATAAACAATATTGAAAACACTGCCAATAGCCATTTGCTATGCATCCACTAAGGAAGGAAGACTGAAACCACTGTTAAGAAGGAGGAATAACGCAGATTTGCTTTAATGAAAAAAATGAGGTTTAGAGATATTAAGCAGATTTAACCTGTGATTTTCCACAGTACGTGAGGATGCAGAAATGATGATATGCAGATATGCAGTCTAATGAATTAAGCTAGACCAAGATTCCAGAAATACTATTTTTACTTGGGCTTTCTTCAACTTTACAACTCAGTTTCTCTACCTTTTCCTAATGAAAAGAAACTACGGTTGAACTATTTGAAATGTCTACATCAAAAAAACACTGCAGAAGCCAGATATTTTATTTACTGTTTTTTACATTTTATTGAAGAGCTGTTCTGAATATAAATGTACCTGATGCTAAAGAAAAGGTCAGAAAACCGTTTGAAAATGGAATTCCTTTGTGGTTAATAGCACATTTTAGGCAGCAAAGCCACTAACTGTGTAAACAAAGAAGAAACACTCTGAAACCATTGTTTATCTTGAAACCAATGAAACATTCAGAAACTCCCCGTGTCAATACTTACACTAACTTTATTTGGGTTTAATTGAAGTTAAGTTTCTTTATCTGCTGTTTTGCCAATTTTCTTCATTACAATTTCCAGATATTCATCTGAGTACATGTTGGGTTTTTTTTCCAGTACAAACTAGCAAGAATAACTAAAACTATTTGTCTATGACTCGTCAGAACAAACTCTTAGAGAAAAACAGTCCTGAAATTTGACAGTACAGAATGGTAATTTCTAAAACACGTATCTCTGACCTCAGTTCAATATAGCTTTACAAGGTAATAATTCCTTTTTAATCTCTTCAATATACTAAATTCTACCTTCATTTTCATTTAATTTGCTTTGCTACACTATCATGTAAATACACGTATTCTTGAGGCACATTTAGAAACATATAACATGCAAGCTAAATTCAGTTACTAAGGTGCATGCAAATCCACAAACCATAATTCTATCAAGGATACATTGCATTTACATAAAAATAAAACCAAACTGAAAATGAATATCCCTTTTCAAATATCAAGATGCAACATGCTTGAAATAAAATGCTAAAAAAGTAGGTAGAAAATAAGCTTTTCCATTATAAACTACTGTTAGTGTCTATGGTCTCACTGCTAAGAGCAAGGATATTCTGCTCTGTGGCATATTCCCAAAAAATGATTCTCTAAAATATACAGCAAACCAATATCACTTTAATTATAGAAACTTAAAACTCTTTCAGGCTTAGGTAATTTACTTTAAAAGTATCCACTGTGATAAATATAACTCATTGCATGCTTTTCTTCTGACCTCCTTAAAATATTTTAAATAAAAACTACCTGCCAAAGTAAATCTAAATTCTTAAAATAGGTGTTGAGTGAACATATTGTAATTCAACCACCTCCCCAAGACTCCATTCAGCTGAACCGGCTGTAAAAAGTTAAATAAAAATAGTAGATGCAACTTCAGTATGACCCCACATCTTCTTCTAATTTATATAAAAAGAGGAGATGTTTATGTTTCTTCATCCACCAAAGTCTTTGTGATACAAGATCTCATTTCACCATGTTATCTGAATTATAGCAGCATTTCTCCCTGCTGGGCCTCTTGAGTGGAATAACAATGTCAGCATGAACTCTTTACTGAATTTAGCTTTCTGGTCGTGTTATCACAAATTGGTTTGAGTACACAGGCTGCAAAAATGGAGAATGACAATTTAAATAATCCACAAGGGAGAAGAAAGCTTTAATAGCTTCTTGCCTGTCAACTGGTTATTATAAGATAATGACAAACAGCATTACACTGGTAACTTTTTTAGACATTTGAACCCTGCTTTAGAACAGATTAACTCCAGATCATATTTAAAAAGTCAGAGGGCTTAGAAGATGAAAAATCATACTGGCAAGTTCACCTATTTTAGAAGATTATTATTGCTATGAAAAATGAAACTTAATGATAGTCAAAGACTTAAAGACCAAGAAATTCAAAGACTGCAAATCTGGAACTACACTCATGTAACTGTCTAGTGGTGTACCTATTTATTCCAGTGCTAAAAATAAGGCAGTTATTATATTTTTTTTTGCAAAATGTCTGCTTAGAAAAAGCTATATCCCAAGCAGGCAACTCAGATTTTCTGACTTCTGACCTTCAATTTCCACATTATGAGGAAGAAATAAAAATGAACAGTATAGTAAGTACATCAGAAATTCTGCACCAGGAAAACTGTATTATAAAAGTGTACTATTTTTTCCTTTTAAAATTATAATCTTTCCTTTTTTTTTTTTTTTTTTTTCTGCAGCATTTATGGAATATGGGCTCCCTCCAGTGGCAAATTTAACATTCAAAACTCTTCACACTTGCTTATGTACTTAATTGTATAGCCTAATAAACAAATAACAGCCACACACATTTAAGGCAAGGAAATTAAGCCCCTTTGGGAATGGGATTTTTATTTATGCTTTTTTTTTCCCTTTCCAATTATATCAGATATCGATAACATTTTTAATGACTTTATTAAATGCCACACAAAATCTACAGGTTGCAAATGAAACTTCAACATTTTAAGTTTCAAAACAAACTGTTTCCTCCAAAGACCTCAGGTTTTTAAGTCAAACTAGACCTTTGAAAGAAAAACTTACATGATTTGGGAAATTTATATACCCTATATTTCACCAGTTTGTTGGGTTTTGTTTTGGATTTTTTGGGTTTGTTTGGGTTTTTTTGGTTTTGTTTTTTTTTTAATTCTCTGTAGTGTCAAAGCCTGCAAAGTATGATTGGCATCTCAGAAGAATGCATTACAAATCGATAAAATTAATTTTTTAGGGAAGAGGAAGACATATCTTCCAATTTTGGCCAAGATTTGCTCTGCTCCTGCCCAACCCAGAATGCAAGATACAGTTTCATTCTTTAAGCTGTATCAGTTCAAGACACTGTGACTAATTCAGACTAGAGTTATTGGCTTTGTCTCATTCCAGAGACAATACAGCTTACAAGGAAGCTGCTAACTTTGTTACGTCTACTTTTACCTCCCAATTTGCTCACTATGAAATACTTCTACAAACTTCACTGCAGCATGACTACAGTTTGCTTTTCATTTTATTCTCTCTGCTATACACTGTTGCTTACCTAGCAAAGAGAGTGACAGACAAGCCCGCTTGGTAAACATCTGCTTGGAACCACGAAGTTGCTAAGCCACAAACTAGCAAACCACACATACTTAACTTTAAATATCTTGCTTAGCTTGCTTTTGTGGAACTACTTTGTGCTTGGAGATAACCTCTGCTCAGAAGAACTACTAGATTCTGATGCTCATTATCCGAGTTAGACTAAATGCCCTTTGAAGGTGCTTTCCAACCCAAACTATTCTACGAGCAGGGAGGTTGGAACTAGATGATCTTGACGTCCTTTTCAACCCTAACTATCCTATGATTCTATGATTATAAAAATAAAGGACAGATAGTCATTACAACTCATGGTAAGACTCCAATGTAAGTGAAATCAGTAAGTCTAAGCCATAAAAAGTAATGCTAGCCTGTTACAATTATGTTGGCTCTCCAAGCAGTTCTCTCCTTTGAGAGGACATTGCATGGAAGTTTTACTTTTTACACAAGGAAATAGGAAGCTCGAATGCACAGCCTGCTTTAATTTTGTAGTCTATACTATGCCTACTATGAAGCAAAATGCTGATTCAAGTGCCAGCATTCCAGATGATAAGATCTGAAATGACCCAGTGGAAGAAGCAATTACATTTAATCAGTTTTGTTGGTTCGATTGTTTTGCTTGGCTGTTTTTTTCCCTGTAAAAACAAACAGTAATATATTTAACTTCTGTTCTGCAAAAAGTTAAAAAAGAAAAGAAAAATGCAATTTATCCTCTCTCCATGAAACCACCAGCTTGAAAAAAATATTAAAAAAAATAATCATGGCCACAGTGCCATCGTGTAATATCTGTAGAACAGACTCATGAGAAAAGAATCACCTCAATATACACAAGTAAAGAACATCACATATAGAGCTAATCTGGCTGAAATCTCAAGAATCATAAATTCAAGCACTCTAGCATTCCTTGGGAAATAATGTCACCTGAATTGTGACTTGGATGGCTCTATTGGATTATTTGAAACAATTAAGCTATCTTCTAAGAGAGAAAAGGACATAAATTGGCATTTGCTGCTCATAAAGAATATGTGTATTCTATTTGTGCAGTTGTCTCAATTTTATAAATAGGTATGCTCAAGGAAACAATGTTAATGGCATCATATTTCAACACAACCTACTGCATCAATTTCTCTGATCTATCAGTATATGATGCATGTTTTGAAATAGAACAGAACCTCTCATTTATTCACAACTCCCATTTCCTATCAGTTACTTTTACAAAATATAATTTTCATACCTTCAGTATCACTCCAATGAAGTTTTTTCTACTTTAATTCACAGATATAGATGGCTCAGAGAGATGAATTTGTGGGCATCCTAACAGAGAACATGAAACCACACATGGATGGGAGGGATCTCAGAGGCCCTGTAACCACTGTTTCATTGACCTTAAATTGGTATGTGTGACTTGGGAGTGTTAGCAGTTTGGTAACAGGCATCCGAGGCACAGGCACAGCTGTTTCAAGCTATCCATATGTACTGAATGAATATATCATGCAACCAGCAGGAACCCCTTTTATGCCCCCCTCTTTCAGTAGAATTCCTTCTTGGCCTTTGCCCAGCCAGATATGTCCAGTAAGCAACTCATCAGCCTTTGAAGTCAATGCTAAAATATCACTTTCTTCAACAAGAAAGGACACAGATACGAGAGCTGGCATTTATTGGACCAGTCTCTCAAACTGTCACAAAGGTAGAGCTGACCCCAGATATCAGCAGCAAATACAATTGCTGAATAATCCCTTCCATACAAAGTAAGATCTCAAAATGTTTTTAACAGATAGTTCCAAGTTACCAGATGCATGATGCACAATCAAGAAGAAAGATGAAGGCCTTTGGAAACTTTGGGAGATTGACTGAGATAAGGTACCATGAGTGTTGCTCTGCACACCTTTGGAGGATTTTATACCAAGAACTAACAGAAGACACACAGTGATGTTTCTCCTGCGTATAACAGACAAGGCACAGGAGATTAAAGAGTAGCAAGGGCCATCAATACAGCAATCCCGAACAGCACCAGAAGCCTAGAGAACAAAGGCACAGGAAGACGCCAGACGCCCGCCCCTAGACTACAAATCACAAATGGTCCGCTAAGGATCACTGAAAGAATGAAGCCTTGGCAGTTGGCTAGAACTGGGTTTAGGACAGTAAAAAGAGAACAAAGAATTTGCATATGACATATGTAAAATATCCACACACTCTGAAAATAACAAGATGTAAGACAGTCACAGACTGTAGAAGAATAAGAACAAAGGAAAAACAGGGAGGATTGGCTCCAACCTTATCTCCTCCAGTAAAAACACATTTGATTTATCTGTGTCTGTCTTCCCTCACCTGCAGAGGACACACTCTACTTTTTCATTTCCCATTTACCACACTGTCACTGAAGCTCTATGGCCACCATTAAAGTACTCTTTCTGATCTAGTATTAAGTAAATAAGAATGCTAAAAAGTAGTGTGCATGCAAGTATTTCTTTTGCTGCAGCCTTCCCACGATACCTTGAATGAGTTCCCAATACCAAGTCAAACTAAACTTCAGCACAATACAAGATTTAATAAGAGCACAAATGCATTAATTCACTTCTGAAATACTTGGTACTAACATCAGACTTTTCCTTGTCTGCTTAGCTCCCTTTGCTAGGGGTGACATACCATCTATCACTTTAAATCTCACCCCGCTGCTGGGACTCCATTAACGCACCCTTGAAAGAAGGACTGGTATAAAGGGGTCTTGCATTTAGGAAATAACCTCCTTTAAGTCCACTTCCAATTTCTTTGTAACATGGCCTGAATGCTTAGTGCTTTAATGGCCCAGGATATGGAGTGCTGAAATGGGATTACATTTCTTGCAATTTTCTATTACTTTTCTGTAGCTTGGTCAGAAGGCTTAAACAGGAAGAAAGCAGTGATGATATACAGCTGTAACAGCCAGTGAGGTAATGTGACCAGAAATAAAATAAATAAATAAATAAATAAATCACTGATTCTTAGGAAAGAAAGGGGGAAACAGTCTAAGAGATACATCTACCTGTGTCATTTGCTACAGAAAATCAGTGAGTGAAGTAATGTAAAATATTAAAAGGCTACAGCACTTTAAGGTTTCTAACATTATTTGTTGTATACGATAAAATGATGTGATAAATGCACAATCTATCCTTCAGAACAAAATACAATGTTTCATTTGCACAAATCCTGAATTAATTTCTTTTTTCTTCTTTGAGGTTGTTTGAGATGGGGTTGGGGGTTTGCTATTTGTTTGTTTTTTTTATCAATGGATGCCAAACTGGATGAACTCTGTGCCAAAATTCAGTTTTACCTGTATGAAGTACCTTCATTAATATGCATGAATTCTTGAATTGCTTCATTTACATCCCAAAATGCAGTGAACAAGAACTCAGATACGCAGATGTTACTTAGCATACCAATGGCTTAAGCTCTCCTCTAAGTGGAAGACTAGATTGACTGTGATCATTAAAGTTGAAGGACCGACTGTGAGAACGAAAACCTTAAGTCCACTGTAGGAGAGAATCTGGTTCGAGACCATCTTAAGAACCTGAACATATACAAGTCCATGGGACCAGATGAAATCCATCTGCAGGTCCTGAAGGAGCTGGCAAATGAAGTTGCTAAGTAACTGCTCATCATATTTGAAACATAATGGCAGTCAGGTGAAGTTCCCGACAACTGGAAAAAGGGAAATACAACCTCCATTTTCAAGAAGGGCAAAATGGGTGATCCAGGGAACTACAGACCAGTCAGTCTCGCGTCTGTGCCTGGCAAAATCTTGGAGCAGATTCTCCTGGAAGGCATGCTAAGGCACATGAAAAACAACAAGGTGCTTGGTGACAGCCAGCATGGCTTCACTAAGGGGAAATCCTGCCTGGCCAATTTTGTGGCCTTCTATGATGGGGCTACCTAACTGATAGACAGGCGTAGAGCCATTGACATCATCTACCTGGACTTGTACAAAGCGTTCAACACTGTCCCACATGGCATCCTTGTCTCTAAATTGGAGAGACATCAATTTGATAGGTGGACCACTTGGTGGATAAAGAACCGGCTGGATGGACAAATCCCGTTCAACATCTCTGTCTGTGACATGGACAGTGGGATCGAGTGTGCCCTCAGCAAGTTTGCCAATGACACCAAGCTGTGTAGCTCGGTTGATAAGCTGGAGGGAAAGAATGCCATCCAGAGGGACCTTGACACGCTTGTGAGGTGGGCTGATGACAACCTGATGAAGTTTAACCACGACAAGCATGAGGTCCTACACGTGGGTGTGAGCAACCCCAGGCACAGCTACAGGTTGGGCAGAGAAGAGATTCAGAGCAGCCCTGTAGAGAAGGACTTGGGGGTGTTGGTTGATGAGAAAAGGAACATAAGCAGGCTACAGTGCTCGCTTGCAGCCCAGAAAGCCAAGCATATCCTGGGCTGCATCAAAAGGAGCATGACCAGCAGTTTGAGGGAGGTGATCCTGCCCCTCTACTCTGCTCTTGTGAGACCTCACTTGGAGTACAGTGTGCAGTTCTGGTGTCCTCAACATAAAAAGGACATGGAAGTGCTGGAACAAGTCCAGAGGAGGGCCACGAGGATGATCAGGGGACTGGAGCACCTCCCATCTGAAGATAGGCTGAGAAAGTTGGGGCTGTTCAGCCTGGAGAAGAGAAAGATGTGCGGAGACCTCATAGCAGCCTTCCAGTATCTCAAGGGGGCCTTATAAGGATGCTGAGAAGGGACTCTTCTTGAGGGACTGTAGTGACAGGACAAGGTGGAACATGTTTAAACTTAAACAGGGGAAGTTTAGATTGGATCTGAGGAAGAAATTCTTTACTGTAAGGGTGGTGAGGCACTGGAATGGGTTGCCCAGGGAAACTGTGAATGCTCCATTCCTGGCGCTGCTAAAACCATGTTTGGGTGGCATGGTTTAGTGTGAGGTGTCCCTGCCCCTGTCAGGGGGTTGGAACTAGATGATCTTAAGGTCCTTTCCAACCCTGACTATTCTATGATTCTATGATTTTCTCCTCAACAGGAGTACAGTACACAAATACTCAAACCAATGGGTTAAGAGAAGTTTTGGTGTACAGTAATGTTAATTGCCATCCTCAATAATAATTACAGAGGTTGTGGCATTTTTCATTCATGAGTTGCAATCAAAAATTAAAAACTTCTTCTTATGTCACAGAAGCAATGAAAGAAATCCAAAGAATTGCAAACTGTATAAATTTTTGGTTGTTCAAGTAAAATTTTTGAAGACAAAATACAATTTTGTTCTTCTTTCTTCACACTGAAACAACTGAAATACTGTAGTAATCAGTGCCTGCTGGATCAGAGAGACCAGGAATCTCTACAGACCATTAACTACTGTTATCACTGAAGGAAATCTTATTCAAATCAAATTAGCATTTAAGTATCATAGACATAGTGGATTGGCTTTAGAACTGGGATTACAGGTGCTCTATTACAATAGTGACTGGTATTAGAAAGACATAAAACATATCAGACCTTGCAGGGGTAGAGGCAGAGAAACTCTTAGGTGGTGGATTCTCACTACATGTAGGTAAGATAGGTATCTAGGTGCTCTGTGACTGTGGGAACTTAGGGAACAGAGCAGGGAAACAGTCTAAATTAATTTATTCTGCTTGTGCTCTACCTAGCCAGAAGCTGTATGACTGCAATAGCACCTGATTCAGTACATCCCGCCTATCACCTTGGGTTTTACTTTTATGGAAGTTATGACTAGGTGACTTCTGGCTGACTCTAAAAATAGTCAGAACAATTTTCTATCTATCTGCACTCAAAAACATCACAAACGCATACTACTCAATGCCCAAAGCTTTGAGAACTCAGCAATTCATACAAGGAGGTTGCATCCAAAAGCCTGACAATTTGATGAAACTTCACTTTCTTTCAGTATATGGCACAGAACAGAGCCACATTAATATTAATGTAGCAGTCCATAAATTAAGAGTAAGATGAAATAAAGCTATAGCAGTTAAAGAAAGAATATAGGTCACTTACACTCCTGTGGTTTTACCATCCCATCGTTACCATCTCTTGACTGGTTATGACATAAAATTAAACAACTCACAAATGTCAGACAAATAAAGCATTCATTAAATGGTATTAATTTTATTGTGATAAAAATCAACTGAATAAAAGACATAGAATTTTGAGCACAGAAGAAATATTATGTAACAGATTTAGCATCAGGTTCTGCAGATTTAAGAAATGCAAATAACTAAGTCAATGCTTCTACCATTCTTAATTTCAAATGTTATAATCCTGAAACAGCAGAAAATTAATCAGTCCTAATAATGTATATTCCATTTCAATAGTTTATGAACTATCTAGTGAGACGTGTGCCACATCACATATTCTATTTTTGAATGTAAATCAATAGGTCTTCATATTTTTCATCTTTACGGAACGCAAGGGGCATTGGTATTCCATGAAAGCCACCTATCAACCCAAGTTAAAACCTCAAATGTTTGTCTTTCTGCATAGAGATTAGAACTCTTACTTCATGAGGATTAATAATTTACGTTGTTTTTTTTTCTTTGATCACAATGTAAATTCATTGTAGCCTCATACCTCATAATGACCCATCTGTTAAGTTTTTCCCTTCAGTAGGTGTTAAAATTAGGACAGGATTTGATGGCCAGCTATTTTTATTCACAACCACATTAATGCAAGTCCTAAACTAATCAATTTGCATTATGTAGCCGTTCATGCAGTTTGCACAGATTTACAGCTTGGTTGCTTTATCTAGTCTCATGTCTGTGAAACAGCTGTTAGTCATTTAGTTAATCTAATTCTAATCCCCAGGGGGCTTCTGCTTTGGCCACTGAAAGACAGGTACAGGGACCTGCTTCCTATCTGAAGTATCTTATGCCACTCCTATTTATTTTTTTTCCTTATGATTCTGGATCCAAAATTTTTTGTGAAAATGTTCATTAGAAATATCGGAATAATCAGAGAGTAACAGTTGTTGGCTACAGTTTGCTTCTAATTTTAATTTTCTCATGGGTCTGTTTAACATGCCTTGTATCTTTTAAGCCTATCACACTGATTTCAAGGGATACTAAGCAAAGATTTTTTTTTTATACATTCAGTCTACACAAAGCTATAAACCATTTCTCTGCAGCAGTTTTGTTTCCTCTGCCACTTAATTTTTTTCTCTTATCTTTTTTATGATACTTAAAGAAATAAGGGGAAAAGATTAAACCTTTCCTTGTTTGACTATGTTTCTGCCAACAGATCATATCTGTAAAAGACCGTTGAGCTTTCTCATTAAAATTCACAGTCCCTAGATGACTAAACTTAATTGGCGAGAAGTCAAGAAACATAGTTGTTTAAATTACGAACATTTCTAAAACCAGTGTATTATGATGAAAGTCGTCTATTTATATTATGCCATTTCATTATAATCGTAGTTTCAATGGCTATTTTATCTTGCTGTTAAAAAGGCAGTAAAGTGAAAGGCTGGCAAAAATGAAACAGCTTAATCTGCTGAATACCAACTATCTTCAAAGAGAATTTATTTTTACATAGAAAGTAAATTTAGATTTTAAAAGTTAAATGCCTTTTTTCCTAACACTATTTATATACTGGAGTACACAGCTGCTTGACAGCTAATAAACAAGCTTATATTTAAACAAGAAACAAAGATAAAGAGCTAGCTATCTAATAATCGATAGAAAGTCTGCCTCTGAGCTTCACCAAACAGCTTGCTTTAATAATGAAATCACAAACTATAAATGATAAAGATTGCAGGCTGGCAAAACATTGTGCTCCCATTTAAATTAATGGCAAACTCTCCACACCATCTCTTGCCCCATATAGCTAGGCCATAGCCTGGTCTTAACCAAATCACACTCTTATGGAATAGCTTCCTTGAGCTGACCTCTCACATATATTCTTTGTAATCTAATGAGCCTACTAAGGATTGACAGTAGTCTCTCACTAACACTCTATACACCCTTCCTAAGACTTGTTCACCTCTGGGCAAAAATTTACTGAAGAGTGGGTACAGAAAGGGTAATATCACCACCCTTGTGTCATTAGTGTAGGTCAGCAAGTCATGTCTTCATTGTGACATGAGGCTGAGTACCCACTGGCACCCAGCTGCATGGGGGCAGCAACACATCTGTGCTGATTTGACCCTTGGAAAGAGGATGGGGAAAAAGCAGGGAATGAATCAGGTAGTTCAAGCACTGGCTTCACCCTTCACCTGCCTTCAGGGACATGTTCTTTCTGTTTACTTTCAGTTCCAGTTTGTCAGGGAACCAGACTCTGATGTGGAGGGCAGTAGTAGCCTAGAACAAAGTTTGCCTCACACAGTCTAACCCATGTTTTTTTCTTCTACCAATCTAGACAAAGTTTTCTTCGTACTTCAGATGCAGGTGAGGAAAAAGAACTGACGTGAAGTTAGTTATTAAACAAGCGTCTGGATGCACTTACTCATTGTTCGCAAGATGATGTCAGAAGTCATACTCTGTATGTCCCACATGTATCAGCTTCAGAGATTAACAATTGCCTAGGATTTTGGTAGGACTGTTAAATTTTCCTCTGCTATCAGTAAGAACTTCTCACACCTATGAATATCTACACTGTTTCTCCAACACTGGATGTATGTACCTCTGGACGATGCCAGTCTAATGTATTTCCTGGTAAGACACAGGGCAAGCTAAGGCAACATATGTTCCTTCTGTCCTGCTAGTATTTACTAACCAGATGGCATTAAAAGAATGCAAGTGATGTTCTCTGTTCATCCATATGTCCTGAAATTCTCACATCTTAAGACAAATACACTTTCTACCTATATACATTAGGATTCAGTGAAATACAAGGTGGCTGTGGCAAAATAACAGTAAGATCAGGTACACACCACATAAGCAAGAACTTACACAGAAAAGTGAATAAAGCTTCCCACCCTATCCTTGATTCATTTCCTTGCAATTTGCAGTACAGCTGCTTTGTAGCATTACTTAGGGTTCCAAGATCAGCTGGATATTGTTGGTACTAGACTGTTATATACCAGTTTACTCTGCTGCATTTATTCAGGAAAAGACAAAATTAAGTAAAGCCACCAAAACGACTTTCAGAGTAAGCCACCATGATTATTATTTCAACCACTTAAAATATTTCATTAGAGTTTTAGTCCCCTTTTTATACTTTTCAAAAACTTGAATTAGGAGACAGGGATATTAATGCAAAAACTGTAATTTTATTTTCAAAAATGGACATATGGGTTTCATTCTGCTGAGCTTTAATCCCTGACCTTCATATCTGTTAAACAGTACAGAAAGCATATCCTTCTCCCAAGGATAGTATCTTCCACGGAAAGATTAACTCATTCAGATTTGGATTTAGAAATAAAATCATTTATCCATAATAAAGTTATTTACATCAATCAAATTTGTAACTCAACAGCTAACTAAGGACAGAGATCGACAAATAACTGGATTATGTTTCTATATTCAGTTTAGACTGTATTAGGAAAAATTCCTTCACGTAAAGTGTAGTCAGGCACTGCAACAGGCTCCCCAGGGAAGTGGTGGAATCACTGTTCCTGGAAACCTTCAAATTTTGCTGGTTCTAATCTTTATTCTTTGACTAAACAAACACACAAACAAAGAAAAGACTTGAGGAGCTACGTTTTCACACCCATAAGGTGCAATTCTCTCTAAATTTTCTCCTGTTCAGCTGATCTTGTACTCTTTAGGAATAATAAAAGATTATCTTTATGGATAATAAAAGATTTTATGGAAAATAAGCATATCTTTATCTAGAATGTTTTTTAATTTCTGGTTTCTATAATGTTTACAGATTGCCAAGTTTTATTCAGTCACGGAAAAAGCTAGGAATTCAGATTATAGCTGTTTGCCCCCATTTGAATGGCTACAGTTGACATACGTGCATCTTGTATGATTAAATTTTCACAAACACTTTTTTTACCAATGACAATTACTATTACCATTACAAAGTCTTTGTTATTTAACTACTGCTCAGTATTTCATAGGAAATTAATTTGATGGTTTTATTTGGGTATCCATTGTACAAACAACCACATTATATCTAAACCAAATCAAACAACACCCTGTATGCTAGCAATAACTAGGAACAATTAAGAGATGAATACTAAATAGTTCACACCTCTTGTGACAGCTTTACCTGCTCTACAAAAAAACTTCTCCTGTAGTATCAACAATTAACACGGATCATTTTGAAAACATAAAAGACAAACTTCCATATGCACAAGGACAGTTCAAGTGCAGGGAACATTACATTTCAGTATGCTGGAGTACACTTAGAGCCTGTGACAAATGGAATACAGTTTTCCTGGCTGCTCAATGATTAAATCAGGAACCAGATTTTCAGACACATTAGCAGGTCATACAGGAGTTTCATACTGGTAGATTGAAAGCAAAATTTTAAAATTGCATTTTAATTTTAATAGGTGCTCCAAAATGCAAATACTGTAGAATTAACAAAAGGAACTAAGTTACATGCCTGACAAACTGAAAGGCAACTTCTGTACAGGTAAAGCAGCTAAGTGTCCTTTGTAACCCATAGGTAGCTATTTGGATTTCTGGGTACCCAAATACCTTCTGAAACCTGGCTTTCAGTGCGTTGTAGTCTTTCAGAAAATTAAGAAGAGTGCAATTTTGAAAACTTTAGGGGTTTTTTTTGGTGTTTGTTTGTTTTGGTTTTTTGGGTTTTTCTTTTTGTTTGTTTTTTTTTTTTTTCTTCACCTTGCAAGACATTAAACTGACCTAATCTGAGAATTTCAATTCCCTGGGTATATGGTTCCCCTGTTGCTAATTTAGTACAACTTTTTCTAAAGGGTGTTTATGTGCAAAGGATACATTTGCCTCTTCTTTACCTTTAGCTCTCAGTGCAAGATTAGGACACATTTGCACTCTCACAACAAGGAGAGTATATGGGTTGAACAAATTAAGCACCAATACAAACTTGGCTTATTTATGATACAAGAAGATAGTAAGATATTTTAATCCTGAAATGAGGTAGCTCTGCTTTTGGAATATTCCACAGGGAAGTAGCTACCATGTATTATATTTATATGTGCACAGTAAGCATACTACTGCTGAAGATGTTCCAGTGTCATTGCTAGAAGTGATAATGATATATGATGATGTATCTGGGCTGACAGTTGAAGGAAAGAGACAAATATGCATCTGTAAAATATTCTCTGCATGCACAACCTAGAGCACTATATTTTATGTCAGTGCTTTGGCCTGAGCTGAATTAAGTATGATATAGAGCTAGTATTTTTTATACCTGACAGTTGAGTAGATTTGTATTTTGATCCTATAAGAAAACTGAGAGCTGTTATGCTGCTCACCAGGATCTTAAAAAAAACAGCTTATTTGCTAACGGCTAACATTAACCCTTAGGAATGAGTAAGTAATTTTAGAGTATATCTGGTGTTTTCAGCAAAAACTGTACCAGAAACTCTAACCACCCCGGACACCAAACCTTTCAAAACTTGTACAAATAATTAACTGTTTGGAAGAGTCCCCTTGCTTTGCCCTAGCAGAACTGTTCACAATATTTGCACCTAACAATTAATGTAACATGGGAGTGAGGATACAGTACATATCGTAAAGGAAAGGAAAAAAATATGGATTAAATATCATACACTATAAGAATACTTAAATTTCTACACACGTATTATAAGTGGCTCACATATTTTTGTACATTTAAATTGAAACAGATTTTGCCTTGATAGGGAAGGTGAGGGAAAGAGATTCAAGAACAATTTAAGTCAGATAGACATTAGATCAGAAGATCTGCAAAAACTATTTTAAGCTCATGTATGCAATCCTCAATGTATTTGAATTTGAAATAAAAATACTTCAGTGATGCAACTAGTTTACATGATTATCTAACGCTTATGCAAAATACGCAGCTCTACTTGAGGATGAAAAATAAGCTGGAAAATGTCAAGAAGGCAGCCTCTGTCAGATAATTGGAGGTCTGCTGCTTAACCAGCAGAATACAAAATTCAGGACACCAAATTAAAGCAAATCATATGCTTTCAAATTTGAAATGCTATTTAAGTTTTTAATGTAATCATAAGAGTAAAAGGAATACTTCTACTTCACTGGCAAAGTATATAGCTGCAAGTAATAAAAATAGAAATATTAACCACACATTTTAAAAATTAAATAAAAATATGGAAGCACAAGCCACTTTTTTCCATGAAAAGACAGACAGATTATCTTCTAGTACATAAATTGGCCTTCTTTCATAATACTCTCATGAAGAATGTTTCTACCCATATAAGTACTAGGAGTGCTAAGACAGCAATATAATCCTATTTTACAAAACACAGTAAAGAAGTTTATTTTGAGAAACTATTTTTTCAAACAAACTTCTTTTAAATTAGAAACATGTTTTTCTTGCATAAATGTTGATCAGTTTCATAAAGTTGGCATGAAGTTTTATGTGAATTAATGTTCTTTAAAGATGTGAAATTCAGAGTTACAAGAAATTTACAAACTCAATAATATCACAGTTCTACCAATATGATCTTCATTATGAATTACAGTGATAGTTTTATAGTAGCAGAAATGAGAAAGTGATTGACTCAACAGGCAAAGTTGATACAGATAAAGGGAAATGTCCACACTTCATGCTGTGTTCCAGAGAAACTGAAGATTTTATGTCATGGCTTTCTTCACAGTAAGTTTCAACAGAGCTCTTCTAGTCAAGATAAGAAACAACAGATTTTGAAGGAGAAAAAAAAATACAAAAAAAACCCCCAACACTACCTCTTTCTTGGAGGGATAATCTTCCATATCCATAAGCTTCCATAACTTTAATTGTGACTGCTTCTTGGTATTTCTAAGCTTTATAGTTTATTACCTTTTTTCCTGAATAGTGTAATAGGATAATGTCTACAAGCTGAAAGGCATGATCTTTATACTATAAAGGATCACATAAGCAGATCAACTCAAAAAGTGACATAGGAATTTGTGATTCATATTCGAAGAAAAATATCACAGCTGTTCCAGGTCTGGGTGTCCTTATGGTAGCTACAAAAAGGGGTTTTCAATTTTTAAATGTTTTATTCAGAAGATAGTGATATTTTATTTGTGAGGAGTTTCCCCAAGCTAGTAACTGTCAAGTATCCTGAAACCAGCTTGCTCCCAAGTTCCCATCTGTACAGATAGCTGGATTCCCATTTACTTCAAAACATTTTGATTCAGAAAGCCACAGAGTATTGTTACAACCATATTACATACAGAACATATTGCATTTTCATATATAAAAACCTGGTGTTTATGCAACATAACTAAGAAACAGACTGTTACTGTGAGTGCAGTATGTCTTAAAATACAATAAAGTGAGCTGCATGGGTTATAACCAGGACTAGGTACTCCCATGTGCCAAACTGTGTCAGAATCCCAAGGAAGCAGTAGACCATATGGCACTTGGATAAAAAAAACAAACCAGAGATCGAGGAGGTAGAATGTCTATAAAAAAAAACCCCACAATAATTTCATATTAATCCACACATTATATTCACACACTTCCCTAAAAATCCTGCATGGTTTGTACAAATGCATAAGAAGGAAAGACGTAATTTACTGCCAGCAACTGCTTCCTGATAAAATTGTCAGGAGCTGAGAATCAAATAATTTCTTTTCATTGAGAAGCTAGAAATTTAACAAGGAACGAGTAAAAAAAATCACTCCTCTCTATGCCATGGTGAAAAAAGGTAAGTCCTATTTGCAGATGTACAACTCCTTCGTCTGCAGTACTACATTAAATTCTTTTTTATATGTGTGCATAAAGTGACAGACAGGAACTAAGGGATCTGCACTTTGGGAGTACATACTCCTCAGTAACATACAGGCAGTTCCACAGATAAGAACAACAGAAATCTTGTAGAACTAATTGAAGGGGTATGACTGCATAAAGGTCATTAGAGGCCAGACGTAAATAAGCAAGACAAGTACCAGTTCAGCCATTCAATGGCTGTATTGATCACAATGAATTGACGTAACTCAGAGAACAACATGAGTATGTTCTGTCCAAATTCAGCATGCATCTAATTTCTCCTATACTCAAGCTCTTCACTTCCTGAAATAGTGATCCTAGAATACTTTGAAAACACGCATTTGTCCAGAATTTCCAAATATCAGGTAGCCTTGAAAACCTGATCCTGCAATCTGGCTATTGCAAGACAGGCAGTCCTGGACATAACCACAGGATAAATGCCTAGGACATAAGGTGTAGGACAACTCTGTTGTATACAGCAGGTGTACTTGCTGCATACCCATTAATTGTTGATGCCAGCACTTTCAGGTCTGATTGTAATTCCAGGCAGATACATGGAAGCCAGTTTCAGAGCAATAAAGGTGACAATAAGCCTGAAGAGTATTCAGTGGACTGCTTGATGCAATACATTCAGAGATCCTCCCCATCTATGACCTGGATGAATAACTGCCGCCATTCTCCACTGATATGCATTTGTTTTGCACAAACAAAGACTTTGTGACTTTTATACTCCTAAATTTTCCCTCCAAATTTATCTATTTAGATGTGAAGCAGTGCACCCTTATGACCAACAATAACTGCAGAAGCTCTGTGTCAGTTAAAAGAGTAACTGCAGAAGTTCTATTCAAGATCACTGATTCTCAGGATGCCTGAGAAACAACTATGCACTGGAACAGGGTGACCACAGAAGTTGTGGATACCCTGCTCATGGCAGAGGGATCTGAACCAGATGATCTTTAAGGTCCCTTCCAACCCAAACCATTCCATGATTCTATGAATAGTCTTAGTAATATAACCCATTTAAAATGCAGGCAGAATGGGTTGAGAACTTTTTTCTTTTTTTTTTTTTTTTCTTTTATGGTATGACCTTAAATACTCACATTTAGGATGATACTGTAACCAAGGCTCAGGAAATAGCTTAATCAGATGCCTTTGTTAGAAAATCAAACTAACAAAAGATGAGATTGATTAAATTTTAGGAACTCTATGGAAAATTAAGGCTATTCAAAGTAATTTGGACACAGAACTACAGAACTCTTGAGACAGTAAATGTCAGCCACAGAAAAGTTTCTGTTGCTAGAAGACTATGACAACAAGATGTCGATGTAGTAAAAGTACTTCTGCTGTATCAAGAAGAAAATGGCTTGATTAAAGAGTGAATGCTAATTAACATACCTAACAGCTAATAAAAACAGATTCCTTCAAGAGTGGCAAAATTGCCAGAAATCTGTCTTGATGGCAAGATAGTTGCTTGTCTTAGTTTTCTCTGGAGCAGAGTCTGCAGCTGCCATTCCCAGCCCCAGTGAGCCTACCTGCTCATATCAAAGGTTATCCTTCTCTCAGCCAAGAAAGTTCTCACATACTTTTTTCACCAGACTGTTTTATTTTTCAAAGCAAAACCAAAGAGAAAATTCAGAACATGCAAGGAAAATTTTTCTGTCCTCCTCTGTTACAGCTGCAACATATTTTTGAGCTCAATCTACCTCAGAACTCTGAGAACGTAACAGCCTTCCCTCCAACGTATCAGCCTTATCTTCTGCAGCCCTAGGGATCTCAGGCAGTAAAATAGTTTGATAGAAACCAGGTAATTCTTTCCTACTGCAGGGCACTGTTTAAAGACAATAAGTAAGCTTGACATTGTCCTGGAATACAGATCCAATTATTAAATACCTATTATGCTGTATGGGAAGATGGGTGCCTAAGATGGCAGATACGAAAAATCCCCTTGCCCTCTTGAAACAGTTACTCTTTTTGTGCTGAAAAGTCAATGAAGAAAGACTAGCTAAAACCAAGTAAATGTATTTTAAAGATGTGAATTGCCACAGATGTTTGTTAACCGCTTGACTGGTCACGAACACTTGCCAACCTCATGAACAGAAGCATTCTCAAGTGATTACAACACATTAATCCTTTTTCATTTATTCTTATTGATTTAAAGCGTACTTCTACAGAGGTTAAAGATTTATATAGCTGTTTCATCCAAGAGGTGCTGAACCAAGTCAGTCTAATCACAGGGAGACTAAAATGACTTTTGTGTTAATGGATACCATTCCAGTTCTCTGCTTGACAAAAAACATAAAATAAAATGCTACATAATGACATGAGAGATGGACTTTGACAAAAATATCAGTTCTAGTATGAACAGATATACAGAGCACGCCAAATAGACCGTAAAATGTACCTGTTCAGCTCTAGCCTGTGGAAATTTTACAAAAAAATAGGTGCATTGTGTTGCATTGCTCTCAGTCAGCAATAAGTCAAAGTAGCATAGATTATATTATTCTACTGCATTCTCTCTTCACGAAAAGAAAACTGATCAATGAAGCACTTATCAAGCCTGAACAATATAAATCTGCTGAGTTCAACAGAGCAGTTGTGAAAGATGCTTGAATAGGACAAATTACATAGATAAAGATTCTCTGGCTGGTCACCAAGGACCTTCCATATCAGAAGCAATAAAGACTTATCACAGATAAACACCTTGCTAAAAATCTTTCAAGTAGGCCTGTGAGAGAAGTGTCTGTTGATCTGGGAATGCAGCTAGGGCTGTAACGCATCTTGACATAATATTGCTTTGAATTAAAGTTCTCAACAGTTCCCATGAAACCAGCTACCAAGATCTGTCAGACCTAACTGTATTGGTTTTCTACAAAGAAAAGTTCTCTGTGGAACTTTATTCATGTGAGCATAGTAACTCTTAGCCAGCTACTGTTCTTGTTTAATATGTATCTAAACCACACACTATATATATTTTATATATATATGTTATGTGAGATACATATACACACATATATGATCTTTAAATCTCATGTAAAATACTCAGGTTCCTGAAAGAGATCCATTTTGGCTTTGATTTTGATGCTGGTTAGCACTTCCTTTTTTTAAACCATATATTTATCCTTTTCTTTCCCATTTTTATTTGCACTATTTCTGTCATGTGGTAGAACACATATGAGAAGAGCCGGATCTCATATGTTAAGTCTAAAAACTATGTCTGTAAGTTACTTATGCTGTCCACAGCACATGGCAATGCATGAGGAGAGTCTGTAACAACTGTTCTTACATGCAGCTCTACAGGAAGGAAAAGAAGCCAGGAAAAAATGTCTGGAAAATAAATATTTCAGAAAGCATCAGGAAATAAGGATAGAGAAACAGAAAAAGATAGGCAGAATATATAGAGAGAGAATAGTCTCCAGCTGGACTTCAAAATAAATCCTGGAAAGCTTAGGCCTGTTCATAAAAGCAATAAATATTCTTTGTCTTAAACAGACAAGAGTAGATCAGGCAGAGCTCTGAAACAAAAGCCTCAGTGCAGATGAAGAGATGGTTATTCCATTTTTGGGAAGAGCTTAAGTTACATAAAAGAAGTTGCACTTTCTTACTCTCAAAGATGAAGTTAGCATTCCAATAAATATACTGGAATAGCTTCACTTTTTGAAGCATTCTCTTCTCATTGCAACAGAGCAAAATGCCCAAAGCAAATTAATATAACTAAAAGAACTCTTTCTCTTCAATTCAATAATATACAACTTAACAAGTATCGCAAATGTAATGCCTTTATAGAGTTTCCACTATATCTCTCTCACATGGCACAGGAAATTCCTTGATGAAACTTCTCTTTATACAGCAAATTCCATTCATACATTTGACAACTCCAAAGGCAATAATAACCAAACCCTATTGCATTCATTAAAAACTTTGTTTTTCAAGTTTTCATAATCTAGCAAATTTTACGGCTTTGAACAATGCAAAACAATTGTACCCTTAACTTGCATTCCTCCTCACTATCCTATACGTCCCTTTTAGAAACCTACACTGCCTCCTCATTGATAGAGCAAATATCTGATCTTCATTTATCATTTCTTCCTTACAAGACAATTTCCTAATTGAATTATGCAAGTCGGTCCCACTGACTATTATCCACTTCTAGTGATCCATGTGGGTGCTACTGATACAGATAGCAGTAGCCTGGAGAACATAAAGAAGGACTACAGAGCTCTGGGAGAGGTGGTTAGGGGCTCTGGAGCTCAGACTGTCTTTTCGTCAATTCTCCAGGATACAGGGCAGGACCTCAAAAAAGGCTAGGAGGATGGCCAGGTTAATAAATGATTAGAAGGGTGGTGCTATAGTCAGGGGTTTGGGTACCTTGAACATGGGACTCAATTTAGGAGGCCAGGTCTACTGGGGGCTGGTGGAGCTGGTCTGACAAAGAAAGGGAAGAGGGGATTTGGGAAGAGGCTTGCCACACTGGTCAAGGTTGCTTTAAACTAGAAGTGTTGGGGGAGGGGGGCATCATTCCATCCCAACACACTCAAGTCACTTGCCAGCACCTATAGTAAACCTTCAGAGCAATGCAGAGATATTCCAGCTGCTTCAGCCAATGAGCCGGCTTCAACTGGAGCTCTGCTCAGATGTCTCTATACAAATGCCTGTAGCATGGGGAACAAACAAGAGGAATTAGAGATGTGTGCACGTCTATGGGCATATGATATCACAGGCATCACAGAAACATGGTGGGATGCTCCTATGACTGGTGTGTTGGAATGGAAGGTTACAGGCTCTTTAGGAAAGACAGGCCTGATGGGCGGGAAGGGGGAGTTGCTATTTATGTTAGGGATAGGCTGGAGAGTATGGAACTGTGCCTGGGGACAGGTGAGCAGTCGACAGAGAGTTTGTGGGTCAGGCTTAAAGGGAGACCAGTGATGGGAGACATCATTGTGGAGATCTGTTACAGACAGCCTGACCAAGAGGACTCGGTGGATGAAGCGCTCTATAGACAGATAGGAACAGCTTATAGACAGATAGGAACAGCCTCACGCTCGCAGGCCCTTGTTCTCATGGGGGACTTCAACCACCCTGATATCTGTTGGAGGGATGGTACGGCCCGGCACAAGCAATCCAGGAAGTTGCTCAATTGTGTGGAAGATAGCTTCCTTCTGCAAGTAATAGAGGAGCTGACAAGAAGTGCCATGCTTGACCTCATCCTCACCAACAGGGAAGGGCTGGTTGGAAATGTGATGCTCCAGGGCAGCATTGATTGCAGCCATCATGAGATGGTTGAATTCGAGATCCTCAGGACAGTGAGAAGAGTGTGCAGAAAGCTCACTGCTCTGGACTTCAAGAGAGCAGACTTTGGCCTCTTCAGGAACCTGCTCAGTAAGGTTCCCTGGGATATAGCCCTAGAGGGCAGGGAGGCCCAAGACTGTTGGTTGATATTCAAGGATCACCTGCTGCAAGCTCAGAAGAGATACATCCCTACTAGAAGGAAGTGCTGCAGGAGGGTCAGGAGACCTCCTTGGATGAATAAGGAGCTGCTGAGGAAAATCCAAAGAAAAAAAGAGGCTTATAAAAGGTGGAAGCAAGGACAGGCGGCCTGGGAAGAATACAGGGATGTTGTCCGGGAAGCTAGGGACCAGGCTGGGAAAGCTAAGGCCCACTTAGAATTAAACTTGGCTAGGGATGTTAAGGGCAACAGGAAGGGATTCTATAGGTACATTGCAAATAAAAGGCAGATTAGGGACAACGTGGGCCCTCTCCAGAAGCTATGGGGAGAGCTGGCTACCCTGGATTTGGATAAGGCTGAGGTTCTTAATGACTTCTTTGCCTCAGTCTTCACCGGCAAATGCTCTGACCATACCACCCAAGTCTTGGAAGGCAGACGCAGGGACAGTGAGAATGAAGACCCTGGGCCCACTGTACAAGAGGATCAGGTTCGAGACCATCTTAAGGACCTGAACATATACAAGTCCATGGGACCAGATGAAATCCATCTGCAGGTCCTGAAGGAGCTGGCAAATGAAGTTGCTAAGTCACTGTTCATCATATTTGAAACATAATGGCAGTCAGGTGAAGTTCCCGATGACTGGAAAAAGGGAAATACAACCTCCATTTTCAAGAAGGGCAAAATGGATGAGCCGGGGAACTACAGACCAGTCAGCCTCACCTCTGTGCCTGGCAAAATCTTGGAGCGGATTCTCCTGGAAGGCATGCTAAAGGCACATGAAAAACAACAAGGTGGTTGGTGACAGTCAGCATGGCTTCACTAAGGGGAAATTCTGCCTGACCAATTTGGTGGCCTTCCATGATGGGGCTACGGAACTGATGGACAGGGGTAGAGCAGTTGAAGTCATCTGCCTGGATGTGTGCAAAGCGTTCAACACTGTCTCACATGACATCCTTGTCTCTAAGTTGGAGAGACATCAATTTGATAGGTGGACCACTCGGTGGATAAAGAACTGGCTGGATGGCCTCACGCAAAGAGTTGTGGTCAATGGCTCAATGTCCAGCTGGAGACCAATAACAAAAGGTGTCCCTCAGGGATTGGTGTTGCGACAGATCCCGTTCAACATCTTTGTCGGAGACATGGACAGTGTGATTGAGTGCGCCCTCAGCAAGTTTGCCGATGACACCAAGCTGTGTGGTTCGGTTGATATGTTGGAGGGAAGGAATGCCATCCAGAGGGACCTTGACACGTTTGTGAGGTGGGCTGATGACAACCTGATGAAGTTTAACCACGCCAAGTGCAAGGTCCTCCACCTGGGTCAGAGCAATCCCAGGCACAGCTACAGGTTGGGCAGAGAAGAGATTCAGAGCAGCTCTGCAGAGAAGGACTTGGGGGTTTTGGTTGATGAAAAAATGAACATGAGCCGGCAGTGTGCGCTTGCAGCCCAGAAAGCCAACCATATCCTGGGCTGCATCAAAAGGAGCATGACCAGCAGTTCGAGGGAGGTGATCCTGCCCCTCTCCTCTGCTCTCGTGAGACCTCACTTGGAGTATTGTGTGCGGTTCTGGTGTCCTCAACATAAAAAGGACATGGAACTGTTGGAACAAGTACAGAGGAGGGCACGAGGATGATCAGGGGACTGGAGCACCTCCCGTATGAAGACAGGATGAGCAAGTTGGGGCTGTTCAGCCTGGAGAAGAGAAGGCTCCATGGAGACCTCATAGCAGCCTTCCAATATCTGAAGGGGGCCTATAGGGATGCTTAGGAGGGACTCTTCATGAGGGACTGTAGTGAGAGGACAAGGTGGAACATGTTTAAACTTAAACAGGGGAAGTTTAGATTGGATCTGAGGAAGAAATTCTTTCCTGTAAGGGTGGTGAGGCACTGGAATGGGTTGCCCAAGGAAGTTGTGAATGTTCCATCACCAGCGGTGTTCAAGGTTGGATTGGACATAGCCTTGGGTTGCATGGCTTAGTGGGAGGTGTCCCTGCCCCTGGCAGGGGGGTTGGAACTAGGTGATCTTGAGGTCCTTTCCAACCATAACTATTCTATGCTTCTATGATTCTATGAAGAAAGACAGCTCTTGCATGAGTAAGCAGCAGAGAGTAGACCGTTCTTGATAGAAGTCTTAAATCTGAGCAAGCTCATCTGGTCCAGTCCAGAACCTGTGTATTCAATTTGCCATGGCATGACAAACAAAAGTTAGCTGGTGACAGCACACACTAACATAGGTACATCACTTTCAGACTGAAGATGGCTCACTTCTCGTTAGCCTGGAGAGGAGAAAGAACTGGAATCCATCTGCATCGTTCTACCCTGTAATGTCCCCTAATGGCATAAATGGCTCTGCAAAGGCCTTCTGGACCTTCATCTGATGTTATAGCTTACCAAGGAATTTCCAAATCACAGTACAAAACATCTTCTTGGGGATTTAATAAAGTGTACTCAAACTCTTTCTCCTCCAATACATCTGGATTCTTACGTCTACTCCAGTTACATTTGAGCCAGCTCTTACCTCTGGGAGACCCCTCTCACATCTCTGGAAAGCTTTTTCCTTGCATCATCTCCTCCTTTGGGCTATAATCTTACATGATTTTCCTCTTTATTAATGGACTCCGCAAGTTATCTTCAATGTCTAATAGGATTCAAGCAAGCTTTCCATGTCACAAAGTCTCCTTCGATCTCCCATACCTCTGTCCTTTTTCAAAACTGTTCAGCATTCTATCTTGAGTCACATGGTGGCACATTAGGATTTCCTCATTCTTTTTCTGGGAGTTTGTGGAGTCCTTTAACTGTCCTCTCTGGACCCCCTGTCCCCTTGGGAGTCACCTAATTAACACAAGGAACATTAGAAGTTCTATCCCAAGCTACTTTCCAATTTTCAGATCATTCTTTCCCTTAAAAGGTGTCATACCATATGACAAGATGACTAGCTTTAAGTTCAATGTGCTATAATGAGGACTGTGTCATAATGAGAAGTCCAATACGCAATATTTCAAAAATCAACATCAGGTTTCAATAGCTGGTATAGCATAAGGAATTAATATGAAGTGATGCTACAGATAGTTAATCTCTTTTAATCATGTGAAGCGAGGCAGTGAAGCAACAATATTTCATTATTTGTTATGTAATATTAAGGGTTTATCTAGTACGATGTAGCTTGGAGCCACACTGTCAAAATAACAAATAGCTCTAAAAGAGTAGATCCCATCTTTTTTGGCACCCAAGTAATGCATGAGAGCTTAGGCTTCCCCTGTGTGTAATAACCAGATTGCTATAAAAATATAGTCTGAAAGATTTGCTTATATTTGAATAAACGAACTGTATTCAACATTCATTCCTGGGTGTTTTTAATCATGAAAATGCCTATTGAATTCAATGGGAGTTTGAGTGAATAAAGAACGCTGATCAGAGTCCTGTTAAAAATTGTCTCTATAAAAAAATTATTACAAGTTATATTCTGTTGAAAGGCTATGCAAAAGGTTATTTTTTTTCCTATGATAAGAAAACGTCTCATAAAAAAAACTGTACATAGCAAGGACCTTTAAAAGGAAAAAAAAACGCTCACATAATTGCTTGCAGCAGGAGAACTACACCTATTACCTTTATTAGTTTACAAATGGCATTCTTAAGGTACTACATTGCATTTTTTAAGTTAAATGCTTTATAAAATATTTGACAGGTAGAGGAAGGTGAAATGAATCAGAATTATGCTGACTTCTTTTTGGCTATAAGCACCTCTCTGTCACTACCCACTTCTGCAACATATGGCTACAAAACTTCAAGCTTGGATCACTGTAGCAATTCCCTCTTCATCCTCTGCCTTCCACCCTGCACCGTCAGTACTGCATAAATACAATATAGTGATAAATTGACTCTATTCCAGTGCTAAATGTTGATACTGACTTCAGTGATGCAATGATTTTATCCCATGGCTACCATGGGATAAAACTTAATGAAGATAGATCGATGCACACAATACAAAGAAGTGGGTAAAGAAAAATTAAGTCAGTAGCTGCAACAGCCCTAATGCACATTTCATAATGAGGTTAATCATGTTAGATTCATTAGATTTCATAAAGAGATTAATCATGTTAAATTCAATAAAATGTGTTCATGTGTTGCTTGTATGTATGTTTGCTCACACATGCTATCCAGAAATGTTTTGATTATTATGCCAGGGAAGAAGATTTTGGAGTTATCTGATAAAACTTGGTCAGCAAACTGAAACTGCCCCTGCACCACACCGAAGCAGACTTTCAGATTTCACAAAAAGCTCTCTTCTCCAAATCCTATGATTCTATGATTACTGAGCTATCCTAGCTAGGAAAAATAAAATACCAGTAAGGGAAAAGTCACACTTTCTGGACAAAAAAGAGCTGCATCTTACAAAATTGTAATTCCATCTGAGAGGCAAATGTTTGTCTAAGAAGCATTTACTCCCCTACACAACTTTTATTAAGAAGCTTTACTTCTCTACACAACACCTTATGAGTAAGAACCATTTTTAGGCTATGATCTATGCTAGCTTCCAGTGAGTCATGCCTCTTAGTAAAACAACACAAATGGAATACAAGTAAAACATTGAGCAATGACTATAGTGTTCTGAGGGCTGAGTAACTGTGACTGGTAATTTATAGTCATGAGTATGCAAATAGAAATAAAAGAGAATATAACTGGTTTCTTGATTAATGATACCACATACTGACAATGCTTCAAGCTACAGTTCTAAGCCAACTGGGAATCAAAAGAGCAGAGCTGCTGACAAGTATGGCTGGAGGTAATGTGATTTCTATAAATATGAAATAGTGCTGAGTTACATCTATCAACAGTTACCGCTGCTTGAACATTTCAAAACATCTAGGAATATACTAGTAACTGTAGTAAAAAAACCCAGTAAAACTTGGCATTTAAAAAACCCAACATATTTCATAAAAAATTGCTTTATAAATCTTGAACATCTGGTCTACCAGGCAGAGAAGAGTTATGATTACCCTCTTAAAAAAGAATTGTCTCAGCTGAATTACCAGCATTTCTCCTAAGTCATTACTGTATTCCTTCTATCCCAGAAGAGAAATTTAAGTGTGTGTTGGAAGACACAGGAAAAGCAGCATGATTAAAAAGTTCAGAGATGCAGCATCCAGTAATCTTTTAAGTACTATGAGCACGTATCATCAGTTTCATTCTTCTTTACACATACTGTCCTGCATGAGTTATCATCCACCAGTCCATCACATAGAAATTTTAAAGTGTATTAATCTCCCTCTAAAGGGACTATTCTCTAAGGCTAATTTATATTCATTACCTATTCTGCATTGCTTGTAACAAGTTTTATGAGCCCAAAGATTTGGGAAAAATTACAACAATAATGATGGTATAGTAGTATTTTTTTAAATGCTATCATGTGTATATATATAGATGTAGATTTACACATTAACTGTCACAACACACAAAACTGCTGAAGTGCTTCTACACAGAGTCAAATTTTAATCTGATGAAAACAGCTATTATACTAAGGAAAGTATACATGCATTTGCCAAACTTTGGGGTTTTCTCAACAAATATGCTCAATTTTCATTAAAGTAAACACTCAGAATGAAATACAGAGGAAATAAAGATAAAGGTAATTTAAGTATAAAAGGTTAGTGCAATACAGAGGTCAAAGTAAGGCTCAAAGATTGAGGCATTTTGCTGCAAACAGAAATGCAAAGAAATCATTAAATATTATTACATTTCATGACAAAATATGATTGTGCTGAAAATTCAGTCTGGTTTCTTTGTCAGTCTAATAACAAGAATTTTAACATGCTGCTGCCAAAACCCAGTGAAGCATAGTATTGCATTCAAGAAACAGACTACAGCTACATTCTAATTCTCTGTCTGGCTGAAAACAATTGAACATACCTCAACTGTTACATGTTACTTTATTTTTCTCTGCACCCCATACAGAATAAATCAAGAAAAATAACATTAAAAATAAGTCAATGAGAAAATACACTTTTCTTCCAATTCCTGTGCTTTTCTTTTTATAGTCTCACACATCAACTTACCCAACAGCATTGCACTCACTGCTAATGAAAAGAAAGCAGGCAGTACAAATCTTCTTAAGCCTCCCGTGGCAAGAAAACTATTAGAGAAATGAATAGAAGAAAGTCTCTGGAGCCTTTCCCTTGCCTGCTTGTTTACAAAAGGCAGTAAGGATCACACTGGGAAGTGTCAAAGCTGAATAAACCACTAGCAATTTGGTTTATACCCTTTGGGTAGTCCTTCAGAGATGATGATTCGACTTTGTCCAAAAAACGATATGTAAGAAACAATGAGGAATCTACCAGAGGCTGTAGCCAAGCTTAAAACCATAGACAAAGAAACAGTTTGCTTCTAAAGGTTTGCAAGGGAGGGCTTGTCACAGGACATTAACTCAAACAAGCTGATGTTACATCAAACCAGTGCATCTAAACACAGTTGATCTGCAGCTTTTCACGTTGCTTTCTATGAGGCGTTTGGTTGCAGCGAACTGGAGCCCCTGAGTTTAGTGTCCCTGAAGCGCAGAAGAGCTCTCTGCTTTTCTCTTCCACATTCAATGCACATTTAGAATCTAGAAAGCTACACAGTAAACAGTGGGGTTTTTTCCCAGGCTTTGTTTTGTGCTGCAAATAGCATCTAATATTGCACATTTAATTAAAATAACTATCCTGCCTTTGTTGCAGGTAAACTTACATATAAAGGAGCTGTAAATGATAAAATATAGAGGATTTTCTTCTAAAGCTATAACAAACAGCAGGGGGAGAACATGACAATATCTAGGCAATATTTGATTTTAATGGCTACTTTAGGAGATAAACAAGAATAACAAAGGTAAACCAGTATTACTTTAACTATTTTTTTTCAATCACCTTATATTCACTGTAGATAGCTTATTAAAAAAAAAAAAATTGGAATTTGCATTTGTCTTTGCATTTCACTGCATAGAAATATTCAGCATTTGATCTTCTCTTGAACTGTGCAATAATAACTTCTTAAAAAAGGTTAAACATTAGTTGCAAAGCATGAGGGCTTCCTTTATGAATGCCAAGACTTCACTTACTAATCAATGAAATAAAGGCTCCACGTACTCCAAAAACAAAGTATGAATAACTTCACTATAAAAATGAATTCATGTACAGCTTACATATTATTAACAAGTTCCAACTTGTTAATAATAATTCCTACTCTAGGAACTAACTTTCATTTTTCCTTTTCAAAGCTGCTTATATTTTGACTGCATTTCAATTTCTGAACCCATCCATTACCAATGAAAATTTTTAACCTTTCTAGCCCAAAACAATTTTGTACTGGCAGAATAAGCAGAGCAAACAGAAATGTGGCTAACATGATGGGATCTGAACCAAAGATAATTTTGACAAGAATAGTCCATTTTTTCCCACATCTTACCACAAAATACAACAAAATAGTCCCCTAGTCTTACTCTAGACACTTGTCCATGCTAATCATGTTTGCTTCTCCTGCTGTGCATGACTTTCAGCTATTCCCGTAACACTGACATTCTTTTCTGTTGATACTAATTGAATTTGTCTGTTCAAATATTCACAGCACAATTCACAATTTCCATTTCTGTTCATGCCTACAGAACAGGCCTGTGCCTTTACTTGCTACACTGCCTTATCATGGTTTTTGGAATATTTAGAGAAGGAGCAGGAGCAAAAATTGAGTTATGGAGGATATTTTTCTAACTTAAAACTGATCTTCTCTGCACAGTTCTTCACTATAGCTATTATCTTGCAAAATGCTGATGTCATTCCTGAATTTTTCATTTTTAGTGAACTACTTATGTTACATATAATAAAACTAAGAAATAGAGAGGAATGAGTTTCCCAAATATAAAGGGGCAGTGGCATTACCTAGTTTTTAGCCAAGGTGAAAAAGTCTGGCCCACAGGAATTCTGTGACAAGAAATAGCAGTAATTCTTACCCAAATATTGGTCAATACAAGACCAGTGCAAGACTATTTCTATGATAACAACTGATGGACTACAAACAGGAAAACCTTCTATCATAAATCACAGCCATTTGAGCACCAGTCAAAGAGTGATGAAGTTTCAGTCATTGTCTAATGTCTTCATAGCACGGCATGAGTGGCAGAGCTCACTGCAAAGGAAGTTGAACTATTCTGTATACTACAGTGTAACATGCTAGGGAGCAGATTCCAGGACCTTTGCACTGTTAAAATAGCAATTTACTCTAAGCTATCCAGCCACTTAAGCTTCTGAAGCAAGTTATTTGCAACCATATTTCTGTGGCACTACAATAACACAAATTTTACTTTCTATGTTTTTCCTCATGATGAACAATCTATCTACAGAATGCATATTCACTGGAGACATCTACAAATAAAAAAACTGAAGAAAATATAGAAAAGAAATCAATCATGCTAGCCCAATATGCCATTTACAATTAAATCTACAGCATATTGTAATACAAATGTTTTTAAGTTAAGAAAATATCAATCTAAAATACAGAGATATAAAAATTAAAAATATAAATTCTGTCACCAATTTACACCACTAAACTGGACTTAATCTGGATGCAGTTTTAGTTTGGAAATTAAGGAAGTTTTTAGTTAACTGTCATGGTTTAAGCCTCTATAACTCATGCAGTCGCTCTCTCACTCACTCCCCTCTTTTTCTTTCCCCCGCTCCTGGGTGGATGGGAAGGCGAATCGAAAGAATGCAGCTCCCACAGGTTGACATCAGAACAGTTTAGTAACTAAAGTATAACACAAGACCACTACTGCTACCACCAGTAATCACACAAGAGAAAATACAAGGAAAGAATACAATCGCTCACCACCTGTACCCAGCCCCGCCAAGAAATGCACCCCCCCACCCTTTCCGGTCTCTGCCCTCTGTTTTCACATCCTGGCCATGACGTGCTGTGGCATGGAATAACCTCTTTGGTCAGTTTGGGTCAGTTGTCCTGTCTCTGCTTCCTCCTGGCTTCCCCTCCTCCCTGGCACAGCATGAGACTCAGAAAGTCCTTGGTCAGACCAAAACATTACCAAGCAGTAACTGAAACCACTGGTGTTATCAGCGCTGTTCCCAGGCCCAAAATCAAAAGCACAGCGCTGCACCAGCAACCAAGAAGGAGAAAAAATGACTGCTACTGCTGAACGCATGACAGTAACCAACAGCAGTACAGGACATACTGGTAGAAGTGGGGAGTCCTGAGAATATTCCACCTGATGGAGCAAGGCTTGAAAGAAAAACAAGAGGATGTTTTCACTTGGACTAAGCTCTATGTTTCTAGTGGTCATGCTTCCCCTAACTCCTTGCAATAGGAAGATTTAGATCCTTCTCTGAATATTAGCACTTAGCATTAAACTCTGACTGTTCTGATGCTTGAGAAGAAAGAAAGAAAGAAAGAAAGAAAGAAAGAAAGAAAGAAAGAAAGAAAGAAAGAAAGAAAGAAAGAAAGAAAGAAAGAAAGAAAGAAAGAAAAAGAAAGAAAAGAAAGAAAGAAAAAGAAAGAAAGAAAGAAAGAAAGAAAGAGAAAAAGAAAGAAAGAAAAAGAAAGAGAAAAAGAAAAAGAAAGAGAAAAAGAAAAAGAAAAAGAAAGAGAAAAAGAAAGAAAGAAAGAAAGAAAGAAAGAAAAAGAAAGAAAGGAAGGAAAGAAGGAAGGAAGGAAGGAAGGAAGGAAGGAAGGAAGGAAGGAAGGAAGGAAGGAAGGAAGGAAGGAAGGAAGGAAGGAAGAAGAAAACAGAACCAAAAACCAAGAACAAGGAATAGTATAAAATAGTAAAAGTGCCTTCTATTTCCCTCTTGGCAAATTGTATTCATCTTTTAAACATTTTCTTTGCATGCTGTAAAACCTAAAAAATTCTTTTCTTAGTACTATTTTAGCTGTCATTAAAAGGTTATATTCCCAGAGTTCAGCACCTGGACATTAGAAAAGATAGTACACTTTGTGAGACTCACAGCAAAATAATGAGATAGTGAAAAGTAGTACTGAAAGGATGCTTTAGTCTTCTGTATTGGATGTATGCGGATCCTGTTGGATTACTAAATACTGTGCCAACAAAATTGGTGATGAATTCTCAGTATATCTAGAATCTTTATTTTGTGTGCTGATTTTGGCTGGGATAGAGTTAATTTTCTTCATAGCAGCTGATATGGGGAAGTGTTTTGCAGTTCTGCTGAAAAACAGTGTTGATAACACAGGGATGTTTTAGCTACTGCTCAGCAGTGCTTACACAGGTCTTTTCTGCCTCTCACACCACCCCATCAGTGAATGGGCTGGGGGTGCAGAGGCAGCTGGGAGCTGACACAGTTGGGACAGCTGACCCCGAAAGACCAAAGGGATGTTCCATAACATATGACATCACATGCAGTCTGTAAAGGGAGGGAAAGAAGAAAGAAGGGGGGGGAGACATTTAGAGTGATGGCATTTGTCTACCCACATAACTGTTACCCATGACGGTGCCCTGCTTTCCTGGAGATGGCTGAACATATGCCTGCCAGTGGGAAGAAGGGAATTAATTCTTTGTTTTGCTTTGCCCATTTACCCACAGTAATACAAAAATCCCTTCACAGCCAACATCACTAGGTAAGAAGCTGATAGAACTTAAAAACCAGACCTTTCTGGCTTTAAAATTGCAAATAATTTACCAGCAGTTAGAGCTAGAAAACGATTTTCCAAGATGAACCATATAGGGGATGAATTAAAACACTTTTGTATACATAGAACAGTTAGTATTTTAATTTTCAGTATTTAACAACATTAAAGAAGATTCTGAAGAAGAAAATGAGAGAGAAAGGTATGGGGATGAACCAACCTTGGTTCACCAGTGAAGATTTCAAGGAAGTAAAAAACAACATCCTTTTGCAATTTTAAATCACCTTCCATGTGACAAACACAATATGAAAAATAACAGTTTCTAGGCAATTCCTGTACGGGTATTAGCCTTCAAATTATATAAGTCTGCCATACATTTCTTGGAATGCACTTACTAATTGAAACTTTTTACATCTAAAAGATTCTCAAGAAAAACAGTCTGCCTTTTAGCTACAGACTAGATAATGAAGTCCTCAGTTTTTAGCAACCTGAAACTATTCTAGAACAGCTGTTACAGCATACAATTTCCTTGACCTTATCTACAGAAGGCCATGGAACGAAAGCAGCAATATCAAATTAACCTTTAAAATACTAGTATATTGCCTTATTGCCTGGCTGCTCAGCTAGAATGGACAGTTACAATTTCAGAAAAAAATAAATTAAAAGGGTATTCAGGAAAAATAAACAGATCACCAGGAAATGGTTTCTTCATCATGAAAAGGTCCCACTATGAAATTTAATCTCAAAGCCTTTAAATGTATGTCTTACACTTTAAATTAATAGTAAAATTAAAACCTGTGCTTCTGTTATAATGGCCATGTAGATGCAGCAGCTGGCAAAGATGGCATATCTTTTTCCTAAATCCCCGAACTCTAATGTATAGTTTGGCCTAACATTTACACTGATATCCTCCATGTTTTCTTATTCTTCAAATATGATTTTTTTTTAAGTTTCAGAAAAGACAAGTCAATAACTTCTGCTCACAAGGGTTGTTACTCCACTGAAGTAATTCTACTCTTTCCTCAAAATTTATCTGCTTCCTTGCATTCTGATTGACTATAGATGTCTGATTTGCACAAGCTAATTTTGAAATACCCGCATAATGTGCTATTTCCTTTTCTGTGATTGCCTGAAACCTATCATTAGCCAATCAAAGAGCAAGGAAATGCATAATCACTCTGGGGTATTTTTCAGTAACTACTCTGTGAATATGCAATTTTCCTCCACTATGCAAATTTCACAGACATAATCCTAAGGCTCTGATTGGACCTGTTGCTCAGAATTTTAAATTTGCTATCCATGGTATCATACAAACTTTCTTATTCCTCAAAAATGTGGAAGCTCTAGAAGAAGAAAAATGGGAAAATAAGCAGGAAAAAGAAAAATATAAAGAGAGGGATTCCATGTTTGCAGGAGATCATGGACGACGCACAGAGATTAATATAATCAGGTGTTGACAATTTATTGTAACACAAGTGTCACCTTTTAAAGAAAGTTTCAAGCTACTAGAACATTCGGCAATATCTGATTGGTTAACCTCTCTTAGCTAAGCGTTAGTAACAAAGTTTCAAGCTACTAGAACATTCGGCAATATCTGATTGGTTAACGTCTCTTAGCTACACGTTAATAACAGCTTAATGATTGGTTAACTATAACAGCATATGTTCCAAGGTCGGGTCATCAGCTCCTCCCTGCACACCCTGTTCAGTAGCTTTCTGTACCAACTCCCTCAAACTTCTGTACCTACGCGTCCTCTAGTAACAATCAGGCAAGGCCTCAAAGCCTTGGGTTCACTACTTCACTAATGTCAAGTAGCTGTCTGGATTGCCCACGTGACCGTTCTCAGCCAAATAACTCTCCACACATGTTCAAACACTAAAAGAATCTATGGACAAAATCAGGCTTTCAGTTACAAAGAATAACAACCATGACACCTGTACAATAGCCATCAATGCACATGAAAGAACAGAACACAGCTTAGCCCCTCCTAATGCTGATTCTCTTAACAGCAACGAGAAATTAATTTAATCACTGCTTGTTACCAAAAGAGAATAGAATCCTTAACCTTCAAATAGATCATGTCTAATGAATAAGAAAATTCCGTTCTAAAATCTCTGTCCATATAGAAACATCCTTTTAAATAACTTTCAAGTCCAAAATGCAGGCAGGCTTTGCTATTGACTTCCATAGCAATAGGATTGTGTCTTTCCTTTCACTCCCTCTACTTCTGCAAATCAGCTACCCAACTGGCCAAAAGCAACTGTCAAACTATGTTGACTTACTATATTTGTTTAGCAGAATATGTAAGACTGTGTGGTACTAATTTACTTGTTATTTCTATCTAATAGAAAAAAAATATCTCTAACGCTGTTTGATCTGTTTCTGTCAGTTAGTATAATGAGCATGGATACCAACTGGAAGTTGAAAGCAATGCTATTTTGGGATTAATGGTATTAGGTTATTTTGGTATTTTTGATAAAAATCTCAATTATCTGGAGTGCAAATACTTTATTGAAGCATAAATAACATCAGATATTTACAAAGTGTGATTAGTTTGGCATTATCGTAAATATGCATTTAAATTATGAGACAGGTTGAGATAATGGTGGAATACATGGGAAACCCAGAATATTGATACCCATGTCAACATCTTTGTCGGTGACATAGACAGTGGGATTGAGTGCGCCCTCAGCAACTTTGCCGATGATACCAAACTGTGTGGTTCAGTTGATATGCTGGAGGGAAGGAATGCCATCCAGAGGGACCTTGACACGCTTGTGAGGTGGGCTGATGACAACCTGATGAAGTTTAACCATGACAAGCATGAGGTCCTACACGTGGGTGTGAGCAATCCCAGGCACAGCTACCAGCTGGGTAGAGAAGAGATTCAGAGCAGCTCTGCCGAGAAAGACTTGGGGCTGCTGGTTGATGAAAAAATGAACATGAGCCAGCAGTGTGAGCTTGCAGCCCAGAAAGCCAACCGTATCCTGGGCTGCATCAAAAGAAGCGTGACCAGCAGGTCGACGGAGGTGATCCTGCCCCTCTACTCTGCTCTTGTGAGACCTCACGTGGAGTACTGTGTGCAGTTCTGGTGTCCTCAACATAAAAAGGACATGGAAGTGCTGGAACAAGTCCAGAGGAGGGCCACGAGGATGATCAGGGGACTGGAGCACCTCCCGTATGAAGACAGGCTGAGCAAGTTGGGGCTGTTGAGCCTGGAGAAGAGAAGGCTGCATGGAGACCTCATAGCAGCCTTCCAGTATCTGAAGGGGGCCTATAGGGATGCTGAGGAGGGACTCTTCATGAGGGACTGTAGTGATAGGACAAGGGGTAATGGGCTCAAACTTAAACAGGGGAAGTTTAGATTGGATCTGAGGAAGAAATTCTTTCCTGTAAGGGTGGTGAGGCACTGGAATGGGTTACCCAGGGAAGTTGTGAATGCTCCATCGCTGGCGGTGTTCAAGGCTAGATCGGACAGATCCTTGGGTGGCATGGTTTAGTGTGAGGTGTCTCTGCCCCTGGCAGGGGGGTTGGAAGTAGATGATCTTAAGGTCCTTTCCAACCCTAACTATTCTGATTCTATGATTCTATGTCCACAGAGAACAAGCTGATAAGACATCCAGATTAACAACTACAGACCTCCTGGGAGCTTTACAGGTACCTCCTAGCATGTACAGTGACAAACATTAACAACTGAGAATATGTGAAAATGTGTGAAAGTCAGCATTTTCATATCATGCCATAAGCATTTGGAGCACTGTATATAGGGAAACATCATAGCAACCTAGAGTACTGCAATAACTGTTTCCAAATGCATGGTAACCATGTTATTTCACAGGAAGAAGTTTCAAAGTGAAAGAGTGGTATAAATAAAACTACTTTTAAGGTAAAACTAATGAAAATCATATTCCTAATTTTATGAGATATTCTGCTTTCAAAACTAAAACCAAGAACAAACTATCATTCCCCAGAGCCACGAACACTGGCAAGTGTGCATGTTGTTGAGCTTAATGTTGCAACACACACATACTTCCATCCTAGCAGCAAAATTATGTCTGCTTACACTCATGGTGAGCACTAAGGCCAGGTGCAACACCAAGAACTCTCAGCCTTGTTCAAGTTGAGGAAAAAAAGGCTGAGCTTAAATTCAAAGTTTTCTGAGCTAGAAATTCTAGCTAAAATATATGTCACCTTTGGAAAAGAAAGAGATGGGCCCAGCAGCATATTATGACAGCTCAGTAAGTAGATAGTTTGATTAATGCAAAACACCACTTTAGAAATGTCTTCATTTGAAAGAAGCTTTAGCAGGTTTAAAAGGAGGTCATTAATGGCGTTTAATAACCATTCCAGACCCTACCATCCACTGAAACTGAAGGCAGAAGGTTGTGAGCTATGTGCAGAGTAGCACTACAAAAAGAAATGCTAGAAGATTCTAAAGTTATTTGTGTTGACTTCACAGGTATCTTCTCCAACTGAAACATTACTAAAGCTCATGACTACAGGGGAGTTGGAATGCTCATTGATTCTCTACAGAATTTCCTTTGGACTCTAATTTCATTCTAATTTATATCAAAAATTTTACATTCTGATTTTATCTATGAAACAGAATTTGTGTTCTTCATCCAGTTCTTACATGGTTCTGTTTGCCTTGGGGATTGTCCAGAATAACACTGTTCATTATGGAAGAGTGATGAGTCTGAAAGTCAAGTTAAATTGGCAGTCATATCATTTAAGTACTTATATTTTTAACTTGCTAAAATTATAAAGTACTTATTGAGGTTAGAACTAAAATTTTAAAAAAAGTTATTTTTATAATTATTTTTTTTAAACAGGAAATGTATTTAGCAGCTTCACTATGCACCAGCTGCAGTTATAATTTGTCAAGTCTCAAATTTCTCTAACAAATTGGTTCTCAAAAAAGAAACTCTTACAATGCTGGTTATTTATGCTTAAAATACCACTTTAGCAAAACTGCAAGATATAACTCAGCCTTTATGCACTTGGGCACACTGCAATGTATACTCTGTGCATACAGCAAAAAACATTTAGACTGGTCAGTTAGCTTTATGTGGACTCTTCTGAAACTCATGAAAAATTACATTCTGTGGTGCTTATAAACAAAAGGAAGTTCTCTGTAATGCATGCCCTAGCTCACATACTTGTCACAGTACATGACAACTTAGGGTGAGTGATACCCTTATTTCTGCATCTAAGCGCATGAAAGAGCTTTCCTTTCAATCACTGCAGGTGAGCAAGTTCCTGATTTACATGGCAGAATATAAGACAGCACATAATGCAAGAATAATATTTTGGCCAAACGCAAACAAAACTAAATAAAATATAGGAAATTTTTCTTTTCCTTAGTAAATGGTTGAAATCAGTTTTTTTCCCCTTTAAAGAAGGAGGAACAAGGCAGGAGGTGACCCCCTGTTCTGGTAATGACAGTACACAGAATCACATCAGAGGTCCTTTCCATTATATTATCTATGGTCATCTGCACTGTTTCATAACCTCATCTGGTCCACTAGGTTAAAGGCAATTTATCTACAAGGTTAAATCTAATTTATCTCATTGTACGTACTCTCTAGGACTTGAACAATAAATAAAAGCTATGAATTTTGTCATTAACACTAACAGCATTCTAGCATTTGATAAGCTAATGGAAACATAAAGCCATCATGTATTTTTATCTCCTCCACCAGATGTGCTTATTTCAAAAAGTGCTATTTTATATTTTCTATGTTTTTACGTTGCTATGATTATGCAAATCCTAGTTAGATAAAATGAAAATCCTGCAACTGAGTGCCAATGCAGCCTTACTAGATTTAAAACTATTCTATCCTAAAGAACATTTAAGAAACAACAGTATTGAGGATTTCGTCCTTCAGAAAAAGAGTTTAATATCCGCTGCCAATTTGGCAAAAACATGACATGAAGTCCATGTTGCAAATTTATTGTAAATTAAAGTGCTTGCTTTCTTTTAGCTATGCTACATTGCCTTCACTGTTTCTGCTTAAATAACAATGAGTGCCTCCCTTTTCTGGCTTGGCTCTTGTCACTTTTTGTGATGAAATCTGTCAAACTATTAAGCAGGAGCATATTTTCCCTTTCGCTGCTACTCATACCAGAAAAAGCATTTGCTGGTTTAGTCAGAGCATCACAAATGACCCTTCAAGTATCTGATGAAAATACCTTCAGATTTTTATCTTTTCCCTTTAAGTTCTAATTCAAACTTACTCCTAGAGGTTAAGTACTGAAGCCTTAACAAAATGCACTGAAATCTACCACTCTGCACTATATTAATAGAAACATACAATCACAGAATAGTTAGGGTTGGAAAGCACCTTAAGATCATCTAGTTCCAACCCCCCTGCCATGGGCAGGGACATCTCCCACTAAATTGTAATTTTTTTCTGCACACATGCCATCTAAAAATTCTCTTTGAGTACTTTTTTTAAATGTAAAGATTATTCTCCCCTCACCTTCCCCCATCAATGCTACAAAGATTCCAAGACCTCTCATGCAAAAATCACTCCTCTTTAAACATAGCAAGCCTGTTACAATATGATTTTCAGACCTTGCAAGTTTACCTGAAGAGGAAGATAAAAACAAGACTCCTGTCTCTGTTGTGGTGAAGAGTTCTGTAAGGCGCAATCATGAGTCCAATAGGTTACAGAAAGCTCATAACCTTGCAGGACTGACTCTGTCATGTGGCAGAAAGGAGAAGTACAAAAGACTTGGCTGTGCAATAGATTCTTCCTTCTAAGAAGCTAGTTTAGGACTTTTGCTTTAACTGCAATTACTATCTATATTGCTGTACCATCCATTGTCTTTTATCAAGGCTTGGGCCTCTTGGGAGTAAGTCTGTAAATAAAGACAGTCGCTGTCCTGAAAAATATATGCTATAATTTGAAACACAGCATCAGCAAGACAGGAGGGGGACCAGTACGGCAGCACAGGAGTATGAAGAACCAAACTAACTGTGATCAGATAGCATAGTAACACAGATAATGCTCATTTTGATAGCTTAAAAGTGTTTGAATGCTCAACTGTTCTTTCAAAAAAAAACTTCTTATAAACAAGCCTGCCTATCTCCAATACGCTGTTCAATTTAGACATCCCCTTGGTAGTCAACTTCTTTCAGAACTCCAAAAGGTATTGAGAAGAGAGACAGAGGAGGATAGTGTAAATGTTGTAACTCTGAGATGACAATTTAAGCTGAAACAATTCATGTAATAACATACAGATGCAAGTCTAAAATGGACGAGGCATTCAAGGTGAGTAGAACTTATGCGAATGAAGAGGCAAATAACAGCCAAAAGCAGAGTGTTAGCATATCTTATTACCAAAAAAGTCTAATTACTAAAAAGATTAAGAATTTGAACAAGAATGAGAATAGGAAAGCAGTTTCATTATTAAAACAGTTGAAAACGTGCACCAGTTGAAGGAAGTGGCATTAATATCTGTAACTGGAGATGAAAGCATTATAATACTGTATCAGAAGACAATAAGGAACACATGTAGGGACAGCAATAAAGGCCAGGACTTAGAATTTTTAGAGACAGAAACCATAATGATGTAGAGTCTCAAAGAATACATATCAAACAGGCAAGAAAGTATAGTGAATGGTTGGGTGGCTAGGGAGAAGACGGTTAGAAGAAGCTTGTAGGTTCATATGGTACAGTTCTATTGGAGAGATGACTTAGGCTCAGGTTAGTGTAAAGGCGCATAAAAGGACAAAAGCATATCTTTAATGAATTTGTTATCTAGACCATAATTTCAACTTGTGCCTTAAATGTACCAGTGTTATTTTTATTTAAACGATCCTAGGATGCAAAGCTTTTGGCGCATGACTTTAATTTCTTCCAGGATACTTACTGCAAAAGAGCTTGTCTCCCAGCATTCTCCAAACTCTCTTCCTCCTGATCCCACTTGTTGGATCATTACTTCAATTTCTCAGGAGACAATAAAAGCCCTGGACCAAAGGACCTACAGGCATCAGTTTTAGCATCTTTAGCTTCTGCAACCCCTTTCTGATGTGCAATGTCTTTGTAGAAAGGTGAATACTTTTTCACACCGTGCAGTGCTAGACCACTGTGGACACTATTACATGTAAATAATAAAATTACAAGCTTCTGTTGATTATTGTAAGTTTTGCTTTCAACAAGAACTTCCTAATGTTTAGGCCAATTAGTATCTCTATCTCACTGCAACACTGTTTTAAATATTGATTTAGATCTGTTTCTCTGTGTGGTGCACGTTTATATTTAACAAATATTTGTGACCTAAACTTAGGAAGTAAACTGAGATTTACCAACTTTCAGTGTGGAAAAATAATCCACTTAAGGAAACACAAGATGAGCCCCTGAGCCTCCCTTTCAAAGCAGTACGTCACACCCAACAATATGAAACTCTCTAGCAAATAGTTTCATTTGGTGGACTGAATATTAATTACTCAATCTAGGCCAGGAGGTACACCTTGAAAGACTTGATGCTCAAGAATAACAATACAGACAAAATTATTGAAGCACCAATAGTGCTATATTATCACAATTTTCAATTAAAATTTATAACATTCCCTGTAAAACAAACCTAGGTAATTATGAAAATGCAAGTACCTCCTGTGTTCTAAGTTATTATACTCAGATTTACTTTCTTCTCCTTTGGTACTTTTATGTACCTGTGTCCAGGGTAGGTATAGACTTTTCCATAAAAGCTTATAAGAAAATTTAAGTTTACATATAGAGAGTGCAGCATTTATTATAGCTCATACAGTTCAGAAAAATCATTAAGTACTGTAGGATGTAGGATTCCACCCTTCTGTAAGTGACTGAGTTTTGGCAAAGACTATGGCAAACTAATTATATCAAAAGCCCAGTAAATACAACCACAAATTGCTGCCTGTGGTTCAGTGTATACATTGGACTTAAGCATCCCTAGTTTTTACCATTGAGGTTACAATTAAATCCTCAATTCCCATTTATGTTGGATGAAGATATTAATGTTGCTAATCTGTGACTACTTTAAAAACATTATTAGTATATAATATAATAGTATATTAGTATATGAATGTCTGCTGCTTTCTTTACAGTTCAAATTATCAGCCTTTGCATGGACTATTTAAAAGAGGGAGCAAAATTTTCAAAAAGCCATTCTTGAATTTGAGTAGAGTTTTTTGGCAAACTTGTACTTACTTGCAGCTGCAAGGATGACTCAATTATTTGCAAAAGAGCGTTTATACATAGATTCCCATTACTTTGCTATAAATAGTATCATACTAATGGGCTATTTTGTACTGCCTCCTCATTCATTGAAGGTAGTTGGTGGACAGCAGAACAAACAGCGAAGTTCTGGAACACTTAGTTGTGCAGCTGAAATATTTTGGTTTAGGTAGGACTTAAATTATAATAAGTTGTCATTGGAAGAAAAAAATAGAGCCACTTATATAGCACATTTGATAAGACTGATTCATTCCTTTACAATAACAAAACCAAAGTGTCTTCCACTTTGGGTAGTATGATTTTTTTTTTTTCCTGTTACTTCATAGAAAGTGTAAAAATAAAAACGATCAGGAAAGTATGCCTAGTATAATACAAAATAGAAAGAGGAAATTTCATGTAAATAACACCAAAGGCACTAAAGAAGTCAGGCAGTTTAAAGAGCAAAAAGAAACTGAAGTTCTTATGAGAAAATACGGTGCCATGATTTTACTTTCTTTTTGCATTAACATGCAGTTTAATTAAAGTTGGTGGTTTTTTTTTAAAAAAAAAAAAAAACAAACTATTTTCTGAAGCGGCAGATATTCTGTTTCATTTCTGACTATGAGCTTTTTAAGGTTTCAAATTATCAGCTGCTTTGTACCTTTTTTTTAAGGAACAATACCATACATATCTTTTTATGATCGTACAAGGGGACCTCCTTTGCCTTCCATTAATCAAATGGACTGCATGACTTGAGGCTGTAAAACGCTTCAACATCAAAATAATTTTTAAAAATATTTCAACGAGCATTATATATCAACCTTATTTTTGTAAGAAATTATTTCCCACCCTTTGAAAGATGTAAACTGCTGCATAAATCAACTACCGATTTTTGTCGATTATTGTATCTTTCACTCTAGTTACAATAAATATTATTTTTCACTCACCACAAAATGACAGTAAAAATGACTGCAATCATTTCAGTGGAAATACTTAGGTTTGCCTTCACATTGCAATTGCCAACCCAACCGTTGTAATACTATACTGCCGTAAGTTCTAAAACTGTCAGCATTCATGAGTGAAACAACATTAGCTCATGTCACTATGTGTTTTTAAGTTTCTTTTGTTTGGTGCAATCTAATCTGTAGATTTCCCATATCTCTGAAAGTCTTTTTTTCTTCTTGAAATATTCTCCTATTCTCCTAACTCTGCTGATTCTGAGTCCTGAGCTACCTTGTTTATAAAAAATGTATTTGTATTACTGATTTCCTTCTCAAAAGAACTGCATGCAAAATAATTTGTAATTCTGAGTATATTAAAGCCAAAATAATTACAAGAAAGCCTTATTTTAACTTTTGTATATGAGGTAGGTTTCAACTCATCAAAGCTAAACAAAACTGTCTCAACCTTGCGAGATAACCATTCTCTCATGTCTAATACCCTCTCTGAACACGAAATTGCCAAGGACTTCTCATCTCTAATTTTCTTTTGTTCTATTTGCCTTCTACATTTTCCCTTTATTTCCTAAAATAGGCCATACATTTTAATGAGATTGGAGCCACCAACTCTTCAATGAAGAGGCTGAGCAAAAAATTAAAAATTAGCATGTGATATTCTCCCTAAGGCAACTGAAAAGCACACCAGCTTAAAGAAATGCTAAACATTTTTCAGAGTTTTATCACTCCATGATGACAAATTAAGATCTCTTTCAGACTGTTTCTAAAAATACATAATGCATTTAGTCCATTCTCTCAACTAATTTCTCCCCTCCCATCATACAGTTGAGGGTTGTTCTGGTTTTCTTTTTAAATTACACACCTGTATTCTACTTCCTAATCAGTAAAGAGTTAATGTGGGGTAATTTGATGATATGAAAAGATTCTTTAGTTGGTAAGAGTTATAATGACAGTAATCTTATTTTATGCATTTTAAATTGTAAAAGGAAGAAAATGGATGATCTCTAAATTACACTGCAAAAGTTTTACTCCTGAACATCAGCCAGTTGAGAAAATAATTTCGGTGGACAAAGAACCCAGTTGTTCCAACAAAATGGTTTAATATTAAAAGTCATTCACTAGCCATAAGCAGAACTGCAACTCTTTGGTACAGCTATTACGGCTCACCCAGCTCAGCTATCAGAAGGTGTGCTATTGCACACACCTGGTAAAGCTAAACAAAACATGCTAACGTGGCTGCTCAGATCTTTTCTCATTATGAATAAAATTATAGTCTTTATCTTCTTATTCTGAAAACTCATTTTTGAGAACCATTATTGAAAACTGAATTTTTATCATTTCCCAATGTGCTTCACTGGGTGCACCTTCAAGCGCCAATTTATTCATTTCTCACAAAAAAGTCTTCTTAATGATTTTTTGAATCATGTTTATAGGTGGAATATGACTTCCTAAAAAGTCTAACAGTGACCAAAGCAGTCACAGAGCAAACTATTTTTCCAAGAATTTTGACCATATTATTATTAATAGTCACAAACAGCAAATCCTTTTGATTAATGCAAGTTATCTTGAATCTTTGAGTCATTCATTCAACTCCACACACCACTCCATGTCTTTTGGAAATAGCCCTAATGTGTCAAAACTCTGCAAAGTTATGAAAAAACTGCCAAAGATATCTGACTGTCAAGTCAGTGCAAAAATACATTGACTTCTGGAGCAAGGCTCAGGCTTTGCTTAAACATGGATCAGTCATGTCTTTCAGACCAAATACCTTTCATGGCTCAGTAATAGCTTTCACATTTATTTACTTGCAATCCTCTTTTCTTCACAAGACCTGGAGAGGAAATTAAGCTTGATTAAAGAGTAGGAAGACTTTTTGCATACAACCAGTTGTATTTTTGGTGCCTCCCTTCTCCCACAGACTGCACTGGATCCTACAACACCAGGCTGCTGTGGTGCACATTGAGCTTCACCAAATACCTCAGTAAGCTTTTCCTCATGAGCCTGACTGACTTCTGACAAGCCCGTTATGCTTCTCAAGGGCTCTCATGATTCCTGCATGTCAAATACATGTAATTTTGACACGTTATGCAAAGAATTCCTCAATTAAAGTAACACCTTTTTATTAATGACTTATGATGACATATATAATTGTATATGATTTCAATCATATACTACAATTTCATTTTTGGAGACTGCTTCGTCCTTTTTAAAAGCTGCATAGGTATTTTTAGGAGGTAGTCATAGTAACCAATACACTTAGGTGGTTGTGGAGTCGTTTAACATGGCAGTATAATCCCCATAGTCCTCATTACATATAATAGGAACATCATTTCAAGTTTTTCATCATAAATACATAAAACATGGTATGCGTACATGCATGTTAACATAAAGACACATGCATATGCCAAAAAATATGCCGTGTTACATGGATCATGTTATATAGATTTTAAATAAAGTACTGACAGCCATATTTATACCACACATATAATGGGCTACCACTACATTAAAAGATTATAGCAAATATACACATTTACATACAGCAGTTACTATAACATCTAAAATGTATGTAGCAATATGATCCAGAAAGAGTGCCCTTTAGAGATCTACTCTTTTGACAATTTGTGTATCTAAACTGGGCATCTACAATTACTTCTGCACCCCTAAATGTGAAAGCCTCTCTGAAGTAGTATCAGCAAAGCAAGAAAGTGAACTTTTGGAATATAGTAATTGTTCTAAAATAATATTATTTTTAACCCAGAAATACTTGTTTAGTTTTTGCTTCAGACCTTTACAGAAAAATCACAGGAACTTTACTTAAAACAAAGCTGAAAGAAATTAATAATAATGGATAATTCAGTACAGGCTCTGAGGCAGGCATAATGGTGAAAATATGAATCCCTAAGTACCACTATGAATGCTAATTGACAGTATAGAGGGAAAATATCCTATAGCTCTTTCTTACTTTGCTTTTTACCCGAGAGAAGTACCTTCAATGACATATCATAGAATCATAGAATCATAGAATCATAGATAGCTAGAGTTGGAAAGGACCTTAAGATCATTTAGTTCCAACCCCCCTGCCAGGGGCAGGGACACCTCACACTAAACCATGCCACCCAAGGCTATGTCCAATCCAGCCTTGAACACCGCCAGCGATGGAGCATCCAGAACTTCCCTGGGCAACCCATTCCAGTGCCTCACCACCCTTACAGTAAAGAATTCACTATATTCTGGCTTGTTTCTTGTTTCCTGAGAATGCCTACTCCAGTAGTACTGCCTACTTAGCACTAAGAACACGCATATGTACCATTCTGAACTGCAGCTAACAATGTCTTCCTTGTGGATGGCTCAAAAAGAGGAATACAAAGCACACAATTCGATGAAAGGCTTTCTAATCAGGACCATACTTAAGGACATACCTTAACTGAAAATAAAAATTCAAACATCATCCCAGTAACATCAAAGCCATGTGAGTCAGTCATTTCCTAGCCTTTTGAATGCTTCATTTCACAATCTCAATATCGCTTTTTCATTATAGATAAGAATGGGTCATACCCTTTATGCCAAATCATAGAATCATAGAATAGTTTGGGCTGGAAAGGACCTTCAGACCATCTAGTTCCAACCCCCCTGCCAGGGGCAGGGACACCTCCCACTAAACCATGCCACCCAAGGATCTGTCCAACCCGGCCTTGAACACTGCCAGGGATCAAGCATTCACAACTTCCCTGGGCAACCCATTCCAGGGCCTCACCACCCTTAAAGGAAAGAATTTCTTCCTCATACCCAATCTAAACTTCCCCTGTTTAAGTTTGAACCCCTTACGCCTTGTCCTATCACTACAGTTCCTCATGAAGAGGCCCTCCCCAGCATCCCTATAGGCCCCCTTCAGATACTGGAAGGCTGCTATGAGGTCTCCACACAGCCTTCTCTTCTCCAGGCTGAACAGCCCCAACTTTCTCAGCCTGTCTTCATACAGGAGGTGCTCCAGTACTCTGATCATCCTTGTAGCTCTCCTCTGGACTTGTTCCAACAGTTCCATGTCCTTTTTATGTTGAGGACACCAGAACTGCACATAATACTCCAAGTGAGGTCTCACGAGAGCAGAGTCCCACATAGTTACAAATTGTCTTAATTTCACTAATTCCAAGAGAGGTAGTTTGATATGTACCAGGCCAGATCTGACCTTTTGTCTCTGGGGATTAGATACTCTATTTTAAGACTATGAGACTTTCTAGTCCCCATGGGAGTAACAGCTAAGTACAAGAGGAAAGAGAGCAAGCTAAACCATGTTTCCTGGACACAATACAAACATGATAGACATAAACAGATAACTTGGTTTTTTTAACATATCGCATCTATTTCCAATGAATCAGACCCTTTTGTTTTTTTAATTAAAAAGCAAAATATTTGTCTGGTGGATGAAGGGAACACTCTACAAAAGATTAAAAGACACAAAAATATGTTAAATAAAATATTTCTGTTCCAAACTCACACTAAGAAAGATTTAATTACCAGTGCAGTCGTGATACTTTGTTTAACACAGATTTCAGCAGTGAATCACATCCAAATTGTTCCCAGGAGCACACTGAATTATTTTTCAAGATTTGATTTATTCTCACTGGTAACTGTTATAATTTATGATAGATTCCATTTTGTCTATCCATGCCTATAAAACAAGCACACGTAAGCAGAAAACATCAAACAAGACAGAGCATTGCAGTGGGAAAACGATTCAGGAAAGGCAGCTATTTTATAACACCTAAACTTTGTTAAGGAATGGATGAAACAATATTACAAGAAGAAAAGTAGATATGCATGTATTACAGTTGTAATTCAAGTTTCTGTTTTTTGTCTTACAGATATGCTCTAGTGACACCAGCTAGTAGAAATATTCTTCAACTTGGAAGCCCAAATTGCTTCAAAAAAAAGGCATCAGTAAAAAGAGCTGAGGCTTGTTCTGTCTGGCTTGCAGACACCAAATATCCCACTGTCTTAAACCAATTATCAAAGCATACTGCTATATCCTGTGAATGCAAGAGTTTGTATCATGACAAGGCACCCCACACTTTAATCCCACTGTGCTGCAGTGAATGACACTAATAAGTGGCATAAAAAATAATGTTACCAGAATAAAAAAAATAGAGCCGGATAATTACAAGTACTGAAAACATTTATTGTTGAGAATAGTTTGAGATTATTTTTTCCACTGGTATCTACAAATACAGTGATTGGCATTTATGGTAGTAGAAATCTCCAAAACCAGCAGATGTGAATGCTGAAAATCTGACAATTAGTTTACAGTGTCAAAAAAATTAGAAAGAAAACAATAATGACAGTGCAAGAAAGACTACAGCAGAATTATTGTCCTGTTAGAACCCATCACTTTTATGGTTTGGCTGCTTTCACATAGATGAGAAAATCAATCTTTTAAAACAAAGATGAAGCCTGAAGTGAGCATTGCAGAGGAACTGCAAGTTACAGGGTTGAAGTTCTCTCCAGCTTTAAAACACGCTCCTCACTGAGCTACTGCAGCTCTGTACTATCCAGATAATTCAACTGTTCATTTCTGACACAACTCAAATGAGAAAAGACAAAGTTTGTTACAGCTGTGAGCCTTCAGATCCAAAAGACAACTACTGTTCACTTTGTCTAGGCTCCTATAGCTCTGTTCAGTCAGCTGACTTAATTAAAACTTTTTTGCATAGATTTTAATTCAGCTCTTAATGAGACTGCGTTGATGCTGAATGTTCATAATAATGAGAAAGCTTGGAGAAAAAGTACTTGACAGTAGTGATGCTCAGCTTTGACATAGAGTAGTCTAGTAAGGAAACAATTTGAGTCAACGACTCTCGACAAAAGAACGTTGCACAGATACTACTTCCTTAACAAAAAAATAAAAAACATGAACCAAGAAGACACAATCTGCTGCTTCTTAAATCTGAATTTTATCAGTTTAACCACCTGAATTATGACAAAAATACTGTAAATTATCACACCCCATATGGATTATCTTCATTCTGCCAATGCATGAATGTATTAAGTCTGTCAACACTGTGTCATGTCTTCATGTGACTTGCACACATGAAAGCATGCCTTCATATATGACTGCAACAGAAGCAGTCTGACAGCAGTTCATCTCATGCAGCTCACTCTTCTTTTATAAACCATACTACTTGACAGTGCCACGAAAACTATGACACAGGTTGCCATTAACATCCATATCCCTATTCAACTTGCTATGACAGTGCTAATAATCAACACAAAGTTTAGGCAAATGCCTCTGAGCACAGTGATTTCTTTGGCTAATGACCAAAGTATAGGAGAGTTACCTACTTACTATACAAGACTCTTTCTGATATCCTACAGGAAATGCCATCTGTCGGTTCACTTTCATTTCTGACTTACTTGGGTATTGAACAACCAACTGAATAAGGCCTTTAAAGAAGCACCAAAAGATGAAACAAAATTGTCAGGGGAATGGAATCTCTCCACCAGTTCCCTGAGCTGCAAAGAAAAGGTGAGGAAAAAAATCCAAGTGCACAAGCTGATCTGCAATGAGGGAAAATGCTCGTCGCCAATCCAAAACTGCAGTTAGCACAATGTCCAATATTAAGCTGCTCAAAGCAGCTGGCTACCTATCCAGTGAAAACGGACAGGGGAAGAATGGAACAGTCCCCTGCACAGAAACCTTCCCCAAGTGTAGGAAAATTAATTTTAGTGCAGGAAAGACATTTTTCCATATTTTCTTTCCTATCGGTTACACTTCTCAGCCATCCAGAAAGTAAGAAATCAAGAAAAGTTATGTTCAAGCTTTGACAATTCTTTATGCACTGCATCATTTTAGAATGATGATCTCAGAAGAAAGACAAGAGAGAAAAAGGACACTCAGAACACAGAAACATACAAGTCCTTGATTTAATGTTTGAAATACTTTGGAACTTATTTAGCCTGTTTTTGCCTTCATTCCTCTTGTAAAATTATTCACATTTCACTAGGCCTGAGGGACATAACCTACTCTGTCTTCAGTGGTCTGAGCACTTTTTTTCATTGTATACCAATTCTGGCCAAGGATGAAGTCCCACAAGGAAAACAGTCCTATAAGATCACTTTTTTTAAACTTCAAGGCAAAGAAATGGTCATTGGTTTTCAAAAGGATAAAGGCTAGATCAGAACCTCCACCTGGTGTCCAGGTATAGATGTTAGCTCCAACCCAGACAAGGAGATAGTAATGCTTTTGCCTCTTTCCTCAAATTCACTGGAAGACATTAAAAAAGTTTTCTGACAATAATATTCACTCAATTGACTGGTGTGGAAAACAGCCATTTAGGAAAGAAAAACTGTTTTTTAAAATCAGCTTTTCTGACAGACTGCAGAAAAAAGCCATAAAATCTATCTCCATCTCCATAAGACAAAAACATTACAGGAACAGCAAATTCATTCAATAGGGTTCATATTTGGAAAAACACACAAAAAAACAGGTAAGATTTTCCTAGCTCCTGTAAATAAAGGATGGCTCTCACTTGTACATTTATATATATATAAATATATAAGCATGGATACACACATTATCCCTGCAAGTGTTCAAAGAAATGAGTAGACAAAGCCCTTAGTGACATGGTTTAGTGGTGGACTTGGCAGTCCTGTGACAATGGTTGGACATGATAATCTTGAAGTTCTTTTCCAACCTAATTGATTCCATGATTAAATATAGATACGTACTTTGCAAATGCACAGAGTATCTCTCTTACTGAAGAAGAAATAAAGTATAAAATGTTTTGTATCTAAAAGAACAGAGAGGAAAAGTTTTTTAACATTCAACTATTGATCTTGAACATAGGTTGCCAGAATACCTGACAAACAATAACAAGCACTGCATGATCACCTAGTGATGCTGAAGTCTGGTATTGGAGACCCCACTGCAAGCAAAAAGTTATGCTGCATGGAATATGCCATTCTTTATTGATGCCCTTTTCCTATTGTTAGAAAGTATATTATCAACAAAAAACGTTGATCCTGATTATAAATAAAACATTAAAATCTAAAGATGTATTTTCAAAAATGCATGTAGATGACAAATTGCACTTTATATTTCCACATCTTTCATTCTACTTGTTAGAATTTATTTCCTTTTGGCACTGTATGAATTGATCATTGATAGTGTTGTCAGGGGAAATATACAGACTCACACTCCTCTTTGGATCTTTTCAATTCATTGATAGATATTTAAATTATTATAATCTGCATTATTGTAAGCAAGAATTCTTCCTTGGTGATCTTGGTTTCAACTTTGCTTTAAGGATTTTAATCACAATTTCAGTTCAGCTATACTTACTACACTGAAAAGAAAACAGTACCTCTCAAGTATTATATAATCATAAAATAGTTAGGGTTGGAAAGGACCTTAAGATCATCTAGTTCCAACCCCCCTGCCACCTCCCACTAAACCATGCCACCCAAGGATCTGTCCAACCCGGCCTTAAACACCGCCAGCGATGGAGCATTCACAACTTCCCTGGGCAACCCATTCCAGGGCCTCACCACCCTCACAGTAAAGAATTTCTTCCTCAGATCCAATCTAAACTTCCCCTGTTTAAGTTTGAACCCCTTACGCCTTGTCCTATCACTACAGTTCCTCATGAAGAGGCCCTCCCCAACATCCCTACAGGCCCCCTTCAGATACTGGAAAGCTGCTATGAGGTCTCCACGCAGCCTTCTCTTCTCCAGGCTGAACAGCCCCAACTTTCTCAGCCTAGCTTCATACAGGAGGTGCTCCAGTCCCCTGATCATCCTCGTGGCCCTCCTCTGGACTTGTTCCAACAGTTCCATGTCCTTTTTATGTTGAGGACACCAGAACTGCACACAGTACTCCAAGTGAGGTGTCACAAGAGCAGAGTAGAGTGGCAGGATCACCTCCATCGACCTGCTGGTCACGCTCCTTTTGATGCAGCCCAGGATACAGTTGTCTCTCTGGGCTGTGAGCGCACACTGCCGGCTCATGTTCATTTACATACAGAACTTTTCAGCAAGAAATGAAGCAGATGGACTCACAAGATTTCCATCAGTGTCAGGTTTCTCCTGTCTTTTCCCAGGAAATTAGAGTGAGTGACTTACTGGTAGAAATTTTACGAGGGGCATCTTCAAAATTCTTGTACAGAAAAGTTACCTAGAAAACATCAGTATTTCTACTTCAGAAATAAGTAAGCGGTTTGGGGGAAAAGAAAAACTGAAATTCATTGCATCCCCTCTATTTGGAAGAAGTGATTTGGAGTAAACATTTCAGAAACATTCATTTTAATCTTCTAACAATACATCTGAACTCAGACTGACTAATACCATAGCTGGATAGCCTAGATTGATTTCTCCTATCAGAATCTTTTTGGTTCTGATAATAAAAATATTTTTGAAAAATCAAAATTGCAGGACCAGGGAGAAAATTTATTCATAAACTCTCCAAATGGATATGGTGATCCAGGAAGGAAAACCTACCAGAACAAGAGGAAGCACTGGCTAGCTAGAATCAAGTGCGCTCTCATACATATATCCAGCAACATGACATCATTACACTATTACAGGCCCATAATTAATCTAAATAAGTTAAAAATAAACCCTTGTGTTTGTTGGTATATAAAGAGTTGACCAGAATACATGGGGTTTTTTTAAGTTATTGGGCAAAAATGAGGAAGCCTAATGATAAGAAAAATAATGTCAACCTAAACCACAAGTCCCTCCTATTCTCATTTTGGCAGGAAGAAAGCGATTCACATCAGATTACTTACTTGACCTGGGATGCAACACTTCATACTAGACAACAGTATTAAGAGCAAAGGAAAGAGAGGAATAAATTCACATCACTTCTAGAAGGACAACAACTCTTCCACTATGAAGAGATATCATGCAGGTTGCTTTCAATTTCTCCAGTTAAAGCTTTTCTGCCTCCACTGGAAATGTGATCTCTAGAACAACAGAATAAAAACAGACCATTGCTGTATATTACATTTTACCATTCCTCAATGAGGAGCTATGAGAGGATCACACACTTCTATTTTAGGTAGCTTTATCTCATGCCACAATTAAAACCTACCTATTTTTAAGTGGGTCAGAGGATTTGTGTAAGATACCTTGCAAAGCGCTTTGCATATCGTTTTGCTAGTGTTTTTCACTGTCTGACAGCTTGGAAGAGAATGACAATAGGCAAATTTTATTCCAGTTCATTTTTTAAGTAAAAATATTAACAAAAACTTGTTAAGAAACAAGACGGCAAATAATTATGTCCATACATGTCTATGACTCAATTTGCAACCATTTTTCTATCAAGACACTGATAAATTGCATGCCAAAGATGGAACAAGCTATCATGCAGAAACAATATATAGATCACACTTCCAAAGACACTACCTTCGATACTTAAAGACTGAAATAAAATCAATACACTATAGCAACCATATTTTCAAAGACTTGACAAAATGCAAATTTATTTATTCACACTTCTGGCATGATTCATCTTTTCAAATACATTTATTAAATAAGCCAATGCATTGCAATAATCACAAAAACCTTTGAATACTGTCATGAAGCAGAATACTCTGAAGCATCCATCTTCCGCAATGCTCTAGACTTGGGCAAGTATGTTCTCATTGTGTTGCATGTATCTTTTATATAGTCTTGTACAAAATCCACAATGAAACCAACATTCTTGTGAGTGCAATTACACAGTATACATAATACAGTTACTGGTTACTTGTAGACTAAGAAAACATTTACATAGTTCTTTGTTTCTGATCCAAGTACGTCCAAAGTATATCCAACATGTTTTCCACATTTTAAAGTAGACTGTTGAGATCCCAACAGTACTGCACTAGAAACAGTCCATTACATTGCAAAGAGCTCTCTAATTTTCTTCCATGAACCTCTTTTCACATTCAAAACAAGCTGTTGTCTACCTGTCTCTGTGAGCTTGGAGGTAGCCAGCAAAATCCAGGCCAGGCTTGGAACACTGACCACCTCCCTAGGAAGCTTGTTCCAGTATTTGACCACCCTCTTGGAAGCTAAATGCTCCCTGCTGTCCAGTGTAAACCTCCCCTGGCAGAGCTTTCACTGTTCCCACGTATCCCATCACTCTATCCCGGAGTTAAAAAAGATCAGCACCTCCTTCTCCACGTCACCTCCTCAAGAAGCTGCACAGAGCATATACCTATTCATGTGTACATATGAATATAAATTCATATGTTTATTTATAGAAATTTGAAATATATATGAAAATAGTGCAGATATCAATTGAATTTAGTTTCTAATTCTTACAACCTGGGTAGTCGTTTTCACATGTCTAGACCCTTCAACCCCTATACAGAAGTTAAGAGCACTCATTTTCATTCTTTGTAACGTCTGTCAAGCTCAGCCTAAAGTCTGAGTAAACTAAGAATGTTCCTGGTTAGAACTCAATTGAAAACTGCTCAGCCCGTATAAAATCTGGTTTGCCAGCCCACACCCAATGCGCAAGAATTGTGCATGAATGTGGCACTTCATGCCATAAGACTATTTGACTCCTGAAAGACCAAGATCTGCGCAGAACAAGGCTGTGCAGCCTCTGGAGTTAGATGGAGATACCCACTTTATGATTTTGTGCATTTTAACTGGCTAATATCCAATAATTAATTTTTCTACGGTTGGATCTCGATTTCTAATAAACATAAATGCCTCTGAAATTTACACTTGAGACCTCAAACAGAAGTGAAATTAAGATTGGTAGTTTTAATTTACCATGGATCATGTTTCAATTTAGCAGCAAACTGCTAGCAACAAAAATAGTATTTGATAACTCATTATAAAGACTTACAAAGCAACATGCTCAGTATGTGGTAGACGGAAGAAAAAGCATACGCATGCATTTATGCAAAAAACAAACACTGGTCTAGCATTGCTTTGCTGGGACATGGGATAGACGAAATTCAAATGCACTGGAGCATTGTTGCAGGGAAAGAACATGAATTTAAGGCCTAGATCCATGAAGGTAATAAAGAATAAATAAATAAATAATATATTATTATATATAGTATTATATATCATATAATGAAAAGCTAATATAATAAAGAAATATAATAAAGAAAAACAATAAAGAAAGATAGGAATAACTGGTTTTGCTCTCAGTTTCTGGACAATGTTGGGATTACTTCTATAATTTAGGGCTCAAAATTAACCACCAGCTGGAACATTAAATTACACCCCTCCTAAACAAACAACATCTAAGTATTTAAAATCTTCTCTAGAAGACATAGACTCATAGAATGGTTTGGGTTGGAAGGAACCTTAAAGATCACCCAGTTCCAAATCCCTGCCACAGTCAGGGACACCTTACACTAGACCAGGTTGGTCCAAGCCCCGTCCAACCTGGCCTTGAACACTGCCAGGCATGTGGCAGCCACAGCTTCTGTGGGCACCCTGTGCCAATGTCTCATCACCCTGATAGTAAAGAATTTCTTCCTAATGTCTAATCTAAACCTACCCTACATCCTTTCCAAATCTGCTCTTTAAAGTCACCAATCACTGTAAAGACAGCAAAAGGCTGAATAGAAAAATCAGGAGAAAAATGCTTTGAGGCAGTGTACGTTAGGAAACCTTTTGGATGAAATTAAAAGCTGACATAAAACTGTTTCAGGTTGTGTCAAGTGCCTGATCCAGTTCAAAACCAAAACATTCAATTTTTTTTTTTTTTTCTGTTATGGTAACTATATTATGGGGTGGGGGAAGCGTTGTTTTCCCGATTAAATATTTCTCCCTTACAGCTTCAATAACTATTTAAAATCACAGAAGAGAACTGTTCACTGTTTTTCAGCCAGAGGTATATGCCAAATTCCCCACAAATTCATAAACATGTCGCCAACCTGAAACTCTATCTTTTGGCAACAAAAATAAAAAAATTAAGTAGTCATCCCTACTCTTGACCAGTGCTGTAATGTTTCCTCCAGCAGCTTTGCTGTAACCCCTTATGATCATAAAGATCAGTTCTTAGTCTGTTTTTTGATAATCAGAGACTCACTTTCTTTTGCTCCTTACTTCTATCACATTCAATGCTAATTTGTTTTTTTTTTTACCTTTATGGCTGTTCATATGCTATGATTTCCCATGTAATGCTGGAGGAAAAATACTTGATCCTCATCACCAAGGAATGCCTGTTTCCTTCATCTACTGCTTTAGAAACATGCGCTTTGTCAGATCTACTAGGCTCAGCTTTCAAATTCCTATTTGAACTCCACTGTAACAACTAAAATAGAAAGTTACTTGTTCATACGCAGGATATTCATCTGCTGAGCCACAAACTGAACCTTAAATTTATCTTATGAGAAGGATTCTCCATGATGTTCTAGGGATGTTCTCTTTGTTCCTCAGCCTGCAGAGTAGCATGCTGTTAAGTGGGTCATGGAGGAGTTCCCTGGGCCCAGCTGTGTTGTGCTGAGACCCCTTTTTACTCTGCCTGTGGAGGCAGTCAGAACTTGAAGGATGAAAACAGCTGCTTCCTGATCAGAATTCTCTGAGGTACTACGCAAAATCCAAAATGAACTTTGAATATTTTCTTTAATAAATATAAATACATACCTAAATATATTTGAGAGCATATATATACATATATCTCCATTTTTAGTACTACTACTATTATTATTATTTTACTTTATTTCAATTATTAAACTGTTCTTATCTCAACACATGGGTATTTTTCCAGTTCTGCTCCCATCCCACTGGTGAAGGGAAGTTAGAAAGTAGCTGTGTGGTACTTACTTGCCAGCTGAGTTTGATTTGTGTAGATTCCTTCCTCCATGATTTAAGGTTGTCTTACTAAATGGCAATATAGAACACAATTTTCTTTCACTGTTAGCTTTGCACATGTTTCACTAACTTTACACATCTAAAAAATATATGTATATAAAATACACATATACTATTTATACATATATATGACTGTCACCGTCGGTCATACCCTTCCATAGCCAAAGGATGATCTTCATAGCTTATTAATCTATTTTAGACCTGTCTTTTGAAAGAGGTAAATCATACTTTTGACTCTGCTGACTGTACTGATCAGACTCTGTACTGATCTTTTTGTACCTTCAAAAAGAGAAGGGAACTCAGGGACAGATTCCTTCTCTGTATCTAGCCAGGAAAATCTCATCACATCTACCTGACACAACAGTTTACAGTAATCAGCCACTGTTTTGTGGCATAGGTTTCAATGGTTTGCACTGAAATAGACTTTTAGATATTTTTTTACAAACGCCCATTTTTCTCACCCTAAAGGACTTCTAGGAAATGCTGTCAAAGTACTAAAATAACTATAAAAAAACAGGCAGTCTCAGACACACATGCTTTGTTAAACTACAGACTGACGCCAATAGCACACCATTCATCTTCTAGTACTTTCTTCTTAGAACCACAAAATAGTATGGGTTGAAAGGGATCTTTAAAGATCATGTAGTCCAACCCCCGTGCCATGAGCTAGTATTACCAAAACTGCCCCTGTCAGGGACAGAGAGAACAGCTTCTTCCCTCTTGTCCAGTGCTTTATTTGTGGGATTTACTACACCTTATTGCAACAGTTATCTAAATCCATTACCAATGCTGCTATTGCCGACACTAATAATACTTCAGGAGATTTCCACTAAACGCCACAGAATGGGGAGTTAAAGTGCTGCATTTTCAAATTCTGTTTTTCCATTCAAAAATAACAATACTGCTTAATAAAATTCTACTGGAAAATGTCCTCATAAGCCACTGAAACCAGGTTTGTTATGTAGTATGAATCTCTGCAACATGTAACTGAGTACACTGCTTGACCCTGAATGATGAGCAACAGCCCATTTAGTTTACCTGAGAAGTGACAGTGGAGATCTTTAGATCTGTTTTTTTTTTTCCCTGTCGTTTGAGCTTTTAGTTAATAAAGAGCTTCTCTAAAGTAACTTCACCACTTCTTTGTAAGTTTCTTGGGGCAAAGACTAGGGTAGTCCATTGCTACAGTCCTCTGTGGCTATGACAGTAATAAACACAGACTGGGAATGTCCTGTGTGTGCCAGGGCTGCTGGGCTCAGCTTGAAAGCCTCCTGCTGAGAGCCGAGAAAAGACAGAAGTGAGAAATTCTGGCAGCACATGACGTAGAATAAGGCAAGCAACAAAGCTACTAACAATATTTAGAACATGGTATTGCAGTGCACATGTAATTAAAACTCCTGCTCATCTTTTCTGTTTGTCTCATGCAATCGGGATGACAATTTGGATTCCAAGTAGACCGCGAGTGGGCAAGACATTTATACCAGCTGATCTAGCAAATTTCAGTTAAGCTCCCACACCTGAAATCAAGGAAGACAGTAGGAAAGATAACTGATCTTAATGAATTTTCATATCTTTAAACCTCAGGTGACAACAGAGGTTGTTTTCAGATCAGTTGCCCCCAGGGAAGAAAAATAATGAGGGAGGAGGCCTGAGTGGCTAAACATTATTGAGCTAGCACTTGTTATTAAAATAATGATCAGCCTTTTCAGATAAAGCTGGAAAATCCCCGGCAGGGTCAGGGAGTCCCCATCAGCTAAGGAAAGTGTTCAGCATATAAGGATGGACAATCCTGATGAAAGCAGAAAAGTCAGTGAAATACCCCAGGGAAGAAGCAAAACTGAAAATACTCATATCAATTCAATATTCCAGTGAACAAAGTCATGAGTAATATTGCTATGGGCTACAAGGAGTCTTTTTCTAATAAATCTTGCTTTTTTCTAACAAATATTTATTCTTCCCCACAGGATTGCTCTGCTCTCACTTTCTCCTTTTCTCAGAAGCCTTCTCAGAAACCCAGAAGGAATCAACACTGAAGTCTACTTAAAACAAACTGATCTTGCAAACTTTCTATCACTACAGTATTCATTGTCAGAACAGGCCATTTAGTGAAAAATTAACAAACTCTCTCCCCAGTTCAGTCCGTTGAACTGAACTTGTTCTACAGGGGCTTAAGATATTCTTCAGCCACAATAAGTTGCTTGTTATTTCTGAAAATATATAGGAAATACTAAGCATTTAATTACTACTAATCACTGTTTCCAAATAATTGCATTTGCTGTTCCAAAAGTGTTTCAGTTGCCATAACACCAATAAGATATTTTCTGACTTATGTAGAGGGAAAGCAAACAGCTTGTTAATAAAAATAAGTTAACAAATAATTAAATATAAATTAAAAAACTTATACTCTCTGTCCTGACAATTCACTGAGTTTTTAGTGAAGACTAAATATAATTTTAGAGAACTGGTACCTATCTGTGTAAAATTCATGAAGAAAAACAGCTGAAGACCAAACAACTACTTTGTGCACCAAGAATGTGTAAAAGCACTTGCTATTTGTAATAAACATAAGTATAGTTAGATTTACATTTTAGCAGCAAACAATAGCAACAAATAGGGCCAACACAAACCATCAGCTATAAACAAATAGCAACAGTTACTAAAATTCAATATAACACTGGTAAAAATCAAATTGATTTAATCACCCAGAAAGATGGGTCAAAGATCTGAATGAGGATATGGCCTGCAGAAAAAGAAATTTAGTTTAGCCCAAACAATTATCTCAAGCTCAATAGCTTTATTATCCATTATCTGTACAGTAAATTTTCCTACACCTTTCCAAACAAGCAGCATATGTTCCAGCAGCAGAAACCACGCACATTAGTAATGAAACACAATTCAGGACATATTGTATCCAAGGGCACAGAAATCTTTTGATTAAGCAAGTGTTTTCACAGCAGCTGTACAACAGACAGACTAGAAAAGGCTTCACCAAATCACAAAAAAATACCCATATTTGTCACGGTTTGGGGGAATTCAATGATCTAGTAGTAAACTGAATTTAAAGGAAGCACATTATCAGACGTTTTTATGAAACAAAAAAAAAACCCAACTTATTAGTTTAGCAACAGACTAAAATCTGTTGCTAACTATAATCTTAGGAGAAATCCTACTTTATAAACTGTTTTTGTATCACTCTAGTTATAGTAAATTTATCTGAGGTGAGACAGAGTATAGAAAAATTGTCAATCCCATGTAGTTTTCAGTTGGACTATTTTGAAATGGGTAAGAATTTTCAAACACAGCTCCCCTATCAAAAAATGTACCAAAATCAGTATTCACTATCACTCACCTATAAAGAATGGTGTAACAAATTGACCAACCTGCTAGATACTGTTAATGGGTAATCTCAAATTCATTTGAGCCACAAATGGCCAGGATATACACCTTAATGCCAATTTGACTGATCAAAATGGAGATTGTTAGTTCCAAAATTACACACAAACCATAGGTGGAAGTATCTGTCAAGCTGCATGTATTCTTTATGACAATTAAAAAGAAATAGAAAGTTTTCTGTGCTTCTGACCTTTCCTGCTTACAAAGGCTATTTTTCATTTACACACACCTTTCAAAATCTAAAATTAAAAATGTTTTAGAGTCACCACATTTATATTAACAGCAGAGCAGAGGACAAAGCAGAAGCCCTTAAGACAAAGAAACTATCAATAAAAGGAAATAAAAAATATGGGCTGCATCACTATACCCAAGTCATATCTAGTATTTCATCAAGATCAATGATGCCCATAATCAAAAATGTTCCATCCCCATTTAGCATTCTTATAACCTTAACGTCCCTCAAAGCAGCAAATACAATATGAAAGCAAAGATCGTATGCAAAGGCTGTGCCTAATGTGACTCTAAAGAAGCATTTTTTTGTGCAGTGAATTACTCTTAATGTTTTTCCTTTCCAATTTACTTTGATGGAAGCTGTTAAAGTAACAGCAGACATGTTGGCATATAAAAAGATTCTTGGCAAGGAAGAACGTACAAGCTTGGTTTATATTTATCTCACTTCCTCTTGCACTTAGATCATGATTTTACAATTTATCTCATTCCTTCTTTTTATGTTTAAGGGACATTAATTCTATCCTGACAGTACTTTAGAAATAAAACCAGCGGCATTCAATAACTTCTGTAAACAATCTTTAATAAAGGTCTAGAGCTCAAGTGGATAACAAGAAGGTAATAAAAAGCCTAATACCACTTATAGGTCACGCAATATGACAGTTTATTTTAGCTCATCTGAGCAATGGTACAGGACAGCTAATACCATTCTCTATCTCCTTAGTCATAGTTTTAGAATTTGCAACACTATCAAAGTTGGTTTTCATATCTTCTTCTAAGACTTTACAAGCCCAAACTGTCTCTTCCTTCTCCTGAAGGTCAAACAAGCCTTATAGGTTTAGTAAATGGGTTTTAAATTAAAACTCAGGTTTCACCACAAATAAGTATTTCAGTTTTCCAAAGGACTTTTAAGACTGCCAGTTGCTGAGGTGACTGCCTCACTAGCCGACATGATCGGCACTGGAATGCTCTAGTGCAGTGCACAGCAGGGTTTCCTGAACCAGGGGAACCAGGAAGATATAACTGCAGTTGATGAGACCTGGGCAAGGTCAGGAGCAATGATGGCCAAGTCCTCCCACACGTATGAAAGGAGCCCTTAGTGACAGAGCTCAATGAGGAGATGAGCAGTTTGAGGAGTATCAGAGATGGAGAAAGACATACTATTGGAAATGCTCTCTACCTTTCCTGAGACAGGCAGACAGAATGCATGATACGGAGGATTCCCTGCCTGGTTGAATACAATGACTTAAGAGACAGGGGACAATGGGTACAAGTTCCTGCCTGGTGCAGCAGGCACCTCTCCTCTGTGACCACCCCACATTCCCAGGTGTCCTTGTACAATAGGTATGAGGCTTCACAAGCACAACTAAGTAATAATGAGGAGGATGGTTCTAGCATGGATGTGCCAAGGTTAGGTTGGCCTACACCCTGAACCTTTCTGGTACTACCCAAAGCAGACAATAATTATGATTTAGGTCCAATCAGGTGTTTACTAGAAGATTTAAAAGTGGAAGCACTGTGTTACAGGCTTCAGTTGAATGATTCGCCCTGAAGAGCCAATGCCATGTTATGTTTCATACTCCTGTCTGGAAATCTTAGAACAGACAAAAATTCAAATGAGCAGAACCTTAGCAAACCTGCTGAAAGCTCTCATTCAAGGAATGAACAATATTGGGTTGGACCATCTAACCTCAAAGTAATGTGCCACTGTGTATTTCTGCACAGATGAAGACCTGTTACTACATACTTCAACACTGTGAAGAATTCCAAGATATATCAAGCATGAAAGAATTTTAAAGAACTATTACTGATTTTAGGTACTTCTCTTTCTATGTGTCCAGGGTATGTCTGCCAGAAAGAAACTGTATTTTAGAAAATTTGTGCACCGTACCTTCACAGCTGGACAACCTTCCATTAATGAATAATTTACATAAAGATAACATTTGTTAAATAGTTCAGATGGATACAAAGGTAAAAATTAATATCTGAAGTTTAAAGGATTAATTTCTCCACCAAACCACATGTCCTGGGTTCAGCAGTAGCAGTTATTTTTCTCCTTCTTAGTAGCTGGTGCAGTGCTGTGTTTTTGACTTTCAGGCTGGGAATAGTGCTGATAACACCAATGTTTTTAGTTGTTGCTAAGTAAAGTTTACTTTGATCAAGGACTTTCAGTCTCATGCTCTGCCAGTGAGGAAGGGAAGTCAGGAGGAAGCAGAGACAGGACATCTGACTCAAACTAACCAAAGGGGTATTCCATAACACAGCACATCATGCCCAGTATATAAACTTGGGGCAGTTACCTGGAATGGCTAGATCACTGCTCTGGTTGGGCTGGGTATCAGTCGGCAGGTGGTGAGTGGTTGTATTCTCTCCTTTCATTACTTCCCTTATCATTATTATTATTGGTGGTAGCAGCAGTGGTTTGTGCTATACCTTAGTTACTGGACTGTTCTTATCTCAACCCGTGGGAGTTACATCCTTTCAATTCCCCTCTCCATTCGTGGGGGAGCAGGTGGAGGAAGAAGCTAGGGGCAGTGAGCGAACACAGCATGTGGTTCTGAGTTACTGGCTGGGCTTAAACCATGACACCACAATATTCCAGTTTTCTGGCATTGGCTTCATAGACTTAGCTGCCAATCACCAAAATATGGGAAGAAAAATGATGCCCATACCTGATATCTGGTGCTCAGGCACATCTCTGAAAACTTAAGGTAGCATCTGGGGATGTCAGAAATATTAGTTCAAAGAAATCCTGATGTTGGGTTGCCAATCGAGACTGCCAGTTCAGTAGTTCCATAAACTTTAGTTCAAGACTGTAGTTCAGTGTTCCATAAGCACTGAATTACATAGAGTCTGCTGTGAGAGAGGCACTCTCTCCATCTAGACCATTAAAACAAACTTGTTAAAATGGTTTACGTGCACAGTGACTGGAAGGTGGGAATGAGTGACCTCACCACCAAGCTACAGAATCATTCTCAGAATTGTTCTCTGGACAAGTAAATTAATTAAACTGAGATTAAAAAACTACAAAGTTTCAAAAGACTTTCAAGATGTTCTTTTCAATGGAAGACAAGTTTTTCTACAATCTTTCACATAAGCAAATAAATCGAAATTTGACAGAATATTCCAATATGGCTTGATGATTATTCTTGTTTGGAAACCTTTTACATAGCTGAGTGACGTTTGATGCTTGCCTTTATTAATCTGTTTAAAAAGCTAGTGTAGAATGCATGAATTTTGAAATAATTTAGGTGCATGTGGTGGGTTGACCTTGGCTGGATGCCAGATGCCACCAAGGTAGTCTGTATGACTCCTTTGTCCTCGGATGGACAGGGGAGAGACAATATAATGAAAGGCTTGTGGGTCAAGATAAGGACAGTTTGATCACTCACCAATTACTGTCAGAAGCAAAGCAGACTTAACTTGGGAAATTAATTTATTGCCAGTCAAATCAGAGTGGGGACATAAAGCCAAAATCTTAAAACACTTTCCCCTCACCCTTCCTTTCTCAGGATCAAATTCACCCCTGATTTTTAGTACCTCGTTCCCCACAGTGGCACACACAGAGAGGATGCAGTGGTTTTGGCTGGGATAGAGTTAATTTTCTTCATAGTAGCTGGTACGTGGCTCTGTTTTAGATTTGTGCTGGAAACAGTGTTGATAACACAGGGGTGTTTTCGTTATTGAGCAGCGCTTGCACAGAGCCAAGGCCTTTTCTGCCTCTCGCACCACTCCACCAGCAAACGGGCTGGGGGTGCACAAAAGGTTGGGAGGGGACACAGCCAGGACAGCTGACCCCAAGGGACCAAAGGGATGTTCCATACCATATGGTGTCATGTTCAACATATAAACCTGGGGGAAGAAGTAAGGGGAGGATACTTGGAGTGTTGCCATTTGTCTTTCCACGTGACTGTAAGATGTGATGGAGCCCTGTCTTCCCTGGGGCCACCACTGAGACTCAGCTTTGGCAAGTGATGGGTCTGTCCTGAAGCTGGCACTGGCTCTGTCAGACACAGTAGAAGCTTCTAGCAGCTTCTCACAGAAGCCACCTCTAGCACCCCTGCTACCAAAACCATGCCATGTAAACCCAATACGATGTGGCACTGAGGAACATGGTTTAGTGGTGGACTCGACAGTGTCACGTTTACGGTGGGACTTTCTGGTCTCAAAGGTCCTTTCCAACCTAAATAATTCTGTGATTCTATGAAAAACAAAAGTTGCTTTTAGAACACAATATAATATACCCTAGACCTCTACTGCATTCAACGCCGTGGCTCAGCAGAGACAGCCCTAGTCATTTCTTGTTCCCATAAAAGAAAAAAAGACCTTCCACATGTTAACATTAGTCGGCTACGGCAGCAGAATGTTGTATCAAAATGATCACCCCTAAAATTCAACAGTAGTGTCCTTATATACTGTTAAAAAATTAATATTACATGACAGTCACAAACCTCAACAGAGAATGTGCTTGACATTTTCTTTTAGCAGCATACTCTGACAAATCACAGAAACTCAGTTTGAAAGACCAGTCACAGAGGCTGAAATGCCTTGGAGAGAGAAGAAAAGTGTTCATGGTATAGTTGTCAGAGAAAAATATCTCCTGATTTTTATGGCTTTAGACTGCCCAAGACTAAGGACACAATCAAACATCTAATGCTACACACACACACAGAGCAAATTAAAATAGTTCAAACCCAGTTAAACAGTGTCTCTCTCAATGGTTTATCATTGATTAGACTGACTGTTCTCTTCACAAAATTACATACCAAGAAGAATTAGCCCAGACTATTTCCTAATTATTCCCCTCTCTGGAATTCTTCATAAACCTTTTAATTTCTATGTCAAGAGTACCCTTGCATACATAGAAAGTACTTGTTCCACAAATTTAAATTGCTGTGGATTGTAGCTGGAGGGTTGGTTACTATATTTTTACTCTATTCTCTCAGTTAGAGCTGTCTTTTCTAAACTTAGAAAATTCATACTCTTTATCGATCCTCAAAACTGTAGTGTCAGCTTTTGGGAGATGAATACTGATATTCCTTTACTTTCAGACCTCATGCTCCAGTACACTGCACTGTATATTATACTGACTGTCCTTTCACAACAGGCTGAAATGGAAACATATTTGCAGCTTTTCTTTTAAGGATTCAGTGACCAGCAGTGACAGACACATAGAACAGACTTCTGAAAATTCAGTATTATTTAAAACATATACTGATAATATAATAGTAACCAGTTTTAAAAAGAAAACTAAGTTCATTTACTGAAACTACTAGATGAGTCTAACAATTATAACAGCCCCAAATAGTATACCTTCTTTAAGTCTCTCATCGGACTGTCTTGCACCCTCCCCTTTGGAACAGCTCTGTCAAGCCAGCATAATTCTCATCTTGCCACTTGACAACTTCTGCAGAAAGAAGACTAGAAGAAGAAAGCTCCTTTCAGCATATTTTGTACAATGTCAGTGTCCTTCCCCAGCCTGCAATACTTATGGACTCTGTGTGCTTTGTAAGCACTCTTCTCCATACCAACCTGCGAAATCATTGTTAGTTTCTGCTCTATTGGACAGGATGATATGAATCAATCCATGTGTATCTACCACCTAACCAAAACACTGAAGTTGAAGATATAATTTAGCATTTTAATAAGGTACCAAAATTAAGAATCTAGGAAATTGAGGCTTCCTATATAACCCACCATCCCTGGTAGGCAATTTCCTAATTATTCTTTCCTTTTGAAACCTTAGTGTACCTCCTCCTTTCTATGTCAAGAGCGTCCTTGCATGCATGAACAAGCCTTAATTCATTCTACCTCAATTAGACATTTACCTCTGCAGTGCAAAAAATTTTTGTACTTTTTGCATATGAAGCTTCTTTAGCATAACATGATTTTTAAAATGTTTATACAACAGTCAATATTCAGGCAAGCCCACTCAAAGACAATGTCTTTAATAAGTGCTATTTTGAACTTGTAAGAATTTTATATGTCAGAAATAAAATAGCTTCTGCTAGGACTTGTATTAAAGTGCAAATTTTCTTTTTAAATAACCTATTTACTGTTTTCCTGCTCAATATAGAAAGCAGATGAGTCAAATTCAAAATACATCAGAAACAAAAATCAGAACTATTCAGACTGGAAGGGAAATAGACAACTACAGGTAGCTGTAAAACAACGAAAATTATCATATAATGCTAATTAGAGCAGTTTTCTAAGAAACAGGACAGACAGCTGGACATTCTAAAAGTATTTTCAAAAATGAGAATTCCCTATAGAACTAATGGAAGAGATGAGCTATACATAGAATATGGTTCCAATTAAAAGAATATCAACTATATATTAGCATTTTATCGTCTAGAAAGAGGGTATCTTTAGCCTCAGTGTAATACACAGGGTTAATTTTTTCTGGTTTTCATTTAAATCAATAAAATATTATCACCATTATAATAATTGGATAGATTCTTAAGGGAACTCTTCAAAAGACTGACAGAATTGTCATTATAAAACAAACTCACAAGGGACTGCAAAATATATACCAAATAGAATCTTATTTAAACTTCAGTACAGAAGTTTTTTGTTTGATTACAACAGCTTAGACCTTACTCATGCTGGTGTTCTTTTATATGATGCCACAGGCTTATACCAGGAAATAGCCATTTTAGTACAGTGCCTTATAATAATTGGACGCATCAAACTATACCAACATCAGCTTCCTCACCTATCACGGACAGAATGAAAGTGACACAGCCACCCTCTACGGTACATTTAGGGGATCTGAAGATTGAAAAGGAGGGTGATATCAGGAGCACTGTGGACCAGTTGCTGTTCCCCAACTATTACTCCCTGCCAGCACTGCGCTGAACAGCTAGCAAGGACTAGCCAGTATGTTGCCACAGATGTGAGGTGATGCCCTGGCCCTGCAGTAAACGCCAAAGTACTTTCCCCGGTACACACACAGGGTGTTCCTCCATCCCCTGCCAAGAGCACCTGGGTGCCCTCAGCTCTTCCTCTTGCTATTTCATGCTTCTAGGGGCCAGTGGGACAACTTAGAATCATAGAATAGAATCATGGAATACTTAGGGTTGGAAAGGACCTTAAGATCATCTAGTTCCAACCCCCTGCCAGGGGCAGGGACACCTCACACTAAACCATGCCACCCAAGGCTATGTCCAATCCAGCCTTGAACACTGTCAGCGATGGAGCATTCACAACTTCCCTGGGCAACCCATTCCAGTGCCTCACCACCATCACAGTAAAGAATTTCTTCCTCAGATCCAATCTAAACTTCCCCTGTTTAAGTTTGAACCCATTACCCTTTGTCCTGTCACTACACCTCATGAAGAGTCCCTCCTCAGCATCCCTATAGCCCCCCTTCAGATACTGGAAAGCTGCTACGAGGTCTCCACGCAGCCTTCTCTTCTCCAGGCTGAGCAGCCCCAACTTTCTCAGCCTATCTTCATACAGGAGGTGCTCCAGTCCCCTGATCATCCTTGTGGCCCTCCTCTGGACTTGTTCCAACAGTTCCATGTCCTTTTTATGTTGAGGACACCAGAACTGTACACAATACTCCAAGTGAGGTCTCACAAGAGCAGAGTAGAGTGGCAGGATCACCTCCGTCGACCTGCTGGTCACGCTCCTTTTGATGCAGCCCAGGATATGGTTGGCTTTCTGGGCTGCGAGTGCACACTGCCGGCTCATGTTCATTTTCTCACCAACGAACACCCCCAAGTCCTTCTCTACAGGACTGCTCTGTATCTCTTCTCTGCCCTACCTGTAGCTGTGCCTGAGATTGCTCCAACCCAGCTGTAGGACCTTGCACTTGTCATGGTTAAACTTCATCAGGTTGCCATCAGCCCACCTCACAAGCATGTCAAGGTCCCACTGGATGGCATGCCTTCCCTCCAGTGTATCAACCGAATCACACAGCTTGGTGTCCTCGGCAAACTTGCTGAGGGCGCACTCAATCCCACCGTCCATGTCTCCGACAAAGATGTTGAACAAGGTCGGTCCCAACAGCAATCCCTGAGGGACACCACTCGTTACTGCTCTCCAGCTGGACACAGAGCCCTTGAACACAACTCTTTGCATGCGGCCATCCAGCCAGTTCTTTATCTACTGAGTGGTCCACCTATCAAATTGATGTCTCTCCAACTTGGAGACAAGGATGTCATGTGAGACAGTGGGACTGCATAGCGAGTCACAGTTCAAGTGAAGAAGAGCATGGAGAACTGCAATCAAGTATTGTGTCTGAGTGCTCCTTAGCTACTGCGGGTACAGATGCTGCTTCAAGTATGCTGGAGGTACCCTGAGAAACCAGTCCTGAGGGCTACCAATGCAGGGGACTGTTTCTGGCTCTAATTGGATCTATTGTTCCTATAGAAGTCAACAAAAACCTGTTTCTATATCGAAGACAGATGATGATCCACTATTGCAGATTCTACTCTGACATCCTACAGGTAAGTATTCACTTTTTGCTGCAGTACAGAATACCTGTTCAATTTTCAGCAAGATACTCTCTGGTCAATTAAGACAAACAGTATATAGAAAATAGAATTAGACAATTGTGTGCTTTGGAATTCTTCTTGCATTATTATCTGTGTGCCTCTAGACATCTGAAAATCTGAAAGACAATCTCTCCATGCTTCTACTTAATAGAACTCTTATTCATAGAGATATTGCAAAAAAATCTATAATTATAAAGGATTAGGATATTTAGCTCTCTTGCCACCCCAAGTATCCAAGTACAATTTATGATACAGTGTGAGGAAAGCTTGTTCTTTCTAAAATAGTGTGCTAGAAGTCCAACTGTTACCTGCTTCTTCAGATGCCAGTATTAGGACATTTCAAAGGAAGCAATCAGCAAGACTGAAAGAAACAAAATGGTTCTTCATACAATGGGCAGTTAAGCTGGTGCAATTTCTGGCCTATAAATGTTGCGGAGGGTTAGGGATTACACAGGTTCCAAGGGAGACTGAGCAGACCAACAGGAAAAAGAAATAATCCTCTGAAAGGTGCTAAACACACAGAAACCACTTCTGGCTCCAACTGCAGTCCCTAAGCTGCAAAATGTTAAGAGGATGAAAGAGTATATGTGCTTGCTAAGTTTTCCTATACATTTGTTTTCTTTCAGACAAATACTTCAGTCCCATTTGCAAAAGCAACCCCTCTTTTCCTGTACAAAGTCATTAACAAAATAACTAACATACATACATTAAGAATCTTTTTCACTCAGTACAATTCATCTCTTTTAAAGTTCTATTTCTATATGAAAAAAAAAAAAAAAGTTTTACTGACTCTTTATTATTTGGCCAAATCCAAATGTTGTCACATCTATTTTCTGGCATGGCTGCAATAAACACACTAAAAATTTGGATACCAGATAAAATAAAGCACTTTGGCAATTGAAGTCAGATTATCTTAGCACTGAATTTGTTGCCAGCAATGGACACAGCAGGAAAAAACAGTGTGAAATGCCTGTAAAAAATACAAGCAGCTTTCTGCACACAAGACATCTTCTGTTGTGTCTCAAAACACAGAGTATCTTTCTGTGACAGCACACAAATAAGCAAAGTAACTGACAAAAAGAGGAGTATTAGGAAAATACTGCAGAATCCTATCAACTCCTACCAACAAAAAAACTCATACAACCATTTTTCAAAACCATGAAAGATAGCACTGTGGAATAATTAGGAAATGTGGAATTAAACTTATATTTGAAATGCAACATTGTCCACACATAAGGGAAAAATGGATTTTCAGGGCCTCTCGGGGTGAGATGCAGCCACACCTGGTATGCCAGGAACATGCACTCCACAGTGGCTCCTGTGGCAACACAGATGGAGGGTAGAGCGAGGTGGAGATCTCGCGGTTGTGCTTTGTCCTAGCCTCAGCAAAAGATGAGAATTAGGTGGTGCAAGAAACTGATAAGCTGCATACTTGCTACCCTGAGCCAGCAGCCTGTCATCTTTTGACAGAATGCCATCCTCTGTGTGAACTTTGCTTCATTATAATGTCATTATAAAGCATCTACATGCTAAAATACACTCCCATCTCCAATGTGACCCCCCTCCAAAATGAGACCACCCCCCTCTGAGCACACGCTCTGAATTTTTTGTGTCATATACCTTTAAAACTAAGCGAGAGAGATTTGCACCAATGATAATAAAGGTATGTATGACTAGAGCCACTCAAGCTCCACCTTGAAGGTGAAAATAATATAAAATGACCCAAGAGAGAGGGGGATATTGGGAAAGATACCACTGTGGAAGAGTTGAGGAAGATATCAACAGACTCCTGGGACTGGTTGACTGGCTGGACCTCTCTTCCTCCCCCATAGGGACACCTGGGGGTAAGACTTGCACTGTATCCAGTGCTTTCCTAGGAAAACTTAGAATCTCTATAGAGTTACTTTCACTGTTACCTTTATACTCTAGAGCCAGGCTGCGTTAACTTTATTGAGCGCTTGTAGCCACATAACTGTTATTTGCATGTGCTTTTGCTGACAGTATCACCGGCAATCCATAAGAACCTGTACCTGTTGCATCAATAAACTGCACTGTTTCGGTAGCCAATCACAATAAACTGCACTGTTTCGGTAACTGATCATAATTTTCTCACTGAATGCAACCCCATCTCTCAGTGTGGCCATGAGGGTTCATGAGCACGATTCGACTGGCAGTGTGGTGCACTATCAGTGAATCTGGATCAGTGAAGTCCGAAATAGCGAACACGGCCAGACTGATAGCTGCCGCTGATTGTATTGGGCAGTGTGGTGCACTATCAGTGAATCCGGATCAGTAGCGAATGCAGCCGGACTGGTAGCTGCATATTGGAGCCATTCCTGGCCTCCCTAATAAAGCAAGGGGTTTATTTTTCCACCTTTAACGCAACAAGCACTGAAAGAAACCCAACAAACTGAAATAAAGGAAAAGATACTAAAGCATAATTTGATGATTTGGTTTGACAGATTTAGTTTGTTTTTAATGGTGATTCAGATACACGTATATCAGCATAGAACTAATAAGGTTTTCAGGTTGCAAAGGTCGGATGAGATTATTTTAGTCTTTTGGTGGGGGCTTCCCCAAAAAACTGCTACTACTATTTTTCAACTTTCCCAGAAACATCACTTTTTTTCTAAAGTCCAGGGATTTTACCCGAAACTGTTGCATGAGTGTTGTGACTAGTGAAAACTGTTACATTTGTAAAAGAGCAGGTCCAGAGGAGGGCCATGAGGATGATCAGAATGACCTGTTTCTCATAGCGACTAAGGTCTTCATCCCAAACTATAGCCATGAGAGAGGCTGAAACTGAATCTTGTGGCACTGTTCAGGAACACCATATTAAATGGCTTTCAATCAGACCATTTCTATCCTTTTGCTTTCACAAAACATAAACAATTTCTCAAGAAAAGCTCTAACTACTTCCAAAGTGTGGTACTTGAAAGAAAGCCAAAGCTGATAATGACTGTACAAGCAGTTATTTCCACCCTTCTCATCTGTAGGCTCCATTAACATCAGAAATCTTTTGTCTTTTTGTCTGGTTCCTTTTTGTTTTGTATTTTTTTAAGAGAAATCAGCAATTTAATGCTATTATAGTGATGTACCCTCCTAAGCATGTCACGTAGTGTGATGCCAATTTAGAGACTCAATTGCTTGGAGGATAAGTTGAAAAGAAAATAAATGTTCTGAAGCTGTGGGAAACAGTGTGCTATCCTGACCATGCTGCTTTTCAGTTTGATGCTGATTTGAGGCTCAGGGGAACTCTTGGAGGCTAAGTTAAACGCTGTGCTGAACTAAGCAGCTGCTGGAAAGTGGCACAATCTGGATTCACTTGCTGAACAGTTTCAGAATGCTTTTGTTCTTTTCAACAGCTCAGTTGTACAGCACATAAGCTTTGAAAAAAATATACTGAACTATAAAGCTTCACAGAGGTGTGACAGGCCAGGGCAACATGACCCTAGTAAGTACAAGGAGAAAACACACTTATATAGGATTTGAAATGCATTGAGTAAATCAAGAGATATTTAGACTGCAGTTAAATGTGTATCTTTAACAAAATGTTACTTCCGTTTAAGGTCAATAAATACACTACAGGCTAAAATAAGGCCTATAAAAATAATCTCGCATATTTCAGGGCACTTCAACTCCAGCCCTGGCTAAGAAAACAGCAGGGCAAGGATGGAAAGTGAACCAGAGAAGTTGAATATGTTTATTGCTGCACCTCAGCAACATGCTGGATTTGCTGTTTTGTATGTATTCCACAAATCAAAAGGTCACTTTCAAGGATTTGTCTCAAGTGATAGTCTCCTCCTTTTCTCAGAACATAAACCTACTATATCACAGATAACTGCTGCCAATCAGTATTACTGAAAAGCAATTATTCAAGGTTATTAAAGGCAAAAATTTACATAATAGCTACCTAGACTACAGATCACAGGTGGGTCAAGGTGCCTTTCCACTAAATATATATATACACATACAACAAAATATGATGGTGCATGCTTCAAGGAGAGTCTAAATGATGTGACAGACAGCAAGAAAAAAAAGACAAGATAAGTTACAAACTCTAGCTAACTTGCGGAGCCTCATAATCCCATGAGGGTATATGGATACAAGAAATGCAAGATTTGCTCATGATGTCAGGAAGGAATGTCACAACTTTTTTTGCACTTGCTCACCAATTAAGTACCAGATGCAATCTCAATGAGACAAAAGAAAAGCGCTTGCAGATGGACTTTGACAGCTTATTGTAAGGTTAATGCACAGAAGGAACTAAGTACATGTGTGACTGGGGGATAGAACAAAACATCGGACTGACCAATTTGCTTTAAATCTGTTCCTGCAGGTATCAATGAGTAACTCTCTAACCCACTTATGTAAAAACAATGTTCTAAACAGAATTTGGGGATAACTGGGTTTGTCTGCCTGGGATTTGTTACCTGTAACTAATTTGATGCATTCATTTATTTATTGTGAGCAGATTGTGCCCAGAGATAGTTGAAAATTACTTTTTCCATCACGTGGTTTATCTTTTCAGGCCATACACTATTTGCACAACTTTAAAAACACAGCTTATTCATGCTTCTCTGCATAAAGGCCTTGAGAGACAATCTTTTTCTACCATATGCATTTTTATGTGATTAAGAAATGCAATTATAAAATGCCAAAATATTTACGATGTATGTCGTCAATGGCTACTTAGGGACTTTTTATGTATTATTAACACCCTCATCAATACATTTATTACACATTGTCTAAACTTGTACACTAAAATGCTAATGCTATTTTGGGTATTTTGATAGCCTACAAATGAAAAATTTTCTTAATAGAAAGAATACTGTTTTTTCCTTACCAAATTTCTGCAGACATTGATAACTTCCATTACAGTAATCTAAAAATCTAGTGCTGCCAGCATGCTGTTTTACATTAGGCACTGGCATCTCAGCTATGGCACAAATAGCAGGATAACAATTATTATCTTCATTGTTTAAGGCAGTCTAGCTCTGAACAGGAAACAAAAGCAATTCTGAACAAAATGTGAGTCTGGGGATCTCTATGATATTGATCTCTCATGACTGTACCACAGCTAAGTATTTGTGTACACAGAACCAATGTGTGTTTCTGTTTGAGATTATATTCCTACATGGCCTGAGCACCCTATGTCCTTATGACACCCTCAGACGCAGTTTGTGTTCTCAGTGCCTCTCATCCTGTTCCCATCCTCTGAAACTGTAGAAAGGGAGAAGAGCTATAAAACAGGCTTGAAAGTTGACTGAAACCTCTTGGGCAGAGGCATCTGCCAAGAAGAATCACTGCCTTCCAGAGAAGAAACTGCCAGGGCTACTGGACTGTTCCTGCCTGTTTTGGATTCTGTTGCTACAGTCTTAATAGAGGGCAAGGCAGAGGAGGAATTCCACCATGCCAGGCTTGGGTTTCCTGGTAACTGGTAAGAGAGTGGAATTGTAGAGGGCTTTCCCCTAGACACCCATGCCATGTGCAGAGACGGCATTTCCCTCACAGACCTTGCCAGGTAGAATGTGACTTGCATGTGATCAGATCAAAAGCAGTGCAGTTAATCACAGTATGGAAAGGAGCCAATACCATCTGACAGAGGTCAGATGGTCAAAGAGGCTGAGCAACGAAGTAAACCAAGGTACGGATGGACAACAAAAGGGGAAAACAAGAGTTATGGACCTGGAAGAGACAGCAGCATCTGAATTCCCAGGTGACTGGATGAAGTGCTAGTTTTTAAGTTTGCTCTAGTGTTAGCACCTTCTTTTTTATTTCTATTTAATTATGTTGTTCGTCTTCCTGATTTCTAATACTCAGTGTTACAGAAATGACAGTGCTTAAATAACCTTCATTCTTTCATGAAATAAGTTTTGACTGGTACAAGAATACAAAAAAACAGTTTTCCTGATCTTGGAGCTAGGCACATCACTCCTTAAAAAAATGTTGTTTCCCCCACCGTTATAAGTATGTCATATTTGGTTACAGACCAGGGATATTAGCAGTTTTCAGCATCTGTTTTTTTGTTTCCTGGAATACCAGGAGCAGAATTATCCACTGACAAGATTTCAACAGTCAAGCAGATGATTCTGATATGGAATTAAGCCCTGGGGACCACAAGGCAAGTTCTTTCCGTCACTGAGCCACAAAAGAAGTGCAGATCATTACACCACTTCCCAAAAGTTTCTATGCAACTCTTTCAGAATTTAAAACAAACAAAAAAACAAACAAACAAATAAATTCCTGAAATAGCCCTACCGTGTTCAATCAGCCAAGAGATGAGGAGTTCATTTTTTTGGGCTGATAAGATGCTTCGTGATTTCCTGTGTGTTCCCGCACGTACCATTTGTTAGCAACCTTTGAGGGTTCTCTTTACTAACAGGAAATGATTAGTGATTTTAAGCAAATATAGGAGAATTATCCCCTTCAGAAAATACACAAGAAGTAGAACAGAGTGCAGAAAGAGAGACGCTTTGTTTGAAAATGTAATTTTAAAAATACCTAGACTTATCTTGAGGTCTCGGGGCGCGGGGGGGGGGGGGAAGGAAAAAAGAAAACACCCAAACCAAAACAAGGAAATGACCCCTGAAAAAAACAACCAGAAACTCAGAGCATGTTACAGTGAACTGGAAACTGTTAGCAATATGATTAGCTATGATGATTTAAATATATATTGGACTGACAATGCAGTTTACTTGTAATTTATAAATAAGAAGTACGCAAGTCACCTGTTCTCTGAAATTGGAGCAGCCCGGAGAGAAAGCTCACAGCTCTGCCAAAAATATAAACAGCCTTTGAAACCTGCTTGCTAAAAAAAAAAAAAAAAGAAAACAAAACGGGGGTAAAAGGACACTTGCAAATAGATCTTTCCAGACAGACTTCTTCAGACAGCCATGTACAACTGCTGAAACGTATTTATAGAAGGTTGCTTCACGGTCACAGAAATACTAAGCATATTAAAGGCTGGCAAAGCATTGCCCTGATGCTTAAGTCAAACAAACTCTGTCAAAGATGGGTTTGCAGTATTAAGGAATACGCTTTAGCAGAAAATGATCAGTTTGATTACTGTGTCAGAATTAAAATAAACTTTAAAGGGGAATATAAATTAACTTATTTTCTCCCTATTGCCCCCTCCAAACTACCTGTGCTAGAGATACTACTGAAGCCTTCCTTTTGCCTTTGTCTCTGAGAAAGATGAGATGAAAGAAAAACATTAAAACTTCCCTAGAAAGAAGGCAAGGAAGCGGCCAGGGAAATAGGTCAAGATTTAGAAGACTGAGGTTTATAACAGTAGTCTACCACGGACCTCTTGTGAGTTCTCAGTGAGCCAGATAGGCACTTAAATATCTTTCTGAAACTGGCTATCTCCCTGTGAAATCAGCAGCATCTGAGTAGTGGGATCCCTTTGAGGAGCTAGTTCTCAATTTCTTGTTTCTCAGTCTCCTACCTGAGAAAAGGAGGAGATACCACTTTCTGACCTCACTCACATGCTGCAAGTTTGAATATTTATGGACTGCAAGGAGTTCAGATGCACTACATCAGATAATCCTGACAAAGTACTTTATGTGCTGAACCAGATCTCTCTCACATGAAAAATAAAAATGTACTCAACAAATAAAAAAGAAAAAAAAAAATTTAATCATTATTATCATAGCTAATCATCTAGGGATAAAACCACAAAACACTTATGTATAACTGAAAAATACTTAACAACACTGGACAGAAACAAAATTATTTAGTGTTTAAACATTTGCGTGGTACAAACAACAGATTTCTGCACAGTCAACTCATCCACTTGAAAATGGTTACGGAGGATGCAGGGGAAAGCAAACACTTCCCCTTTTTTGACTTGGAAAAGTGATATTTCTTTTTTCCTGTCCAAAAATTTGAGAAGGATGTCAGTTATAATCATATTTAGCAGAATTCAGTACCAAAAAAATATATACAAATTCTTGGTATGATATTCTCCCTTTCAAATTTTTGTTGTTCAGACACTGAATGACCTCACTCTTGACTTCATGTATACAAACTAAATTTTCCTCCACTATATCTGAAAGAGCAAAACTACACTTTGCTGAACCCCATTTTACTTATTATTGTTCCAGTTTCATATGGAGCTCAGATTTACCTTCTCTAAGCAAAATTATAATGCCTGGGCTTCTCCAATGCAGCAGACTTCTGCAATCAGCAGACCTCTCCAACATAAACAGCCAGAGCATTTAGATATGCTCACGATTTTAATTCCCTTTACCTGGAAGCAGTAAGATCCTCTTCAAGTACATTGAAACTAGCAGATAAACCTTTGCCCAAGGGGCAGAAAAGTGAGCAAGCTAACCAGTGCCACCCCAATGTAAACGCCATTTCTTTGCTTTCTAAAGATTATGTTGGTACTTCAAGGTACTCCCCGCTGCCATTATGCTTGCACCAATTTTTCTCCCCCATAGAATTTCTTTAGTATTTGCAAAATTCACCAAAAAGCAAAGTTGTATGTAGCAAAGTGAAATTGCAAGAACTAGTGCTAGGCTGAGAGTTGTATCATTTTAACAGTGAGGGAGAATTTTTCCAACTTAATAGGGGAATATGATGAAAAATCTATACATTGAGACACTTCAGAGTCCTCCTTCTCAGCAAGGACACTTTCTCCAAAAAAGTTACTTTCTTACTCCCAGATGCTCCTACCAGGGAGCTATTAAAATCTCAACAGTTATTTTTCTCTACTGGTTTTCTCCTAGAATTGCTCACAAATTCTTCCTCAAGAAGACAGTGGACAAGCCAAATTTCAACCTGAAATTTACATAGAGATAATTCTAACACGTTACAAGCAATACACATCTTTAAAAATTTCTGTATTGCATTATGACAATACTGCATTGTAACATAATCCTAAAATAAATTACCAAAAAAAGTAGGGGGGGGCGGGGGGGGGGGGGGGGGGGGGGGAGCGGAGAAGCCAAAACCAAAACCAAATAGTCTGATGATCTTAAGGTCCTTTCCAACCCTAACTAGTCTATGATTCTATGATTGGCTTCCATTCAACTCATTCAACTTTTAATTTAACAATTAATCTTGTATTCAATTTTGAACTTATGTCCAATTATGAGTAGCAATACTTTGACATATTCAGTGTAAAACACATAAAAATATATTTTGTATTACTCTTTCTTTGCATTTTATATCACCACCTCTTCTACTTGCATCTAAAACAGCAAATGTATTTATTCCCTTGTAGAATTAGAAAGGCTGTACAAATATTTCACATCCTGTTGGCTGTTTCTAACCAAGCTGTGCTAATGCTGACAAGCCCTTTGGAGTTGCTATAGAATCATAGAACAGTTAGGGTTGGAAAAGACCTTAAGATCATCTAGTTTCAACTCCCCTGCCATGGGCAGGGACATCTCACACTAAGCCATGTCACCCAATGACATATAGGTCTGGGAGAAACAGACCATCTTTGTAGAAAAGCCATCATTTCAGAAAATAAACAAAAAAACAAACAAACAAGATTGCTTTTTTTTATTGGAGCCAAATCATAAAACTAATTTATGATTAAAATCTGCTGGCTCTCCATTCTCCCAAACACCAAGTTTTTAATACAGACAACCTTGGGCACTAATGCAGTGCTAATAAATCTCAGGTTGAAAAGCCAAGGATGCTGGGATGTAGTTGATGAGACACTATTTCAGGAGAAACTACCACTCATTTAAAATCCAACAGAGAAAATGCAAAAATAGTTTTTACAAAGATTCCTTTACATACTGGATATGTAGATCCAATAAATAATAACTTATCAGCAGTAATCATCTATTCCATTCTGCCAATATAAGATTAATGCTTTAATATATTTTTCAGTGTTATCTAATCCTGCTCTAAACAGCATTTTTCACCAATTTTCTCTAGTACTATCACAGAACTAAATACATTTCAGTCCATCTGAGCTTTATCTGAAGACCCCATTATCTGCACATCTCTCAGTTATTCATGGTTAAAAGAATAACCTTACAGGTTCTTCTGAACTTCTTTCAAACTACAGCTGCTCAGATAAAATCACTTATGGAAATGTTATTTCCTTCCTTCACTTTTCTGTATTATCTTGCTTGGAGGGATATAAATCTGAAACCCACTGTTAAATTCCAGAAGTACAGCAGCAGACTATGCAGAAGCACAGGCTGGTCAAAGTACAATTTCCAAGTGCTCCATGGACACCCATAAAGTCAGGACAATCTTTCAGCCCTCTTTGAAAGCAATCTTCATCTGCAATAATGCTGATGGATCAGGAGTCACTGATATCAAAGACTGCACCAGCATAATTCATATTTACAGCTTACCACACTCAGAGGCTGTCATGCTATTTAGGATGAAAGCATAATGAACAAACTGTTCACAAAACCGAAGTTCAAGAGTGAGTAAAATGCATAATCCTGAAGAAAGCCACTAGAAGACATAAAAACAAGCAAAAGACTCTAGGTCAAAATTGTTAACAATTTTCCATCATTAAGAATTAGCATAAGAAAGAAGTTACACACACTCTTTCACGCATTCACCTAATGTAAATGCTTATTCTTAAAACCAAGACAAGTCCAGTAAAGGTTGCAGCTAGCCATATACAGGAAGATTTTGCCTTGTCTCCAAATTACTAAAAGCACAAGAGTGCCAGCATGCACAAGAAAATTATGGATGTCTCTTCTTTATTCTGTCCCCCGCACATTCCCCCCCTTGCTCCCCAAATCCTGACAACACTGCATGAGGAATCCCTCTGCAAAGGAGAAGCTAAATGGTCCATTTCCACATGGTCTGGGAAGGCAACACAGGTTAGGATGCAGGCACGGCTCCTGGATGGTCTCTAACTCTGCTCCACAGTCAGCAATCATGTGCACAACAGTAATCTGGGGCTCTTCCATCATATGGCATTAACACCTTTCATGGAGCTGCGCCTTCCCTATGCAGTGCAAGAGCTTGCTAACCTCTGCGGAGAAACTAAGTCTTAAATGGTCTGAGGACAAAACTGAATCCTTATATTCTGCACTAAATCCTAATAGTCTGAGTTTTGGTGCAGTAAGAGAGACTTCAAACTCCTGCTGTCAGAAATGTTCTCTTTTGGTAGATAAGTAAGGTTCCAGAGCTGTCAATCTGGCACCTCTTGTCAGCATGGAATTTATTTTTCAGGAAAGTTGTAACAAATATAATGTAGTCAGGTACTAAATCAATCATACAGATTTTTGGCTTCTGTTGTTCACATGCTGAGCTGCTATTAGATAGCTGGTTATGAAACTACAGATTTAATCCTTGTGCTTCAAATGAGAGCAACCTTATACACTAATAATCAGTCCTGAAGTGCAGTCTATTATACTGTACTACTGCCAGTTTAATTCTACAAATTACATTTATTTTTCATGTTCCTTGCCAAGTGGGAAATGTAACCCATGGGAAATAACATAAACATTAATTTCTTTGCAAAATTCTTCAGATTTTTTTTTAAACACCAACTCTTTTGCATTGGATTTAACACTATTGATCCTTTTCGGCCTGTTTCTCTTATTTCTGCATCACAAAGCAGAAGCATCTGCTTTGAAGATGATGTGGGGATACAAGACAGAGGACAGTGGGGAACAGAAGTGAAGGAGAGGATAACAACTCTAAAATACAATGCATTTCATGCCCCCCTAGATGCCACTGCATCTTTAAGATTATTGCAATTTACTAGTAGGGGGCTGTGTCCTATTAATAGCATGGGATACTGAAGCCAGTCAATGCACAAGGGTAGCCCAAAAGTAGCATCCAAACTAGGAGGTCTGTAGAGACTAGCAATGAATGCAAATATGCCTGCAGCCTTCTCAGCTGTTCCATGCTCTCCATGGAAGAGCAGCAGCTCTCAGCAGTTTCCTGTGGTTTCTTAACTGTAAACATGTGGGAATAAGCTGTCGAAGCCTCCAGGACTTATGAGCGCCTCTAAAGCCACACAGAAATGCAGTATAGCATGTACACATTCTCTGCTCAACCTGTTCCAATTACTGCTGGTGCCTTCCATCTGCTGCTGCTGAAAAATCAACCACATATCACCTCCTGCCTTATCAACTGTAAGCACAACGTGCAACAAAGCTTAAAGAAATCAACAGAAGGGTATCTGGTGCCCCATCAAGCCCATTACACCTTTCTCATGACATCTTCAATTTCTAAGCTAGATCTGGGCCTGAGTTAACACTAAAATAGTTTTGTTGTCATAATAGCTGAAAAATCATTGCATCCAAGATCCGCTTACTATTTTCACACTGCAAATTGACCACAGTGAAATGCTATTTGCCTTTCAGAAACCAATGCAATGAACTAAGCCCATATTTCACAATTTCATCATTCCTACTGTAAGTTTTCAGATGCAACAAAATGTGCTACGGGACATGTTGAAATCAGTTAAATGTAAAAACTAGATGTGTTTTGATCTTGATGTCATTATTAAGTTTGGAGTTTAAAAATGTCTGAGCTATATTGTTGAGTATGTTAACTTTAAAATACTGTCAAGTAAAAAGGGAAAATACAGCAAGAAGGTTTAGTTCCTTATCATAATGCACTGAATGAGGCAAAGGCCCTGTGGAAAAGCAGAATAAAACAAAAAACAAGGGCTCATGAAATTGAAGAATTACTGTCATACAATTCATGCCAATGAGGCACAATTGCAAGGTACAAGTTGTCAGCAGCTGGCTTTTATGAACTCTTCAGGCTGACTTAGGAGCTTGTACACATTACATATTATTATTCTACAGCATGTCAAAGCTCTAGAAACAATCAGAGCTTTAAACAGTGCCAAGTACTTCTTGCTATGACAGCATGAGCCACTTTGAAGAATGCCTGCATTAAATTGCTTCCTACTCATCCTGCATGCTATCATGTTTAGTTCTTTTGACCGAACCTATGTACTTTTTTTACACTGAGAATCATGAGCTAATCACGGCTGTTACAGCACTGCTGTTGTAAATTACTCTTTTCTGTGCTTTATTAGTTGCCCTACAACCCCCCACATTTCCCCCATATCACACAAATTCAGTTATAAATAAGTGATAACTTCAGATAAATTTTTAGAACAGATCAACTGGCATGGGATTATATTGATTAACTCCCTGTGCTTACAGATTGACTGCATAACTTTGACATTATTAGTTAGCTGAAATTAGTGTTTATAGACAGGCAAACATTGAGTTAAAAAGAAAAACGAGAACCAAATGTAAAATTAGACCCCGCAGAATTTATGCCTGACCTAAGCTGATCATTATTTCTGGTATTACAGTTAAGTGAGGAGCTAGCCACACTCTGACATGTCGTTATAAGCAAAAAAAGCAGGCTTCAAACTAAGAATCTTACATAGAGCAATCAAACTCAGAAAAAAAAGATGGAGATCATTCATAATCATCCATTCTAGCCAATAAGAGAAGCAAACATGTAGATATCCTTTTTTAGGGTATTAGCCTTCTCGTTCAAGAGTAGAGTCCCTCATCACTAAATTGAAGTGGAGGACTATTTTCTGCCTAGAGATAGGAATTTAGGGGGTTGTTCCAGCCTGAATGATTCTTATTTATCAGATATTTAGTTATAACAGTCCTTCTTAGCTTTATTCTACTTGGCAAATATTAATGCAAAGACCATGGAAGATTTTAATAAATCAGAAAGAACTAAATACAAAAAAACAACAAACAAAAAAAAAAAAACCAAAAACACAAATAAAACCAAAACCAACCAACCAAACCAGCAATTATATCCTCAAAAATTAGTTAAGGAATATTTTGGTTTTATTCTCTCAAAAAAAAAAAAAGGCAAAAAAGCCATAAACAAGTTCTCTTCTGTATCCAGGTTTGCCTGAGGTTTGAGGGTTGTTATGTTCACTCACTGGAGTTTCCTTTAAAGAGTAAAATGCTGGGAAGAAACCTAAGTCAATTCAGCTACCCTTTAAGAGCAAGGTGATGTAATGCTTTTGTCCTTTGTATCACTTCAGCTGTTGGACTCACCAGTGGGTGATGGCAGGACCTCTGAACTCACAGTGCATCGCACTTCACTGGCAGTCTCATGGCTTTATTTCTGTTAGCCCATAGAGCTGTTTCCACTTGCTGTTGCCACTAAATCACACGGAATCACAGAATGATTGAGGGTGGGAGGGACCACCAGAAGTCATCTAGTTGGACATCCCTTCTCAAGCAAGGTCATCCAGGGCACATTACTCAGGATTGTGTACAGATGGCTCTCAAATATCTCCAGGGAGGAAGCCTCTCTGGACAGCCTATTCCAATGTTTAGCCACCCTCACAGCAAACAAATTCTTCCTCATGTTCCAGACATGCATGTAGGAACTCAAACTTGAATTACTAAAGTCTAATTTTAGTTAAGTGAGACATGACTTCATCCCTAGGATTTTTTTTTTTATTATTTTAATTGAAAAAATTATGAAGCCATTTAACTGGGGGAAATTAGGGATTTCATTATGTAGCATAAATGACTGTATTCGATACTGAATTCAGGAATTATTTTTTTTACCAGTATCTCCTAACTGTCAGCTGCAATGAGGACACACACAGCAGACCATGACAGGTAAACGAGATTGCCTGTGTGAAATAAACGTACTCTATAGCATTATAAAATATTTCCAGTTCAACCTGCTGAAGTACACAAGTATACACATAAATTATTTGATATCCGGGTAGTATGATTCAAGGAGTCTGCAACTATGGACAAAATTGTTTCTAAAATAGGAATTAAAGTATTAATTTTTAAAGTAGCCATCACACTCTAAGGACAGACAACATTTTATACTGATTTTAAAAATACAAATGACATTCTGCATTATACAAGAATCTTGATGGGAGGCAAAGACGTGACCTTCCGCAGACGTAACTACTTCCACAGACAGGGTGTGAAGTGCTGCTAGTCACGATCTTGGTTTCAACACCATACCATAAATTCCCTGTGTCCCGTTAGGGGCACTCCATTTTCTTCAACCAGAATTAAGCAGTTATGACATCAAATGCCGTCATGCTTAAAATTAAAATAAATAAATGCAAAATATCTTTCACCTTTTTTAAAAAATTCTCTGGCACATACTGCTAAGCCGCATGCTTCTAACACATGAACTATTGTCAACAGGCTGCTCTGAAGCTGAAGTTCTGGATGACACACTAGACAAAATGATTCATGATGAGTATTAGAAACATACTGAAGAATTCATCCCGCTTCCCCTCTCTCAATTACTGACATGCTGGAATTGATATCTTCATAAATCATTCTAATCTAATCTTTCTTAAAATGTATTAAGCAGCAATACAAAACCTTAAAATATTATTTCTTTTAATGCTGTGAATTGTGAAACGACAGTCACCTCTTTCTCTCTGAGAGTCTTTTTTATGGCCAAACCCCACAAAGAATAAGGCACCAGCTTTAAAAGAACAGCTGAAAATGGCTTTTCTGATTTACTGAAGTTGTCACTGGAATTCATCAGCATTGCCGAGAACACCATCTTATAATTTAAAAAGCCCTGCAGCAGCACTAACAAAATGCCTCTTGGGTAATCCTCCTCAACAGAGCTATTTGATAGGCTATAGAGAAAGCCAGCTCTTACAGCAAACCAGTCACAGTCAGCTGTTCCTTTGTATTCCCAATGTAATACCAGTCCACAGAAATCAGAAGGAAATCTGACATGAGTACCTTATTTGGAAGAAACAAAACAAAAAAAACCCCACAAAATAAATGAAAAACCACCTCTCCAACCTTCACTAAACTGTACCTAGAATTAAGGAAGAAGAAACAGAAAGAAGTTGTTCAATCCTACAGGGAGGTGACTGAACAAACACCTGAGCATGCCTACACTGCAAGGCAGGCATTACACATAGGCTGGGCTCCTCCAACAGCTCTCACTGGTCACCACAGGGAGCAGGGGGAAAAGGTGTCCCAGCTGTAAAACACACACTATGCTAGATGTAAACATAACTATCTTGTCCTGATCACTCCATATTGGATTATAAAATTCCAGTTTGATGCATGAAACTCCCCTGACTGGCATATTTCAGATGCCTTTGAAGCAGGCTATGAATTTGTAGCACTAAGGGTTAGAAAAAAGAGCTCTAGAAGAATACATTTCCTTATGGCAGTTAATACAAATTAGCTATTTACAAAAATACCAAAATAATATCCCATTACACTGATATGCAGTAACATATTATTTCAGATTTTTCAGACAATTACCTTAAATACTTCCTGTTCTGCTCAAATTAATGTAAGCACATGCAGAAAATTAACTGCCTGTCTAGGTGCACCGTGGAACAGAACGAGAGTGGCACTAAGCACTCCAAATACATCTATTATGTTTCACCTCTCAAGAGATGATAATGTGATTCTCGGGTTTTCACAACCGTTTACTAAGTCTGCCAAACAACCATGAGTCTGAGGGTAGGGATAAAGTAATTTTATTACATTAAACTAATTGGACTTAATAGCAAAATTTCAAGTATTTTCACACAGACTTCAGTTCCATGCTACAGTGTGAGCAGAATGGGCAATACTGCAGCTCTAATAGGATTTATAAAAACATATTAATAAACGCTACCGAAAACAGTAGGGTTAAATCATGTAGCTGCTCAGCATCTACACTATCTTCCTAATGGAATCGTGAGTTTTCTTCTTAACAGTAAGAGCTCAGATCTATCTTCAAACTTTAAAAATCCATTACTGCTCCCCAGCGATAAATTGGTAATTGAAACAGTTGGGCTGGCACACAAATCACACTCTGATGTTAGATATCCTCCCAGCTCTCGAAAACATGGAAGCCTTTAAGCTTCAGCACTTAAACATGCTCTCTGGAGAGCTGATATAGGTAATCACCAGGAAAAAATCCTGGTACAGGCTTCAATTCCACCTCAGCAGAACTCTTTCATGCTCTGCAGTATGGAAATTACTTGTGCCTGGTGCTGCTATGGCAGCCCCTCTGGGGCTGAGGGCATGTTATTAGGTTTAATTTGCTCATGTAGAAAAACTGAAAATCTAGCTCTGTGGATGCTAATATAATTTAAACTTACAGTGTCAGATTTTTAGCTTTTGCATTTTAACAGTTTGTCTGGATTCAGAAAGAGCAAGGAAAAGTGACAATTATTTTATTCTGCTGTCAATGAGGTAGGAAAAATAAAAGGAGGCGAGAGTATTTGATGCATTTATTTCACTTTCATTCCAATCATGACATAAATTAATTAAATATATGTTCCTAAATAATTTCAGTGTCCAGCAATACAAAACAAGCAATATTTCAAAAATCTGTACTATCTTCTCTTGCTAATTGTTGTATAGAGTGTATTAGTATTACATTACAGTGAAGTCTCAGCATACATTAAACTTGCTCATATTTCTAAAGAAAAAAAAGTAGCTCGCCTTGGTTTTTCAAATTAATAGCATAAGACACTTAGCAGATTTATCTTCAGCTGTCTTTGAAGACATGCTGCCTCTCTTAGCCTACCCATGCACCTCTTTTCCACACATCTCCTCATCTGTAATGCATGCTATAGTGCCCTCTCATGGATATTAAACACCTTACAGGACAGAGTGGCACTAGCAAACCTGGGATCACACCATTTCACCCCTGACCTTAACAGGTCACATAAAATGCCACAACAAGGGAAGATGTCATAAAAAGCCACTGACTGCCAACTGACTTCATTCATTACAGTAATTTTTCAACTTTGCATCCACAGTCATTGCTGAACCTACAGAACTTTAGGTAAAGGCAATGTCTGAAAGCTGTTCTGTGGTTGTGATCTACGACCAAATCTTTGCTTCAGATATTTCAGTTTCAAATTAATTACAACAATTTTCTCAAGCTACTTACCCTCTACAAGGAGTGTCTTCAATCAAGACCCAGCTATTTCAGTCTCCTCCATTTTATTTTCATGGGTAGCATAAAACAACAGAATACCCAGGCTGTGTTCTTTGTTGGGAAATACTATAGTAACACTTCCAGCAAAAATTTATATAGGTACAATTGTTTTGGAGAAATAAATTTGTCCCTTTAAAATCCATCTTCTTAAAGTATTAAAAGGACTAACAAACCTAATAAGAAAACAGATTGTAATCAAAACCATGTTAAGTAGTTATGATGGACAAGCAACATACCCAGTTGCATAAATACTATGTTATCCAGTGGAAAAAAATCTATTAACTAGAATTTTTTTAGATCTGTGCATGAGGAAAATAAGCAATAATCTAAAAACTACCAAATGCAATCAAACCATTCATGTATCCTGGGCTGCATCAAAAGGAGAGTGACCAGCAGGTCGAGGGAGGTGATCCTGCCCCTCTACTCTGCTCTCGTGAGACCTCACTTGGGAGTATTGTGTGCAGTTGTGGCGTCCTCAACATAAAAAGGACATGGAACTGTTGGAGCAAGTCCAGAGGAAGGCCACGAGGATGATCAGGGGACTGGAGCACCTCCTATATGAAGATAGGATGAGAAAATTGGGGCTGCTCAGCCTGGAGAAGAGAAGGCTGCATGGAGATCTCGCAGCAGCCTTCCAGTATCTGAAGGGGGCCTTATAGGGATGCTGGGGAGGGACTCTTCATGAGGAACTGTAGTGATAGGACAAGGGGTAAAGGGTTCAAACTTAAACAGGGAAGTTTAGATTGGATCTGAGGAAGAAATTCTTTACTGTGAGGGTGGTGAGGCACTGGAATGGGTTGCCTAGAAGACAACAAATCTATACTTGTGTAAAATCTTGTAAACTTGACGTAGAAGACAAACAATGATTTGGCCTCTTCTTTGGACTGCACATGTCAACCTGTCATGAACCACCAGGATACCAACAGAATGGGGTCACCTTTTGTAAACATCAAGTATAAGCATTTAACTGCAGTTTTGGCTATAATGAAATAGCAGTTTTGTTAAGAGCTTGCAATAGGAGCGTAGGAGTTTGGAAGTACACAATTTCTACAAAGAACTAAATTCAGTTACAAAAAGTTTAAAAGCACTAAAGCATTTAACAAAATGAAAGTAAAACACTAACATAATTATACACTGAAAATCAAACAAAATGCTTCACGAAACAACTATTCGGGATCTTGAGAAAAGTCAGAAACCTTTAACAGAAATGCAACTGATAAAGCACTTTTCTGTTATTCACAATTATACCTGCAATCTGTACTATTAGAAAAACAAGAACAATTGGGTAACACTGCAGGTAGGGAAGAAGGGGTCTGCTGTTCAATTACAAGTCAATTATTTGGCTCTTATTTTCAATGCAGAATATTTAAAGCAAATCTCATTATATGCAGCATTGGAAATATTTTTAGAACTCTGGTTTGGTTTTTTCGGAAATTAAAAGTTTCTGACGTGATAACAGAAATAGATCAAATTACTTCACCGGTTAAAGACAGAACCTCAGGGATTGGACTCACTAAATTTAAGTTTTTTGAGGATGCTGTGAAAGGACTGAGTGCTGCAAAGGTACAAGATATTTTGTTTACAACTTCGAGTACTGGCAGCATTTAATGCATACAAATTCAGGTAGAGATATTCATTGTGCTAATTTCTCTTATGGCATATTACATGGCATATTATAAAGTTAGAGTAATACATACATTCCATTTATATATATATACATATGTATAAATGTGTGTACACACATATAAAATAATATTGCAACATTTAGCAATTTTTTCAAAACCAGGAATACATTTGCAGTTTTGACCAAAAGTCAACAGTCTTTATTTCTAGATCCAGTTGAAAACAGATGGTAACTCTCATCTCTAAACCTGTTTTCTCACAGACAAAAAGCTCTTGATGTTCTATCTAATTTCAAGATATATGTTGGAGGGAAGGAATGCCATCCAGAGGGACCTTGACATGCTTATGAGGTGGGCTGATGCCAACCTGATGAAGTTTAAGCATGACAAGTGCAAGGTCCTACACCTGGGTCAGAGCAATCCCAGGCACAGCTACAGGTTGGGCAGAGAAGAGATTCAGAGCAGCTCTGCCGAGAAGCTCTTGGGGGTTTTGGTTGATAAGAAAATGAACATGAGCCGGCAGTGTGCGCTTGCAGCCCAGAAAGCCAACCGTATCCTGGTCTGCATCAAAAGGAGCGTGACCAGCAGGTCGAGGGAGGTGATCCTGCCCCTCTGCTCTGCTCTTGTGAGACCTCACTTGGAGTACTGTGTGCAGTTCTGGTGTCCTCAACATAGAAAGGACATGGAACTGCTGGAGCAAGTCCAGAGGAAGGCCACGAGGATGATCAGGGGACTGGAGCACCTCCCATCTGAAGATAGGCTGAGAAAGTTGGGGCTGCTCAGCCTGGAGAAGAGAAGGCTGCGTGGAGATCCCGTAGCAGCCTTCCAGTATCTGAAGGGGGCCTATAGGGATGTTGCGGAGGGACTCTTCATGAGGAACTGTAGTGATAGACAAGGGGTAACGGGTTCAAACTTAAACAGGGAAGTTTAGATTGGATATGAGGAAGAAATTCTTTACGGTAAGGGTGGTGAGGCACTGGAATGGGTTGCCCAGGGAAGTTGTGAATGCTCCATTGCTGGCGGTGTTCAAGGCTGGATTGGACATAGCCTTGGGTGGCGTGGTTTAGTGTGAGGTGTCCCTGCCCCTGTCAGGGGGGTTGTAACTAGATGATCTTAAGGTCCTTTCCAACCCTAACTATTCTATGATTCTATGATTCTATATTTTCTACAAGTTCATCAGATATAGGAAAAATGAACTATTACTTTAGTAGTGAAGATTTCAAATTAAAAAGCATGTTTTGTAAGAATTTGAATTACTACTATATCAAAAAAAAAAAAAAAGAATGTTAATGCTTGTAAAGAATTTCCTGTCTAAAACTTAAGCTGGGGAAAATGCAACTAATGCTCAGGCATACTTATTTTTTTAAGTATTTCTACCCACTCATTTTGTTTTCTGCATTCAAATGCAAGGCAGGGTGTTAAATATGAAATGAGTAAAAAGTACTGAACAAGTTAAAATGAAGACATTAATTTAATTCCAAAACTAGACTCATTATCTACAATATCTTTTTCTCACTTGTGTGAAAATTAACCATTTTTGGAAATAGGCTCAGATAATGTGGCAAAATTTCACATAGGACAAATAACCTTTTTTAGTCTAGTGAAAAGTGCACTAAGGGTAGCCAGGTTTAGTAGAAATATTTCTAACTCATTAAAAAGTATTATGAGACTTCTTGGCCATACACGCTTCCAAGACAAAACACAAAACAAAGAATTCCCATTCATATATCAAAATATAATTTGTATGAAATTATGTAAAGCACTGCAGGTTAAATTAATTTCCACATACAGAAAAACTCAGTATGTATGTGAGCTTTCCTACATTTGATCTGAGGAACTTTAATTTACTCTTCAAATATAAATCAAGGAAATCCTGAGGAACCCTAACAGATTTGAAAATTGCAGATTATGGAGAACAGGTAGAAAATTATGAAAGGGAAAAGATCAACAATGTATTATATCCCAAGTAGTATGAGTTCTGCTCTTTAAGAATCTGCCACTTAAAGTATTTACTCAGAAGCTGTGGTTACAGAAAGGTCAGATTTATAGCGTTGGACAACGGACTGCAACCTGCAGCAGACACTGGAGCTCTGCTGGTCCTCCATAAGACACTAATTCCTAAGGAAAACATTTCTCACAGACAGGAAACTGCAACAGGCATCAAATGTTTCTGAAGTGACATGTGGATTTGTTGTGTGGGAACAGGGCTAAAGTTATTATTTAGTCTTGCACCTGTATTTAATTAAAATTGGAGATGAAGATAAGGAGAATGGTAACATTTATGTCAGATGCTGGTCAACTTACGCTTACTATGTGTAAAACTGAGTTGAGAAACAGAAATGGACTTTGACTCTAAGTTACAAAAAACTACATCCAGAAGACTGCAATTTGCACAGCTCTCCAGACACAACAGAGATTCTCTTAATGTCTCCTTGATGCTACTTCAAACTGAATTTCACAGAAAATCATACTCCAAAATTAAAATCTTCGTCACCTACTGGAAGCACTCAAAGTAAACATACAAAGTAAACTTATAAAATTATTTATTATGCCACAACATAACATTAACGCAGAGGAAGCGATACTCCAGCAAAACCTTTCACATGTTCCATGGAAAAAAAGTATCAAGTAACTTCTCGTAAAACATGACCTATGCTTCACATGTTCGTCATATTAAAAACATTCTGAAAAGAAACCAGGCAAGCCAGTTCAACAGGGAGTTCATCTTACCTTTCAAAACCAGTCTCCAAGTTCAATTCTTAAGCCTGCTTCCTTTTAGGTAATGTAACTTCTATAGATTGCAGTGGTAGATGAAAAAAATACTCAGGAAATGTCTGTAGATAACTAGTTTAAACGCCCCAGATAAGGAGCTTTTGCTGGTTTGGGGTGGGGTGTTATTTTGGTTTTGTTTTTTAAATTAAAGTGCTGCCTCTGGAATTTTGACATTCACAATTTTGCTCACTACACCCAAAAATATAGTTCTTGAATGCATGCTTTTGAGAATCATAGAAGGTAGATCCCAAATGTATTAACAGGGATATAACAGCATAGCAAAAATATAAATGTCACCTACATTTCAGAAAAACCTTTTCTTAAAATGACAGAAATATTAACAAGGGGTTATAGGTGTATAGCAGGAACAACAAACTGTAAACCATGAATGAATCCTGCCAGAAGATTGAATTATGACTACAGAAAGATAAATTCTCCTATGTGTCTATGTATCCATTTCCACAACCCTTAGAGCAGCTGTCACACAAAAGTCATTGCTAGTGAACAAAATAAAGCACTTCAACTGTGATATTTAGTCTTAAGTCATCCTTGAAATTTGGTGAGGCAAGTAATAGCATCATGTTCACAAAAGCACACTCCAAATGAAGTCATGCAGGGCAGATCTTTGTGGAACAGTGCAAAAACACATGGGTCTCCCATGAACCTACCCACTCAGAACTGCTGGTAGAGATTACTGGTGACATGAGAAGATGGCGATCTCTGTCAAAGAAGGTTATTAGATTTCTTGATAATAAGGAGTAATGCTGGCCATGAAGTATTAACATATGGATCATCAAAGGCTCTATTTGGAGAGGCTTAGCATTTTAGCTACATAAAGCTACAGCTAGCCAAGACAGTACTTTTAAGCTGTTACCTTTTACTCCAGAAATGCATCTTCTCTTCTGCAATTAGAGTGCTGCTGCAAGTATTGGAGCAGATTCTTTTTTTGTTTATTTATATTGATAAACAGCTATCAATTACTTAAGAACATTTAAATTTAAAACAAAACGTCAACAATCCTTCTTCCCTATATGTTCTGCACAAAAACCTGGAAGTATTCTCTCCTGTTTTGACATAGATTAGCTGGTTTTAGGTGACATGAAAACAGATTACTTTACCCTCAAAGGGACATAGTGTTAAATCTCAGACAAGCTTCTTTTGATCCTTCCAAATGATAGGACTAGAAAACAGAACTGTTAAGCACCTCACCTGTCAAAAAACCCCAAACAGCTAGAACTGTATTTTATTTTAATGTAGTCTGGCTGGTACCCTAATATAATAACATCTGTTAATCCCCAAGAAATTCAGGTCAGGCTAAAAGAAGCACTGCAAGTTAGCATCTGATACAAGCAATGACATAAAAGTCTAGGAAAAAAAAATCAACTCTTGCTTCAGTGGCGTTGCTCTCTAGCTGAAGCTAACATTATTATTATAAGAGAAGTGGCAACCTCGGATAGCTCGTTCAACACGGTATCCTGCTACAATAGGTCTTTGGTTTTCAGAGATACAAGCTGACCTATAGTGAAAACAAACAATATTACTTCAGAAGAAGTACTTGCATTCTTTTGTCTTTTGACTAGTATTTAAAAATAAAATAAATTTAAAAAACCCTAAATTTAAAAAAAAAAAAAGTACTAAGCTTTATTACCAATGTCAATGGAAAAACAGCCAGGGCAGTTTCCTCAGCTGAAACAGTACAATTCTTATCAGAGTCATGGCTGTATCCTACAAAAATTGGCTGTAAAGCAGCATTCTCTTCCTCCCCAAATTCTGTTTGTAGTGCTGAAATGTAAAGCATTCACCAGGATGGTCAGCACAGAGTATTACTTTTGGAAATCACTGGCTTGTCACAAATCAATTGGCCTGAACTGTCCAATTTGTTTGGAGATTTTAGATTTGTCACCCAAATCACTAACAATGACTTAGAACTAATCCTACCCAGTGAACATGACGGAGGTAACAGAAGAAAAATCCACCTCTCGGGATAATATAGAAGCCTCAAATGGAAAATGATCCCAGCAATGTCATCATCACATGTATTTTCAGAGAACATACAATGTTATATTCTGCTCTCAAAACAGAATTAAAGGTATCAGACGCTCAGATTTTTTCTCCAAGTCCATGATTTACCTTAGACTGCAGGGTAGAAGATGCACAACACAGTCCTGCACAAAAGACATTCTTGAAAAGCCTATTCAGAAAGTGATCTTGCACATTTGTTGCCCTTCAAGATGAAGACATTTCAAAGCAGTGAACCCTTTATAAGTTCTTGAATGCCAAAATAAAAAAACTATAAATATCATATAACCTGCAAATAATAGCCTGACCAGGTTGTGAGTCACAAAGGAAGGATCAATAATCCTATAGGCAGACCTGTCAAACTCTCCTTAGAGAGCCAAGAGAAGTTGGGATTCTATTTATTTCCTAGTAAAAAATGCTGCACTCATCATCAGTTTGTAACAGCAAGAACTAATTTAGCTTGCATAATCATCACCAAATTAAGGTTTTTAATTAAAAATTTTGTATTATTCCTTACTACAGTATAAATAGAAAATATACTGATTATCTAAAACCATAACCTGGTAAAAGAGAATATAAAACATCTTTTCACTTGTTCCCAATGGTAACCAAGCACTTTTACATCTTCTAGAGAACACAGGAAACCTGTTTCAGTCAAACAAGAATGACACTTGTGGAACCAAAGTAGCTGCTGAAAAGATTTTATCTTCCAGAGTCTTTTCCTTTCTTTGTGTCCTGTGGTTCTGAAGGCTACAGTAAAACCTATTTTTAACCTGGTGTACTCCTTCTTCTGATTAAAAGCTCATTGTTACAACTATTCCACAACTGTCTGGAAAATCAGTCATTACAAAGTTACCGAAAGTCAATCTAGAATATAACAAGGGCAAATATATTCTACTGCTCCAAATATAAGTGGCATTACTTTCAATCAACTGTTTTTAAAGAGATCACTGATTTTTCCTCCATATCTCAAACTTTAACCACATTAACTGAAGGAATTTCCTGCAGAACAGAAGAATTTATGTAGGGCAAAATATTTCCTTTTGTTCTCCATGGAGGTAGTATCTGCAGCAATAAACTCTAATCAGAGAATCACAGAATAGTTAGGGTTGGAAAGGACCTTAAGCTCATCTAGTTCCAAACCCACTGCCATGGGCAGGGACGCTTCACACTAGATCCTGATGCCCAAGGCTCTGTCCAGTCTGTCCTTGAACACTGCCAGGGATGGAGCATTTACCACTTCTTTTGGCAACCTGTTCCAGTGTCTCACCAACCATTCTCCCCTTCTTGAAAATGGGAGTTATATTTCCCTTTTTCCAGATGTCAGAAACTTCAACTGACTGCCATGATTTTTCATATATGATGGGCAGTGGCTTAGCAATTTCATTCGTCAGCTCCTTCAGGACCCACAGATGGATTTCATCAGGTCCCATGGACTTATGCGCATTCAGGTGCCTAAGATGATCTCAAACCTGATCCTCTCCTACAGTGGGCCTAAGGTCTTCATTCTTCCAGTCCCTGCATTTGTCTTCAAATACTTGAGTGACACAGCTAGACCGCTTGCGGGTGAAGACTGAGGCAAAGAAGTCATTAAGAACCTCAGCCTTCTGCAAATCCAGGGTAGCCAGTTCTCCTGTTTCCTTCTGGAAAGGAACCACATTATCCCTAGTCTGTCTTTTATTGGCAACATACCTATAGAAGCCTTTTCTGTTATCCTTGACATCCCTGGCCAGACTCAGTTTTAACCGGGCCTTAGCTTTCCTGACCTGATTAAAAGCTACATACGTTTTAAGTTCGTATAATCTTTTATTTAATCAGAAAGCTTTTCTACTGCCCAGATGTAAATCACACATTAAGCAGTAATCAAGTAGTAAGCATAATATATGACCACTGAAGTCATTAAATTATAACTGTAATCTTAATTTTTTAATAAATATATACTCAGAACAGCCTTTACAGTAAATAATTTCTTTGATTTGCCAGAAGAACATACATATAATTAAAGTAAAACAAATGAGCTTTACAGAAACGCTCAAAACCTCCAATAACCTACTGCCAGAAATAACACTAAAATAAACCGTTTTGATTTTAAATTACTGACATGCAATGTGTGCTTTCTTTTAAAGTTCAAATACCTTACTGGACAATTGGAAATTACTTTCTTAAAATCTTATGACTGACATTTTCTGATAAGTATTACCTAAGTCAAATAAAAATGGAAAAGGTACTGTAAAATTAGATTCAAAGGAAGTAAATCAAAAAGTGTTCTGCTCAAACAGCTGTTACCAAATGCTTGTGGAAATACACACACTGAAGAGTGATATTAATAGTAGCTGCAGATGGTTTTTAAATCCATCCATCCATTACAGTTAAATGGGCTATGCAAAAGTGACAATATGAACAAACAACAAAGACAGTGACAGTCACAGAAGCTTATGTGAAATATCAGAAGACCCTCAGACAGTAAAGCTCTGGGTGGCTGATGGAAACAAAGGGAACTACAGCTCATTGACATAAGCCTGAGTATTTGACCATAATTTCTTGGCATGTACTCTTCAGCATCTGACGAGTTCAAATATATTTCAGGGTAGCAAAATAATTTATGAATTTGGCTGGTATTGAAAACTTGTGTAACTTCCACTTCATGACCCCATCTTTACTACTTATAAATTAAGCATTACGAGTGTAGCTGGTGTAGCTGCAAATTTCCATTTTGTACTCAGTGGAGCTACTTGTTATGTTATTATGCTTTACATAATGTACACAGCATAACATTTATGCTGTAAGTTACTCAATGTCCTAAAAGGATTTAAAATGATTAATTTTTCCCCACTAAAAAGAGTCCTGAAGTTTGTTTGGGGTTGGTTTGTTTGCTGGGAGCTTTGCGGGGGTTGTTTGGTTTAGCAGAGTTTTGTTTGTCTGTGGGTGTTTCAGGTTGTTTTTTGTCAGGGGGGGAAGTTGTTTTGTTGTTGGGGTTTTTCTGGTTTTTTGGTAGTTTTTTACAAATGAGTAAGAAAATCCTCAAACTAAAATTCACAGAAAAATAAGCTTCAGCAAGCATACAGGTATTCTCACAAATCACTTCTGTGTCAAGGTTTTGGGGAAAAAACATAGCTGAATACTCCATTTTCAATCCTAGAAGTTTATCCGTGTAAGCATAATTCTCTTCAGAATTTGCCTTCTTCTCAGACCTGCCACCATCAAAGTTTACATTGTATTACAAGCCATAGAATTAGAAACTACTATTAGAGGGAACTTATTAAAGGATAAAAATCCTTGAAGAAAAATAAGTCTTTAATATTTTCTAAAAAAAATATTACAATTAAATATATATTTGATTCTGGTCAGAGAGCTGGGCATAAAGAGATGTACCACAGATTTTCATGAAAATACGGAGACCAGTAAGTGAATTACCTGTCAGCTTTGGACTGTAAATACCAGAAGAAAAGCGAGCCAAAACTGTAACATAAATCAGATATTTTTCATTCTAGTTCTAGTTGCCAGAAACTCCCTGCAAGATTTTGGGCAAGTCAGGAAACTTCTGTCTCATACTCCACACCTATATTTGGGTTGGATAAGAAGTATTATTACACTACTGAATTTCTCCATCATTATTACAGGTAGGTGAAAATGCTTGCTAGACTATCAGATAATTTGCCAGATGAGAAGCTGATGTAAACTAATTCATACAGCAGCATACTGAGTACCAGCAATCCCCTCTGCTATAGCAATTTCCCATGAAAGGGGATGAATAAACAGTTCATAAGCAAACAACTTAAAATGTATGCAAGTTTGTGATTTCACTGTAATCATTGGTATATTAGAAATGTCAAGACAGCCATAAATTCCCAGTAATTAACCACCAAGACAGGCCTCATTTAAAGTGCCGTTAATAAATGTTGGGAAAATTAATCTCAAATGCCAAATCTCTAAGTGACAAAGACAATCTTGCATTTCAATCTATGAGCTTTTCAATATGAGAAACAGAAGTCAGTTTTTGAAGTTTCAAATTCTGAAGAGAATCTTGTTTCCTTAAATTTACTTTGCAAAACTAAAAGATAAAGAGGAAGGGTTGTAACATCCAGGGTCCTAAGAAATGAAGAACAAATTCGGCAAGTTGAACAGAAGAATTCTCTTGGCTCTGGTCCACATGATCATGATCATTAAATGTGCCATCAGTCAGCGTAAACCTCTATGGTTTGTAAGTTAAATGGTGTTTCAAAAAAGTTTCTTTCACAGACAATTTCTCTTTATTGCTATAGTCAACTCTGCTAAGAAATGTTACTGCTAGGAAGCATACGCATTCATCAGCAATGTGCAGCAATCTACAGCAAATGAGAACTTGGTATGACTAAACAACTCATTGGTTTTGAAAAGAAGTCATTGAACACTAATTTATTAAAGAACAGATTTCCAGTTTTAAAATCTCCCCTTTCAAAGTAATCCAATTTTTAAATTCCTTTTTTTCACCTTGAACATTTTTTAAAAATTTGTTTCAGCTAGGAATCTGGAGTGCAAGGATAGGTTGTTGCACTAGGACCAATTTAACAGCCTCTTCTTTAAATAATCTAACAAGTGCAGTGATCTCAAATAATACTTTCTTGGTCACAGAAATATTGTGCATTCTCTTATAAGTGTTTGCTCAACTTGGTAAGAAAACAGACAACACTGCATAAACTTACTGAATCAGAGACGTGTTTAGAACTGCTGGACAGGGATTTGATTCCTTAAGGGGGAAAAATAGATACATAAATAAAAAGCAAGTTTCAGGCTTATTGCTATTCTCTTCCTAGCACCAAAGGGTTTTAAGTAAATTTGGTCAGGCAATTATTTATTAAATAGCTGGATAGCACTTAATTAGATCAAGTATGATCTGTTCTTCAGGCTATGCATATCAGTAATTTATGAAGTCAAACCTCAAACTGGTACTAGCCCAATTTCCGGGACTAGTTTCCTCTTTTCTAATTCCTTTTTCATGTCACCATGAGAGGTCAAGATACTGGTGTGAGTCTGTCACTTCCCCTCAAGGTATTCCTTGGCCAAAGCTTAACCAGTATCTCACAAAATTGGACCTGAATTTTCTTCCTAATAAGCATCTATCCAGACATTTACATCTGTATTGGACTTTTCCAGCACCAGAAAAGAGGGACTAATTGAATTTCTCAAGAGTTTCATAAGCATCACTGTATAATTAGCCCATTTATTTTTATTTGTAGTACTAGCACTGCATGAAACCAAGACATACAATTTCGAAAGAAATACAGAAATACATCTTCTACTCAAGAGTTCATCATCACTCTATATGCCCCCTAGTAAGAATATTTTCAAAGGTAAAATCTCAAGTTAAGCATATTTACCAGAAAATAATGAACACTGTTACAAATCTTTATACTTTTCAGTGGTGCCCTGCGGCAGGACGAGGAGCAATGGCCATTAACTAAAACACAGGAAGTTTCACCTCAACATGAGGAAGAACTTCTTTACACTAAGGGTGTCAGAGCCCTGGAACAGGCTGCCCAGGGGGATTGTGGAGACTCCCTTTCTGGAGACATTCAAACCTGTCTGGACATGTTTCTGTGCAACCTGCTCTGGGTGGCCCTGCTTTGGAAGGGGGTTGGACTGGATGATCTCCAGAGATCCCTTCCAACCCTAATGATCCTGTGATTCTGATTCTGTGAAAGTCTTGAAGAATGGAGAAAGAGTTATAATGGAGAATGATGCCAGAGAGGAAGATAGGGTGGGAAAAAAAAACCAACAGAAGAATATGAAAAAACTCCTGTTTAAGGGCAGAGGAGTTTAAACTAGATAATCTAAAGGACCTTTCCAACAACTACTCTATGATTTATGTTGTATATGATTCTGTGATTCTATAATTTATATTCACTGGTAATAGCACACATTTTTTGATACAATTTAAGATAGCTTTCAAATTCAGGTTATTTTACACAGGCTGGAAATACAGAACTAAAAGCATCCTCTGCACAGTTTCTTTCCATTTCCTTCACTTGTCTTCCCAAAGTACACTCTTAATGAAACTGAAAGAAATTCTTTGACGCACAGCAGAGAAAACGACAGAAGTTCAAGATACAACTTTTTTGTAACTACTTAAAGAACACTGTGTTTTCTTTCACAGCATAAAATTAATTTGATATGAAGTTTCTATTACAAAAAAAGTGGGCCATTTTGCATATTAGCTACAAAGAACTTACTAAGTAATGGGAAGGCATGCTACTGTGAGTTACTGTGTATTTACAGGACAATGAGAGGTTATGACCATTTACATTTAAGAATCTGGTCTATAATTCCTGTAAGGAACAAGAAAAAAAGTGCTAACAGTTTTTGTTTCAGGGGCACTGGGTGTGAGGATACGTTTCAAATCCTCACACCCAATTCTGCCAATGCATCCAACTACGTCCGGTTATATAAGCCTGAAAACCTGATACTCTTGTGTTCTCCCTAAAGCCTTGATTGTGGATCCTTCCTGCCCTTCCCCCACCCTCAAATAATTGTTTTCTTTAATGCTCTCTTCTCCAAGAAGAAATAGAGACTCAGTTAAAGCTGAAATGGAAGCCAAATATGACTGAGCTTGAATCTTTCTTTTTTTTTTTTCAGCTAATCCATAGATCCTGTGGCAAAGCCCATTAAGAGTGCATGAAAGCAGATAGCTCAAAGCCCACATAGTTATTCCTGGATTTAAATACATATTGGAAATGAATGTCCTGTGGATAAATGCCTGTGAAAAACCCAGTGGAGAATAAGCACTTGGGAGATTAAGAGATTTACTGTAACCCCTGTGAAAGCTGAACATTCAAAGGGCAGGAATTCTTCATCTTTCAGTCAGCAAATTTAAAGGGGCAAAGATTTATGCACTGAGCACCTAATTAAAACCCTCTGCATGTGCATGCACATGTGGATATATATTTTTATAAATCAGCAAATGTATATTACTAATACAGTACGTAACTATTCTGGTCAGCAAAATTGACATAAATGTTAGATTTCATAATTATTTTTTTATACAGACTTCAGCTAGTTCATAGAATCTTTTAGCTTGGAAGACCGTTGAAAGCGAGTCCAACAGTTTTCTGCATTGCTTGAGATTTCTTACTGAAGGGAGGGCAAATAGCTCCTCCTTCTTGCTGGAAAAATGCACCTTTAGTGAAAGAAACTTCACACACTTGATTCTGTAACTCCTCTTTTTCTGCTTGCTTCATCATTTTTACTCATGGGAAATGTTAACTTAGACATACCGCTGAACTGCTATGACAAACTTGCCAGATTTTACTTACCATCTTCTTGCCCAGCTCTTCACTTTAAAGCAGGAAGACTGCAAGAACACAGAAGTATTCATGTGCACAAATGGCAAACATCTGCTTCACACTAAAGGCCAAATATAATAGTCAGATGCCTGAAGATCTTGCTCTTCAAATAAGCCCACGCTACAGGCTTATTTGAAGTACAGACAACAGCATATACCGAGTCCATCGATTGCATGACTAATTGCACTCTATGTCGCTTCTGAAATTACGAACATTCAGACACTGTAATACACAAGCAAATCTTTGAAGTGCAAATGTGACTGCAGATTTTTGCACATTCACTTAAATTGCTTGAGTGCTAAGTATCAGAAAGGGACTCCAGATTGAGGAGACTCTACCCATTCTCTATGATCAGAGTCATCAGTTTGCATACCCTGTCCTACATCGCTTCCTTTCAAACTGTAGCCAAGAGCAATTTTCTCATAAATATCTTTAATACAGCAAATCCCTAAGGATTCTACCAGCAGGATTCATGTAAAAAATAAACACAGTCACATTCTTACACATCTGATCTCACCTCCCAAAGGCATTTTAAAAATTACACATCAAACATTCGGTCAGGGCAAATACTCCCAGTGTTTGGCAGTAGCAGCTTCAGACACCAGTGAATTGCCAGATGAATGAAATATCTACCAGGATTATTCTTTTTTCTAATTGTGAAAAGCTAAGGGGTTTAGGATCTAATATACCTGTGGGAATATTAAGTTATATATATATAACATATTATATATATATTATATATAATATTAATGCTATCAACTGTTGAACAATAAAAACTTGTTATTTTGGACTTCACAAAGAAAAAATTAAGAAAAAAACAGCCGTAAACTTCTCAGCAATTCTGTAAACATCATGAAAATTTGGTGGCTGATGATGCTTCAGTATTACTAGGGGAGTTAAAAACAAAGCTGAAAGGGAGCTTCAGATGGAATTATTTGTTTAACTGAATTTGTTAGAAAATAATGTCTGAGTGGCAAGGAAGACAGGAATGAGGAATAAAAATGGCAGCATACTACGAAGAATTGGTATTTTTTATTCCTTCATAATATTGTTATTGAAGACATCACGCTCTTGTTATTGTACACACTGAAGTTAACAATACTGCTGCTTGTTTATGGAAGAACAAGTTGGAATATAAAGAGGTTATGTATTTTCACTTGCAACGTGTGCTTTGTAGAGGTAAAAAGGAACATCTGATACATTTATTCATTCCAGGGCAACCATTTAATATTTGGATTTAAAACACTAAGATGCTTTAGAGATGCGGGTTAAAGCCCCCAAAAGATATGAGAACTTCACAGTTCAATTAATGGTAGAAGAGAAAAACATCCACCAAAAACCTGCATCATTTACACGGGTTTTGGACACCTCCAGGGATGGTGATTCTACCACTTTCCTGGGAAGCCTGTTCAAATACCTTAGCACCCTCTCTGCTGGGTAACTGACACCAACCAGCTGGCACCTGCCAGAAGGAGCCCACCATCTGAGTAGAAAATATATGCACCACATATTTAAGTGAATGTGGAATATTAATTCTATGGAAGTTAATGGCAATTTCTATAATGACTTCAAGATGGCCAGGAAGAAAAAATATTTCATGTTTTGCCAGGTTTTCAATTACTTTGACATACAAGACAAATACTTCCCTCCTGTATCCCGTAGTCTATCCCCACAGTTGTTCATTTACCTATTCTAATAATTTTCTCTATTTGTATTTACCTCTGCAAGTTAATCCCATCTTATATAAATGAATTTTCATGCCTCATTTTCCTAACAAATCATGGAAGAGCACTGATCTAGCCCCATCTGAATCTTACTAGCCTCTCATTAGTCTTATGCCACAGTACTGATCCTCTTTTATCCTACATAAAAGTTCATTATGGGGTTCACGCCACTGTTCACAAGACCTTTTACCACCAGGGAGAGCACTTCTCCATGGGAAACAAGCCCTGCTAAAGTCTTCCATGAGATTAAACAGTATGAATCCGACTTCACATATTGTTACAGCAAAATGGTCTAGTAGGAAGCTACTGTTGGCCTGACTACTGCCCTCCCTATGGGTAATACCCTGCTTTTCCTGTAGGGCTTCTTTGGATCACAGTGGGTGGGTTTTGACCTTACACAATGTCAACAGAAAAGAAGCCTTAGGACCTCACTTTGTACACAAAACAAACAATCTGAGCACATTTCAAAAATCCATGCTGTGCTTTGTGTACATATTCCTGTCTGCTTTGGTCTCAAGAATGTCATGAAATGCTTTATTATCAAAGGAATATAGAGGATGAACCAGATATCATTTGATTCCCCCCCATCTTGTCTTCAGAAACTGCACTGTAAACTCATCAGTCCTGCCGTTCTGTGCTCGCACATGCCCCATCAGTCCCCACATTTAAATGGCATAACACCTATAGAGGATTAACAGCAGAACATGGGAAACTCTGACAGAACATATTAACCAGAAATCTTTGGGGCATCCACAAACAGTAGGACATGGTGACAACTCTTTTTCCAGGTAACTTTGGGGATCAGCTAAGCTTGATTACTCAAGCTTTTTATGATGACACTTACCAAAATACTCACAGTTAGTTGGCAAAAGAAGAAAGCCATATTATGAAGATCATTCTCCAAAGAAATGAAGAAGAATGGCTACAGCAAGGGACCTGGTTTTTACCAAAATATTCCAGGGATATCTGAAAAGCGCTGAACAGTAACTACCCTACTTCATATTCCCAGTGAGGAAAAAAAATCTTGCATTAAGATATGATGTTTCAGTAACCCTAGAAACAAATATCATACTCCTAGAGATCTTTCAAAAGTAGTAAAACCTATTATTGTTAAGTATTAAACATCAGTCATAACATACTATGAATACTAAAAGTGTAAGAGGCTTTCTTGAGTGTATTCAATGGAAAAAAATAGACTTAGGAAAAAAACTTTAGTCAAATCATATAAGAGCAGGTTCCCTGGTCTACAAAATTTGAAGCATCAGTGAATAAAACTGAATTAGAAGAAACACAACTCAGGTTTCCAGAGCCATTAAGGACTGGGAAGCTTTATTTCTGCTGATGTTCACTTGAAAACATAATCGATATGGCTTCTGATTTGACAAAATAAAGACACACTGTTTGGAAAATTTCTTTCAAAAAGAATAGAATCATAGAATCATAGAATAGAATCACAAAATAGTTAGGGTTGGAAAGGACCTTAAGATCATCTAGTTCCAACCCCCCTGCCAGGGGCAGGGACACCTCACACTAAATCATGCCACCCAAGGCTATGTCCAACCCGGCCTTGAACACCGCCAGGGTTGGAGCATTCACAATTTCCCTGGGCAACCCATTCCAGTGCCTCACCACCCTTACAGTAAAGAATTTCTTCTTCATATCCAATCTAAACTTCCCGTTTAAGTTTGAACCCGTTACCCCTTGTCCTATCACTACAGTCCCATGAAAAGTCCATCCCCAGCATCCTTATATACTGGAAGGCTGCTATGGAGGAGGGGAAAAAAGATATGTAATTGCTAAACACTTCTATTATATACCTCCCAAAGTATAGAGTTGGTGACTACACTGGGAACAAAAGCCAGGTCAGTTTCATGATTACTGAGTCTATTGTATTAAAAATCAGTGCAATAAAGTACAATGTAACAAGAACCTTAACCAAAAACCCATGTCTGAAAAATGTTAACATAAGAAATACCAGCTGTAAGTAAAGTATCATACGCTGAACCTGTGAGAACCAGAACAATAACTTTGAAAGCCAATAAATCAGCATTGTGACGAGTGGCTATCAATCCTGTCGTTATCTCAACCATTCGTGCCCCACGTTGGGCGCCAAAAAGAACTGTTGCGGTTTAAGCAGTAAATCACGCAGCCTGTTCACTCACTTCCCCCTCCTTCTTCCCCCCCACTCCGGGGGGGGGGGGAGGGGAATGGGGAGAAGAATTGAAAGAATGCTACTCCCATGGCTTGAGATAAGAACAGTCCAGTAACTAAGGTATAACAAACCACTGCCGCTACCACCAATAATAATAATGACCAGGGAAATACAAGGGAAGAGCATATAACTGCTCACCACCTGATGACAGAGCCGTGAACTGAACTCTTCCGGGTTCCTGCCTCCAGTTTTACATCCTGGGCATGACATGCTGTGGTATGGAATAGCTCATTGGTCAGTTTGGGTCTGCTTCCTCCCGGCTTCCCCTCCTCCCTGGCAGAGCATGAGACTCAGAAAGTCCTTGGTCAGGCCAAAACATTCTAAGCCATAACTATAAACATCGGTGTTATCAGTGCTGTTCCCAGACCGAAAGTTGAAAACACAGCACTGAACCAGCTACTACGAAGGAGAAAAATGACTGCTGCTGCTGAACCCATGACAGAGGTCTCCACACAGCCTTCTCTTCTCCGGGCTGAACAGCCCCAACTTTCTAATCCTATCTTCATACGGGAGCTGCTTCAGAACTGCAGCTCTTCAGCAAAAAAGTCATTCACTACAATTTTGAAAGCTTAAAAAATAGCTAGCTGCTGACTACCATACAGGACTGACTGTCCTGACATGGAGATGGCACAGATGAGCAGAGCAAAGCACTAGAATTTTCTTCCAAACTAGCCCAAGGGCAAACATATTTGTATGCAGACTGAGAAAAAGCTGTGCCATAATTTGTGTGTGTGTGCATAAATGTGCATATAAATATATAACCACTGTACTCAGAAGTGCACATATTCAAATTTATCCTCTCTAGTACTCAGTGCTGTCAATGGATTTTGTAGATGGCCTGTGTATAGTATCAAAGGAAACACAAAGAAACAAATTATTTAATTATTTCTTCCCCCTCCCCCCACAAAGATTTACAGGTATATAAGTTTAATCATCAGTCTGAATTTTCAGCCTGTACCAAAACACATAGAATAATTTATAACTATTTACACATAAACCCAGTCTCACAGAGTAAATCTGTTGAAATAAAATCTTCTTCCTTGTAAAGAATAAAGTGTCAGAAAAATTAAAATGTTTCCTTGTTGAATAGTACTAAGACTTCTATGCCAGCTATAAACTTATTTAACTGTTAGGGTTTTTAGCTAAAGCATTGTTTGTTTCCAGAATCTTTTCATTTGGAGCTCTCGTAAGGCCAGAGGGGCTTGCCACTGTTCTTGTAACACTTTATTTCACAGCAGTAAGACTTTAAATGCCAATGCTGCAATTCTGAATAATATACATTTTTCAAAGCTCAACAGTTCCAAGATCTTTGGCTTTCTCAAGCATATTTTTCCTGATTGTGACAAGGGTCACTGACATCAAAAGACTCAGTGTTGAAATCAAATAAAATATAGTGAATTATTACGGCAATGTTTTTTCCTTAAACATTTCAAGATTTTAAAACATTGGGAATATGCCATTACTGATGTGTGGTACTTTTGACACTAGATTACAATAACAATTCTCAAGAAACATGTACATGTTTCCCCCACATTAAAAAAAAATTACTTTTTAATTAATCATAACTTAATTTCACGATGAGATTTGATCTGTGAGAAAAAAAATACCATACACACAAAACCCAGAAAACACAAATTCAATATTAATTGCTGGAAATTTCTTTAATGAGCTGTTTGATAATTCCAATGTTTTTTTGGCAGGGTCTACTGTTGACATCTTCAATGATTCACATGAAAAGCTAATGCATTTTTAAAATAAATAAGTTTGAAAGGCTATTAATATTGGCCTGTCATGAAGATCAAGTCTGACTTACTATGCCATTGAACAACATGATATCTGTTGTTACTTACTGCATTCTTTAGCATCGTGCTTCTCTCACCACTAGCGACAGAAGAAAGGTCTAAAAACAAGTTCTATGTATACTAGTAGCTTTGTTCCTAGATTTCCCCTTTTAGAGGACAAGAACTTTATAACCTTTAACTAGATAGACTGCAACATGCATCAACAGCAGTTCTGACTGCTACAGGCAATTTGATGAAAAAATAAAAACACTAAAAAAGGCTTCGACAGTTTGTTTTACATCTCAAAGCCTTCCTAAGAATACAGATCTTCCTTTATTTGTTTTGTTTCTGTCACATAACATCAGCAAATTGACATTGAGAGTGGAGTTTTGTCTATTTTTTTTATTTTTGAACACACAGCTATGAAGAAAAATCCGAGCCTTTGGCTGTATATATGTTGCTCCCGCCGGATGCGAATTAAGCAAGTAGACCCCTGAAACTTCAAAACAGATTTTTTCTCAGTATGTTTTCTACAGAACCTTAGAAAAATTCAGGTGGAAAGGGATCTGTGGAATTCATTTTACCCAACCTCCAACTCAAAGCAGAATTAACTTCCAAGGCTGAGTTCTTAAAATCTCCAGAGAATTATTTCCACATCCTCTCTGCGTAACTTATTCCAGCGCTTACCGATTTTTACAGTGAGGTTCTGAATGCTCTTTTCCATGTATATAACCAGAATTTCCCTTGCTGCAACTTGTGACTATCCCCTCTTGCTCTTTCACAGCTCACACCCATCTCCTCTCTAAAATCCCTTTAAGAATTTGAAGGCTGAAACAGGATCCCCTATTAGCCCTTCTTTTCTTCACGGTAAACAAAACCAGATTGTCAGCTTATCTTCATGAGTTACGTGCTCAGCTATCTGACTGTCTCAGCCATGGTCTTTTAGGTTCACTCCCTTTTGTTGATGTCTCTCTTGCACTTTGGGCCCAAAACTGTGCTCAGTACTCCACATACGATCACAAAAGCGCAGAGCACATGGCAGTCACTTTCCTCAAACTGCTATTCACCCTAATGCAAATGCAGCCCAGTGTGCATTTAAGCTTTCATCTCCATAAAAGCTCATGTATCACGTTTAACTTGCTGCTCACTAGGACACCAGGTCCTTTTTCACAAAGCTGCTCTCCACCCAGTCAGTGCCCAGCCTGTACTTGCAGGACTTGTTCCAGATGCAGGACCTTGTGACTTTGTATCTGTTGAACTTCATGAGGTTACTGCTAGGGCACTCCTGCAGCTTATTGAGCTTCCTGTGAATTTTTTTTTCAAGCTTTGTACATTATCATACTACTGATTTTACCATATTTAGTGTTAGCTGCAGAGTTGGTAAGGATTCAATGCATCTTATCACCAAGATCACTCAGGAAGATGTTAAACAGCATTGGCCTCACTATCAGTTCCCCGGGGAGTTCCATAACCAATCATCTGTCTATACGACTGTGAAGATTGATCGTTGCAGTTTGAACCTGATAGCTTGTGATTTTCTAATCTACTTTGTACTCCACTCATCCAACCCCTATCTCACCAATTTGGCTATAATGATCCTATGGGAGACCATGATGGACCATGACAAAAACCTTAAGTCCAAAAATATTTACAGTCACTTCACCGTAGAAAGTAATGAGGTTGGTCTTACAAAGTCTGCATGTAAATCTGTGCTGGCTACTCCAAATCACTTTCCTCTACTTCGTGTACCCTCAAATGGCTTTTATAAAGACTTGCTCCATATACTTCTCAGCCACTGATAATTGCCTGACTGGCTTCTAGTTCTTGCCTTTACTGAAGACATGAGTGACATTTACATCTTTGCAGGCATCCTTATTTTATATGCTTCCCATACAGATCCTCTCCCCATACAGATCCATTTAAAATATACTATTATGCTTGCCACTGAAAAATTTTCCAGTATGATTCCACAAGAAAAACTCTTACAGGATTGACTGTAATGCCCTATGGGTGTGAGGTCAGAGAATACTCCAAAAAGGTGAGCTGCTTCTTTTAAAGACATCTAATTTTTATTACACCACATAAAAATAATACTTGAGTATCACATATTAGTACGTAGTTGAAGACATCCCTGGTGGTATTTCAATTTGAACTCAACTGCATATCTCTATAGCCCTTAACTGCCTTTGGTAAGAAGAATGTTGCCATTTTAACAGAGTTCTGCTACCTCTTTCAGAGGAAAAAAAAAACCAACCAACCAAACAAAAAAACCCAAACGTTAAAGGGACTATTTTTGCAAAAGCAAAAATAGAAAAAGGCAGCATCAAAATTGTAACTTTACTGAGAATAAGCAGCTATGCATATGCATCCGTGTTTTACTATACATTGTAGTTCTACGATACAAAAGTTTTATGACTAGTAATGACTCAATCAAAAGCGAGAAAAATGGAGCTAAGTGCAGCCAGAACTGTGACCATGGAATGATTGTTTATTATTCCATTTGATGATAAAAAAACAGAAAGAGCAAAAAAATTAAAAAAAAAACCCAACAAAAAAAACAAAAGCAACACACACACATACACAAAACAATAACAACAACAAAAAAAAAACCCCACCACCAAATAGTTAAAACCAAGGACCAAGAAAAAGACAAATTCTGTCTTTCCCCAGTGGGAAAACATCTATTCACAATATAAGCTGCAAAGATTCAAACCTCTACCAAATTTGAGGACAGGAATGGAAGTGGAAGGAGGACTTTTTTTGTGCAATTTCAACAGTATTGCTGTTTCTATTGTGATGGAATGAGAATTTCTCAAAGCTAGGAATGGTGTTCTTTTGGCAAAAAAAGCGGATGAGTTAAGTGTTCCCAAGAATTATAAATGGAAAAGATTCAACAGAAGAAAAATAATAATACTTCATTTCTGAATAATCTTTCACAAAATTGCTAACCAACTGCACTCAGAGATATCAAAGTGAATAATTTTGACATTTCCAGTTTTCCTTTCACTGTACTTAGCTACAAATGAAATTGCTTAAAGCTCTTAAAATGTTTGATCAGAAAATTATTTTTCATTAACTTTCTCATTTCTTCTACAACATCATGGGATCCAGCACAGAAGGAGATTATGTCATGGCTTTGGTTCTAGTATAAAAATCATTATGATGCTAAAGCCTCAATATTACTTTTATAGTGAAAAAGTCACACACTCATGTTATATTCCATAAAATAAATCCTGTACTATCCCCACTAGGGAGGCTTGCATTTAAAGATGCATTACCCTGGCATAAAGTGTCTAGAGAAGAATTTTAAGAAATCAAATTTTAATCACAGGACAAAGAATTAGTTTAGTAAAGGGAGCTGCTTTGCTTATAATTAGTGTATCTTCCCAGCTCTCTAATTTCATATACATGGAAAAACTGGGAGGAATTCTTGATGATGTCTACATATCTACAATGCTGTCTGCATGGGAACTCCAGCCAGTCTAATGTATAAGCATTAATATGAGCAAAAAGGAAAGACGTTATACGAATTAACTCACTCCCACAGTAGTAGTGTGAACTGTAGATTAGAATTGGTGCGTCTCGATGATGTAAACTGAACTGGCATAAACGTGTACTGACATTAATTCATCAATTAATTCCTCAAAGGAGTGTGGAATGTGCCTCTCTCTATTAAAATCAACAGGAGTTTATAATTAATATCATTGGAGCTGGTCTTAAAACAGTAATCTTGAGACAGTCCTCCCCATGATGAAATATGTCAGAGGATAAAAAAATTAACTAAACCTTTCAGTGAGGTGACCATGAGGAAAACAGTATATTTTCAAACAAAGGAGTAAAAAGTCATAAATAAGAAAAAGCATTACCAAAATGTGTGGCGCTACTTCTGCTTTATTTTTTTTTTACTCAGATACTTTAAAAATCTCCTTACATTCTGTAATATCCTAAAAATTAAACAAAATCATATTACGAGAGGTACAAAATTTTCCTTTTTGCATCCTCATTGAGGAATAAAGAAAATAACTGAATATTGGAAAAGCTAGCTCTCAGGAAATTAATACCAGGAATTGTTGATAAACTTAGTGTGTTGTCATGACTCATAGATGATTTGTTGCCTACCACATGCCAGGACAGAAGAAAAAAGAAATCCCACGATATTGAAAGATGACAAGTTACTGAGAAGGTCTGGAAGGAAGCCATGGTCATCATAATCTATATTGGACCTCGTGATATAATCAGAATTCAATGGAGATCCTGCAAAAAAAGGTTTCAACAGTTTGTTAGCTGTATATGTAAGCAGAGATCAAATGCCAACTCTTAGAAGCAAGACTGGTGCCACACTCAGGGAGAAGCAAAGAATAGCAGACCAACATCTCAGCACAGTTCAGAAACACCACAGATGGACATGGATTGCTCCCAGAGTAACTGAACCTTACACAGCTAATTTAATATTGATTATAGATACTTATGCTACAGCTGAAAACATTAAGACAACACACCTAAAACAGTATTAACTCTGAAATGGAGAGACAAACCAATTCAGACAAATAGATCCAGCCTGAAGCCCTAAGAAGAGGCTATATTGGTATTAAGCAGAAGTGCAAAGAGAGCAAGATGACATTATTTCCTGCTTTTTGCAAGCATATTTTAAGCACAGATTTGAGGACAAAAAGGTCATTCATTTTTCAACACAGAAGAAAAAGCGTTGTACATGTAGAAGAAACATAAAGGCTTGAAGACATGAGCACAGAAATGTCTAAAAAGTACAAGTGAACTGTGAGCAAACAACATTTGGAACATATAGAATAAGAACTGGAAGCATGGAAGGTAAAATGTGCATTACAAGCAGGCACACAGCGGGTGAAGATTTTCACCCTTTAACCTGCACATAACAGCAACTTTTGTGCGCTGTTGAAGGAACCTTTAATTACCCCATCCCCTATTGTCTTAGCATTGCAATCACAAACCTTTGCTAGAAGGCAGCAAAGCAAGGACCTAGTTTTGAATTTCTTTCAGCTGTATGACACTGTTGTGAATTTTTTCATGAACAAATATCCATGTCCTTTTGATGAAGACAACTTGCTAAACGTCTTGCTTTGGGATGGTATCCAAAAGATAAACAGCTGGGGATATAAAAAGTGAACCTGTGCAGTCTTACATTCAGGCAGAAAGCTAGAACAAACCGAATTCTTTCTAACTTTTTCAACCTACAGTTAAGAGGTTTTTTTAGGCCTTAGGCAGATGTTCTTGATGGTCAAGACTCTTCACATAACTGAAATGGTTTCACAATTAACTTCCACAGCAGGTTTTATTCAGATGTTACCTAAAATAGTGAAAAGGAAAGGAATTTGCCTGTTGAGACCAAAACCATACTTCAACAAAGGACATAAGCACATTCTTAAGCAACCTTGATGAACAATAAGGAACTTCAATATCATCTTAAGCATATTTAGCCATAAATTTGCATTTATCGCCCAGCTTCTGAAGAACCAATCATAATTAACCACGTTTTTCTAGGTTCCTATATTATTATTATTTCTTATTGTCATGCTATTCAGTAGACCAGATAGACTGCATGAAAAATTGTTTAAATATAATGAATTTCTCCTCCCCAAATCCAAAATAATGGATTTATATAAAATAATGCTTTGAGGATTGCTAAAATACAAGTGACCTTAGTGACTTCATAGCATTACGGAAGTTATTCCAGGTGTACTCATCAAACTTTCTTCCCAGCCTCACCACAACTTGCTACAATGCCAGGGTTTACCTATGATTGGTCTGTATTAAAATTTAGTAACATCCCTTTGTATTTATTTGCAATAGGTAGCAGTCAGCTAACTATAGGAAGTCTACAATGGATATTTGCACACATGTAAAGAGTTTGTTCACAATTACCACCCATCATTTTTTGTGTATTCACAAAGCCAAGTGGATCCTATTGCAGTTATTAGGGGAAATAATGAACATCATGCATGCGGTTGGTGTGAGCTGTCCTTTTCTTGAACTTAATTCATTCAATGATACCCATGTTACCACATGATAAAACTTAGTGATTAGCTATAATGTCAGATAGTGGGTATTAAATTTCCAAATATAAAAAAAAAATAATTCTGCAAATGCAAGTAGTGCTTCAAAAGCATATCTTGCCTGTAAAAGTGCTCTTAAAGGCAGAAACTATGTTCACTAAATGGAATAGGAACATGATGAAAACAGACAAGTGCTTTGGAATGAGAAGAAAGATTTACATCTGAGAGCAGTGGAAGTGACAACGCACTGCCCTCAGCCAGTCCTACTTGTCCAGAGATCTCCAGCTTGGATATTTGGGAGGTATTACAGAATGCCCTGAACAAACCTTCTCTGTTTCTTTACAAAATACTGGCATCTATAACCCACAAACTAGAGGCTTACAACAGAGGATAACACATTTTGGAGTTACTGTTAGCTGGCCATGAGGCTCTGCATCAGAAAATATTAAAAAAAAAAATAGTTTGCAAGAGATGTGACTTCCAGAGACATCTCAAGTTGATGTGACAATGCTTGTTTCACAGGAAACAGAGAATCCCTTCCTCTGAAGGAAGATACTCTTTGTCTGAAGATTTCCTCCATCACTCAATGCCTTATCCAATCCTCTGTTTCTGAAAGGAGAACTAATGCAATGAAAAAAGAAGGTGACACCATTTCCCTGAAAGCTGTAACTTGGCAGTTTACCACCTTTAAGTAAGATTCTATCTGCCCCAATGCTGCCAGTTTTCATTATCAAAAAACTTGACAGCAGAAGTGTAAAGTGTAGCAATAGAACGAGAAAAGAATCAGCAACAAAAAAGTGCAAGGAGGAGACTGCAGGTGGTTTAGGTGAATATTCTGGATTTCCTACCTGCAGGACAGTAAAAAGTCAGCATTAACATGCAAAAAAAAAAAAAAATCTGCAAAAGATTAGATATTTTCAATAATCAGTGTGTAAAAAAATTTACTGCATTGATACTATGAAATTCTTGTCTTAAGAGTTGTAGGAAATTACATTCAAACACCAAATGCAGTTGAAAAAAAAAATTTGTGAAACAAATTTTGTTCATATTTTAGGGCACATGTCATAGAATCATAGAATAGTTAGGGTTGGAAAGGACCTTAAGATCATCTAGTTCCAACCCCAATTGCAGCAAATTATTATTCATTCTTCAATAATGTCTACTGCTGAATTAAGAGGTTTGTTTTTTAAATATAGCAAGGAGTAAAAAAAAAAAAAGGATTACTCAATTCTGATCTTTTTCATTTCATTAATTCACTGTCCTTGCTCACAGCACAATGCGATTTTTCTAAGATGAAATTTCACTGATAAAAAAGTTGCAGGCAGGTTTAGTTTAAAAGAAAGTAAATGAAACTTGCTAAACTGGAAGTCTTTTTTCTGGGTTATGAAGTCAAAGAGCTAGGTAAAGAAACTACTGTCAAATGCCTCGCTGGCTCCTATGTTTTAAAAGCATAAAGTTTCAGAAACCAATTTTAAAGTGCAAGGATTTTTATTAATTTTGTGCCATTTCTCATCTCCATTATTTTTCCACCTGTTATCTAATGTGCTATAGGAAATATTGCACAGGTAAGCAGTTTTAGGTTTTGCCCTAACTATGCCTCAATCGTTTATGACGATTCAGTAATTTACAGAAAAGAAAGCACAGGGGAAATACTGGTTTACATAAAAGTCTTAGAAATATCAGCTTTCTCTCTGGTACTGCCACATATTCACATCCACAGTTATTTTTCTATTATGTTAGTAGAAACACAAGTCTTTCTCCTACTGGTCAGAATAAACCATTTCCCACAAGAGGTCACCTCTTCCCACAGCTTCCAGCCTGGTTTCATGAGAAGTGGTACAATGTCAGCAGAGCAGATACAAAATTCATTTTGCCCTCTTGCAATCCTCAAACTTACTGAAGATCTTCACTGACTTCCTTGCCACCTTGCTACTGCATGATTAGAGCAGAATGGTAAAAAAATCACCATCAAGATTACATTATAGGGTGTAATGAGAAAAGCGTAAGAATTCCTTTTAAGTGACATAACAGGCAATTATTAGGAAGAAGGAACACGGATAACTGTGTTATTCCCAGGCACATACAGTTCAGTAATAGAAGTGCTGATGTCTCACTATGTCATGTGAAGTCATCACAAATCACTGTACCGAGTAATGACACAAGAAACAACAGGTTCACATCATTTTCGTGACTGCAGAGTGTGCTGCTTGGCACCCAGGAAGGAATCAAGTGGGTATCATACAGTAAAGCTGCCAAGCTGACAAATAAACAACTAGCAAAACCTTCTAAAGCAAATCTGGTGAGTTGTGCAAATTCAGCACAGATATCAATACAGGAGCAAAGAAATGTTGCTTTTTACCCCACAATGCACATTATTTATTAATTGCTTATTTGTAGACGTTAATAGGTTTTGTGCTTAAGTACCTTACGAAATTACACAGAGATATTCCAGTATAGTAGCATGCTCTGTTATTTACTTCTAGCAGATAAAAGCTACTTCACACAGTTCGAAGATGATGAGTTTTAACTACACAGTCAAATGCTAGTACAACTGAACCCTACCTTTGTTAAGCAGTCCACTGCAAATTATTTTGGAACAAAACATGGGCTGTTGCTTCATACAAATCAGTCCTGCATTTTCATTAGCCCTTGCAATATAAAAAATACAAACCTGTCCTGCTCCTGCTTTGTGGGAATAATTCAGAGAAGAAGAAAACAATAAGTCACAGTTCCAGTATTTTTCCCAACCTTTCCACATATGTGAGTTCCAAGTAAGCACAGAATTTAGCAAAGGCATGTACAACCCATAGTACAGTCCATGAATTGCTGCATTTGGAAATCAGGTTTTCTTGTGCATAGTGCAAACACTTCACTCACTTAACATGAGATATAATGAAAAACTACTGATGATGAAGCCTTGGAAGATAATATCATAAATCAAAGCCTTTACTTAATTTTAATTTACAGCAGAATTTAATCTCAAAAATTATTAGACCATTAACCTGGACATTGAGTATAACAGCTGTCTTCTGTGATGATCAGACTTCTAAACAAGAAATACCATTCTCATAAATGACATATATATACCAATGACTATACATTGAATAAACTGTACCGCACATGTTTAACAGTTAGTTCAGTGACCTTCAAAAAGCATCATTTGTGTGCACATGATAAACTGAAAGGGTCAAGTCATAATGTTTTTTAGTCATGGTCACGTGTCACTTGGGCTTCCTGGGGTCTCATCAACAAAAAGTTCATTTGTCCAAAAAACACTGCCCATATTTCATAAATACTAGTTTTGAGAAAATTTACTGTGGAAGGTCTATCAAGTTCCGATTTCTACTTGATTTACAAAAGGGATCTCTAACAAGGTCTCTGTGCAAAGTGCAGAGAGGTGTGGTTACTCAGACATTCAGCTGTAATACAGTTTTAACTTCTAGCAAGAAATATTTAATATCGGTGTCTATTTCAGTTAATGTTCAGTTTAAAAAAAATGAAATCTCAAAGTCTAGTAACATGGGAATATCATTCCCTTATGCTCTTCCCTATGTAGCTCTCTCAGTCAAGTCCGACTTTTGATGATACTCAAAGATCTGCCAGATTTGAAAATCCTCAAGTTTCAGGCAACCCCAAAAAATAACTGCACCTTGAAACAAAGAGCTGGATAGTCAATCTGCTATATTCTGACTACAAATGGATGTAGGTACACATGATGTAGGGATACTTTTAAGACGGAAAAAAAAAACCTGCCAGAATACAGACGTTGAAGCATGACTGAAGCCCTCTGACACTAATTTCAGCACTGCTTAATTACTAATCCTTTCATTACTATGAATAAAAGCAGAAAAATGAACTGGAGAAAAACGCACCCTACCATTAGAAAAATTATTGTGCCAAATAATGATAACAAAATTTTACCTTAAATGAAGATAGCAATAACATTAGACTTTTTCTTTATTTGGTTAGAACAAATGCATTTGTGGATAACCATACTGCACCTTTAATAAATTAAGAAATCAATCTTTACGCACTTTCACAGGTCCTATGAATAGCAGTGCTATTCCTCATAAGCCTGATCTATGAACAGTGGCACATGTTATAGGTCTGCCACGTAAGCACAAAATGATTTGTGCTGCTCAGTGTTTTTTGGTTTGTTTTATTGCTTTATTTTAAGGAAATGAGCAACACACCTCTTACACAGAAAAGCACTCACATCCAACACACTTCAGTAACATACCTACATTATTCCTCACAGATTATTAAAATACCTATCTAAGGACTCATGTTCTGCATATCCTTCTGCAGGCAAGAAGCAACTCATGGCACAAAATATTAAGCAAGGTGTGAGGTCTGAAGAAAGAGTCTGAAAGTCCTAAGTACATCATATTAAGATTATTATTTATGTGACATAGTACATAGAAGCAGAGAGTACAATACAGTACAACTCTACCCATAGTGCAACAAAGTTGACTACTACCTGTTATGACATTGGGAAAATTATAACACAGTAATTTGTTTTTTCGTGTCAGGGACCATCATTTGCTTCTCTTATCTAGTTTTGTACATACAGCCACAAACATTTTTCTTTGAGGTATACAACTCACTCTGATGATAAGAAAACATGAAACCTACTATAAAATGCTTTCCCAAAGCTGCCAAGAAAATCAATTAAAACCAAAATAACCTTTGTTCCATCTCTGTTTGACTTCAGTTATGATCTTTAAACAGACATATGCTTGCTATCGGTTGAACCTGAATTAGCAGACTAAAGTAAATGAGTTTGGGAATATATTTGTTCTGTGTAACATATTTGTTTCAATTTATTTTGCAACCACCCTACATTCATCAAACGCAACCATACCCCAATAAGTATGACCTTTCTAGTTGACCGTGAAATATGGAATGTCACTGATTATGCTGAAAACCATCAAAATGCAAATGGAATCAGAAAGAATCTGAATCAACATCATCACATAAGCAAAACATAAAACGAAAACACTTCTAACAACACAGATGGTATATCTTTAGCTATTTGCCAGATCTCATGCTAGGGATGACACCATGCACTCTGAGGTCACCAGAAGCTTTTGTCTTAAGTTCAAAAAATTTGTTGTCTCAATTTAAAAAATGCTTAGACTCACACATATAGTCTCTACTGCACATTGCTGCAATTCTCTCATCAAAAACTGGCAAAAAGGTGTACATATTTTAATGCTTACCATTATCTCCTTTGAGATTGCCATTGCTGAGCTGTTTTAACCTCTTCTGATGGGACTTGCCATTGTAGTGGATTTGTGCCTGAGCAGCAGAGTTCAGCTGAATGTTACAAACATTACACAAAGTGAAATTTGTGTGTTTCTTTTCTCTCTCCTTCTTTTCTTCAGTGCCATCAGGTGCTAACTCTTTCTCACCCTCCCTGTCTGGGACAGATGTGAAATCTGAACTATACGATTGGTTATCAGCCGGTAAATCAGGGCTCCATGGCTTCTTCATATTTTCTGTGGGGAAAAAACATAAGAGAAATAAGTGATGAGCAACAAAAAACAATATACACAAGATTTCTACATCTGCAAACAAAAACATGTGACAGAAACAGCCTTGTAGACAATGGAAAAGAAGGGGAATGAGGTGCTCCAGGCACTGGACCAGAGATTCCTCTCCAGCTCATGGTGAAGGCTATGATGACACAGGTTGTCTCCCTGCAGCCCATGGAATACGTCAATGAGCAGATATGGAATCTGCAGCCCAAGGAAAACCCCATACCAGAGCAGGTAGACATGCCATAAAGAAAGCTGCAGCCGATAAAAAGCCCATGATTTGAGGGGAAGCAAAAAAAAAAAAAGAAAAACAAAAGGGGGGGGGGGAGTGAGGGAAGGGAAATTAGTCAGGGTTTCCTGCATTTATATATTCTGGTGTGTTGCAATTACTAGAATTAAAAATAACCCCCCTATATTTTATTCAGCTAAACTTAAATGCACAGTCCCCACTCCCAAGTTTAGTTGTTTAGCAAACCCTAGTCACCCCCTCTCCAGTTCCCATGAATGCTTTCAAGCCCATCTAACCATTTCATAACTTGTCTGGTTCAAAATAGTTCAAAACCAAACAATAAACATGTTCTATTAGTTTTTTATCTTAACCTCCCAGGATTATAACCTGAAGGTAGGTAGTTTATATTCAGCTAATACCAAACTGTAACAACTACAAGAAATTAGAAGATAATCTCATCTGCAAAATTTCAAGTGAGGCCAATGTAAACATGAGTTTCTGTGATTAAAGGTGAGCAGAAAAGGAACAGGTGAAGTGCTCTGTGCACTGCAAGCCTAATTTGCTATTCACAGACTGCAAAATCTTATACCAACTTAGCATCTTGATGAGAACTTTATATAGCATATAAAACTTTAAATTGCTTGTTCTCCTAGACAGTGAATAAATGAAGGTCTAGTCAAAGCATCTAATCGGCACTTTGAGTGACAAAATTACTGCAGCCTTAAATATGATACTAATTGATCTCTACCTGACAAATCAGTCAACCCAGAGACAAAAATGATGACTGCAGCAACAGAAGAAAATGGGCTGCAGACTCATTTGATCCCAGATCCAGACAAGGTTCAGTATCTAAAAATAAATCTAAACAGGCCTTCAGATTTAGGTCTGATTACACCAAAATACTGCAAATCACTTGAGAGAGCTTCCAATACTGTGAATTTTGTCAGCAAAATGTTTTGCCAGTCCTCCCAAGGATTTAAACACATTTACTGCTTTCCAATCAAATTGTAAAGATCAATCTATCTAAAGATGCAAATCTAATACCTATCAATATTCAAAATGGTCCAATCTCAGTTTTCAGATTTGCCTATCTAATTAGCATTGTGTTCTTTTTATGGTAACAAACCTTATTTCTTTTAAGCAAGCAGATACCCAGTTCTTGGAAAGCTCCACACTTGCTGTATCTTAAAACCTCACTCAACCAATTCAGTCAGTATTACTATTTCATTTTTTGTGAGTAGTCAATTCTTACTTAGGATTTTAACTGCCCACAGCAAGAGATGAGAAAGCAGCCTAAATAATTCATTCTAAAGCAGAATTATAGGGTGAAAATAAAAAAAAAGCAGCATAAATGTAGTTATTTTAATAAAATCAAACCTGTTATACTAACAGATGATAGGAACTTTTATAGACAAATCGCAGCTCTCCCATAAGACATTATGAGACTGGAATCTCAGGGGAAAACTTGAGGTTTTTCTACAGTAGATCTGTAGCATATTTCTCCTAACAGAAGGAGGAGGTTTCTCCTGAGGAAGCAGCAGAGTTTGCTGGAGACATTGTTCACTCCAAAGAGATATATTCATCTGTCTAAAATATTTTTAAATTTAGACGTTCAGTCTTTAATCAAAGCATTAAAAGGATTGCACATCAACACGATAGCACTAGTTTTACTGAATTGCTCTGGATGACAGTAACTTTTCAGAAACCCCAGTTTATAGAGAGGTGTACATTAATATATGTATACATCTATATACACTTCTGCATTGAAAGTATTCCCCACTAGAGAGCAGTATGAATTTAAAATTAAAAGCAAAATATACCTCTAGACCTATACTGCTAGTCATATAAGCACAAGATTACTATAATACAAGGTATCTTCCAACCAAGGTGTAAAACTTTGCAAGCAAATGTAATCAAGAAAATTAAACAAATATTATACACTATGTGTACACATATCTAATTCCTTTTGAACCATTTTAACAGATATGCTGGCAGCCTAATAAAGTATACTAGCATGTTACTGCATTCCTCTAATACTCAAGTCAACACAGACTAATAATATATGAAATACTTATTTTTCGCATATAAAACACTTTTATCTGGCATCTTGTTCCAGAAAAAGCAATTATAAAATGCACAGTCAACAGAGACACAGAAAAGTAAAAAATAGGCAAATTCCACCTTGGAAACAAAAAAATTGAGCACCTATGATTTGATTTCTCTTTCACTAGAAAGCTGTGATGGCATTAGAGCTGCAATACATTTTTGCCTTCTGACATGTCTCTCAAATCTGGAGAAAGAAGGGGATAGTTCTTCACTAAGGGCAAATCACACCTGATTAATTTGGGGGTCTTTCTATGACGGAGCTACAGAACTGATGGATGGGTAAAGCAGCTGATGTTATCTACCTGGACTTGTGCAAACTGTTCAACACTGTCCCACACGACATTCTTGCCTCTAAATTGGAGAGACATCAGTTTGATAGATGGACCACATGGTGGATAAAGAAATGTCTGGATGGCTGCACACAAAGAGTTGTGGTAAACGGCTCAGGGTCCAAGTGGAGACCAATAACGAGTGGTGCCCTTCAGGGATTAGTGTTGGGACAGATCCCGTTCAACATCTTTGTTGGTGACTTGAGGGTGTTGATCGATGAAAAAATGAACATGAGCCAGCAGTGTGCACTTGCAGCCCAGAAAGCCAAGCATATCCTGGGCTGCATCAAAAGGAGCGTGACCAGCAGGTTGAGGGAGGTGATCCTGTGCCTCTACTCTGCTCTCGTGAGACCTCACTTGGAGTACTGTGTGCAGTTCTGGTGTCCTCAACATAAAAAGGACATGGAAGTGTTGGAACAAGTCCAGAGGAGGGCCACGAGGATGATCAGGGGACTGGAGCACCTCCCATCTGAAGATAGGCTGAGAAAGTTGGGGCTGTTCAGCCTGGAGAAGAGAAGGCTGTGTGGAGACCTCATAGCAGCCTTCCAGTATCTGAAGTGGGGCTATAGGGATGCTGGGGAGGGACTCTTCATTAGGGACTGCAGTGATAGGACAAGGGGTAACGGATTCAAACTTAAACAGGGAAGTTTAGATTGGATATGAAGAAGAAATTCTTTACTGTAAGGGTGGTGAGGCACTGGAATGGGTTGCCCAGGGAAGTTGGGAATGCTCCATCATTGCCGGTGTTCAGGGCTGGGTTGGACAGAGCCTTAGGTGGCACGGTTTAGTGTGAGGTGTCCCTGCCCCTGGCAGGGGGGTTGGAACTAGATGATCTTAAGGTCCTTTAGAGCCCTAACTATTCTATGATTCTATGATTCTAAGACATGGACAGCGGGATTGAGTGTGACCCCAGCAACTTTGCCGATGACACCAAGCTGTGTGGTTTGGTTGATATGTTGGAGGGAAGGAATGCCATCCAGAGGGACCTTGACACGCTTGTGAGGTGGGCTGATGACAACCTGATGAAGTTTAACCATGACAAGTGCAAGGTCCTACAGCTGGATCAGAGCAATCCCAGGCACAGCTACAGGTTGGGCAGAGAAGAGATTCAGAGCAGCCCTGCAGAGAAGGACTTGGGGGTGTTGGTCGATGAGAAACTGAACATGAGCCAGCAGCGTGTGCTTGCAGCCCAGAAAGCCAACCGTACCCTGGGCTGCATCAAAAGGAACGTGACCAGCAGGTCAAAGGAAGTGATCCTACCCCTCTCCTCTGCTCTCGTGAGACCTCACTTGGAGTACCTTGTGAGGTTCTGGTGTCCTCAACATAAAAAGGACATAGAATTGTTGGAACAAGTAAAGAGGAGGGCCACGAGGATGATCAGGGGACTGGAGCACCTCCCGTATGAAGATAGGATGAGAAAGTTGGGGCTGTTCAGTCTGGAGAAGAAAAGACTGTGTGGAGACCTCATAGCAGCCTTCCAGAAGAGCGACTTTTCATTAGCAACTGTGGGGACAGGACAAGAGGTAACAGGTTCAAACTTAAGCAGAGAAAGTTCAGGAAGAACTTCTTTACTGTGATGGTGGTGAGGTGCTGAAATGGGTTGCCCAAAGTGGTAAATGCTCCATCCCTGTCAGTGTTCAAGGCCAGGTTGGACAGAGCCTTGGGTGACATGGTTTAGTGTAAGGCATCCCTGCCCACGGCAGGGGGGTTGGAACTAGATGAACTTAAGATCCTTTCCAACCCAAACTATCCTATGATTTTATGATAACTGCAGACTAGGTATCAATTAGGAAAACAAAAGTTTCAGGAAGACATATTACACTACAGTCTGCCACCATTTTCTTTACAGATACAAAGGGATTTCTGAATGAATAATAGTATTACTAAAGGACTAAGGTGAAATAGTACAGACCTGTACAAGCCACTTGATCTCATGCTGTAAAACAGCATTACATAGCAGTACTCAGTATGTAGATTGGATACAAATGGTTTGAGGGGAAAAAAATAATCCCAAACATGAAGACAAAAAAAATTTGAAAAAACAGTAGCAGTTTAAAACATTGAGTACTTCCTACCTGATAATCCTTAAAGAACAAGGAAATAAAGACAGCAAAGGATAAAGGGGGAGACATCCTACTGAGTATAACTTGCTGGTATATTTTTTAAACACAATTTATAACTCCAACTAGTATTTTAAAAGAAGAAAAAATATCAAGTTTGTGAAATCTTGTAAAGATCCACCAGTGTTTAAATTAATGCAGCTGCAGACTAACTCTTGCAAAGCAGCAGACTTTCAGTTTGCGCCTGCATTACTGCATACTTTATTTTCTAGACTGAAATGTTCAGGCAGCAATTTTGATTGGTGGGAGTAAGGAACAGAATGCTTAGTTTATTCGAAAGTTCCATGGAAAATGGTTAGAAGAAAGCATTATAATCTTAATTTAAAATGCAATTTTTAATTACTATCAATATTTTACTAGTCTGAACTGCTGATCCTGCGTGAAAATAGATAGGCATTAAATGAAAACCCTCTTTCCCTGCTGCCATATTACAGAGTTCATCTTGACTATAGTGGTTACATATCTTAGTCATCAGTTTTGCAGATAACATTTCCCTCTCTTCTCTCATCCCCTTCCATCACCCTCTTACCCCCCCCCCTCCCCCCCAAAAAAAAAGCTACCTTCTCAACCTTTAGGAACCCTGATGAAGACTACGAAATTTCAAGTGAACTGAAATAGCACTGTGGATAAATGCTTACATTTACTTTCCCTGGAGTTCTTAACTCAATTTTGGCTCGATACTTACCAGTAAAATGAACTTAGCATGACATTATAGTTTTGTGAAGTAGAAAACTGTCCCATGTGGAAAAGCAGCACAACTACAAATTGTGGTGTTTGCTGGCATAGCTAATACTGGGGCTGCCTTGGGATTTCTCTTCTGAAATGTGCTTGAATGTAAGGGATTAGAAATTACATCCTTACCATGAAACAATCCTTACCCTCTTAAATGCAAGACAATATCACACTTTCTATTCAAGGATATTGAAAGGAAACTTTGCTCATTTGTATTACAACTGTTTTGTTTTCAGATTGTCTTGTCAGCACAGAACTACCCCAGTCACTGTGACTTTGATCCAGCGCATGTAATAGTCAAGTAGGTTGGGCACATTTAAGAGACCAACAGAGACTTATGAATCCAATAGTAAGAGACCACTGTGTAGGTAAGCCAGTTGCATTCAATGCAGACCACCTTCCACTGATGAATGATACGGTAAATCTTATGGAATATCTCCCTGTGTGCTTTCCAACAGGTTGCTACAACAAATACATTCCTGTAATAGCTGAAGGATAGAAAATGCAGACAAGGCATTAAAGGAGAAAAGCCCCCTAATTACAATATTCAGGGCTTCTATTATTTCATTACAAAACTGTGAAAGACATGTAAGTGGGAATCAAAGGTGTAGATTCTTGCATCTCACTCACCCCAGACTCTGCAGTCACAGTAAATCTCACCTACAGGTCCTACGGAAAACATCATCTCCTTGTGAAATAGACTAAAATTATAGACACAGGTGGGTCTTTTTCCTAGAAACATATATTCCTCTTCCTTTGCAGATGTCTGCTGTAGATCTCAAATTAGATGGGCTGAATCTCACTCTGCCTGCCATAATAGCCTCTGAAAATGTTAAAAGGACTGAACTATCGCAGGTAATAATAAAACACAACTTTCAGATATCAACAGATACCAGCTGCTTTCAAAGAAACTGTTGCCAGCAAAATGTTTAAGGAAAAAAAAAAAGAGAAAAGAGAAAAAAAGATCGATGACTTATCAAGATTTTCTCTTTAATTACCACCTTGTCAGTTTTCACATCTTGGAGGAATGCTACAGGCACACTACACAAACACCCTCCTGGTAATAACTAGACTCTCCAAATCTCTTCAAACTTCATAAATATGTTGCCATATCTGTCAAGTGATAGAATGCTACTGGTTGGTGACAACCACTGGAGTAAGGTAACCTTTGTATTAGCCTTTCAAGAATATCTTCCATACTGCGAGCCCATATATGACAGGAACCTTCCCAAAACTGGCATCTGTATGCTATGGACTCTCTATTTACCTGTTATACTTTTCAAAAATCACTGCTGCATTGGATACTTGTGGCACCTTTAACCAGAAGCCACTAACAACTAACTTGCTTTTGCAACCTCTAGACTGACCTCACTGAATAAAAAAAGTAGGCTCTTGACACTTGTTCTGGGAGAAGCTTGAAAATGACCATATTGCCATCTATTTTATACATGGATGGAGGGGGCAGGACAGCCTGGGGGAAAGATCAGGAACACAAAAATAAAATAGCTTTTGCCTTTTCCATCCCATTATCACTGGATGACATGGTCCTGACACTGCAGCCTTCCTGTTCTGAGGAGGGTTGCACCTGCTCCTGGTTTTGAGCCCAGAGTAATTTAGGTCATTTATGCTCTGTTTTACACGTTGCTGCTGTGGCAGTTACAAGCACATAATGAGAAGGACACACAATGTGGAAACGGTGAAAGGGCACTCACGGTGAAAAGCACTGCATCTTCGAAGTGCAGCTCCCTCCCAAATGACCTGAGTAACCTTCGGGATATGCTGCAGGCCTCATCTGTTTTCTCTGGATGGATGAATGAATGTCATTTCAGTGGAAGAGCTACCGGGGAATGGGAACCTACTAGGACTGGAAAGGGTTTATTTTTTAAATAACTGATTTTTCAGGACCTCCTTTGCTCTGAGTTTTTCAGATTTTGTTGCCCTTCAGATAAAAAAAATAACTACAAAACAGTATACAATACAATAAAAGCTGTTGACGAAAATCTGGAAAATATATGTGCTAAGTAATTTTACACTGTTGGTCGGCTTTTCTACTAAGAATTTTAGGATTGTAAGAAAAATCATCACTTGCTCCTAAAAAGTAAAACGAGAGTTTGTCAGATCATACACCCAAGAGCTATATTACTAATCAGTGACAAAACTGCAAACAGAAGTCAGTATTTCTTGTTGCCATCTCATACAGTGCACGTCACGCTTGAAGCCACTATTTACCAAATTTTCTCTTCAAAAAATCCACAAAAGATACAGTAGAAGAGGTAGCTTATGAGGAAGGAAAAAAAGATAAGTCAGAGAGAGAAAAAACTTATTTTCCTGTTTATTGTTTTTCTGTATTCTTCCAGCTCCTCCCAGTCTGATCGCTGCTGTTAGCTATTATACCACTTCAATCATCTATGTGAATAATAAGAAAATCATAATTATCATCATCTCCGGTAATTTTTGTGAAGTTTGAGAGGAAAATAATCTCTTGAGCAAAAATTGCATCAAGTGAAAGAAATAAAGGCAGGTTTTCCCCACATGTTTATTGCTGAGGGAAGGTAAAGGAGGGAGAAGGATGACGGGAGAGGAGACTGAGGTTATTTGGGGTTGAAGGGCTTTATAACTTAATGTCTGTGTCCTGGGATTCCTCTGAAGAAATGCATCTCTACAAACTGATCCCTATAAGAGTAGATTTTTACCATCTGAAATAAGCTCACTGTATATTTGTATACCTTGGGCAATAGCACAGAAAATAAAAAAGCCTGGGCTTTTGTTTTGTTTTGCCAGGAGAGCACTTAAATCTTTCAGGAAAGGCTGCATTTCAATACCGCTGCAAATGAACAGACTCCAGTCTATCTCCCACCACAGTCACGCGCACCACAAGTTCCTAAAGGAACTTATAGATGAACTAAACAGAAGAAGTTCATCATTTCTTGGTTCAGCAGTTCCCTCATGCCAGAAGCAACCAATAGACATCTCATACTCTCAAAATATACTGCAGTCATTTTTTAATTGAGTTCTACAAAGAGCTAAGCACTAATCAACACCATATGTTATTCAATTAGCTAGTAATACATATCTATTTCTCAATCCTGTACTAACATAATGGAGCATTTTTGGTGGTATGGAACTATTTAAAGGCCAAGTAATTAATTTGCAAACATCAGCTTCTAAAATCTGAGAAGACACTGAGTGGTGAATTACAGCCAAAGCCAAGCCATGAAAACTCCCTCATTTTTTTTTTATTCAATCAGCTTTCAGAGATGTTCCTTGTGAAGACAAAGATTTCTGCCTAAAATAGGGCCAAATAAAGACATGTATTCAGCTATATGTTTGGTACCCAGGTACTTACGGATGCTTTTCTCGTGCAGGTAAAGCAAGCTGTTTGCATTGTTTTACCCTCCTTCTCCAACAGGGGTATCTTGTGGTACAGATTGTGTATAGAAGGCAGTAGTTAAAATGGCAAAAGGCATAGCTAGCAAAGCTGTGACGGCTCTGTCTACCAAGAAAATTTGGTGTTGCTAGGCACCATGAATGTATTATTTTTTTCCATATTCTTGCTTTCCACATTTGGGAATTCCATTCAGCCTCAAAATTCCAGTCAGCAGCACTGAGATGGCTTGGCTCAAATGGAAGGCACAGAAGTGATTGCCTGCAATTCAGAATGCCTCTACTAAACAAAATCTTGGGTTAAGCATTATTTCTAAGAAGGCCGGAAGTAAGCACAGATATTAAAGGAAAAAAATGTAGATTTTTCAAGTTAACTCTGAGCTACGTAAAAATAAGACCATTTAGCAAAGTACAAAGGAAAAAGGATGTGCAAAGGAAAAAGATGACAATCAACCTGTACAAAACTACAGAATTGTTGTAGGTATTGCAATTAAAACCACAGAATCATTTAGGTTGGAAAAGACCTTTAAGATCATCAAGTCCAACCATTAATCTAACATTGCCAAGTCTACCACTAAACCATGACCCAGCCACCACATCTACCTATCTTTTAAATACCTACAGGAATGGTGACTCAGTCACTTCTTTGGGCAGCCTATTCCAATGCTTGACAACCCTAAATGTTTCCTAATAGCCAGTCTAAACCTATGCTGGTGTAACTTGAGGCCATTTCTTCTTATCCTATCAGTTCCATTGGGAAAAAAGACTAACACCCATCTTGCTACATCCTCCTTTCTGATAATTGTACAGAGCAATAAGGAGCTTCCCTTTCTTCAGTCTAAACAGTCCCAGTTCCCTCAGCCACTCCTCGTAAGACTTGCCTGACCAGTGTTGAATATAGGGGGACCATCACTTCCCTAGTCCTGTGGCCACAATATTTCTGATAGAAGAATATTACTTTTGACTTCATAGGTAAAAATCTTCTCTTTCAGCCTCTCTGGATCAACTCCCTAATGTGAAATCAGCCTACAAGCAGTCATACAGATATCCTCTAAGTGTCATATACCACCTTAAAGATCTTTTGTTTTCCTAGTAACTGAACATCCAGTCAAATCTTTATACCTCAGCAGAAAGCAAAAGCATGACCAGGTTTTTGGGCATAAAGAGCAACTCATTTTTGCAGACAACTGAGCTCCGTTCTTAACACTCCAATACAACCACTAGCTACTGCTGTATCCGAGTAGCCAATTTTCTGAACTAACTTTCAGTGTTTGTCTCTGTTTTGTTGATAGGTTCTCACTTAAGAAGCACAACTCACTTTTTTATTCCCCTGTGGCTAAGTATTTCAGCAATATGCTGATGAAAATACATCTACAAAATGAATTAGAAAAAGAATTAGCAGGCAAGTCACATGAACAAGCTCTCTGGGAATTCTGCTTAAAAAAAAACCCCACCATCCACCAAAAAAACATTGCAGAATAGAGAATTTTGAGACAGATAGTTCATCCCTTACAATCTTTGTTATGCATATCAAATGCAGCCTTCAGACACTGAATAAAATAGACTGGCAACAAATGTAGTCATAGTGGCAAAAAGGAAATTAAAGGTCACAAGCAAGGGATTACTAAAACCCAGGATTTCTTTTCCCCTCAGGAGGAACATCAAAAGTTTGGGTTGGTACTTTTTTTTCTTATACCCAATTTCAGTAATTATTATTTTCTTGTAGTTTGAAAGATAATTTTTCAAGATTGTCAGAGTTCATGATTTGAATTCACAAACCTTTTCAGGTGATAGAAAACAGCAATGTTTACCACATATAAAAACAGCTAAAAGTTAGAAGTCAATCTCCTTTATCTTTTTTAATACTTTTGCTTTAAGGAATTGCTATGTGGATATTTTTTAATCCAAACACCTTTAAAAGCAGAAGAACATAGAAGAGCAAAAGAGTACTATTTAATTCAATTTAGTTCAATCTTACTCAAATAAGAAGAGATTTCCAGGTCCAACAAAATATTGTACATCTTGTTTCCTTATAAATGCACTTTTACAAACACCTGTGTTAAAAAAAGTTTGATGAATTAGGGCTTGTATATGAATGTAATCATAGAAACATAGAACAGTTAGGGTCGGAAAGGACCTTAAGATTGTAATCATTCATACTTCCACAAAAGTAATCTTTTATTTTTTTTTCCAATTTATCTGCTCATTATAAATATTCAGGTAGCTTTGGAAGCATTTACAACTGAAGGGATTTTGTATTACTATTATCTTCTGGCTTCATTACACACACTGGGCCATTTAAAGATGAATTTAATGGAGAGCAGATCATTTTCCAAGCAATGCAAATACATCAAAGGAAGAGTCTACAGTGTTTGGAAAGTTTAACAGATATTTTTGCCAGAGCAACTGAAAGTTATTGTGGTTTCCCTTGTTTTTGCACCTTTAGATTGCATTCTCTTTCACAAAGAGGATGCATTGAGTTCTGCATTCATGGCAATAGGAACATAATTTCTGGTAGCTTCCAGCCTGGTTTTTTTGGGTGTTAGATTGTGCAGTTTTAGTTGAGAAGTATAAACTTATTGCATATAACTTAACACACATTCTCTGTCATGACTTGACAGCCAATGTATTTGCTATTGTATGACAGGCTGGTATTAGAATCATAGAATACTTAGGGTTGGAAAGGACCTTAAGAACATCTAGTTCCAACCCCCCTGCCATCGGCAGGGACACCTCCCACTAAACCATGTCACCCAAGGCTCTGCCCAACCCGGCCTTGAACACCGCCAGCGATGGAGCATTCACAACTTCCCTGGGCAACCCATTCCAGTGCCTCACCACCCTCACAGTAAAGAACTTCTTCCTCATATCCAATCTAAACTTCCCTTGTTCAAGTTTTAACCCGTCAGGCCTTGTCCTCTCACTACAGTCCCTAATGAAGAGACCCTCCCCAGCATCCCTATAGGCCCCCTTCAGATACTGGAAGGCTGCACTGAGGTCTCCACGCAGCCTTCTCTTCTCCAGGCTCAACAGCCCCAACTTTCTCAGCCTGCCCTCATGCGGGAGGTGCTCCAGTCCCCTGATCATCCTCGTGGCCCTCCTCTGGACTTGTTCCAGCAGCTCCGTGTCCTTTTTATGTTGAGGACACCAGAACCTCACAAGGTACTCCAAGTGAGGTCTCACGAGAGCAGAGGAGAGGGGTAGGATCACCTCCCTTGACCTGCTGGTCACGCTCCTTTTGATGCAGCCCAGGATACGGTTGGCTTTCTGGGCTGCGAGCATACACTGCCGGCTCATGTTCATTTTTTCATCGACCAACACCCACAAGTCCTTCTCTGCAGGGCTGCTCTGAATTTCTTCCCTGCCCAACCTGGAGCTGTGCATGGGATTGCTCTGATCCAGCTGTAGGACCTTGCACTTGTCATGGGTAAATTTCATCAGGTTGTCATCGGCCCACCTCACAAGCGTGTCAAGGTGCCTCTGGATGGCATTCCTTCCCTCCAACGTATCAACCAAACCACACAGCTTGGTGTCATCGGCAGACTTGCTGAGAGTGTGCTCAATCCCACTGTCCATGTCACCGACCAAGATGTTGAACAAGACCTGTCCCAACACCGATCCCTGAGGGACACCACTCATTACTGGTCTCCAGCTGGACATTGAGCCATTGACACAACTCTTTGCCTGTGGCCAACCAGCCAGTTCTTTATCCACCGAGTGGTCCACCTATCAAATTGATGTCTCTCCAACTTAGAGACAAGGATATCATGTGAGACAATGTCAAACGCTTTGCACAAGTCCAGGTAGATGACATCAACTGCTCTACCCCTGTTCATCAGTTCCGTAGCCCCATCACAGAAGGCCACCAAATCGGTCTGGCAGGATTTCCCCTTAGTGAAGCCATGCTGGCTGTCACCAAGCACCTTGTTGTTTGTCATGTGCCTTAGCATGCTTTCCAAGAGAATCTGCTCCAAGATTTTGCCAGGCACAGAGGTGAGACTGGCTGGTCTGTAATTCCCCGGGTCATCCATTCTCCCCTTCTTGAAAATGGGGGTTATATTTCCCTTTTTCCAGTCATGGGGAACTTCACCTGACTGCCATGATTTTTCAAATATGATGGACAGTGGCTTAGCAACTTCATTTGCCAGCTCCTTCAGGACCCGCAGATGGATTTCATCAGGTCCCATGGACTTGTGCACGTTCAGGTTCCTAAGATGGTCTCAAGCCACATCCTCTCCTACGGCAGGCCTAAGGTCTTCATTCTCACAGTCCCTGCGTCTACCTTCCAATACTTGAATGGTGTGGTCAGAGCACTTGCCAGGGAAGACTGAGGCAAAGAAGTCATTAAGAACCTCAGCCTTCTCCAAATCCAGGGTAGCCAGTTCTCCCGATAGCTTCCGGAGAGTGTCCACATTGTCCCTAGTCTGTCTTTTATTTGCAATGTACCCATAGAATCCCTTCTTGTTATCCTTAACATCCCTACCTAAGTTTAATTCTAAGTGGGCCTTAGCTTTCCTTACCTGGTTCCTAGCTTCCCGGACAACTTCCCTCTATTCTTCTCAGGCTGCCTGTCCTTGCTTCCACCTTGTATAAGCCACTTTTTCCCTTTGAAGTTTCCTCAGCAGCTTCTTTTCCATCCAAGAAAGTCTCCTGGCCCTCCTGCTGCACTTCCTTCTAGTTGAGACGCAACAGTCCTGAGCTTGCAGCAGGTGATCTTTGAATATCAACCAAGAGTCTTGGGCCCCCCTGCCCTCTAGGGCTATATCCCATGGAACCTTACTGAGCTCAGGAACCTGCTGAGGGCAAAGTCTGCTCTCTTGAAGTCCAGGGCAGTGAGCTTGCTGCACGCTCTTCTCACTGTTCTGAGGATCTTGAATTCAACCATCTCATGATCGCTGCAATCAAGGCTGCCCTGGAGCGTCACATTTCCAACCAGCCCTTCCCTGTTGGTGAGCACAAGACGAGGTCAAGCATGGCGCCTCTCCTTGTTGGCTCCTCTAATACTACTTATGCTATTATAATGTTCTTTCATGTCAAGTACTTCAATCTGTCCCTCAGTATTAGGGAAACAGAGATAAACGTCTAGGAAACCAGACTATCCTTGACATATACCAGTAACACTCTGACCTCTTCATGTTCCCCTAGGATGACACAGTATCCTACAGCCGCAACTAAATTATTTTGTCACATTCACACATGGCCAACATAGGGCTTCACTTACCCAGCTGGGTAATTATTTTTACACAAAAGCCTATCTGTCTGTGTCACATTTCTAATAACCTTTTCATCACAGTACCCAGATGTAATGCATTTATAGAAATCCTTATGCATCAAAAATAAAAATATGCAAAAGGGATCTAATTACTGAAAAGATAAACTGGGATGATTTATTTTTCTATTTGGGATAAATTCAGGTGATTCATTATTAGTGAATGTAAATGTATTTTCAAGATGTGATTGCTATCATCCCACATGATGAGTGTATGTCCGGGAAAATGTATCACAGGCTATCAGGACCTAAGAGGACCTACTGAGCAATAAGATATTTATTGCAGTACTTTTTCCTTGCATTACTGTCCCACGAGTGTACTTCATTCCTCTATTAAATTAGCGTATGGAAAATTAGGGTAGGGAGCACTGGGGACAATTTGCTTATATTTTTTATAAGTTACACACATTAAAACAGCTTTTACGGTAAAGTATAAGGGGAGGGCTTGAAATTATTTCTGTAAGTTTTTATCGAACCATGATCTCTTAAATATGTTATCTACAATTTCATCATATACAGCTCAATAATAAAAATATGGAAATAGAGGAAAACATGGGCAAAATAAAAACTCCAAGCCTATAGCTCTTCTATAGAGCAGGCACTGCTGCTTCACTTTGCTTGGAAAAACAGCCCATTTGAAATTGCTGATTTTGCAAAATATTCCAGCAATATCTTCCAAAATCTAGAACGTTACCAGAGGGGACTAGGAGCTTTCTGAACACATTAGTTAATGATGGTGTCTTACCATTGTTGAAATATCTCTGTGCTGCCTGGTAGAGGTCCTCCTGCAGCTGCAGGAAGCTGTTACTAGGCTGAAAGGTGTCAGGGTAGCTGAGAGGAAGCAGCTCTGCTTGCTCCAGGACCAGACTGTGCAGGAGCCTCAAGCATCTACTGTCACTCATGCAGGAAAGGAGGCCACTAACCCAGGAAGCTGGGAAACAGTAACAGAAAAAAACCAACAAAAAAAAGGAGGAAGAGGACAATTAAAAGCAAGCGGCTTCCTCCTAAATCTGTTGTCCCCACCCAGAACCGCTTTGCTGTCCTGCAGGGGGCTGATGAGGAACCACACTCCCACCAGGAACAACCGGATGATGCCCTGGTAAAGAAGATCACTACTGGTGCTGCCAGAAAAAAGCGGCAGGCCGTAGTAGTAGGGGACACTACTCTGAAAAGAACAGAGGCACCCATCAGTCGGCCTGACCCAGCCTCAAAGGAGGTGTGTTGCCTACCAGGGGCTCGGATCAGGGATGTTGCAGAGAAGCTGCCTGCTCTACTCAGTCCCACTGACTATTACCCACTTAAAGTGATCCATGTGGGTGCTACTGATATAGATAGCAGTAGCCCAGAGAACATAAAGAAGGACTACAGAGCTCTGGGAGAGGTGGTTAGGGGCTCTGGAGCTCAGATTGTCTTTTCGTCAATTCTCCAGGATACACGGCAGGACCTCAAAAAGGCTAGGAGGATTGGCCAGGTTAATAAATGGTTAGAAGGGTGGTGCTATAGTCAGGGGTTTGGGTACCTTGAACATGGGACTCAATTTAGGAGGCCAGGTCTACTGGGGGCTGGTGGAGCTGGTCTGACAAAGAAAGGGAAGAGTGGATTTGGGAAGAGGCTTGCCACACTGGTCAAGGTTGCTTTAAACTAGATGCGTTGGGGGAGGGGGTCATCATTCCACCCCAACACACTCAAGTCACTTGCCAGCACCTATAGTAAATGTTCAGAGCAATGCAGAGATATTCCAGCTGCTCCAGCCAATGAGCCAGCTTCAACTGGAGCTCTGCTCAGATGTCTCTATACAAATGCCCATCGCATGGGGAACAAACAAGAGGAATTAGAGATGTGTGCACATCTATGGGCATATGATATCACAGGCATCACAGAAACATGGTGGGATGGCTCCTATGACTGGTGTGTTGGAATGGAAGGTTACAGGCTCTTTAGGAAAGACAGGCCTGGTAGGCAGGGAGGAGGAGTTGCTATTTATGTTAGGGATAGGCTGGAGAGTATGGAACTGTGCCTGGGGACAGGGGAGCAGTCGACAGAGAGTTCGTGGGTCAGGGTTAAAGGGAGAGCAGTGATGGGAGACATTATTGTGGGGATCTGTTACAGACCGCCTGACCAAGAGGACTCGGTGGATGAAGCGCTCTATAGACAGATAGGAACAGCCTCATGCTCGCAGGCCCTTGTTTTCATGGGGGACTTCAACCACCCTGATATCTGTTGTAGGGATGGTACAGCCTGGCACAAGCAATCCAGGAAGTTCCTCAATTGTGTGGAAGACAAATTAATTCTGCAAGTAATAGAGAAGCCGACAAGGAGAGGTGCCATGCTTGACCTCGTCTTGTGCTCACCAACAGGGAAGGGCTGGTTGGAAATGTGATGCTCCAGGGCAGCCTTGATTGCAGCGATCATGAGATGGTTGAATTCAAGATCCTCAGAACAGTGAGAAGAGTGTGAAGCAAACTCATTGCTCTGGTCTTCAAGAGAGCAGACTTTGCCCTCTTCAGGAACCTGCTCAGTAAGGTTCCATGGGATATAGCCCTAGAGGGCAGGGGGGCCCAAGACTCTTGGTTGATATTCAAAGATCACCTGCTGCAAGCTCAGGACTGTTGCGTCTCAACTAGAAGGAAGTGCAGCAGGAGGGCCAGGAAACTTTCTTGGATGGAAAAGAAACTGCTGAGGAAACTTCAAAGGGAAAAAGTGGCTTATACAAGGTGGAAGCAAGGACAGGCGGCTGGGAAGAATAGAGGGAAGTTGTCCGGGAAGCTAGGAACCAGGTTAGGAAAGCTAAGGCCCACTTAGAATTAAACTTAGGTAGGGATGTTAAGGATAACAAGAAGGGATTCTATGGGTACATTGCAAATAAAAGACAGACTAGGGACAATGTGGACACTCTCCGGAAGCTATCGGGAGAACTGGCTACCCTGGATTTGGAGAAGGCTGAGGTTCTTAATGACTTCTTTGCCTCAGTCTTCACCGGAAAATGCTCTGACCACACCATTCAAGTATTGGAAGGCAGACGCAGGGACTGTGAGAATGAAGACCCTGGGCCCGCCGTAGGAGAGGATGTGGCTTGAGACCATCTTAGGAACCTGAACGTGCACAAGTCCATGGGACCTGATGAAATCCATCTGCGGGTCCTGAAGGAGCTGGCAAATGAAGTTGCTAAGCCACTGTCCATCATATTTGAAAAATCATGGCAGTCAGGTGAAGTTCCTCATGACTGGAAAAAGGGAAATATAACCCCCATTTTCAAGAAGGGGAGAATGGATGACCCGGGGAATTACAGACCAGCCAGTCTCACCTCTGTGCCTGGCAAAATCTTGGAGCAGATTCTCTTGGAAAGCATGCTAAGGCACATGACAAACAACAAGGTGCTTGGTGACAGCCAGCATGGCTTCACTAAGGGGAAATCCTGCCAGACCGATTTGGTGGCCTTCTATGATGGGGCTACGGAACTGATGAACAGGGGTAGAGCAGTTGATGTCATCTACCTGGACTTGTGCAAAGCGTTTGACATTGTCTCACATGATATCCTTGTCTCTAAGTTGGAGAGACATCAATTTGATAGGTGGACCACTCGGTGGATAAAGAACTGGCTGGTTGGCCACAGGCAAAGAGTTGTGGTCAATGGCTCAATGTCCAGCTGGAAACCAGTAATGAGTGGTGTCCCTCAGGGATCGGTGTTGGGACAGGTCTTGTTCAACATCTTGGTCGGTGACATGGACAGTGGGATTGAGCACACTCTCAGCAAGTTTGCCGATGACACCAAGCTGTGTGGTTTGGTTGATACGTGGGAGGGAAGGAATGCCATCCAGAGGCACCTTGACACGCTTGTGAGGTGGGCCGATGACAACCTGATGAAATTTACCCATGACAAGTGCAAGGTCCTACAGCTGGATCAGAGCAATCCCATGCACAGCTCCAGGTTGGGCAGGGAAGAAATTCAGAGCAGCCCTGCAGAGAAGGACTTGTGGGTGTTGGTCGATGAGAAAATGAACATGAGCCGGCAGTGTATGCTCGCAGCCCAGAAAGCCAACCGTATCCTGGGCTGCATCAAAAGGAGCGTGACCAGCAGGTCGAGGGAGGTGATCCTGCCACTCTACTCTGCTCTCGTGAGACCTCACTTGGAGTATTGTGCGTGGTTCTGGTGTCCTCAACATAAAAAGGACATGGAACTGTTGGAACAAGTCCAACAGAGGGCCACGAGGATGATCAGGGGATTGGAGCACCTCCCATATGAAGATAGGATGAGAAAATTGGGTCTGTTCAGACCGGAGAAGAAAAGGCTTCATGGAGACCTCATAGCAGCCTTCCAGTATCTCAAGGTGGCCTATATGGATGCTGGGGAGGGTCTCTTCATTAGGGACTGTAGTGAGAGGACAAGGGGTAAAGGGTTCAAACTTAAACAGGGGAAGTTTAGATTGGATATGAGGAAGAAATTCTTTACTGTAAGGGTGGTGAGGCACTGGAACAGGTTGCCTAGTGAAGTTGTGAATGCTCCATTGCTGGCGGTGTTCAAGGCCAGGTTGGACACAGCCTTGGGTGGCACGGTTTAGTGTGAGATGTCCTTGCCCATGGCAGGGGGCTTGGAACTAGATATTCTTAAGATCCTTTCCAACCCTAAATATTCTGTGATTCTGTGATTCTATGAAATACAAAATTGCCTTCTAAACTAAGAAACGTGTTTCAGCTTTACAGGAAAAAATACGTATACATATTTACATATCCTTTCTATGCAAAGTTTTCATGGACCACCGCCTTCAGGATTCTACCACCATATTATTTTTATTAGGCTTTATAAATCATGGGTTGCTAATAATTAAAAGGCATCAGTGCTTACTTCTGAAACATCTTCACATGACTGGAAGTAATTTTTGTCCTAAAAACATTAAATAAATTAATAAACAAATAAATACTTCTGGAAAAGAACCATGGAAAGTTTGGAAATAACACCACAAAACACACAAAAAGCATGTTCTCTCCATCTTTCTCTGGGAGACCTTTGCAGCAGTACAGTACTTCCCGGCAAATGTTCATAGCTCAGACCCAGAACCGCTGCTCTTGGGAAGCCTGAGCACTTCGCTCAGCCACTGTGATGTGCAAAAAAGTACTGTGCCTGAGTCTGTAAAATATTTCCAGCTCCACCAGCTGTCTGCAATCTCTCCTGATCTGTCAGGGTAGGCTAAAGCTCTTGATAACCTCTGAGAAGTCATGCCTGGTAGAATTTAAAGCTCTGTATAAGACTTATGAATTTTCTTCCTTCAGCCTTGCTGATTCAGATGAAGCTTTTAAACTCTATTAGACACAGGGTAAGTTTATAAAATCCCTGGGACTTACCCGACTACTTTTCAGAATGACAGCTTTGTTTGGCTTTAAATGCTCATTAGCACTGAAGGTCATCTGAGGCTACTGACCAAAATATATATGAAATTTTCCGGATTAACTCATTTTGAAACATGATTTTAGGACAAGAGGTTAGAAGATTTCACAGAATACTGAATGGCCTGGTATTTCAAGACTTATCTCAGAAATTCCTTCTCTGATTAACCTCATCATCTAAAACATCGCACCTCACTGGACATAAACAAGACCTCAATCTAAGTCAACTTTTTCAGACAAGTTAGAGAAGTGTTAAATACAAGGATAGTAGTGACCCCCAACTCCTGACAGAGCTTTACACAACATGGGGCTCCTTTTATTAAAACCAGACATCTAAGTGAATATATTTTCACAAAACGACAAGATAAACATACTCCTATTGAGGTGCAAGTCAGGATGACCTCCACTGAAGTCAGTGGCACATTGGAATACAAATGGTGCAAGAAAAGCAATCAGATCTTTATTTTCCTTTTGCCTCAAAATTCATGCTGTGATTTCAGCATCTCAGTAGTCACCATTATTTCTCCTGTTCTTGCCATGCATTATAGAAACTGTCCTTTTCAAATTTATGCTATCTTTTATAGCTTGGGTTAAAGAACACTTAAAGCACTTTCAGTGTTTGATATACCTCTACTCTAGAAGAACAGAAATGAGACTCCTTTATTAATTTAAACCCAGACTACCAGACTATTCACACTAGCAGCCTCAGTGAATTTTAATGGGATCACCTTAATAAGAACTTCTTACATGACAAAAGCTTTGCAGAACTGCAAAGCTTTTCTAATCAGAAAAGGGAAACATTTAATGGTGAAAAAGTACAAAGGCTACAATAGCTAAAACTTCATTGTTGACTGTATGACTCACAAGCCTGCAATACATTCATTATTCATTTAATGAATCAGCTGGTTTTAGTTTCCTGGGAAGATCTGCAAGGTAATAGAAGTAAATATTATTTCAAATTACTACTTCTATCGTAAACCTTGGTACTGTCAGGTCTGTTTCTTTCCTGAAAAAGAAATCTTCTTTTATAGAAGGAAAAATTGTTGTGCTATGGACAACAGAAAAGCCACACCTTTCAATATACGTTCATTTACTTTTGTTTCATTTTGATGGCAATCCATTTGAAAACTTTGTCACATTTTCATTTTGTCACAGTCATATGAAGAGTAAACACTGCAAGTAAGTAAACCCATCAAAAACACAGCCTAAAACCAAACAAATGAACAAGTGACCTTCCCCTAAGCCACTGCACACAAGAGACTACTCCATCCAACCTCTTTATTTCCCTAGATTAGACAAAATCATCATTCTTTTACTTAGCATTATTTCAATCTGCCCATTGATGTCATTTGCACTCACAGGGAGAAAGCAAACAGGCAAGGCTTACCTCACAGTATATCAGTGTTTTCCACTTCAGCACACCTTGCTCCTACAGTACATACACATCTGGAACCAACACACACTCGCTTTCAACAACTGCTTTCCACAAATCCCTTGATTATTGATCACTGCACTTATCGCTCTTCAGTCACTAAACCTCATTCCACATACTGCTCAGAGTTCAGCAAACTCTGAGACTTTCACTGCAAGAAGAACACACACACAAAGCAACGCAGTGGTACTTTACACTGGATACTTCTTACTATATCAAGACTTTGCAGTGACCTGCATTTGTTTAAGAAAAAAAAGAAAAAATAACAATTTGTCCATTAGAGTTGCAAAGTATTTACCCAGAAGTAAGCAGAAAGAGCAGTTGGTTTTCCCCTTGTAGAGCACTGTGACTTCTATCTTCACTACTTTGTTACAGACACAATTTTCCAGTACCACATGGCTTTAGGAAGTTAACCATTCTGAAAGGCCACCAACCACTTATGAGTCTGCATGTACTTTTCTGAAACATCATCTGCCACAGAGCACACTTATTTCTGTCCTAGTAATTAGCTTCAACTCTTGTGTGGAATAAATAACTTCAAAAAAGATGGGAAACTATCATTTATTGCATGTACTTATGTATACAAAAATAAAATATATATGTAAATATATATCCAGATTTAGAGGTATCAACAGGGTCATTTGAGCTAATCTGGGGTCAAAAAAATACTGGAAATTTTCTCTCAAGGAGCTTGGCCAAAACCAGTGTTTTTCACACACAAAAAAAAAAGATGACAACTGGTTTTCAACTTTCCTTGCACAAACTTAAATTTTTACGAGAAAGGAGAGCCAAAGCCTCTGAGTCTTCTGGCTTAAGCAACATTAAATCACTGTATTTCAAATTTTGCTCTGCACAAGAATGTGCTCATATTACAGCCAATTGGCACAGCACCTACTAACACACGTTCAACACTTATAAGTTTAAGGTGGGAGATAAAGCAGCTCTTCCTGCTGTTACCATTTCAACCAGCAAAAGAGGTATCAGAAGGAGGGTGCATTTCCTCTGAGAACAAGCCTACCAGAAAAAACAAGTGTCCAAGTGTCAAAGTATGAAATGAAAGCCAGCAACCAACACCCTAGATACAAGTTTCACAGCGGCACAATATTTTATCACTACTGTGAATACAGCATAGGTTGTTCTCCTGGCTTCCCCTCCTCCCTGGCAGAGCATGAGACTCAGAAAGTCCTTGGTCAAACCAAAACATTACCAAGCAGTAACTGAAAACACTGGTGTTATCAGCGCTGTTCCCAGGCCGAAAGTCAAAAACACAGCGCTGCACCAGCTACCAAGAAGGAGAAAAATGACTGCTGCTGCTGAACCCAGGACGTCATCCAAGAGAACATTTTGTCAGCAAAGGGATTAGCGCTGACAAACTATGACACAAGATCCTTTTATTTCTGCCTGTAGAAGTCTCTTGCTCACCATAGACACAAAAATCACCAACCCTGACAAAATGTATGATCAAACTTGGTAAATTCTGGCATAAAAGAGTATAACAAAACAAAGCTATTCTGTCCCTGAGCTCTCCTCTCACACTGACTTTGCCAAATGCATCATCTGATGAACTTTAGGGCTCCACCGATTTGCAGGAGTAAGAAAAGCAGAGGATCCTGGAGGTAACCACTTGATAAGGTTAACTACCTTCATAACCAGTCACCTTTCTCAGCATGCATGCAATGATTTTCTGTTTTCACCATATCAAACAAGAACCCTCTCTACTAAGGGTTCACCAGTGAAGGCAAAGGAAAAAATTATACATATATTTATATACATATATGTAAAAAGAAATGCAACTAGAGGACATCCACTTTGCCACTACAGATGTTAGCTTGGTATGGTTTGGTGTCCATTGCAAGAACAGTAACTCTGTAAACTGTGGATGTTCAGACCTTAGAACTGCCCTTCAGGATTATGCCAAGCAACAAAAAGAAAGGAGAGCACCATAAGGCTGACCTTTCAGAAACTCATGAAGTCAAAACTCGTTTTCTTCACAGTCCCATAGGCTGTCTCCTTGCAGTTACTCAATTTGATTCTGATTTCTTCTTTATGAGCACCTCTGCATTAAATGTGGCCAGAACATGTACAGCCCATGTCTTTAAGAAATGTTTTGTCCTTTGTTATGCAACACACCAAACCTCATTAGTTTCTCATCTTTGTTTTCACACTCACTTTCACATTTGGTCCTCTACTTTTACGTCACTTTCACTAAACTCGTTTGTGCCAACAGAATGTTGCTAATCACTCACATAAGATTCCCCCCAAAATACCGCAAAGATAGCTTTATTCCTAGAGCACCTATATTTCATGCTTCCTCTCAGTTCCTTGTATCAAACAGCCGCATCTGAAGCTGACCATTTACTAGGGCTGCAAAACAGTCCTGTCCCACCACACACCAATTACTCCAACAGCCCCAGCTGCTTCCATACTGCAAGATACAGCCCCCTTTCTCAAAGTAGACTCATTACAGTGAACTCTTCACCACAGAAATACCTCATCACACAGAACAAATAATTCCTTTAAAAAGGAACAGTCTTATTAAGACATATTAATAACTTCCTAAATCTTTTATCAGCATGAAAGACAGTTTAGAAGCAGAAAAGAACATGCAGTCTAGAGCTGCATTATTGTGAAGCCCAAAGATCTCTCATTCCCATTACAAAAAGTATTATTTTGTCAAAGTATATTAAAGGAAATATGGATCACCTAAAAAAAAGGAGAGAGAGCAAGTACCTACAGAGAAACAACAGAGACAGAAAATTTCTGAACTCACAAATATAGCAGAAGTGTCTTTAAATTAAATGCATTATTAGAATAAAAGACCATTATGAAGTACTGTAATATTTTAGCACTGGAAAGAGCAGTGAAGTTGGGAAGATTAAATAAAAGCACTATTTTATTTTCTTCATTACCTGTAAGAGCTTGAGGAAAATACCTTACAGGAACAACACTTAATACCTTACATAGCAATACTCAGTGCTGCCAGCAGTGACCTTGTTGAAAGCCTTTTACCATATCTGTAAATCTTGTACAATTCCTGTCTGTATCTGAACAAAAACACTGCAGTCAATCATGAAGTTGCCAAGTGAAGTAGGAGGTGAAACTTGAATTCATGTTTTCTGGGCTCCTAACCTAGTACAGATTCTAATACTAATGGACAATTTCCCTCCTTTCCTTGAACCCCCCTCTGCTCTGCTGCTCTTTCTTCTCTACCTAACTTTAGTAGTGTGCTTTTAAGGAAAACTGACAAAAAACTTTTTATGTTTGAATGTCAGAGTATATTTTGTTAGTATGATACTATGCCTAGCATGGACAGAAGGTCAGCAGTATATTTCATAGCCTCCTGCTCCCTTCTGTTTGCTATTTAAAGGAAAATTGCATTAGAAGATTATTCAATATCTTGCCATTTGGGAATTCAGTTGGAAAATAATACCACAAATATCCTATATAAAAAGGAGTTAAGTTCATCTATTAATCTAGTTAATCTATTGCTTCCTGGATAGGAAGCACAGCAAATCCCAGGTATACCCTAAACACAAAAGGTGAAAGTGAAATTTTTTTAGACCATTGACAAATCTTTGACAGGATGATTTATTTTTTGTACCATCTCTTCTTCAGGAATAAGAACCTCAAAATCATGCCAAATTGAGCCTAAAAACAAATCAAACCAAAAAACCTGCAATTAGTATGCTCTAACTTTAGTCTAACTTACATGGCTATTTCTCCAATATCTTAAAAAGCAATCACTAAGTAATTAATAAAAAATAGTTAATCATAAGAACATAATTACATAAAGGAAACATACAAATACTTCTCAGTGGTCACATGGACTTCAAAAGAAATTACATTTGCTTTTTCTCATTTTGTGGCATAAAATTTTGAGTCAGATTAAGACACCCAAATGTGTTCACCAGACAACAGTACCGTGCATCCTCTAAATCTGCTAAAGAGATTTGGAATCCATTTATTGGTACTGTAATGTGTGCTAAGCACATTCTTTTGCATTGCTGGAAGAAGACTTTGTTCTTTAATTTAATCGATTAATTTGCTAATATTTGTTGAGTGCTTTGAACACGTAACATTCTCCAGAACAGCTGAATGCTGTTACCACAGCAGTGGGGGTCAGACTTTTTTAGACTGTAGCTACATGTATCTTTTCAGATATTTAAGGATTATACTGCATAAAGGGCACCTTTTACAAAGGCATATAGTGATAGGACAAGGGGCAATGGCTTTAAACTGAAACAGGGTAGATTTAGATTAGATATTAGGAAGAAGTTCTTTACTGTGAGGGTGGTGAGGCACTGGAACAGCTGTGGCTGCCCCATCCCTGTCAGTGTTCAAGGCCAGGCTGGATGGGGCTTTGTGTAACCTGGTCTAGTAGAAGGCGTCAGTGCCCATGACAGGGGAGTTGGAACTAGGTGAGCTTCAAAGTCCCTTCTAACCCCAACAATTCTGTCAACCTAGCCAACAAGTGAGAAGTTACTTGTAGGTGAGTAATACAGAGAGTATAAGTACTTGATAGGAAATATTTTTCTAAGACAATTATGGAACAAAATTAGAAAGCTAATAGAAAACGTTTATAAAAATCACCTATTTGTTTCTCAACCAAGGGGCAAATGTATCCTGCTTGTGCAAGTACGGAAAATGTAAAGAACCCAAGCGGTCTTTACAGAGATGAGACTTAAGATCAGGATTTTGTAGGCTCAGGCAGCCCTACAAAGGAAAAAAAAAAATTCCTAATATTTGAAAACTAAAACAACTGCACACAGTGACTAACCAAAACTGCTGCTAGAACAAAGAGGTCCACACAAAAGGACTCACAATCTAGTGGGCCCATACATTTCACTCTTTACCCACTGTGCAACATGCTGCCCCAGGGCAGGCAGCTAAGAGTGGATGGGTTGGCAGATTAATCATTCCCCAACCTCCTCTCAGTCATTCCCATTCCACACTAAACTCTGCTCACAATGTTGTCAATATCATCTATCAATCAAAGACCAACACACACTCAAACAGATACACAGAGCAAACAATTACCCCCCGTCTGCCCAGTAATAACACTGCAATCAGGAGTTCCCCCAATCTGAATTACTTTAGGTGTTCAACAGAAATAAAATTATTTCTATAAATGATTCTTCATTGTTTCTAGTCTAGTGAAGAATCTGAATTAGGGTCATCTTAATTTTATTTGTATGCAGTATTTCCAGAGTGTGTTGTCTGAACTCTGCATAAATCAATACCACCGCTGCACTTAATATCATCTTCTACAGAAATAGCAACTCTGCTTCTAGAGAGGCTGTCTCAAATACAGTTACTTGACAGAAGAGGATGACATGTAGGTTTCACAACACAGGCATAAAGTCCAAATCTTCTGGGGAAGGGTGAGAAGACAGACACATGAATTTACATCAGCAGTGAATAATCTGATATGCCAGCTACCTAACTCCTGCTTTTTCATAACAGAAATACAGGTCAGAGACAACAACTGAGGCACAAGGGCACTCTCCAAAAGTTTATTTGATTTTCCACCTAGAATTCAGTAATCAAGTTCTACTGGATATGTGAAAACCTCCAAAACATTGGTGAAAAGCCAAGAACTGGTGAACCTCAATCCTCTTCAGAAATTGAAACTCAGGAATTTGGGGTTCAGCATACATTTATCTTTAATTTCTACGGGTTCAGAACTTCAGAACATTTATTTGATTTACAAATTTGTTCTAAATTAAAAAAAAAAAAAAGAGTTAGGGAGAATATATTAAATTCAGTCCAGGTTCAGAAACCTTGGTTAGCTCAGACTTGCTTTGTTTCATGTTGAAACACAACTCACTTGCTCTAACATTTCATTATAAAAGTCTTTAATGAGGCTGCTCTGAATCCAGGAATTTGATTTAAAACACATTAAATTGACACTAGAGGCTGACAAAAAGGATCAAAAGAAATTTAAATCATACTGTTCAAATTTTAGAGACATCCAATATATCGCAGTAAACATCACTTCTTCAATGTCAGCATTTAACAGCAACCATAACACTTGTTTCATGTATCTTACTGAACACAAAGAGTATTCTAAGCAGGAAGTTTCAAGGACAGGCACTTTGTCCTCTGCCTTGGCATTATAGATTTAAAGATCCGAAAGAGCAAGGGGCCCTTATCTGCCTTTTTAGAAGACACCTCCAAAAAGACAATCAAAAAAAACCCAAGAATAGGTCTTCCTTAAAATCATAAATCATATTAAATCTGTGATAAAAGCAAGTCACAGAAATAAGAAAATTACTAAACTTCAGGAATATTTAACTGCATGTTGCAATATAATCCTACCTATGTGCTGAGTTCTCCTGCAAACAAGAGTTTGTTTGGTTGTTTCCTTTCTCAAGATCTCTATTATTCTACTGAAATCAATACAGTCACTTGATCGATACTCTGGGTTTCATTGTTCCTCCTTCTGGCATTATTTACTGCTCTTCCTCTTTCTGAGAGGATCTGAAGTGATATTAAAATGGGAATAGCAACCCAGAGAGTACAATATTAGACATGTTCCCTTAAAACACATTCACATAAGGAGTATAATATTTGCAGTAGCACAATACCTTCTCAAGTGTGTTGCACTTCACACCTTTTTGGGAAAACTGGTGATTGCATGTAACATTTAATCAAAGATCCACTCTACTGTAAAATAGCAATTTCTCTTCAATTTTCCACTTAGTAATTCAAAAACCCTTTTGAATGTCAACTGCTGGCAACTTTTGTGCTGCTTAGAATTTGGTCAGCATAATTAAAAGAAAAATCATTACCATGTTAATAACTTACTGCCTCCAAGGGGTAGCAAGATAGTCCTACATCAGAAAAAGAAGCTTCTTTTTCAGCCTTATTCTTAACTGTAAAGTAATTCTAATTTACTACAATTTCCTAGTTTCTTCCATTTTGATTTGTGGAGAATGATTTCTTAACAGGCAGAGTGCAGTATGTTCATAGTCCCACTGAAAGCAGCTCACTGAGAAATTTTCATATCCATTAAGATGCAGAAAAGAAAGCTAAGTGGGCAGTCTCTAAACAAAACTGCAAGAGGAAGTTATGTGGGCAAAATGCCTGTATTTAAATATATGGAGGTGTCTGGGAGTAGCTTTCTACATTTTATAATACAGTCTAATAAAATAGGCTTATACTTCAGATTACATGCAGTATCTTAATCCTTTTTTAACCTCTGCAGAGTAAATGGTTTAATATATGAAAAAAAAGGAAGGTCATGTCCCAGTCCCTGGCGATGCTCAAGGCCAGGTTAGATGATGCACTGAGTAACCTAGTCTAGTGGAAGGTGTCCCTGCCCATGGCAAGAAGGTTAGAACCAGATGATCTCTAAGGTCCCTTCCAATCCAAATCATCCTGTGATTTTATGATCTTTACACAAAACAGTTATTGTTCATATATGCATTCTCATGCATGCCACTCGTAAACACAGAAATGAAAGTCACATTCATAATACAGGTTTTGCTTAAACAGGGGAAGTTTAGATTGTATATGAGGAAGAAATTCTTTACTGTAAGGGTGGTGAGGCACTGGAATGGGTTGCCCAGGGAAGTTGGGAATGCTCCATCGCTGGCGGTGTTCAAGGGTAGGCTGGACAGAGCCTTGGGTGGCATGGTTTAGTGGGAGGTGTCCCTGCCCCTGTCAGGAGGGTTGGAACTAGATGATCTTAAGGTCCTTTCCAACCCTAACTATTCTGTGATTCTATGATTACTGAGGATTGTTACTTTGTGCTATTAAGAAACAGGCAATAGATTTTAATATAGTTGTTTTCTTTTTATTTGGTTTCTTTTTTTTTTTTCTTTGTATCAAAAAGGAGCTTTTAGTAATCTACACTTACACTGCATTCATGCATGTATTTTTTTTTTTTTTGATAGAAGCAAGGTGTTCAAAGGAAACTAAATAGCATAAGCATCATTCAACCTGTCACAATATACAGGAAGCAGTACAGTGCCCCTGCTTCATCAGAGTATTAATCCATGGCCTTATGCAATGGTATGTTCCTGTATTCACACAGTATGTGTGGTTTATTTAATAAATTGCACCAATCATGCAGTTTGACTCACCTTAGTAGCTCACCTTTACCTTACAAGAAACTGAATTGCTTCCTGTGAACTTGCTTGGCAAGGAAAAATTTAAATAATAAACATAAACTGTCTTTTGTGGAACCTAATAAAAATGATATTGAAAAAGTTAAACACTAAAAATAAAGCAAAGAATTATGGTCCCACACACTGAATGAATCTCCCTAGTTAAACAAACACTCTGTTTATTTGCTTTAATAATTGACCTAGTTCACATGGAAAAATTAACAATTGGAAAGAAAGGAATAACCTAACATACTTTGCAACCTGAATTTCAAGTGTCTTTCCACAGTGGGACATTCTAATGAGGACTTTGGAAATGGCAGAGCTTGTCCCCAGAGCATATACTCAGCAGTCTACAAAGCCTACGATGGGACAGGGCTTTGTGAAACAAGTTCTTGCCTGAAGCAAGGAATCACTTCCAGCTAAGAAAACCAGTGCGAGTGCAGCAAAATCTTGCAGGTACGCAAAGCAGAGCTGCTGAGATCACTTTACATACTGATACCAGTCTCTTTATAGCACTTACATCTCTTGCTCTGAGCACCTGACGCTCAGAAAGGACTGGGAGGCTGAGCCCCCTGAGGGTCTTCAGCTCATACCTGCACCAACAACCAAGGCAGGCTTGGAAGAAAATAAATAGACCTGTGAGGAGTCCTCCATAGTGATTTGCATTGCCATGACACAGGAGGCACAAATAAGCTTTAATCAGCCTCAGTCCATATGGAGAGAATATTTATACAGTGAAAATATAATTAGTAATGTTCATAACACTACAGCAATCCGGTGTGTGTGCCTTGATTTAAGAACTCTTTGTAAGCAAGAGCACAAAACGCTCCTTCACTCGCTGAGCGACGATGAACGAATTGTTAGAGGCTGAGCTCCCCAGTAAACACACTTGCCCATATTCAATTAACTCTATTTATCACCGCTGCTAGTCCCTTCAACAATTACAAGGAAATAAATGTCTGCTGTTTCATTTCAATTCTTCATTATTATGCCCATTAATAATAGCAGGAGGGGAAAATGAGGAATCATGATAATTCAATTGATACACAACAATATTAGGGTAGAAATGCCACAAGACTGTTGTCTATTGACAAGGAAGACCTGGAATTGTTAAATTAAACAAAACAAAACACAAAAAATCCCCAAAAAAACCCAAACACCAAAACTCAACCCCACACACAGTCTGAGTTGTTAATTTTGAGAATTCGAAGGAGACAGATAAAGTGTAAGATACCTAGAAAAAGGCAAACACAAAGTCTGCCTCTAAAAACTAGGAAGAAGGAAAAGATGAACAACCTAGTTTGATTTCAAACTTGCAGAAAAACACAGAATAATCAAACTTGGTACCTAAAAACTCAAAAAGCTGAATAGTAGCCAGCATGAAAGTGTCAAAACCAATCATGTAAAAACACCACTTCAGGCAGTAAGTGGCCTTACAGAGAGAGGAAAAACAGACACCAACTCTTATCTTGAAGTTGCCTGATACTGTTTTTCCATTCTTTTTCCCATTTTGAAAAAAATGGTTTAAATGAAACTTCTACGAGATCAACGCTAAAGTTATGAGAAAACAGTGACCATTTTGTAACTGTCATTTCTCCAAATGAGAAATATGTTTTAACAGGCTCTGCTGGGATGTTCTCTGTCCAATATTATTCATTAGTGCCATTAACATCTGGATGACAGAATGCAGTATATACTTATTAAACAGGCAGATTACATCAAGCACAAAGGAACGGGAGGCACATCAGAGGCAAAGATTAAATTCAAAATTAAACTGACAAGGTGGAGAAAAGTCTTGTTAAGAAGATCCCATAATACAGGGATGGAAATATCACCCACACAAATATACGATGGCTAAAAACTTGTTAGGTTTAAGCTTTAAAGAATATGAATGTTGGAATAAATCACAAGCTGAACATATAACTAGCACAATAAATGAATGGTACTCTTTGAAAGACTATCATTCTAAGATGAAAGGCTAAACCATAGTCAAGTAAAAAACATCTTTTCTGGCATCTGCTAAGAAACAGTATTTTGCTCTTCTCTGGAGCCAGAGTAGTTTGTAGGAATTCCTCATGTAACGGTGTAAGAGGATTTTTTCTTCTATTTCTGCTCCAGGTCAGGGTCACTCAAGTGTTATTTTTTCATACTTCTGTCAGACATCACTAGAACTAGGCTGTATTATGGGCTATATCTTGAATACATATGGTTTTATAAATGCTTCCTGCCATACCACTAGGATAGTGCATTCATTCTTCAGATTTGCATAACAGATTTACCTCCCTTTTGTCTTGGCATTCAGTCACACTCACCAAATACCCATAATCCGTTTAAAAATCCTTAATATTTCCTTGTTATGTTTTTGTGGAAAATGAGCTTAGCACTGCACTAAACACAGGCAGAATTTGGAAAACAAGAACTCACTCACAAGGTATATGGAAGTAAAATCTCTCCCAGTACCAATACCCAGTATTCAAATTAGGACTGTGACACTGGAACAGATTCCTGAAGGAAGACAAAGTTGACAGTGAAGGTCAAACACACACCTCCACCACTCCCCCCCCCCCCCGAAAAAAACAACAAATAAGCAAGCAAAAACCACAGTCATGTGTCGTGTGTGTCCCCCCCAACCCAAAAAAAAAAAGGTTTTAATGACTGCAGAAATGTATTCTTTTTTCTGTACAAATTTCTGTTTTTTTCCATGGGTTTGCCTCCACAAGGAAGCCTCAGCTTTCTTCTGTATCTTAATAGCACATGCTTTCACCACAGCTGGGTACAAAAACTATACACAGGCATTCAGCTGATATAAAGGTATTGGAAAGCACAAAAACTCAGCATGACAACTCCAGCAACAGGACGAGATGAGAAAAGAGGAGAAAAAGAACAAATAAAAAAAAATCAATGCAAAACATGAGAATGACAGGCACTGTGCGGCTGCTGCACATCAGCCATGGAAATTCCCTTTTCTCCTCTGTGCCTTACAGTACTCTGTGAGAGAAGCACATGTTTGAACTATCTCAAAGGACATGAAAAGTGAGAACTGGGGATAATGGCTAAATTTGGCAGCTGAGTTATTAGTCTATTTTTTTAATATTTAACACTTTTGTACACACTTGCGGGTTTTCTGGGCCATATCACTTTTTGGTGACTATCTGTATATTTGCCCAGAAGTTTTAATGTTCTAAATATAGTTAGCATGCAAAAATAAAAAATTTGGAAACTGCAGTTGGTTTGGGTTTTGGTTTACTCAAGACCAGACTTCTATGAAAAAAAGCTGAGCTTACAAAATATTATTTCACATTCTGAATCTGAGAAGGAAAGCTATGCAAAAATAAATGAAACATTTTCACAGAACTTGATCAGTAAGAGTCTGGCATACAATATATATACATGCTGGATTATATAGATGCTTTAATGCATCCTCCATGCAGCACCTATGCTGTAAATTCTATGAACTGAAGTTGCATTGAACTTAACGTGCGCATGTTGCACAGCAGAACATTGAGCTCCTCTGACAGAGGAACTTATTGCAGCACATGAATAAACCAGCTACTCCTCATCAAACCAGCTACTCCTCATCAGGGTACTGAATCCAATCCGAGCAGGACCCAACTGAGATGACAGTCAGCTCTAACAGGTTTGATCTCGAGTTTCTCTAGACAGCAACAACTATTATCAGCTGCATGAGCACAAGTATTCCTGGACAAAGGGTCAATTTATGAAGTGAAAATTTATTTGCAAAATAAAAAATACACAATACTGAAAAAATTATTCTAGTTGTCGGGTATGTATATCTTATCAACTTATGTAAGGAAGCAGTACTTAAGAAGTGCATGAAGTTAAAATACAAGCTATTTTACATTTTGCTTTATCTAGAGATTCAGAATGTACTTGCTATAGTATGCAGTTATAATTACAATTTTGGTTGCTGACAGATTCTCTAAGGCAACAACTACATTCATACATTTCTGATCAACTAATTAAAATATCTGCAAAAAAAGCTGCTATTCATTTTTTAACAGCATTATGTACCATGCCCTTTCTTCTTCCACTCTCACTCTCTAACATTTGCCAGTACTTTTAAAGATGGGACCTTGAAACTATTCCTGATGCTCTTGGTAAGGCAGGCAGATACACATCCTTTGAGTGCAATAAAAAAAAAAAGAAATCCCCTTCTGTTATTGTTTAGGCTTTCTATGCAAATGAGTTTTAAGTCTGGCAGAATGGGCTCCTGATGAAGAAGTTGTACAAACCTGAACTGCATTTGATCATCTTGAATAACTGGTAACAGATCTTTCTCTTTGACATTTTTTTCACTTCAACACTTTTTAACTTAGTTAGAGAGTGATCTAATGAACCTTGATGGGAAGTAGGCAGGGCTACCACTGATCTGGTAATTTAAAAGGAACCCATTATATGGCTCATTCAGCATCACATTATTCATACAAATACAACAGAAACACTCTTCTGGAAGTGATGTCAGGGTTAAAGTTCAATCCCTGACAGCCAGACAGCTCCTTTAGGTTTTGGGCTTTTTTTTCAGTTAGAATAATTTCAGTATTTTTACCCAATGTCACTATTTATCATTGTCGCTATTCATCAATTTATGCTTAAAGCAACCCGAATATGCCGTTACCTGTCAATTCAGGATTTAGATTTACATAATATATCCCATGAGAAAGTTTCCAAGAGCAACCCTTGAGATCTCCACATACCACTATAAAGCACCGAAACGGAAATGTATGAAAAGTGCCCACAGATGAACAATATAGGGGAACACAAAATAAACCCAAAAGAGAAAGCTCAGAGGGGGATCTTATCAATTTGCATAAATACCCAATTGTAGGGGGGAAGGGGGAGCCTTCCAACCTCAGACATCCTCTGATTCTCTGAACTGCAGAACACATTGCAGGTATGTAGTAGTTCTTTTGATTATCAGGACTTACATCAATATAACTGAACTCCATCCAGTGTTTCAAAATTATATGATTCTGCTCCTAATCTGTTTTTATGGGGGACTTACCACAGAGAAATGACTCTGAAGATAACTAGGAAACAAGATATTTTGGAAACAAAGTAAAATGTACTTTCAAACCTGCTTTTAGAAACTGGTACCTTTCAATAAATCACATTACTTTGCAGAAGACACATGGAGTACATAAAGCATTTATATTAAAGCTAGATACAGTAATTACAGGTATCCTAGCTATTAAGAAGAATCCATTTGCAGTGACATTTTCACAGACAAGTACAGTAGATTTAAGGCAGACGGATGTTGAACCATGAAATTCCTGTCAAAAAGTTTCTCTGAGCAGCTACGTCAGTTTAAATTAAAATGCCCAAAATATTAATTCTCTCCAGATTTAATGAGCAAAGAAGCATTCATTGAAAATATTTAATTTATCTTACTTTGCATTTGCACTTTAGACTTGTTTTTTTAAAGAAAAACTAATATTGATCAATGTCTCTAAAATTTCTTTTGTTATGAACCTTATGTCCTTTCTTAGATTCTCAGTTTGCAAATGTTTACATTAGAATATGCTCAGTATTGCTACTTTGTCATTAGCAAAATATTAATGACTGCTGTCACCCTCCATTTTTATGCCAACTAGAATCATAGAATTGTAGACTATCTCAAGTTAGAAAGGCCCCATAAGGATCATCAAGTCCAACTCCCTGCTTTTCACAGGACTACTTAAAACTAAACCGTATGACTAAGGGCATTGTCCAGACACCTCCTGAACTCTGACAAGCTTGGTGCCAAGACCATTTCCCTGGGAAGCCTGCTCCAGTGATCGACCATTTTCTCAGTGAAGAACCTTTTCCTAATGTCCCATCTAAACTTCCCCTGACTGATTGAATTTCCTCATGTCCTGTCACTGGTCACCAGAGAGGATATCAGCACCTTGCCCTTCACTGCCACCATGAGGCAGTTTAGACCACAATGAGGTCACCTCCTCTGGTCCAAGCTGAACAAGCCAAGTAGCGTCAGTCTGAACAGTTGACTTATGAGGTCTGTTGCAGGAGATAAGCATCAAAATCTGTTCCAAGTATCTTCACCTTATACAAAGCAGTGAATACAGATTTAAAAGAGCCAAACAACCCTCTAGGATGAGCCAAAGAATTGGTTTTGGAAAAAACCTCCATAATTAGAATAACAGAAGAGCTGGGAAGAAACAGTTACTGTGTCTTCACAGATTTATGATAAAACCAATTCAGTATCCATGGTATCATCCTCATGTACTATTCTTTAGTTGAAACAAGAAAAGGAAAAAGGCCAAAATATTTATGAATTCCCCAAGATCTACAAGTCTAAGTAGTATACATAAAGATATATGAAAAATCCATGTGTTTGGAGTTTGGTTGGGTTGGGTGGCTCTGGTTTTTGGGGTTTTTTCTTTCCAAAAAAGAAAAAAAATTCTTTGTAAGAGACCTGGCCAATAAATACCATGTTCATAGCACACTGCTCTAGTATTATGTTCAAAACAATTACATTCTAACAAGGTACCATTAATATATCCAAGAATTAGGCCCAGTCTTTGAAGGATTAACCTTTGTAATTATTTCTGTACATTTCTTCAGGGCTTGGGGGTGCGGGGGAAGGAGGGGAGAAGTACAGCAAGATGATCACATGCTTGCACGAATAGCATGCGTTAAGCATTACTCTTTCTCTGGCCAACAACTCAAACTTTCTGTCTTACAAAATATCATTACACCAGATATCATGTCTGAGAACATTTTCAAACCGCACACATTGATAAGTCGGGAGAGCAATTTGGAAGATTATCTTTCTTATGTTGAGAACACCAAGACAGATTTTTGTGATAAACTGCTTTAGTTGCAGAATGCAAACAATGGGAACATCTAAATATAAGTCTAGTAAATCAAACCGAATCACATCAAACCTTTAAACATCTTGGCAAAAAAAGTCACAAAAGTTTTGTTTCAAAATAAATTCTCAAAAACCTGTTTTTCTTAGAGGCACATATAAATTGAGTAGCTTGCCAGTATATTGTCTCGCTGCAAAAATCTGCATACTCAGAAATAAATACCTGAAAGTAAGCTTATAATGCTAAAGAGAATGATACAATATAGAATAAAATTAATTCCTTTTCATTTGTTTATTGCTACTGAAAAATATACAGCTACATTTGAAAGGACATCCTTGCTAAATCAATTACACCTCTCTTCACTGACACACCATTTGAGCGATACAGACAGCTAAAGCACATCTCCAAGTGTAATATTGCCTTACCTAGCAAACAAACTGAAGAGCCAATATTATCTCACAACTGTAACCATTCCAGACCAACTGAATGGCACTCAGTCTCTTTATCCTAAAAGATATTGGGGGAAAGAGGAGGGAGAATATAAAAAAGAATCAGTTTAATAAAGCAGCTTCACTATTACCTGTCTGACCAATACAATCACTCAATTTGGTTGAATTTTCAAGGCAATTTTGAAATCCCCTTTTTGCCTAAGCAGAAGGCTGCATCCTGTTCGACACACGAAACTGCCAAGTGTGGTCATGCAATGGCTGCAAATTACTGCTCTGAGTGGAAAGTAATGCCACCAGAAAAGAACAGAAAGAGGTAAATACGTCGTATGCATTTTAAGAACCGAGCTACAGAAAATGGTGCAGTTCTCAATTTGACCCTTCTCTTCCTAATCCTATTTCAAATAACCATGATTTCAAAGATTCAGAATGACTATGGCATCCTTCTGTGGTCAGCAACCCCAAAGCTGGCATGAAATGGAACAGGCATAGATGTAAAGTGCAGCTGCTTCAAAGGCACCTTCTTGGATCAGTCACCTCTAAAATATGTCTATACATAGGTATCCATCACCATTTGCCAATAAAGAAGGCCAACACTTGCAAAGGAATACTTGCTTCCTTCATACATAAACATTCATTTAAAAAAAGGGGGAAAAAACCCAAACAAAAACCAAACCAACCAAACAAACAAAAAATCCCACGCACACCAGAACAGCTCCACAGCACCTTATTAAAATTCATACTGCAGGGATTGCGCAGGGGATAAGAGGGGAAGGAGAGGAAAACAAGACTGTGAGTGTGTACACGAAAATTTAAGTTTAAACCACTATGTGTTTTAACCAGTAAATGTGCCTCTGTGCCTGCATTTGATTTCTTTGTCTAAACCATTATACACAAAAGATTTTCTAAGGTAGCTGGTATTGCAATACAGAAAAGATGGAATATTTAACTCTCATTTAAATGAAATTAATATTTGGAAATTCACTGTGCAAATATCTATAAATCAATGCATCCAAAAAATCGCATTTTTTCCAAATATTCACTGAAAAAGTTACAGTTATTAAAAGTTTTAGTCAACAGAAGATTCAGATCTACAATATGAGCTGGAGGACAAATCAGCACAGAAATATAGAGAAACTTCATGAGTGCCATGGATCTGGTTTGTCAGTTTTACTAAGCAAATCTATCAAAATCACAAATTCTTGATAAAAGGTTTTATACCCTCTGAAAGCTCCCTATCAACTGCTTCTTGACAATTGCTCAGAAATACATAAAAAGCTTCAAATCTAAGAATAAGATTGTTACTTCTGAAACTTTCTGCAGAGAGTTTCAACCATTCCTTTCCTTCTAACAAAACTGGCAAAGACCACTCACATTTAAACATATAAATGGAAAATATGAAAATGGTAAAACAAAATTTGCTAATATCTAATATTCAGCTGACAGTAGTGTAAAAACCTGAATGAACTTTCTGTTACTAATTCCCATGGAATCCTCAGAGTAAAAAAAAAAAAAAAATAGCTAGACAGTACAAATCACAAAATGTACAAAGAAGAGAAAAAAAAAGACAGAACTTTTAATACTATGTAAAATTAAAGAACTCTGCATTTTCAACAAGAACAGTGGAAAAACTAAATAGCTTTATTTTCCATATTCACATGATATGCAAAATCTTAAACACGTATCTCTGGAGTTACCAGTGTGGTTCTCATGAATTGACAGAAGCCAAACAGGAATTTGAAGAATGGTAAAACCAAGAAATTGGAAGAATGAGGGCACAGAAATGCTGCGTTTATCTGTAAAACCCCAAAATTTTATAAGAAGGCTTCCCTGAAGAAGACCAGTATGCATAGGATATGGATGGTTACCCTTCCTAATTCAAAACCCCGCACAGAACTTGCACTTGTGAAAGGACAAAACTCACACTGAAACCCCAGAAAAGCCAGAAAACAGGAAACGCCAGGAGGAGGAAGTAGTCAGCAATGCTTTTCCAGAAATCCCCCTCTATACACCATGGGACTGAATATGTACACATACACAAAACAACATGCCAGAAATCTAGCAGTTATATGCTAAAGAAACCTTTTCTAACATGCCCCTCCAATCACCAGCTTTCCAAGATTAAAAAGAGGAAAACTCATGAATTATCCAAATTACGTATTAGTTGAACCATATCAAGCTATATTGAAACCGTCTATTTATATAATTAAACAAGAACTGGCAGGTAAGCATGTTGATGAAGTTAATGCAGATGGAAACATGATTATGACATAGTTAATTTTCCAGATTCTAAATTGACGGCAACTGCTCATAAAACAAACGTGAAGAGGAATACCTGGAAATTAGAATTCACATTCTATGCTAAATCCAGAAATTTAGCACAACTTCCATGCATTATTTTCAAATGAGATTCATCTTTTAATTAATTACTTAATCACAAAGTAACTAATTTTACAGATGCATACAGAGGACAAAACAATTTTTTGTTTATTTGCTTCCAAGCTGAAGGTACCTTCCTGTACTCATATCAAACCAGCAAACTCGCTTTCTACTTGTGTATTAAAATAGTAAAGTATTATTTAGAACCCAGTGAAATAGATTATATTTCCAGAAAAGAAACTCAAATTCAGCGAAATGTTGAAGCCTGGTCTTTCAGGGCAAACCATACACATGATCTAGTGGAAGAGCTTAAAAGCAAAAAGAGGCAAAGGTGGCAGAAAGCAGTAGTCAGACCTGCTGTCTGCTAAAAATCCAAACACAGTGTACTTGGAGAATGGCACAGGAGCTCCTCACTGCTGTGATTATAGTTTCAAGAATGAAACGTATTTCTCATTTCAGTATGACAAATTCAAAATAACTGACTATTTGCTACAATCAGTGCTTCTGTTTATAGTCAATAAACAGATGAACATCCAAGTGATTACGTGACACACTTAAAATTTCATTATCTGAGAATGCCTATTTATATTTAAATAAGCTTGCATCACACAACAGATCTGACACAGATGACAGCCTACCTTAAAAACAGAAGGTGAAAAGGGTATTTAACCTTTAGCTGCTTAGTGCTACTGCATTAGATGGACATGTCTACAGAGCTACTCTGAGGGATTTTGTTACAGCTTGAAAAAGGGGATTACCAAACTGCTCTTTCCAATTTATGTGAAAAACACTCAGTTGCACCCTAATATCCATCAGCATGATAAACTGACTCCAACAAACATAAGGCCAATTCATGACTGAAACTGACACAGGGAGCTACTTTAATCAACTAATAACGATTCAAAATTACCTCCAGGAAAATCCCTGTAGATTCAGTTTTTAGATTAAGTGTCAAGGCTCAGTCTGAACTTCTTCAAAAGAAGGCAGCTTCTCTTACAACAAATCTCTGTTAAGTTGACAAGAGTTAATGTACCTGGCAGCTACTCAGCAGATGGCAGGTTTAGGCACAGAATGCTGATGACGCTGGAGCTTTGTTCCACCAACAGAAGTCATTAAGGTGAAAGAACTTTCAAATAAGTCACTTCCATAAACCATTAAAAGAAAAATCACTCTTAGGTAAAAAGTCTCAGCTCAAGAATTAATTCACTTAGAGGCTGCCTAATAAAGTTCCTTTTGTTTGTTTTTGACATATGTGAAACACATTGAAGAGCATTATTCACCATGCATTGGGTTATTTTTTATAAATACAGGTACACAAAGTACTAGGACAATTAGATTTGAATAGACTTTTGATTAACTGAGCAAACTGACTTTGAGTGTATACACAAAAACCTACAGTATTGATAGATATTAAAACTAAAAAACGGCAAAAAAGCAGAACAATGAAGAATGCCTAGTTTCAGATAGAAAACCAAAACATTTATTTGCCAGCTGTCCTGCAGAAAAGTCTGTGGAGATGCCACCTTGAACAGCCTAAATACTGCAGGGTGTAGGGCTAATCTATACAATTGATGCCAGATTTCTAGGTATCCACTGTAACAATTCACCTGCAGACACTTGCTGACTGCCTGACAATCCTGCCCTCTGTTCCTAGCTACAAGACTTGCTAATAATAGCATTAAAGGATTTTTTGTCTTGTAGGACATGCCCTTAAAATGACATTCTTATTACGGAGCAACACTGTGTCTTTTGCCAATCAGAAGGATGTTTGTTTCTGAAAAAAGCCTACATGAGTGCAAATATACCATGTTTCTTACATTTAATGCATTTTTTTATTTATTTTAGCCAAGTAAGGAAAAACACGTATTACACTTAAGTGTAAAGAAACTGCTGTTCCTGCAGTCATCCACTTTGTGCTGACTGTATCCTATTTCCAAAGAGTTCACACTGTTCTAAGAAAAAGTTCTGGATATGTCAATATCTCTCTTCCCAAACCTGCAGTTCCCTCTCAAGCAAGATATGTATACACTCAAACTGTTATTTCAAAGATTTGGTAGTAACACTGGCTGAAAAGATTTCTGAAACAGCTTTTCTCAGGAAAAGATTCATATCCTCCTGCCAACATAGATAATCTCGCATAACTGTTCCTTTAGATTCAATTAAATTAACTCCAGAGCATTTGCATGTTTTGTTAATTGATCTCACCTGAGAAAATAATGTCACTGTGCCAACTGAAAACCCTTTACTGGAATACGCTGCAATAATCTAACAGAATAGTTATAATAGAGATATTTTATGCTTATATAAAAGTGAACTATGCTCAGTCAAAACATGCCCTGGGGTTAAAAAAAAAACAAACCCAAAACTGAACAAAACAAACAAAGGCCAAAATTATTTCATTCTGCTTAGTTTGCACTGAAGGTCTGATGAGTGATCATCCCTTAGCCAGGACTCCCGCACAATTTCAGTCCCTGACACTGTCCCATTCAGGTTAAAATAATCTCTGAGGAAAGAGAGGTTTCAGACTGCACTGAACTCTCATTGTATTTATTTCACTGACGTTAAACTACTGCTGAGGAAATTATAACACATGATTACCACCTTAGCAAAATCCAAAGCTGCATATGGGAAAGGCAGTGATCCAACCAAAGAAACAACATTCAGTGTTTAACAAGACACAAATGCTTGCAGAGGGTAACAGAAACATAATACACCTCACATAAGAAATGAGTCAAGTTTTGATAGTTGTGGGAATTATTATTATGAAATTCCTGACTTTATGTGTGTAAATTCCAGTAATAATGTCACACTAATGTAGTTATTTGCATTTAACACACTCCTGTTTATTAAAAAAAATGTCACCACAATGACAAACTGTTCTCTGAGATACACTCTGGGTAAGTAAATGTCAAGCAGCAATGGAAACTTAAGTTACACAATATCACAGATGTGTATTATAAGTGATTTTTTTTTCTTTTTATTTTGTTTTCTACCATACAAAAGCCTCTTGGGAAGGAACTGGTTGGTCCTTTTTATAGCAAAAATGATTTCTATGTGCACAGTTCAAGACAGTGGGAATATATAAATAACTGAAACACAAAAGCAGGACCCACTGACAAATTTTCATCTTAAAATATAATGAGATACTGTTCTTTTTTTAAAATTTGCAATGATGATTTGTATACAACTGTTTCAATAAATCATGCAGAATCCTAATGCTTTTCACAGTACACAATGTACAAAGTATAATGTATTCATGCCCTCTTATTATCACTAGAAGGTGACTGGGAGATCGTGTTGTTTGCCCCACCTGCTGGGCTGCCTACCTGATAAATGGTCTTTGCACTGGAGCTCTGCAAAGTGGCCAGTTTCAAGTACACCATGAATTGTGCTGCTCACACCTGCACATTTCCAGCACCACCAAAATGGTTTTGTGAGCATTGCCCTTAAGAAAACAACTATAAGATCTTCAGGGTTTCCTTGCTACATGCCTGTATGACGTTGCTGGTGCAATCTGAAAGATAAGGCTTTCTTGTCTTCTAGACAAGAAACGTAAGTGCTACAGCCTAGTGACAAAGCATGCCAGAAAAAGAAGAAAATAAAAACTTCTACCATTAAACTCTTCCACCAAGTGTTACTTAAAAGCAGGGGTTATACAAATGGAATAGGTGGAATCACTTGTGTTTTCAAAGAACATACAGTCTTTTATAAATATACTATCAAATATCTAGGTTTTACTCCAAATTATACCTCTACAAAATTAGATCATAAAGCCTTAAAACAAATGCCACAAAGCTCCAAATAGATTTCTGCATATTTTCATCTGAGTATAAGGAATTTTATCACTGTTACAAGTGCAGAATTTGGGAAACCAAATTCCTATCTTGGCATATGACTTTAAACTAAAGTGCGTGGAGTAACACTTGGTTCTGATTAACATATTTTTAGGTATCTTTGGATATCTATATACACACACACTCCACAAAGTATTATTTTAAAATAAAACATATGGAAAAACAATTTTCTTCTATCTGTTACTCTTCTGTAGATCAAAAGAGTATGAGAGAATACAGTACATCTAGCATCTCTGCAACAACAGAAGTTGACTGGATGTATAGAAGAGTTTCAAAACAGAGCAAGTACCTAGCACATACACCTTGAATATCCTCTTAGTCTCCAATAGTTTGTGGATTTCCAAAGTTGAAATTGTGGGGGTTTCTTTGGAGGGTGCTTTTTGTTTGCTTCATTGTTTGTTTTTCTGAGGGATTTGTTTTTGTTTTAAAAGAGTACTTCATGGATTTCTTTTCTTTGAAACTCTCCAATCATACCTTAAACCCATGTCAGGTGTTATTATCTACAGCTTCCTGCAACAAGGAGCTTATGCACTGAACTGTAGTTCTTTTGTTTGCTTTAAGCAAGCTCTCGCTAGTTTCATTTATTCCCTCTCGTTCTTTTCTTAGACATGACAGGGAATATTTCTTTCTTCCCTATTCATTTTCTCCATGCCACTTACAATTTTATAATGCTCTAAAATAAGCTCCTTCTTTTGAGGGACAAAGAGTCCAAGGCAATTCAGTCTCTCCTTGCACAGAAGTCATTGCATAACCTTGATCGTACTTGCTCGCCTTTTTAGAATCTACCCCATTTCTACCGCCCATGTTTTGAGAGATGGAGATTAGAACTGATCCCAGTACTGAACACACAGTCACACCATGGAATCATGCAGTGTCGCAATGATGTTCTGGTTTATTTTCTGCTTCTTCCTAGTAATTCCTGACATTGCTTGGCTTTTTTAAACAACAGTACTGGGCATTCAGCTCTAAAAGGATAAGATACTACACAGCTTTAGACAACACCACAAGAAAACACTTTCATGGTTCCGGAAGAAGATACTAAAATTTGACAGCTGGCTGATTTTCACTTACTTATGGAGTAACACAGGTCAAATATTCTCTTTTCTCGTTCTTATGAATAAGCTTGATTAATTTTATGATGATACTCATGACTAAGACATGCAGAATTTCTTTTTACTGGCAGAGTTTCATGGAATAATAAAGAAAAGACCCCTAATGAACAAGTTATAGAAGATACTTTGTACAAGGATAATACAAGAATAGCCCAAAGATATTTTCCTGGAAAGTGTAATAGTTAATGATATGACAGATAATGAAGAATTTTTTCTGTAAGAATAAAGGAAGGGAAGACATATGAAGACAGACTCAAAAAATACAGGTAGTATAAATATAGAGAGACAATGCATTGCAGCATAAAATATCTCTGATTCACATACCAATAGCACTACCTAAACACACAATATATAAACAGCATGAACATAAAAAGACTGAAGGAATGCTGCTGCGTAGGTGTCAGTAAGGGAGTTCCACGCAGGACTTATGTCAGTGATACGTAAATAACATATTACCGAAGTACTAAAAACATTGCAATGTAGCTTATTCTTCACAGTTAAATTAGCACTATACAGAGTGATGTTTTCAGCAAATGGGTGAAGAACAGAAAAATGAGGTAAAGATGATAGCAGAGCAAGGTTTTAATACAAGGACAGTACTTCAAAACAACAGGCAGACAACCAAGGGATTCCAATATGGTAGCAGGCCAGGTAGAAACCCAAAAGTGCCAAGTTTTTATAATCAGTATAGGTTCAGCTCTGTGTTATAGATAGTAAAACCTATTTCCTAAATCAAATTTTATCTCTAGACTGCTGTTCTCACCACTGCTATCCTTCTCCAAATTTCCAGCACCATTCTCAATTCCAGATCTATTCGTGGAATTAAAATATTTATATTTAATAAATAAATACAAAAACAAAAATACTGTCTCATCTTTTATCTGATTTAATACCTACCATTTTTCCTGAATATAGCACTCAAAAAAGAAAAATGTATTTAATAGGAGCAGTCATGGGGAAAGCAGGCCATATTATAATACATAGAGGGGAAAAGCACAAAAACATTTTGTTTGCTGCCCAAACAAAATGCGTGCCTATTTTGGTTGGATAGCAAGACAAAAAGGTCCAAATAGTAACATTTCTCTGATATTTTATATGCTATCAAATGTAATTAGAAGTCTACCTTGTTGTCTAGGTATAAATTTCTTAAATTTATATATATTGTTCCCAATTTTTATATATATATATATATATTATAAACATATATAATTTCAGGAGTTGTTAGATTACATATATATAAACATGTTTTACATGTAGATAAGTATATAAAAAGATAAGAAAACTGTGGAATTCTTCTCAGAATGTACTAGTGCTTTTATACACAGGCTAAAGCTTTGAAAAGAGTCTGTCTTTGGAAGTTACTATTTACATAAATATGGATAAAACCAGCTGAGAAACAAAATAGAAATCCCCAAGTAAAAAAAAAAATTTTCCCTTTTGGGAAACTTTAAAATTCCTATATGGACATTTGGAAGATTTTAGTTTTACAAAACACAGGAAGGTTTGGAATTTTCCAATAAGACTGAAATAATAACGAGGGAGACAATTCTCAAGACAAGATCACAAGAAAATCTATAAGATTAAGGACATTTTGCTGGGATGTAAAGTTAAATCTCAGTCTCCTGTTATATGGTTGGAGCTATATTCTCTACAATGAGCTAAGGGTCAGAGGCAGTTTAAAATCAGAACCTTTTTTCCCCCCATTTCTCCCTATTTATTGTGAAGATGGCATTTTTCCTCAAAGATGAGCTATTAAAAACCAGAAAACCAAAAGGCACACTTATTGCTTCCCATAAATGTGTATTAGCTGTATTTCTCACTACAAGTTGAAGTTTCAGAAAACTTGCATTTTTTTTTTCCCCTCAATTCTGTTCCATATCATTCAATATAAATTAATGGATATTTCCCCAAATACATTAGAAAACAAACAAAAAAAGTATGCATTACCCATCCTGATGCTCAAAAGCACTCCAGGCTCTACTACATGCAACTTTCTGCCAGAGAAATAAAATCCATACCTACCATCAAACAGCCATTAAAATAGCCCACATAATCAGCCTGCCTGAAGCATGTTAACTTTTTCTTAATCTAATTAGTAATGGTTTCTCACTTTCACCACGGCTGCTCAATAGATTTGGGATTTGCTGAGAACATGGGAGTTCAAAAATGTCAGGCACATAAAATTTTCATTTTCTTAACCTTGGCCATTAATAACTGTAAATCTGGCATTTAAATTATTTGTCTAAAAGCCCCAAATCAGAATAGAAGGCAAAATTGTATGAGATGCTGCTCATGAACAACAGCAAAGATTAGACCCCTTCCAGAGTGCTGATTATGCAAATCCATGCACGCACTTTAAAAACAATTTAGTTTATGAAATGAACCTAAGAATCTTTTAAACCAGCTATATTCCAGATACCTGAGAAAACTTTCAGAGAATTTTAAGTACAGAAACAAACATAATGTAGCTAAAAGGAAAACAGTTCTAGGTATATATACTCAAATAGAGGAGAAATAACTGCAAGTCTTGTCATAAAACTTTATTACAAACTTAAAAAAAAAAAAAATCCCACAAATAAAACAACCAAACCTGAACATTTTCAAATGCCACAAGCAGCTTTTTCTACTCAAATATCAAGTCAAAGGCCGTTTAATAAAGTCAATCCAAATAAAATTTGGGCATAACTAACAGCAGAGTTATTTAATGAAATTACCAGGAAATCTCAGGAAGCATCCCAAAGGCATCTTGATGAAATGTATTTAAAAATGACTGAAATCTCAGCTGCCCAGAGATGGTGTTGGAACAGAAAACGGCTGAAATACTGAGAGAGAGTAAATCTACCACAATAATCTTGCTTCAAGCCATAGTTCCAGAACACTCACAGCCTTCTTTCTTCAGAGAATCCTTGAGCATATGAGAGGAAACACATCATTTGAGTAACACTTTCCCATTCCCAAGCAAAAACTAGAGTGGGTACTCTGGAACACAACATCTGTTATGTCTCATCTTCAGTCTTCAGTTTCCATCAGACCTCTTAAATTTACCTCCTGCAACAAGGTATCGCAGTGGAGCGCAGCAGGCAGCAGGCTGAAGGCAGATAACAAAAGGCGAGCACTAGCTGAATGGTTGCAAAAGTCGGCAGCAGTTCCAGCAGCATCCAGCTCCCTCAACCTCTCTCCAGGTTGATATGAGTCTTCAGAGGGGACACTGCAGAGCCCAGCAAGACAGAAGAGCCATTCAGTCCCCCTACATAGACATAACCTGACAGGTCTGCTGCTGTATTTCCAACCTCTTACCTCAGGAGCCACGCTGCCTGACCAAGGCTGAAGAAGCCTAACTAAAGAGTTATACTGCATTAGCAAGGTCATGTTGTGTGTTGCTCTGGACATCAGTGAATCCTTTGGCACAAGCAAGATGTATGGCCAGAAAATGCCATTCTACAGAGAGAAAGCCCTGTAGCAGGCCTATGTATTTATTTTTTCCAGTTAGAAGTAGATAAACAACAGAATCTGCCATTTAACCATGATCATATTTTCCCATAGGCACAGGCAAGAAAACAGAGCAAACATCTGGATGTGCTAGTATTTTCCAGTGCAAACACTTCAAAATCATATGTCACAAATACATCTACTGCATTTAACAGTGACACAAACCCATACAGATATAGTCAATTACTTTGACATCACCTGAACCCGGACCTAGAATTTTGAAGGATTCTTCTTCTTATGGTGGGATGGGAGATTTGACATGCACATTAAGAATGCTGTCTTGACCTGATTCCAGTTGCACTATCTCAAAACACAACAGCTAAAACTTTATGTAGATTTGGGAGAGGGGGAAAAATGTTGAAGGAAAAAGTACCCTAAGAAATAATTTCATTCCCCTCCCCTTTTAGCACCAGCCTTCACACGACAACAGCAAAAACACTGCAGAATACTGGAAGCTTACACATAAGGCATAAAACACTAGTATTTCAGTTTCTACAGGCTTCTACCATTTGGCAGTATATACATAAAAAAGCAAGGTTACTTATAATAACAACTCCTTTTTGCCATTTATCTCATTCCAGTGCTTCAATTCTTTTCCTAGTAGTCAAGCATCTGAAAAATTTTGATGTTCCTAGCTCCATGCAGTATGCCATGAAGAGACGTTTAAGAGATGACACTCTCCAGCGAGAGAAGGCAACTGGTCACCACTTCATACACTATAGTCATTACCCATGGTACAGCCTGTGATAAATGATGCCATCTTTCTGTACCTCAAGAGAAAGGTTTTGGCTCCTGAGGGCTTCCACACAGTTATTCTCCACTCCAGCCTAGCTGCAGAAAGATTGTCAGACCTACTGAAAAAAATAACTTGAAAGCATGCCGTTATACAGAAGAGAATTCTTTTGATAGCTCCTTGGCTTTCAGCAGCTTATCATGGATAAAATTAAGAATTATATTAATCTATTTTCAGAATTTGGTTTCTCAAGTTATTAGATGTCACGCAATATCGCTAATTTACCTCCTTGTTCCACTTCCTTAGAGAATTTAACACCTTTGGTGTAAGTCACCATTAATCCTATAGCACTGTTTACTACTTGTTGAAATCTAATGCATTTTATTTGCTGTAATTATGAAGTTGTTACTAGCATGTGGAAAGGCATGTAATCAATTAGAAACAACACACTTCTGCATAAATCATGTACTTCAGAAGCATGCCTTAGATGGTAACCCAGTGACATGTCATTTAAAAAAAGTTTATTAGTCTGTGAATTAAAACCTAACTCAGAAAAAACACAGATTCAAGGTGTTAAATGGTTACAAGTCAAGAAGTCAAAATATCTAAAGCAGTACATCCTAGGTACTCTGTGCAACGTATAGTTTAGCCATAATAAGGAACAACCATTTTCAGATTTTCCTGGCTTTTGCTAAACATCAGACTGAGAAGGCCAAAGTATTTCAATCCTGTGTCTGCACACAATCAGCAAGCCCACACTTTCAAGTCAGCAGTAACATGCAGCCTCACTAAAGAGGACCAAACCCAAGTGAATTGTTTCTCATCTTTACTCTGTGGGAAGATTGTCTGGAGTTTTAGTGGACAAGGATAATTCCTTCGCCTCATACTTAGCAAGTACTGCAGCTGGCTAGTGAAGCAACAGTAAAACAGTCCTCAGGCTGCCCCAGTTTTTCCTTGTATGTCTGACTTGCCCCTATGAAGTGGAGAACAGCACTAGCTCTTCAACTCTATGTGAGGGCCACTACCTGAGGACAATCTAGCTCCCTTACTCTCCAAATGCGACTCTTGAGAAGGAAGTCAATCCCAAGGCAAGCCAATTAAAAGAAAGAACCAACTGCCACAATCATACAGGTGCCTGAACCATGCTGTGCTTCCCCTTTCCTCAGTGTTACAATAAAATGCCACATCCTTTCAGAAACCTCCAGGAGCGTTCTGAGGTCTGCCTGCTTGCTAATGGGCCATCTTAAGAATGAATGCAGCTGAATATAATTATACATATTTTAGCAGCAAATGTTAATAATCTAATTACTATGAATCATAGTTCAGGGCTAGATTCAAACTGATTGAATCTACCATCTCCCCCATATGCACTCACCTCAGAATAAGCCATTCCAAATTAATATTTAAAAACAAAACGTTCAGCTTGGCAGCCTTTACAACCTGATTTACCCTCACTTCTCACTGTAAACAGACTATTTTAATGCTGCAGTTCAGTTTGTAAAAAATCAGTAAATGCACATTAAAAGCTCTTCTCACCAATATAAAATCTCCAACGAAAACTCAACTTTAAAAGTCTTAACACAAAGTCACAGAAACATTATTCTGTGTGCAAATTTTGAGCATCATCAATAAAAATAATAGGTATCAAAGGAAGCATTTATAATTGCTGTTATTCTTCTCATCTGCTTTACATTAGATTGCCTCAGAAAGATAAAAGCATCCTCATCACCTCTCCTAAGGGAAAACAGAGCAATCATTGCTGCATATTAAGGCACCCAAGAACAAAAAAGGTCTCTATAAAGACAAGCTCATTTACACTAGAACTAAGCAGCATACAAAACATTCATGTAAGCCTTCCTTCAAATTCAAGAGCTATCCACTCAGTCATAACAGACAGCAGGCTGAAGGGGAAGGAGATGGTGGGACCAACAGCCTACACCATGACTGGGTATAATTAGTCTCCCCATTTATCTACAGCCAATGTGCCGAGGAAGAGCTGGAGGCAACTGCAGCTTCAGCAGCTCTTAGCTCTGATCCAGCAAGTGCATATTCCCACTCTGAGGTCCCTGTGCGGCCTCTCCAGTACCAGTCAGTGACTGCTGAGTATGCCTAGATCAGACAAACTAGGCCATGAGCTCATTTGGAAGCCCTGGATTTAACTTCTTCCCCACTCTCAGAGGACTGAGATCTACAGCTCCAGCTAACCCAAAGGACTATGCTTCCCTTCTGTTTCAATCCATCTGTTTAAACAAGGCCTGCCAGGTTTGTTTTAATGCTGCCTTTTTTTCTTCCCCTCTTTTTTGCCTGAAAGTCAAACACAAATGCAAAACAACTATAAAGCCAAACCTGTAACACACCAGATCAACCATTTCACAGAATCACAGAAGGGCTGAGGTTGGAAGGGACCTCTGGAGATCATCTGGTCCAGTCGCCCTGATGAAGCAGGGCCACCTACAGTGAGCTGCCCAGGACCATGTCCAGAAGCTTTTGAATACCTTCAAGGATAAAAGATTCCACAATTTCCCTAGGAAACCCATGCCAGTGTTTGGTCATCCTCACAGAAAAAAAAAGTGATTCCTGATGTTCAGATGTGGAGCCTCCTGTGTCTGTTGCGTTTGGTCCTACCACTGGGCTTCGCTGAAAAGAACCTGGCTCCATCTTCTTTATACACTTTGAGTATTTATACATACTGATAAGATCCCCCTAAAGCCTTCTCTTTTCAAGGCTGAACAGCTCTGTCTAGCTCTGGGGCCTCCAGTGCAAGAAGGATGTGGACCTGTTGGAGCGAGTCCAGAGGAGGGCCACAGTGATGTTCCAAGGGCTAGAGCACCTCTGCAATGAGAGAATTGGGCTTGTTCAGCCTGAAGAAGAGAAGGCTCTGGGGAGACCTTCCAGCACCTAAAGGAGGCCGACAAGAAAGCTGGAGCGGGACTTTTTACAAGGGCATTCAGTGACACAACAAGGGGGGAATGGCTTTAAACTGACAGAGAGTAGATTCAGATTCGGAATAAGGAAAAAAATTCTTCACTATGAGGGTGGTGAGACACTAGAACAGGTTGCCCAGAGAAGCTGTGGCTGCCTCATCCCTGAAGTAAGGCCACACTGGATGGTTCTTTGAGCAACATGGTCTAGTGAAAGGTGTCCCTGCCAACGGGAGGGGTGTTGCAACTAGGCGATCTTTAAGGACGCTTCCAACACACACCATTCTATGATTCTATGAACAGTCCGAGTTCTCCAAGCCTTTCCTCATAAGAAATGCTCATCAGCCAGTGAAACACCACGTGTGAAAAGGGTCAGAGAAAAGTGATGTTGTGCTATCCTGTTTAATACATACTGTGGCACCAACATTTGACACTGAGGCACTGCAATTCTGGGATAACAGTAGAAACTTTGCAATTCTGGCACAACCAGTGCCAGCTTGAAGGAGCCAAACCACAGGGATGCAAAAATAAAAGAAAAGAAGAGCAATACAGCGTAAATAATCAGGAACAGCACTTTCCACTGAAGGAGTTTGTTAAAGATAAATGTTATTTACTCATCAGTACGGCTGTTTTCAGGATTTTCCAGAGTCACACTGGGTCTCTAGCATGCTAAGATGGAAGTGGTGGCTGGAGTGCTTACAATAGCACAGAGCAGGACTCACATCACCTACAAAACCTTAGCTGCCTTTTACCTTCAGTTCAACACAATCAATGCTGCATTTTAAAGTTATGTAAAAATTGATTCACAAAGATTAGGAAGTTTTTTTTTTTCCCAATTTACTGAATGAGAAGAGGAGGAATTTCACACAGCCTTCAATGTATATGTTCAATTACTTGAATATTAATGAAAACCACCACAGGAGCTCTGTACCTAAGGACCTAGGAAAGTGGTTTTGTCTTCATACATTCCTTTTCACATGGAAAGGTAATATCTTTGATGGAATATTGTTAAATATTGCATGCAGGAGCCCTTAATGTTTAAAACCAGTAACTTATTTAAATTTCTTTTTTTTTTTAAAGGCTTACGATAATGCTAACAGTTGAAATAATGCAAACAGACCATCCTCTTGGGAGTTATTTTCCTTTCTGTTTTCCCATATACCCTTTAAGAAAGATACTCGACAACAGACAAGTCATATGTAAATTTATTTTTCACTTTGGGGTTGTGCTAAAAAATTACTAAAAAAAATGTATTATTTAGCTCCAGGCTATCTCGCTGCATTAGAATTAAATGCCAACTATTTGTTCTTTCAGTCGTGGCAAGAACCACTGGGCTGATGTCAGCATCATTTTGAATGCCATTACCGCAGTCTCTGGCTCTTCAGAAAGAGCAGGCAGATTTATTAACAACCTAATGAAAGTCTCACATTTCTTTGAGCCTAACACCATAGGAAATATATTTTTAATTCTACATAATAATAATATTCTCCTGGCTATCTAAGCTATCCTTTTATGAAGAAGGCTGCGATGACGTGAATTTTCCCAGAGAAATGGCAATTATCACAGGCCATTTGAGCACCAGTAGGCAACTGTGCATATTTACTGTGAAAGAAATGCCAAAAAGCAGAATACTCTTTTGATTGTTTGCCAGAAAGTCATGTGACATGCCCAGATCTGGTTTTAAGGGTTGTGGAGCTTTTAATTCCATTTTTTTTTTTCTGTAGAAATACCATGGAAAGAGTAACAAGAGATAGCACAAGTCTGATTCCCAGCTGTTACACTCTTTGGAAAGACCAGAATCGGCAGCACCCAGCACCCCTACTGACAGGAAGAACAGGCTGAAGAAATACGAGGTCTGAACTAGAGGGTTGTTTGTTTTTCATGGTTAGTAACACTGCAGTTAAAAGGTACAGGACTTGTCACACTGCAAGCACTACCAAATCAAACTGGGAATATCCTCCCCTCATCTTTCCTTCCCATGAAAAAGTGCCCAGATTCTCAGCCATTTGGGCAGAATCTTTCCACAATATCCTACTCCATCTGTGAGTATTAGCGCCACAATCTGGCCATAAATTAGTATTTTCTAAGGCTAATTGAGCATACATAAAGACACACACTCCCCTGTCTTACTATGCCATCCTCTTTTCTTCTTTGTTAATGACAGTATTTAAAATAGAAATACTGCAATAATGCATTCAAAACACATTGCAAACTAAATATTCATGAAGTCAAACAAATACTCCCAGAGGAATATCATCTTATGTATTCATAGCAAAGGGGTGGCATTCACGTTTGGTGCTTGGCAATATACTTTTTATGCAAGCAAAACACCTCTCAGCTAGCCCTTGAAGCAGCCTTGGCTTAGCCATAGTCTCTCTTTCTCTAGGTTTGTCTTGACACATTAATCCCAAAACCTGCTCTGGCCTGTCATAAAAACAAAGCATCCAAACTTTGCTCTAACTTAAGAATGTAATCCCTCATGGATATTGTGCCAAAAAATAGTCAAAGGTCATGAACATCATCTTAGCAGTTACAGAGTCTTCTGCAGTTACAGAGCAGAACAAGATCAGGTTCCTTTTGGAAATGTCATTAGACTTTTGTGGAGCTAAAGTCAAGGAGCTCTTGACTAGGAAAAGTGATGCTTTTCTATGTCTGCCCTATTCGACTTAGGAGGGTCATCTGACTAAAATAGAGAATGAAATACAAACACTTCCAGACTTTTTGACTCTCAGTTCAAGGTAAAATTTGGACTCACCATTCTATCTATACACATACTATCAAAACGTGGGAAAAAAATGAGGGTTGTTCAATGACTATCAAATATTAAAACGTATCCTTGTATTCTGCATGCCCACTCCCTAGAAAAGGCCTGCAAATAATATTAACTTGAACTACTTCAGGCAGAGGCAGCTGAAGACTACCATTACTTCAGAATTCATGTTCCTACATTTTAAGATTATTTTTTCTATAATCCACAGGCCAAATTCATATTGTCTTTTAGAACATGACATACAAAAAAAAAATGACCAAAATATTTACCATTCAGCTCCAAGCTTTTTACTATTTTAATAAACATATGGCCAGCATGTATTGGCTTTCAGTCAAATACTGTTTTAAAGCAAATTTTTGCTACTGCTGATATTAAATCTACTTGAAGCAGATGGGGATACATCCATTCCCCTACTCATTATATAAAAACAAACAAAGAGAACACATACACAGATATCGTTGCCATCCTGATTACACCTTCAGCCTCCACCTACAAATGTCTTATTCTTATTTGAACCAACATTCAGCCAATTACCACTGCAAACATGGCCAGGCAATGGACAAGTGAACAGATGAGCCATCTAAGAGCTGAAGGCACAAAATTGTTTAAGTGGAAATTAAATATCAATTAAATAATAATTAAAATGTTGGTTTATGTTTTTAAAGTTAAACCAAAAAGCAATTAATGTAATAAAGTCCATTCTTATTTTAACAAGTTGTCTGACAGAGGTATGCAGTTTGGTCTCTTATGTCCTGAGTAGATAGCTCATCTGACTTTGGTTTCATCGATTTACACAACAACATATATAGGAAGCATATAGACTTAATAGCTTAATTTCTAGTTGTCGTGGTTTAAGCCACTATAACTCACCCAGTTCACTCATTCACTCCCCCATCTTTCTTCCCCCAGTCCCGGGGGGATGGGGAGGAGAATCGAAAGAATGCAACTCCCACAGGTTGACATAAGAACCGTTTAGTAACTAAGGTATAACACAAACCACTACTGCTACCACCAATAATAATACAAGAGAAATACAAGGAAAGAGAATACAACTGCTCACTGTCTGATACCAAGCCTGATCCCACAGCAAACCCCCCTGCCTCCGGGTCTCTGCCATCGGTTTTTACATCCTGGGCATGACATGCTGTGGTATGGAATACCTCTCAGTTTGGGTCAGGTGTCCTGTCTCTGCTTCCTCCCAGCTTCCCCTCCTCCCTGGCAGAGCAGGAGGCTCAGAAAGTCCTTGGTCAGACCAAAACATTCTAAGCAGCAACTAAAACCACTGGTGTTATCAGCACTGTTCCCAGGCCGAAAGTCAAAAACACAGTGCTGCACCAGCTACCAAGAAGGAGAAAAATGACTGCTACCACTGAACCCATGACACTAGTTTACTTCCCTATCTGGATTTAAATACAGCCTTTGTGCCATAGCAGAGATATCCCTACAGATTTGTAACATACAAAAAGCATTATTAATGAATAAAGCTGCATATCTGCAGCTAACTCTGACTTTCATTATGTTTACAAGGGCTCAAGTACATCTCCTCTTGCCATTCATTTTAATAGAGTCCAGGCTCAGTAACGCACTTTGAGCATCAGTAAATGAGCAAACATACTGAAAACCTATGTACAACAAAAGCAGCGGCAAAGCATTGTCCAATTCTCATCAAGTGAAGAGAAAAAACAACAGAGGAAGAAAGTTTTAATTTGATTAGGAGAGAGCATTTTACCTTAAAGAGAAAAGGGAAATACAGGAAGGCCAGCAAAGGCTTCTCCTGTGAAAAGAAACAGCTCCATTTCTCCAAGTAGCAGTACCTGTCAACAGTGCGAAGAAAAAGCCCAAAACCACCAGTGACAGTATTTCACATATTGCCACATTCTCGGTGACACCTGTCACAAAGCAAAATTAAGTACTAAACTTAAGATTTTCCACAGTCAGGACATGTAAAAAAACAAAACAAACAAACAAACAAAAATCCCCAAACATCATACCTACAAAATGGAAATCGCACTGAAATCCCAAGAGTGAGAACAGAAGTAATCAGCTGAGCAAGGGGGATACTGCTTTCTCAGTTTCACTCTTGGCTAGGTAAATGAGCTCTTGACTAGGAAAAGCAGCAGGCACCAGGGACACAAGTTCAAGTGCAGCCTGCAACAGCAAGTCCTGCAGCATCTGCTTCTGAGCTTTCTCTTTTCTCTCTGGTACTTTTGGAAAGGCTGCAGCTGCCTCAGACTTAATGCTGCATCAAACTGGTAGTAGTAAGGAGATCCTCCCACCTCCCCACCTTCAAAGATGGTTGTAACTTTAAGTCAAAAACCTTAAACATATGTCACATTGATTTTAAGTGATTAGTATATTCCTAATCAAACTGAGAAGCAAATTAGCCAACTGAATAACTGATTAGCTCCTTCCATGATGCAGAGTTAGATATTAATCAAACCTCAGAGAAGATAAGCACCACCATCCTCACACTCAAACCAAGCACCTGCATGCCACAAGGGGAAAAAGAAAATATTATAAAACCAATGAATTGTAGCTCTTTGATTAGTTCCAGGCACTTTTTTTCTTATCTAATCAAGGTAATTATACAATAAATCTTTGAAAATATATGCTGTATTTAACAAAGCAAGTCTGATACATTTGTGCTCAATAAAGACCCTTCCCTCACTGCTCCCCCAACTAACTAGTACCCGCTTTTCTGTGAGATGACCTACTACTACCGAATTGCATTCCAACAGCTGCCAACTGTTTTACTGGTACTGGCGTAAACAAGTCACTCGCAACATCATACGAAGTTTGTTTGACAGATGACAGAAGATGGTTCATAAGGTTTTTGCTGGCTTAAAATACATATTCAAAAAATTAGAAAGGAAAAAAAGCATCTGATGGAGTCAAGATAAATTCTTGGCAGAAATCAGCAAGAGGACAGGTTTCATCTGATTAGCTATGCTCTCACAATTAAAGAGTCATCACAGTCACTGGGAATTACTTCAAGCTGGTTTACAAGCTAGATATATCAATAACAAACTTAAAATACATTGTACCCAGAGTGATCCCATTGCAAGGCTAGACTGTGTACACCCAAGTGTTTTGGGGTTTGGGTTGTTGGCTTGTTTGTTGGTTTGTATTTTTTAAATTTAAACTTGAGAAATCGGTATCTGTCTATATTAAACATTTGTATTTCTGCTGTGTAGTTAGAAAACTATCAGAAAAGAATTTGACATTTTGGTTCTTAAACGCTTCCAAGTGAGCACACTTTAACAGTTTCCTGCTTGTCGCATGATTTTTCAAACAAATTATAGTTAACTTTAGCCATGCTATAAATTTCAAGGTATAAGTTCTCAGATGAGAATCAAAATTTGTAATTAATTCTTCTCTGCCTAAAACCAGCAAATATATTTCAAACAGCTTTATCATCCCCTGCATCAGCTATTGGCTAAAACACATTCATGCATTAGCCAATGTGAGCCAAAGAGATCCAAAGGAGTCCATTTAGGTCCAATTAAATGAGCAGAGCTATTTAAGAAAACAAATGCTTCCTCAAACTTGTCCTTCAGTTACCACCAATACCACAGTCTATGCCATTACACCATTTTCTTTTCCAATTTCTCTATTCTTTCCTCTTTATGCTAGGAAAGCTCACACCCATTAAAATGTGATCACTCATAAATTTTCCCATACTGTCATACGTGCATTTGTTTCTGAAGGGCTCAAAGCATTACTGTGAGACTCTTTATAAAATGTATCTTAACTAGACTCTATTAAATTGGGTGGCACAATCCTTTCCATCTTCGGGAGGAGGGAGAGGAGAAAGGCACTAAGAAGTGTTCACTTAGTACCATAACAAAAATCACCATATTTGTATTCAATTGTTGCAATAACATCAATAATTGATCACAAATCTGTTGTCTTGCAAATGATATAATATGCAGGGTTCCAAATTATGCTTCATATACAATTTTATAAATGAGGGATATAAAAAATTTCAGTCAACATCACCATCAAATTATCAGAACACCAAACTTCTACATAGACTTTGGTGTTTCTCTAGGCACCAAATTGTTACATTTTGCTTTTGAAAGATAAACATATATTTGGAAGCTGAGAGAAAGAAAAATGTCAGTGCTATCTAAAGGGTGTTTATCAGTTTTTAAATATATTACATATGTGATATCAAAATCTACAGCTAGATATACAGCCTCAGTGGTGACACAATGAAAAGAATCCACAATTTTCAGTATCAAAATACAGAAGTCTTTACTACTAGGACAGAATACATAGATCATCTTTAGTGAAGAAAAAGAATGCATACATGTAATTAATAGATTTGTCGTAAAAAATACACTACTAGATTGGGATACAAATCTGGAACTCTTCAAATACAGTTGTTGTCAGAACTATGGCTGTGGTATATAACAAGGCTGTAACAGCTTTTGCATTATGAAATTTGCCTGGGTTTTATTAGTTTTAGTTTCATTCCTAAAGCAAAATGCTGTGGAAGTGCTGAACATAACAATTCTGAAGCAAGCTGGAACAGTTGGTGAGATATTGAAACTCAGATTGACTGGAGGCCTTAAAAAAGTTCATGGGAAGCAGCAAACGCAAGATTTCTCCACTATCTTTGTGCTATTACACAACTCTCAAATAGAATTTCAGCGTCTGCACTCATAAAACACAAGGACATCTACAGTTAGTGCTGCAGAGCAGAAAATACATTGCACTCTCTAAAAGGGTCCACAGCAGGTTACACACTTACTGATCTTCCCTGAACACTTAATGTACTTGGTCTGACTTTGATGCAGTACCTCCCAGATGTCATGTTAAGAACTGTGAACTTCAGCATCATTAAAACAGCTGCCCCTGCTGTGTAAAGTAGCCCAAATGTGAATCCCATTCAAAACTGTGTCTTTTTCTGCATTTGAACAGACTTCAGTGTATTATATAGCCTGCACTGTGTCAAGATGAAGGATGCTCAAGGAACACGTGATAACTGGTATCTCACTGGAGCTCTCAAGAAAACAAGTTTCCCACCTCAGAATACTCCTTAGAGAAGATCTTAAATAAATACACCTCAAAATTATTTCACAACTGCGTAAATAGCTTAACTCTATGAACAAATAGAAAGACCAGAGAAGACATACAAGAGTAAAGCCTTGGTATCCAACTGTGCTATAAAAAGCAGGCTTTTACTGTAATCTCCTTCTGGTTTTTGAAGTTCAATTACTACTATGCATTTAAAACTCTTTCAGGAGCCTCGCTTAATGTTATTTTAAGCTACTGCGAGAACATTTCAATAGGAGAATAGAAGACAATTAGCATGCCTCCGGATGGCAATTTGAACTTTTTAGAGCTTCTGCCTAGTAATCTTGAACACCACATTTAAGGTATAGTTTTCCCCCCACTCCCTCTATGCCAGCGGATAAAGCAGCACACCTGTGGGGAGGAGATGCAGCCTCCTACTGCCTCATTTTTCAACTCTAATAATCAAAAATTGTTAAACTTACAGCAGTTCCAACAGCCAGTCTGGAAACCTGCTGGAACTTACAAGAAGCAACCCTACAAGCTCCAGGGTACATTTATAGTCAGCCACACAACCTCAGATCATCTTCCAAAATACTTAACAAAGAGTTGAAGGTAATACTAAGGAAAAAACCCAAAATTAATTAAAAAACATTAACTCTTTGCACAAGAGGAACAATGGGAACCACATCTTTCTGCCCTCCAAAATCCACTTCATTCAGAGAAACACAAGCAGGTGTCATTCCCATAACCATTCTCGTATTACTCTGCGACCTAGATTTTGCTTTGCTACACCATCCTCACTACTCTGCTGCTTTTTTATTCATTTATTTGTTTATTTCCTAGAAAAACAGAGCCAGGTTTCTAACCCCTATGCTTGGACATAAAACCAGTGCAATGGAGGGCAACTCAGCCTTCAGATCATTGGGACAGGCTGCAACACGGTATAAACTGCTTCAGTCATTACATTAGCTTATGAAGTCTACCACCTACAGATAACAATGCCAATCTCTGCACTGTTAACTTTTAAAACTTAAACAGGAGAAGTTTAGATTGGATATGAGGAAGAAATTCTTTACTGTGAGGGTGCTGAGGCACTGGAATGGGTTGCCCAGGGAAGTTGTGAATGCTCCATCGCTGGCGGTGTTCAAGGCCGGGTTGGACAGAGCCTTGGGTGACATGGTTTAGTGGGAGGCGTCCCTGCTCATGGCAGGGCTGTTGGAACTAGGTGATCTTAAGGTCCTTTCCAACCCTAACTATTCTATGATTCTATGATAAGTATTGATCATTTCTGCAGAAACATCCAGCTAATAGACTTATTCTAACACTCACAACCTGTTTCCAAAATGTCCTATGTGCCAGAAACTCTCAATGTTTCCTACCAAAAGCTCCAAGTTTACTCCAGTTAGCATCTAGGATGCATTCAGGTTTTATCAGCAGAAAAATCTTCAGCAACTCAAAGCCTGAAAATGAACAGGGAACCTGAAATAGGATTCAATATCAAAATAGGTAGCAGCATTAATGCCTGGCTTTATTCTCATTTTGCTTGTTTAATTAAAAGTCTACAATTTAAAACAAATAAATCAAACCTCTGCAAAAGAACTTCCACTCTGCAAACAGCATGTTGCACAGCCACATTTTGTCACGTACGTTACATCCACATCACTCACCTTCACAAAATTTCAGGTACACCAAGACAATTGAAATACCAAATTATCAAAACATTTTATTAATATATTTTAACAGGAAAATTAATACCTGGGTGGAAGAGAAAGATCCTGCTGGAGACTCTGCTGAGTAAAAGGTTGCAGGCTAATCTTAACAATTGTCTGCTCTTACTGGTGTGACTGTCAAGATGCTAAGTGCACCTGCACAGGCAGTAATTGCCCTGAACAGCCTCACCTAGAATCTCCACCTACCCCCATCCCAAACACTCCTTCCCCAGCCTGAAGAGAAGCCTGGTAAGTGAGGTTCTCAAATACAAAAGAAAACCTCAGAACATAAATCCTTCCACAGTTTCTGCAGCCATGATGTTTTTTTTCCTCTTAATTATCCGTGCAAGCAGAGTTTCCAAGGAAAACTATTTCTTCTAAAGCATATTACTTGTGAGTGCAAGATACAGAATTACTCATATTCAGATACTACCACTTTATTTACATGCACCTACAACATATCTTTTCCTCTAGGTACAGATACATGTGTTTTAGATGCATCAAGATTCCAAAATGCAGACCCTATGTGATACTGAAGAATATGGATACATCAGAATCACTGTGCTGGAAAAAGTCTAGTTAATTTCAAACTCATATATTTACTGTGTGTCAGAATATCATAAAAACCTCTAATGCAAGTGACATTTTATATTAGGAAAAATACATAATAAGGTAGGCGTCCAGTATCTGAAACAGGTTTTCTAGATAGCTCTTGCTCGCTTTTCATCCCACCTCGACCAATAACTGCCTACGTGCTGAGACAGAGAGAAAAGGCGATGGGTAAGGGAATGCTCCTAATTGCTGTTTTATTGCTTACCAGAAGGGCTAAGTATTGATTCATAAATGTTTCCAGAAAAAAAAAAAATTAAAAGCTTGGAGGCCATATGTTATTATCACAGCTACACTCTGGAACAGAAATTTGTGTGTTTACAGGAGTAACAGCAGACTCCACACCTAATAAAGGTTTTACTGGTATTTTCTTTTACTACATAATCTGTCTAAGAATATATCACCTACTCATCCTAACAGAAGTTATAATAGTACTTCTCTGTGTCCATATATCCTTGTTTATCACCCTCATAATTATAAATATATGCACCTATCAGTTTCTGGCACTGAAAAAAACTTCAAATTCTGTCTTAAGTGTCACTCATCTTGAAACTACAATGCTCATGACAGAGAAAGCTCAAGTAGTCTCTCCATGTGACAAGCTGTCATCCCAAATCCCAGTGGGCTGAGAGAAAAGACAGTGAGGCAAAGGAAAGGTCCAAGTGACTTCAGCTGGAGAATAAACTCTTAACTCCTGTTCAACTACCAGCTTCATTTCAGGTTCGAATGTGACCATTTATCAATGAGCTTCAATGGTGCTAAAAAAGGGGAAAAATATCGTATTTGGTACACCATAAAATGAATTATATCTACTTAAAAATAAATCATAAAGAATCCTCAGTCCTTTTTATTGTATTAACTCAAATGGAAACAAAAATCAAAAAACCCCACAAACAAACAAAACAAAAATAAATGGCACTCAAAGATACAGTTGTCGCCAGCCTGTCCATTCAGTGGAAATGGAACTGCTGTGAATTGTGAAAATTCTGACTCCATCACAAGTTCTGTAATGTTTACTATTAACTTAAAATCTGATTTTCATCATGTTTTCTGAAGATCACTGGAATCTGCAGCTTTTAGGTAACTTAAAGTTTTTCAGGTCACCTTTTTACGATTACAGGGGTAGCCTTGTTCACAAAGCTTGACATTTGAATCGAAGAGCAAAGGTCTCACCTCATATTACCCAAGAAAATGGCTAGGTTATATTGTTTATCTGCTTTACAACATGTTACTGAAATTTGGTTGCTTCCAAGTTAATGTGTGCAATAAAGTTTACTAAGATATTATTAATTATAAAAAGCATTTGAGAATGAAAGACATTATTATTTTCTTCTTCCACAAGTAACTGTCATGCCTAAGTGTCAAGGATGAATTCACTCAACCTGACGAGTGACAGTACTGCCAAAACCTTCCGGTAGAGTAAGCTCCAACACACTAACACACACTGAGTAGCAGAGGACGTCCGTGCGTCCACTGGCAGAAATGCATATCCAGGGATCTCATCCAGAAGCAAAAGCCTGCAGGCCACAGCAGCAGAAATAGTTGTGTGACAGCCTCAGAGGGCTGCAACTTCCCAATGATTTCAGCAAGCATCTGCCTGGAAACCCACAGTACAGCTTCACTATACTGCAGCAGGCTGCCAGTAAAACCAGTTTGAGACAGGAAAGACGCAATGAGAACAAAACACAGAAAAGAATGGAGAAAGTGCTCTGAACCCTTTGTATCAAAAAAAAAAAAAAAAAAAGATGGGAAAAATGTTCACTCTTCCAAGAGAAAATGAGAAGATGAAATAATCAGTTATGACAAATGAAACAGCACCAGGCAAACCTCTTTATGCCTTTGAAATTTCATGGGATGTGGTGAGATCAGAGTATTACTATGGGAAGAGAATATAAGCAGTGACGTTCCTGCCACACACTTTCAGGGGGCCACATGTCACAAAGAAGTAACACCCTGTGTACATGTATGTGAATATCTGGCCCACAGTTACCTATAGCAGAAATTTGACATATATGTAGTTTTCTCTGTGCCTGAACATGAAAGGCTTGTTCTCCTCTTCTCTGGTCCACAGTAGTGGCACAGGAACATTAGCAACCTTAATAGTTTTTCATCTTGCACATCATTTCAAAATAACTGTTAAAACTTGCAAGTGCTTATGAGAAAGTCTCTGATTTAATAACTCAAATAAAACCTGGCTATTAATTCAAGGCCAAGTTAAACGAATGAGTGTAATTAGTCTAAGCTGTGACAATGGACCTGAGTGCTTTTTTAAATGTTTATATTTTTATACTTTGCACAAATGCTAACAAAATGCAAATAGGGAATAAGACTACAACAGAACATCACACGACACTGGAATTGGGAGCAGCACAAGTTGCCCCGATAGTTGACTTGGAAAATATTTCAAGAGAGGTGAGCAAGTACTGCATTACTTCCAGCTTCTCTTCAGTGCTCATTCAAAGCCCACTATACAATGGGAATTTTTATTTTGACTTCAGTGATCTTTAGATCCGTTTACTTTTCACTGTTCAGTCACATGCAGTTAAAAGGCTACGGAGATATCTCACTTGATTTGAGTGCCAACAAGTCATCCTTGCTTAATTTTCTGCAATTAATCAATCAGTCATAAAAATTGATTCTCTAATCATGTATAATTTCTATTATTATAGAGCTATTGGGTCTATATTATTTGCTTTATCGTATTCTTTTTCCAGGCCAGCGGCAAACAGTACTAATTTACAAACACGATGAAGAAAACCTTAGCTCACAAAGAGGTAATGAAAGCACCAATTTGTGAGGCCCAAAAAATTACTTAGCCTTTAATCATAAGTTCCACGGGCCTTGAACTTGTCCCAGTAGACTAGGCTATCTTCACTTTGTTAACAAACTGCCAAGGAATACACAAGGAAAATCTTACTGTGGATCTTTGAGTGCATCCTTAGTCACTGCAGAACTAACTGAATTTCAAAACAAATTCCAACTGTCCAGTTTCCATGAAATGCTTATGCAGGATGTGGAATTTCAATAAATTTAAATTCAGCTATGTTGAACAAAGAGGCACTGTCACTGAACTAACCCCTTTCCAGCGCGTTTACTGACTCAGATATAGTTCATCTTGCTTGACCTTGCTGGGGAAGGTGAATAAATAACAAATATAAATGGAAGGACAGTTGTAAAGAATGATATGCTATGCTGTCTATGGACATTCTATCTCAAGCATGATTATTTTCTAGTTCATTTAATCTAAATGTTATGACTAGTAACAGACCATCAAAACCATTTACTTTTTATTTCAAGGAAAAAGTGAATATGATACCATAAGATTTAAATCCTTCCCTCTAAAGACCTTCTATAAAATAACAGTACCACCTATTAGACTGGCATGTAGGAAAAGAGGATAAACAAACACTTTTGTGAAAAGATTTTCCCATCTCCAAATCAGATATGAAACTAAAACCGAAAGTTTTCCATGTAAGAAATACATGCAAGCACAAAATAATGTCACTGTAAAGCAGAGAAAAAAATAATATGCTGAACAAAGACAGCATTAATAACCCTGCATTAAATTGTGAAGTCACAGGAAATAGAATTTTTGGTCTTGCATTCTATAGACTTCCAAATACAATAGCTCTGGCAGATTAAATTCACTGAAGTTTCCAAACAGTTATCAGCTAAAAGCAGATGCACAAATTTATCACTTAAATCCTTTCTACTTCTTACCAAGAATACAAGAAAATTTGCAACTTTCCATCTAAATTACACATATTTCTGTTTGGGACTAAATTTGCTGATCAACTTATACCATTAATCAGATCTGTACTATGTACAAATTGCACAGTGTATACACATATGTGTGTTTGGAGGCCGAAACATTTGATTTCTATACTTGAAAAGCATATGAACTTAAAGGTATTCAAAACCATTTCAGAATTATTTGTAGCTCAAATATAATGTTTTAAAAAAAGTTATAATTAGTTTTATGGCTCTCTTAGAACTTCTAAAACTTATTCACTAAAAATACTTGTAATTGCTACTGCCTTTTACAATCTACTCTATGAATGAACTTGCATTACTAGGAAAGAAAGCCTAGAAATTGAATAATTTATAACTAAGACATCTCAAATCTCTGCAGCATTTCCAAAAGTACATCGAGTTTGCCTGTCTCTTTCTCCTGTGATGGTACTTACCTACTACATCTTTAGGTTTTGCTTTGGTAGTACAAGAAAATACATTCCAACCATAACCAGGAAAACAGGCACTTTTTTTCCCCTGGAAAAGTACACAGCTTAAATGCACAGCACTTGAAAACAAATATTAATACACAATATAGAAAGTTCAGCAACCATTAGTAAATTTTCACAGACATATTTTAGTATATTCTTTCTTTCCCTTTGAAAATTAACTTGCCCAAATTTTAATCTCCACAGGTGCCTTCTTGAGGCTCCAGGTAAAAACGTCATATGCAGAGAGAAATGGACAGGTCTCTCTTTGAAACCTATTAAAACAGAGCTGTAGTTCATTTAATTGAGTTTAGAAATTGGAGCCACCCTGGAGTATTGCTTTTGAAAACAAAAAATACCATCTACCACAATAATTACAAAATATATTCCAAGTTGTGTATAAGTTCTTTGATCTTCATTTTAGTATAATGATAATTAATAACGTTACTATAAAACTTTTGGGTTTGGTTTTTTTTTCCAGGCAGAGAAAAAAAACCTGCCATATTGAAATGTCAGATGAGGAAGAAGTTAGTTAAAACACTTTACTACAGAATTCAAATGTAATTCAGTTTTGGAAAGCATAAAAAAGTCTCAAAGATTAATAATAGGAGGTTAAGGGCAGCATTTTTCACACAAAATTACATGTCAGCCACTAAAGCAAACAATATTGGTACATGAAGTCCACTGTAATAAAGAGTCAGATACAAAGTGCAACTAATGCAGACAGTAAAATTTCTATTTTAATGACATTTTGTTCTGCATACAGACTAACAAATATCAGCATCCTAATCCTAAGAGTAATTAATTCTCTAGTCACCGCTTTCCTATACTTAAATGCACTCATCTGAATGGATCACAGAAATCAGCGGGCCTTCCCTTCATCTTGGTTTTGGTAAGCTGTCAGGTCCAGACTGTATCCTGGAGATCTGGGCAGAAACACTGCTCCAGAATCAGTCATTTTTGAAGGGAAAAGTGGAAACATGAACTAGATGGACCTTTTCAAGGTTAAAACTTTGTTTTTTCTCCCCCATTTAATAAAAGAACAAAATTATCTTTTGCTTGTGCCTATTTCTCTCTATTGCAGAGGAAGCCTACTTAGTTAGTATGACCCCCATGATGAAGTTTTAACTGCCTCAAGGGTGAATGAAATTAATCTCTCCCCAATTCATCTGTCTTTACAACCTTCAAAAACCTTTACAGCCTCCAACTACTGACCGGGTGAGACAAGGACAAGCAAGAAGAGTGCATTAAGAACAGCTGAAGTAGCATTTGCACAGATACTATCTTTCTCTTACATCAGCAGAAACAGAGATATTGAAGGAAACAAAAGCTTTTTGACCAGACTTGAAAAATAGAGGAACATCAAGCTAAGTAAAACTCTGGAAACACTTGGTTTATATAATTAGCCGGGTTCCAGAGCAATTAGACAATCATTAGAAAAGGGGAGCTAGACTCTTACTGAGCAGAAAAAAAAACTTTTAGCAGGGCTAAAAGCAATTAACTCATAATATATTACCCAAGCATGAGGAATAAATACCTAACACCTAGAGAACAGCTGGGGTTTAGGAGGCATTACTCAGTAAAAGCGATAATCTGCCATAACACCAATGTCTCTGTTGCACTTCATATCTAATGAAGTTTTATTTTTAGCACTGATGTTCATTTTCAATGGGTTTTGGGTTTTTTTTCAGTTTATCTTGAAGATCAAGACAATGACATCAGGATTTTTTTTTTTAAGAAAATGTTGATTTTCTTAGTTATTTTGTCCACTACTCGTTGCCTGTGTAAGTTTATTCTGGTATAGTGCTAACTCTGTTTGATTTTGCCCACTCCAATAGCACTCAGTGTACTGGATAAAACATACCAGCTGCTGAAATTTGCACATATGTAATTGCCAAGACCAATCAGTCTATGCCAGACTGCAGATACAAAGACATATTATGGGTGTTAGTCCAAAGACAGTCTTCATCTTACAATGAGTTTGTACATGTTAGGGAACAGGAGGCTGACTGAAGACTGATGGAAATAAAAGTGAGGAAAAGTAAAGAAAGGAAGTTGGGAAAATTCTCAGAAGAAACCATATGTCTTTGTAGAAGTCAAAGTTGCCTATGATATATTTTATATGCAATACAGCATGTAATAATAGCTAGGGAAAAACAAACAAATAAAAAAACCCACTACAACAACAAACCCACACCAAAAAACAACTACTCATACTTGGTTGCTCCTTTCTTGTAATCAAAGTACATACACTGGTCAAGTTACTCTTTTCAAGGAAGAGCCTTTGTTGGCTGACAGCCACCCTTAGACTGACAAGTGTTATTTCTCCTCAGATCACATGCATATAAATCTGAGAGCCTTTGCTTTCTAATGGCTTGAATACATGTACTAAAATAAAACAGTAAATGAAATTGATACAAAAAGCCCTCAAAGCTAAATTCAAAAGCTATCACCACATTCTGTGGAAATTGTGCCACATGCAGCCAGAACAAGTTTGATAGCATGTCACATAAAATAGGATGTGTAAGTGGCAACTGCCACCTACTTATATATATCAAAAATCCTGGATGTCAAGTATCCATCACCGACAATAAAAATACTCCAAGCTTGGCTTTTTTCACTCCCTCTAAATAGGAATTGCAATATCAGTATCATTTAAATCAGAAAAATATGATTACAATAGCCAGCAATTTAGAAATAGTAGTAAAACAGAAAAAGAGAACTACTGTACATTAATACTATTACTTAGAGTTTTGGCATTTTCAATTAGCACTATAAAGACCTCCAAGTCAATTAGTGTAGGAAATATTACAAATATGAAAGACATTTCTCTTTTTAAAATATCACCTTGGTATATATACTACTCCAATAATAGATATGAGTGTTTTGACATTATTTATAATTATTCTCATGGAGATGACCCTAGTGTTTCATTGATGAAAAACTCTTGGGGTAAAACACACAGTCAACCTCCTAACCTCAACAAAGCAGATGTCTTGCCAAGTCACAGATTCTCCAAAACACAAACTATGCAATGTCCAATATCACACATTTACATCACATCTGAAACCAAACTCAACTATACTACACATGAGTTACAAGGCAGAAAAAAAACATATCATCTAAGCTCTTAACAGAATTCAGAACAAGTAACACACTCACCACCACTCCCCTCCCCCAAGAATCTTACCTCAGAAATTCATTGCTTCAGCATTTCTGACTAAACTGTTCTCGTATTTTTCAAATCAAAAAGTGTGGTGGTATTTATTGCATAGAAGATACAAACGGGCTGTGCACCTACAATCTTTCTGTGTAGTTTCATGTCTAATGCCCTCCTCTTGTGACTGACAACTCTGATAGGCTCAGCTGAAGGGTGATTTTAATGAAACTCCATTTTCCAAAGGGAGACTATTATGCTAGAATTATTTTTGTCCTAATCATAACTTTCAGCACAAAATTATCTCTCCTTTTCCCCTCCATCCTCAATGTACTTCTAAATTGATATACCAAACTCTTTTTACACAATTTGGTCAACTGACTTGCAGTCAGCGTTGCAAAAAGATACTTTCTTCAGCTTATATAAAGCCGGAATGATGGCTCATTTTGAACGAAACAGGTCTTGGACAATTTATATAGTAAACTGCTCTGTTCAGATGAATAGGATACCTCTGTAAGAAAACCTACAGTCTAGAAGCATTCAACTCAACATGTGGGATCCAAAAACACATTCAAATCCCAGCAAATCCTGTTTTTTCTCCTTAAAGTGAAGATAAATTTTAGAATATGACTACTTAGAAAACAAACTCAAAAAAGTTTTTTAAACATGCATGAAGTGTTAACCAAGACTCCACTTCTAAGCCTTCAGACAGTAACTTGAACCAACACTACTGGGCTCACACAGATGAACTATAAATCCCAGCACCAGTTAGTTGAGCCCTGAGCTCTCTAGATGACACAGCTGGGATACATCAGTGAGATACACTAAGGAAGAGCTGTGTATCTTGAGTCAGCAAACTGGACATGTACCCCTGCTGAAATCACAGATTGCAAAGACCAGGAGATGACCATCAGCTGCTGGAGGTACAAGCATACAGGTAAGACAGTGCCTGCTCCCAGGCACTGAGGCTTTCTGTTGCCTCTGCTCACTGAAAAATCATTTCATTAAAATGAGCTAAATGACTATTTCAGCAGCATGGCAAATAACATATTAAAAGGCAGCGAAGGAGGAATAAGAACATGAAGCATTCTGTACCTTAAGGTAAATGAGTATGCTGCCTACCTCTAAAAAGTAATCTTGAAGGATTCCATGAGGAAATACAGCTGTCTCTTCTTATTTAAGGTGAAAGATGACTCTTGATGTTAATGAAACACAAGGACTAAGACACAAAACCAAGAATTAAGAAATGATTCTTTGCGAAGTCTTGTTTCCTTATGGGCTATTCATTGAACAGCCCTTCCTTGAAGGTAACCACATCCTCCAAATGTTAATCTAATTCAGTACTGTAGGTTCAAGTCTGTCTGTGCACTAGTTTTTGTAGAGTAAAACTTGAAAACAAGATTAGGAAAATCTACACGACAGCTGTGTACTGGGCACACAAGGCAGGGTTTTGGTAACAGGGGGCTGCAGCAGTGCCCTGTGTGGAAGGCAGCCCTAAGCTGGTGACATCCAGTTACAGACAGCTCTGAAACCAGCATAAACAGCCACTGTGCCCAAAACGCTGTGCAGATTTATTAGAGGTTTAAGAGAGCCAGTAGCAGCCACGAGGGATGAGAGACATGGCGCTATAAATGCAAGTGGATATTTGGCCTGGGCAGGAGTTTCTCCATGCCAAAGGGAGATTCCCTGAGGGACTGCACCTGCGGGGAAGCCATGTCAGGGCAGGTGCATCCCCAAGGGAACTTTGGCCTGTGGATGCCACTCTAGAGCAAGGACATTAAAAAAAAGAACGGCAGAGAAAAAAGTAAAACAGAGAAGAGCAGAAATACACCATTATGGTACGTGTCCCTACCTCCCACACTTCGTTTCATCAAAAGATCTAGGGAATATTGAACCTAAACTGCAGTGAAAATAAGGGAAGCTGAGGCTAGGAAGGGGTAAGGATATGTGTTTCGGCTAAGCTAAGCCAGGGGAATGGGAGGGAAAAGAGTTGACTTGTTTAATTGTATATGTTCTTTCTTTTTATTTCCCCTTCAATACCCAAATCCATGATCATAAGTTTATCTTAACTGGAACAAAAATAAATTCAAAAAAGATTCCCAAGAAAGTTTAGCTCTTAATATACCGCAATATCAAGGTGAAAGTGATTCTTTCTTTAGCCTTCATACTAAGTAGAAAAACAATAGGTGTTGGCCTTTTTGTCTCAGTACTTGTACAGACCATCGACAGTATAATTATAGCAACGGTGTATTCAGTAGCTTGGGGAAATAAAAACAGATTGCTGTAACATCCCGTTAGGTTATCTTTCAACATATGTCTGAGCTAAACAGACTTGAAAGTTCATCAAAATAGACTTCTCCAGACTGACCAGATTTAGGTCCATATCGTTACCCTACTTAGGAAGCACTGACACTGTAATTACTTCAGGCACCCATCTGGCACAAATCACAACATTAGTTCATTTCAGATGGTCTCAAATAGTAACTTTGTTTTCCTCTCAGACTGTGTCATGAGCATGCAAATCATGTCATGTACAACAGGAAAGCAAAAAGCAGTGATTTCTACCTCATGATCCTGAAAAACACTGGCAGTTGCTAATGTTAGATCTACTTTAGGGTTCACATTTTAAATGACAGCTAACTGAACCTGCAATTCTTTGGTTTCTCTTCAATGATCTCATTCTAGCTCATAGGTGTTTCATATTTACTGGTAATAATTGACACACCCCTTGGTAGATGCCAAATACTTACAGAATAAAGTCCAGAAGATCAAAGTTCTTAGTTTCCTAAATAAGTTAAACAATCTAACATAGGGTAGTACATTTTGCTGCCTTTTTTTTTTCCTCTCCAAGGTGATTATTGTATTCTTTAATTATTAGTTTGAAAGATTAAGAAAAAAGAAAAAAAGTATAAAGAAAACAATTCTTGCATTATGAACTCTATGAGGAAAAAAATAACTGTTCTTGAATATAAAATTCCAGTCACACTGGTCTTAATCAGACAAGCAAATCATCTTTGTTCATTACCTGAGGGATTATAACTAATGAAGTCAGCTATAATGCACAAAAATGCAAGGTTAAAATTTCCAATTATTTTTCTCTGAATTTTATCTAATTTTTATTTAAAGGTGCCAATTTTCTGACAACTCCGGACCATAAACCCATGCACTTTTCTCTAAAAAGCAGACAGTTGCACATGTTCATGTAAAATTTAGAAGGATAATTTTATTGAAAAGTTACATACATACATATGCATATCTCATATATTGCAAAACATACAAAAGGAGTGTAAGTGAATTGTGTTAAGACATTCAGTGAAACAGGTTATATATCAGGTATTTGTAATTTACTTTTCCTTACAAGACAGATTTCTTCAGAAACTGCAGACTACTATTTACCAACTTCCCAAACTACATCCCAATATTCACCATTATTAAGGCAGTCAATTAATTTCTGTTCATCACTGTTACGCAGTTGCATTGTGTTCCATGAGCTAGGAAATAGTTATGAGAACAACAATGAAAAGTTTTCCTAGACCAGCTTCATCAGACACCAACACTTTGAGGCTAGGTCAGCTAGAAAGGGTTCGTTGGTTAAATTAACATTCTCCATCTGTGACTGTCTGCGGTAACACAACTTAAAACAAAACCGCCTTGGGAAAATGCCTTTATTTGAAACTATTTTCAGTGCTACTCCATTAACATGAGAGCTGTTTCTTAACTTTGTGGTCATTACCATCTGGAAACTCACTACTTCAATTCCTATTGATAAGCAGCCAACTAGTTTTGTTCTGATACATCAGTTCACATAGCTGATCTCATGGAAACAACCAACTGCTTGAGATTTCGAGTTTTGTTTGAACACTAACAGCATTTGTTAGCCTGCTCCATGAATTTCTGAAGCTAACGAGAGAAATGAGGTCTTGGTCTTCTCCAGGGCACTTCACAGCCTGGCTAAATACCATGTATTAACATGGAGGAAGAGAGCAGTGAGATTATTTAGCCAGGCTCTTGGGAAACTCAGCTACCCTTGTTCCAACGGAAGAGAACTAGGCACTTGTAAGACCGAAAGTAAACTGGAGGTGACAAAGCTGGATGCTTGGAAGCAACAGCTGTTTGTGTCATGTATGCTGTGTTTTGCTGTAATCTGTGCAATTATATCTGAGATCCTCTTTAATGGATTGGGGGAGGGGAGGGAGGGCAAAGCTAAAGAGCTTTTATAGATGATACTAACAATGAAAAGGGGTGTTTCTAAAAGGTAGTCCAGATGGTAAGTGAATCTGGGTCAGAGCTGCATCATACACTCCCAGTTGGATTCTAGAGGGTAGATGGCAGGAAAAATAATTCCTCACTGTACATAAGAAAATTAATGTTCTGTCTTTACATAAAAAAGTTATTAGGAATTGATGTCATTAGGAGGAATCTGCATTTCAGAGATTATTTCACCATGTTTTTCACCATAAAAAATAAGTTTATTAATTGAATATAAACAACAAAATATAAAACTGCAATAGAGCTGGAACAGAACATGCCTGGAGTTCTGACTGCTCATAAGTTAGTGTCAATAGGTTATAAATTATGAAGGCAAAGTCTCCCTTTCCTATGTGATAAAACGCTGCAAAACAGATATGATAGTTCAGTGGTCTCTAATTGGACACCTGTCCTCATCACAGTGCACAGTGCTTTGTTGTCTTGGGGTGTTCATCATCAACAGTACAGTCTATTGAAGAGCTGTTTATTTCCACCTTCGCCCAGATGCCCTTCTTGCTTGACTCTGCCTTTTCCAGGTACTTCCCTCAGTTAATCTGCTTTCTTGGCGTTCTGCTGGCATTTACTCTAGAGACCAGAGACCATCTCCTCTGCCTTCTTTCACTCCTTACAGAGTTGTCTCAGATCTTCAGCAGCTGTTTAAGACTTTTCTCCATAAGAGTCATACTACCCTGAGCTGTTTAAAGACAGCTTTAAAGGCACTCTACACAAAACTATTGTTCCGGTACAAGTCTCCCTTCATACTAACATCAATAAATGGTGCATTATTAAATCCCTTTTGATATCTGATGACATTCCTATCGTACCTTACTAGCACTTGGATGATCATAAAGCCTTTTTGTACTGAGCCTTTGTACAATAACTGACATGCTCTGGATTGGAAGAGTGGGTATTGCTGATGCTAATACACTCCAATGTACACTCCAATGTACACTCTCATGTACAGCTCCACAGATTATCAGCACGTTGCCCTGAGGCATGCCTTCAGGAGGCTTAGATTGTAAAGGAGCAAAAACAGGCAACCTAGTGGCCGGGGAAAGAAAACACGGCATAAACACTGCCCAGTGCTGTTGCCCTGTTTGCAGCTACAGGAGAGTGATTTGTTGCCAAATGTTGCATATCTGAAGCAGCCCAAGTGAGCGCAACTGTGACTGCCAGTCCTTCAACTTCTCCCCAACCATACACTCCCATTCCCTGTCTAGCATGTATCTGACCAACGTAGGAACCATTCCATCCTGCTAGACCAACAGAAAAACCGGACACTTCCTAAGAGAGCATCTCCATCTGCAAATTCAGCTATTCTCCACTCAGCCCTCGTGAGAGACCTCTGATGCAAGGATGGTCACAGTGAAGGCCAAGCTCACGTTGATGCTCATTTTCATTTTTGCTCCCACCCACTCCAAACTTAGTCAATTATCCCAGCCCAGGCTATTGTTTCATTTATCCCTGGAAAACTTTACTCTGCTTTTCAATGCAAGTGCAGGGAACAAAATAACAGGGAACAAATTCTAAGCTTGTTCTTCTCTGTGCCTGGGGACAAAGGATGCCCACTCTTTCCATCGTCTTTGTGGGAATGCCTTTAACAGTGCCAGAGGCTAAGCATAACTGGCATGATTGAGCTCCTTGCTTGGCACATTTAGCACCAGGAAACAGGAAGAGAAGATGCTCAGCTTAAATCTGCCTTTAGGACACAATGAACTTCCTGCATCTGAGACACAAATGTTTCAGGGCAATGTGGCATCATGGCACATTCATCACATCAGCCCACTTTTAGCCCCGTACTTCATCAAAGGATATAGGCACTGAGACAGCTTTCATTCCTACAGTCCTCCCAAGACACTTTCTTAGCTTGCTCCCTTCTTGTTTGTTTCTTTTGAAGCAGGCCTGGTCCTTTTCTGCATTTCTCTATTCATGCTTCCAAATATGCCAAGAATTTTGCATTTCAGTGTTCACATAGCCAAGACACTGTTCCTCACTCTGAAATGAGTCTAGAAGCCCTAGACTACTGTAGTTGTGAACGAAGAACAAAGCATGGTGATTAAAAAATTGCATGATTCCAGCTGCGTTAATGTCACATGAGTTAAAATACAAGGGGACAAAACTGGCTGAATACCAGCACTGAAATGGTGAATGACATAAAAAGAATAAAGGGCATGCAGATCAACTTATTCAGGTGTAAAGATACTTCAGTCTGAGAGAACAAGGCTGCCTGAAGTGGAACAGTTATTCTGGATACGAAATTCCCACTGAAAATAGGAACTATTTCTAGAAGACAGTTATCCTACCACCAGGAAGGATTAGTTTGAAATAAAAACGTAACAACATATATTCAGAGCAGCACCGTGGAGAAGGACTTTCGGGGTGTTGGTTGATGAGAAAATTAACATGAGCCGGCAGTGTGCGCTTGCGGCCCAGAAAGCCAACTGTATCCTGGGCTGCATCAAAATGAGCATGACCAGCAGGTCGAGGGAGGTGATCCTGCCCCTCTACTCTGCTCTTGTGAAACCTCACTTGGAGTATTGTGTGCAGTTCTGATGTCCTCAACATCAAAAGGACACGGAACAAGTCCAGAGGAGGGCCACGAGGATGATCAGGGGACTGGAGCACCTCCCATATGAAGACAGGTTGAGAAAGTTCTGGCTGCTCAGCCTGGAAAAGAGAAGGCTGCGTGGAGACCTCATAGCAGCCTTCCAGTATTTGAAGGGGGGCTATAGGGATGCGGGGGAGGGACTCTTCGTTAGGGACTGTAGTGAGAGAACAAGGGGTAATGGGTTCAAACTTAAACAGGGGAAGTTTAGATTGGATATGAGGAAGAAATTCTTTACTGTAAGGGTGGTGAGGCACTGGAATGGGTTGCCCAGGGAAGTTGTGAATGCTCCATCGCTGGCGATGTTCAAGGCTGGATTGGACAGATCCTTGGGTGGCACGGTTTAGTGGGAGGTGTCCCTGCCCATGGCAGGGGGGTTGGAACTAGATGATCTTAAGGTCCTTTCCAACCCTAACTATTCTATGATTCTATATATATGTATGTATTTCAAGTTCAACTGTGTATGATATTGAAATACCTTATCCACTAAAATAAAAACTTATTCAGAGGAAACTGTTTTCTAAAAAGGCCTTAAGAAAATGTAGTGTATTTAATTAAAGACAGATTTACAAATAAGACCATAAAACATGGCTTCCTCAATTCAGTGCTGAATTTCTCTGCAATTGAATTTACTCAGTGTCAAAAAGGAAATTCAATGCATGTTCATCTGTTGTATCTGAATTCTCTTTTCAAATTGCACAATGTGGCAATTTAACTTTTAAAAATTAGTACTGCACAATATCTACACAAATCCCACAAAGCACTTTAATACTTTAAAGCACTATAATACTTTAAGCACAATACTTTAAAGACAAAAAAGAATGCATTCTTCCCCTTAGTCAAAGTATCCTTGACTGCCAGATCTAAGAACATTAAGCAACAGCATCAGACAGAAGTGTATATTTAATTTCCATCTGTCTTCATCAGTCCCTTTCTTTCAAATGCCTCCTATCATTCTGAGGTATGAGCACTGGGCATAATTTGTTCCTTCAAACTTCTGACAATGTTCTATTACATCAATATATGTCAAAAGTTGTCATTACAAAAAGAATTTATAGCACTGCACATTTACACTGCCATCACTTGCTATCAGGAAAACCCCATCTTCAGTTGCTTAGAACTTTGCCAAACTTTAATTGCAATGCTATTTTTTATAGTTCAATGTCTGTCCTAGCTGGAATTTTTTGGGCAACATGGCTAAAGACTTTTGGGAAAATTAGGCTAGGGAAACACATTGTTTGCTCATAAATCCAGAAAAGATTACTGGATGTGAATGGCTTAGAAGACAGAAAAAGGGGTAGGAAAATACAGGGGGGAATCAAGAGTGTTGGGGAGCCTCAGACTGCCTGGAGAAGGAAATCTGGACTAGGAACCAGGAAAAGCAGAATTAGTAGGCTGAGGCATAGGCGTAAAAGATTGGAATGAATTACTTCCACTTGTTGCCAGTTGCATGGTAGTGGCATGGATTGCAAAAGGCTGCTGCAGGCAATAAAAGGATCCACTTCCTCTAACTTACTGGAGTCCCTGTACTGTACTACTGTTTCACTTTCAACTAATGTGAACAGTCACACAGTCTCAGCTAGGGATCTGCCATTTTAACCTTGACTATCGGTCTCTTAGGTAGCTCCACTACCAATTTTTCTGTGCTGTATTTTCTTCTGTCTCTAAAGACCCTGCTAGCAACCACCCCTGTGTGCAGTCTTCACACTTTGGGAAATTTCCAGCAGTATCACAGTGCAGCTAACAGTGCTGTTTCCACACAGTTTTAGAACCATGGACACCCTTAGGATTTCCTTTGATCTTTTCAGTTTCCCACAAGAGGTACCTCCTCTTTCATCCTTTGATTTAGACACAAGCACTGCCTGCCGTGCCCCAAAGAGCTGTTACTGTCCAATATCACAATATTCTATTTCCTCTTTCTTGAATTTTCTTTTCCTTGCAACAAGAACATTATCCGCAACAACTTCAACATCCAAGAGTGCCCCTAGTGCCTGCTTCAATTTCCACTGAAACATCCCAAACATCAGACTAACTCCAAAGACATCGTTAGTGATATCTACTCACAGACAACAAAAAGTTGTAGGTGCAGACCAACTATTTGTATTTCTGGACTCATAGGAGAAAATGAGAAAAGGAAAGAAATTAAAAAGGGAAGAAACCCCCAATACACACATACCCCTTTCAGCCTGAACTGATCAGTTGCTTGATGAGAACTGGGAGTCACTATTCATTCACTACTTGCTCTATGTTAACTTGTTTATTGAAAGATGAAGGTTTAAGATTTTCCGTCATCTTAGATAAAACATTACTAAATAAAGTACCTCACTGTTAATCCAGTAGCTAATCTAGTGATTTGATATTTATATAGGAAAGCTGCCCTCACTTTTCTCATCCACAAATCAGGTAAATTCCACAAACATACAAACCTGCAACTTTTTCACTGTATGAATTACATATCTCAAAAGTAACTGTATTTCTACTTTGAGAACAGTAAGTTTCCATAGGGAAAGAACAGATACCAGAACTTTCAGTTCAGTATTCTCCTTTGCTTCCTGGCTTCAATTAAGAACCAGGATTAAAAAGACTAAAAAATCCTCTCTCTACTGTTTTATTCTGCCTGCCATTAGGACTCTTGTCAAATACTTTTTTCAGCTGCTGAACTGGAGTGATCATTACTGCTGACCATCATATATTATACTTGTCTTTGCTTTCTTTAACCAGTTAAATGTTCCATCTTCTCCACATCTCTTTTTAAACCTACTATACTCACCCTTGTGCAAGCTCAGTTGTAGCATGTCCTTTATCTAGAATTAAAACCTTCTGTGGGACTTCTGCCATTTTGCTTCTACTGTTTTGTCTCCATCTTAGTCATACCCTTTGCTACTGCTCTCCTTATCACTGCTATACTATTGCTTATTTCATCATTCAAAACTATTCCACACTTGTAAAATTAAATTGTTTACTCAAGAAGCTATTGATCAGCAATTTCAAAAATTGTCAACAACATACAACCCCTGCGCATGCAGACTTGGACAGATGCTACCTTTCCCCAGCACACACATCTTTCTCTACAGTCAAAAACCCATTAATTTGCCTCAGTAAATGCCTTGGATACCTGTTCCCGTTTCTAAAATGCAAATAGCCACTGTGCAGACGTTGCCTGTATGCCCTATATGTTTAAGTCTTTAAAATCAGCTCCTCGCTCACTGACAGAAAACTCCCTGTAACTGTTTGAAAGAGTCAGGCAATGCTGGGTCCCTTCTCATATGGAACTTTGCATATTCTTTCCCACAACAAGCACCCTATTCTTATACATTAATATATAATTTATAAGTTGATATAACCTATATTAAATATAAATACATTATATATAATATAGAATGCATATTTTCATCGGGACTGTATTGTTCTCAGTAATAAACCTCCAAAACCCTAGGCAATTCACTTTCAGTTGATGCAGTCTTTACCACCTTTCACCTAAAGTTGCAAAATGTATAAATCTAATTAAAGGTCAATTACATGCTGGCACAAACAGCAACGGTTTTCAGTTTAGCCATACACATTGCAATTCCCTCACACCTCGAAGTTCACTTCTGGCTCATGGTCAGTTGGACACTATTGAATGCTGGGAGAACCATTTCAACCCAAGTATTCACCTTCAGTGATTGATATATGTGGAGTTTTACTCCTACTTCAACTAACTTGGCTGTCAAGATGTACAAAATTAATTCCAGTTGCAGAAGAAATATACTCTCTGAAGTTGAAAAGCTTGCCAAAGGGAAAAGTAGCTTAATAAGGAAATTGTAATGCTCATTTACTGCATGCAACTTTTCAGTATCTCTCTCAAATTCTTTAATAGCATATCCAGTGAATACCCAAAAGAGGGGTGGATGAAACAGAAACACTGACCCAACAAAAAGGTTTTCTACTATTTGCCAGTGAAGAGCACTAATGCAGACCCTCACTACCATGCAAGTGTGGGCACCTCCCATAACAGATTCTCACTTTGTATCAGCTAGTTCCACAGAGTTCTGCAAGTCACATGTACTCAAAACATCAAAAACATTATCCCACAGCCACATCAGTGAAAACAGCAGCTTCTAATGGGGACAATCATCACTAACACTTGTGTGATGTATAACACTGAGACCTCATGATAGCCTTCTAGTATCTGAAGTGGGCCTATAGGGATGCGGGGGAGGGACTGTAGTGAGAGGACAAGGGGTAATGGGCTCAAACTTAAACAGGGGAAGTTTAGATTGGATATGAGGAGGAAGTTCTTTACTGTGAGGGTGATGAGGCACTGGAATGGGTTGCCCAGGGAAGTTGTGAATGCTCCATTGCTGGAGGTGTTCAAGGCCAGGTTGGACAGAGCCTTGGGTGACATGGTTTAGTGTGAGGTGTCCCTGCCCCTGGCAGGGGGGTTGGAACTAGATGATCTTAAGGTCCTTTCCAACCCTAACTATTCTATAATTCTATGTACATCTGTCGATCTTGTGATTTCAGTTTGGTTTTGATGTGTATAGTTAGGAGCATGGTTCACTCAGAAGAATTCTTCTGTTCTATCTGTAAAATTATACCTAGAAAGTTTACTATGTTTGGTCTTCCTGGAAATATTGGCACAAAACAAACAGAAAATAGAGAAAACTTAAATGAATGTGAAAGTACTATGACCTAGGGAAGCATGTGAAGCTATGGAATTTGGGGCTTATCAGGCTCCAAATTCCAGACAATTTGGACTCTTGTTACAATTGTGAAGGAAAATCCTGAAGAATTTCACACCCACGAAAAAACCCACAAATTACTTTAAAAAAAATCAAATTCTGGGCTATATCTTAACAGTAAATAATTCATATTGATCTAATAGAAGAATCTGTAGCATGCCAGATGTAAATTCAAACAGGCAGGTTGCAGGAACACAAAATCCTAAAAAGGAAAGGCAAGAGGTTAAGCAGGAGAGGAAATCACATTTAAATGCTTGCTTTTGACAGTAACACTTGTATTTAACTGAGGTTATGGGGACTAAGAAGGGGAAAGAATTTCTGGAACAGCGAAGACATGGAAATTAGCATATCATGAAAAGAAGAGTGAGAGAAAGAGAGAATATATGGTAGTGTATTTAGAGTCTTTTTCCTCCCGAGATTGGTAACAGGAAGACTGGTGACAGACAGGCTACCATGGGATAATGCCAGAATTATAAATAATAATATAAAAAACATAGGGTAGACACAACCAAGTAAAAATATTGAAGAAGAAAACCTTCTTTGTTGAAATGGAAAATGACTGCTAACATCTTATAGTTTGGATAAAACTGTTTTATTCCATAGGCCCAGGTTGCACTTAACATAAATTGGGTATACACTTCACTTTGCGTATGCCCCTAGCTTTATATACTTTGAATATTCTTACTAAACTAATTTGTGGCAAAACTTGAGGTTTAAGATTGTGCAGAGGATGGCTTAAAAACCAAAAAGGACTTTTCCATTTTGATGGGAAGCAAAATAGATGCAGAAATTTTGCAGCTAACATATGTATACAAAACAGTGGAAAAAAACTAAACCAAACATGAACACACTTTGCTAAATACAGCTATTAATCATATTTTCATTCATAAACTTAAGGTTATTAAAAACTTTAACTGTAAGGTTTTTATCGACAGCATTAAAGCCATTCAGGAATGGCTTTATTCAGGAACCAAAATGATTATGCACACATCAAATATCTATTATTTCAGGTCTTACTTGAAATCAGCATGTTATCAACCTATGGGAAAACAGAATAATTAATCAACTTGACATAAAATTGCTTTCCAAAACATTACCAAGCAAGTCAACAAATAACCTTTTCTCTTGCCTTTTCCAGAGGGGAAAAAAAAGGCTTACTTGTAAACAGATGGACCTGAAAATGGCCTGAAACTTGACAGGTTTAAGCTTCAGTTATCCACGCTTCACAAATAAAATTTCACCTCACCACAGGAGAAAGGAGAAGAAACGACAGCACTATCTTGTTACAGATTTTCACATCATGATATTTACCACCATCCTATCGCTGTCAAATCTGATTATAAATGGGGGATCAGTAAGCAGGAGATTAAAGGCTCATCTGAGAAGATGGAACAAATTAAATTGATGAAAACTGCCTGTACTGTGTCAGTTTTACAGAAACAGCCATCCACTCAGAGGAACTATAGGAATTACAGATAGGGCTGCTCTGAGTCACTCTCTGGCTTTGAAATGTAAATGAAAACTGCTGGAATTGTCAAATGTAAAGAGCTAACTTTATATATTATATATAAAAATATATATATTGCGGGAGTCTCCTCACGTTAACAAGCTCTATGGAGCACAGGATCAGTATTATATTAAAACGGAGATCCTTGTGGATCCTTGGGCTTTCTCTGTTGTTATTAAAGAATTTTTTCTCTGTAGGCATTACATGCATTCAGCTTCTACTCTGTAAAAAAAGTACTTACTGCTGTGCAATCTTTTAGGCATGTAGTTAAGGCACTACATTAGCAGGTAAGGTCATTTGAGCATTTATCTACCTGAAGCTGCTACGGAGAAGCCACAGCCCAGAAGAAAGAACTGTATGCCTGTAAAAGCAACATGAAAACCTAGAAACAGAGGTTTATGTACATAATCTCTATTGGATGGGGGTTGAAGAGTGAGATTTTATTACTCAAGAACGAAAAGTGGGGGGGATAAGTTGCCTTTCCCACTGCCACCCAAGTAAACAAACAAATAATAGTCTGCTCTTGCAGTTGCCACAATGTAAATCTGCATTTGCCAATTCCTTTTTACTGATCTTACAGTTTGGCAACTATGTTCTGAACATGAGACAATGCAAGTTGAAAACGGGTATCCCTCAATAGCCGGATGATCCCTAGACCCTTGATCTTTCTCAGCATGTATATGTTACAGAACAGCAAGTAATCTCAACCTCTATAAGCAAAGTGACATGTTTGAAGTCTCGCTTTCTAAAAGCGACACCTCAGAGAGGAGGCAGACACACACAGATGCACTCCACACAGTACCTAATTCTAATTTGAGAGCTACGTGGGCCCAAATCTATTCCTGCTTCTTCATGCACAAGAGCAGGTGCAAGCACATTCAGGGCACTGTCTCCTATAGCATGCAGGAGCCCCTCCTAGGAATGTGCTGGGTGTAGGAGTAGAGGATCATCAGGACAGAGCAAGTTTAATTTCGTTCTCTGAACAGCAAATGCAATTTCTCTTGCCACATCCCGGGAAAAGTACAGCAGCAAAACTATCCTCCCACGGTGGATTTACTAAAGTGATTTTTTTAAAAATGAATGGAAAGAGAGAAAAAGAAACCCTATGCAGAATAAGAGCCCACTGCTTACACAGTTTTTCAATTATACTGCCTAAAATGAAAGTTCCACTCTGACATTTTAAAATAATTTATTTTCTCTCAGCTATCAGCAAAGATAAAAAAAGTTGGTGGGGGGAGGATGGGAATCACTACCCAGAAAGTCAGAATAATCATTTTCCCTGTGCTCCTCATCCTCCCACATTTTCCTTTATGGGTTTTTCTGCTTTTACTGCCTACATTCTTCACCTGAAGTCAAACCCTCTGTTTATGGCATCACAGTGGTTGCTGTGGAGGTTATTACAGTGTACAAAGCCAGAAATGATGAGTTTAAGTTTGGAATGAGCAGCAGTATCTCACAAAATCTGTCTACGGTTGTAGGAAGTAAAAAAAAAAATAAGAAAGTGAAGTAAAAAGAGCATATATATTGAAAACAAGTAAATTAACTTCTTAAATGACTGTTTGCCATCAACTTTCATTATGACAACTGTTTTCAGATATGTTACCAATGGCTGGTTGTAGAGACTAAGTGCTAAACTACACATATGGAAACAAGCACGCAACATGAACAGACAGTGCTAACACAGATGGCAGCAGAGTTCCTAGCCACATTCCTCAGTAGTGCCTGCTGTTATTGCTATCTTCTTCTCCAGCAAAAACATACAAACAAAACAAGGTAACACAGACATGCACCGTGCGTTGCTGTTCTGACAATGAAAATACTTCATGTCACCCTTCACACAGCACATTTCCAATGCACCAGATTCAAGGCTCAGTAAGCTATGGCCAGAGAACACAGATTTCTGAAAAAGCTATTAGTTCATTGTAATTCCTTCTGCTACAGAGATTGGTTTCATACACACCTACTTGCACATAGGCACATTTAAAATTATAACTGGTTTAGCGCAGGTGTTAATTCTCAAGAAACATGTTAAAGATTAGGAATAGGAGAAGCCTGCCTTGCCGTTATCATCAGCCACTGCCAAATTTTCACAACTTTGATAGCAGATACAGTCCTTAATTTTTCCCTACATTAGGAAAATCATAAAAGACTTAACTGAATTCATTTCTAAACCATGTGTTGCCCCTAACTTTGACACCTGAAGTATTACTAGGAATGTAAGGTCCTAAGAAAACCACTGAATAGATTTCTGAATCAGACCTGTACTGACAGAAATGTTTACCCATGTACTTGTTAAAAACAAATCCCTCAAAGAGCAGAGTGACAAAGATAAAATCAGATATCAAGTTAAAATAATAATAATAATAAAAATAACAATAATAACCAACAGTTGGGGAGAACACAAGCAGGAGAAAAATTTCAAACTGAGTCTTTAATGGTCACAGAACTCAATGAATGATATTATTAAAATACTAAGCAAAGAAAATGCTTTTACCTTGAGTGCTTTGACAGCGTCCATGGCCCGAAGTATCCTATTACATGACTGCAGAAGCATTAATAAATTAATTATACCAGATAGGTGAATTTATTAGGATATGTAAGACAACGGCTGTTAATACCAAAAATTATAAAGGGCTTCCTTGGAAGATACCAGGACATAAAGACAAAATGTAACTGCAGCATCTTTCACAGCTTCTTCTAGCCAGACGCATGGGGCTTCCAGAGAAACTCACCCACCATGATGCAGTGGTACATGGAGCCTCAGAGCAGGCAGCCATGTTACAACCCCATGGTGGGACCTAGAGAGGACTGTGAGCCCACATCCAACTGGAAGATCAGGATTCCAGACTCTTTGCCAAAGGAGCCAGGGACAGGCTTCAGAATTAAATTGGAGTCCATAGACAGGCAGAATGTCTGGTTCATGGACAGCGAGGCACACAAGTTTTCTGATAAAAGAACCTACTGAAATGCCCTCTGCTACAGAACTCCATCTTAACGACCAGAGACCTCTGTGGTATAACTACAGTGGAATATTTCAATTACTCAAGTTGCCAAAGTCCTTCTTGTCAGAAAATCTTATCCACACTTCGATTTTTGCAACAGATAGCTTCAGGGCCAGATAGCTGGGATACACTTCTGCGTCTCTTAAAAAGTTACTATTTTTCTAGGTGAATTCTGATTAGCAATTGAAAGCCTAGTAATTGTTATCACTCTATTCAAGAACCATATAAGCAAATTGTTAGCTTTCCATGGTTTTTTTTTCTGGAACATCCTAAAATGCAGCATTTTGCACTGTGTTTTGCAAGTGGTACTTCAGATTATCAGTGGAATCATTTTGGCACCACTTACTCTTGGCCTCATTTATAGGAAGATGGGGCCATTGTCTAGAACTCCCATTTTTCCAGTTCGCAGACTCGATTTTGAATCTCGACTTGTGAAAAAGCAGCCAGTTGCCAGATTTTGTAGATTCTCCTTTCTTGGATGGTTTTAGGACTGGGCTGAAGAAAGCCCTGGGCAGATTGATCTGATCTCACAGCTGTCACAGAGCAGGAGACTGGACTAAAGATGTTCCTTAGGACCCTTCCAACGTCAATTATTCTATTCATTCCTCAGGTTTCTATTAAATATGCTGAATACGATCAGAACTCCCTCAAAATAAATATTTCATCTTGACTAAAACAAAACAAAAAAAAAATAAAAGTCATATATTATTGTCATTCATATAAAGAATGCAATAGAGAATTTTGCAACTTTCCTCTTTTTACACTTAGAAAAAGCAGAGTTTCAGTTTGCAGAATACAAAAACCATTGGGTAAGAATGTCCATCTACCATCAAATTGCCATCATGTTGCTACAGAAATATGATAGGGGAAATAGAGCTAGCCATGATGCATGATGCATCTCCAGATCTACTGTCCCTGCAATGAAACAAAGCTATTAAGAACTCTGAAAAACTCTCAGGTATCACTTAATCATCATTTTGTGAGATCATTTGTCTGTTTCAGTCCCCTTACCAAGTGGCAAAACAGTAGAATTCAAAAAACCAAGAAAATAAGCTTACCAACTGATACAGTGCATTCAGCAAATAGCTTGATCCTACAGAATCAAGTCATTCCAAGATCAGAAGCTCACTCCAGTCACTATTGTTTCTGAGAGGTGATCCTTTTCCCATCTTTACATTTACAATACCATCCTCTCCCAAAAAGTAAAGTAATTGAGCTGGGACTAGCTGCTCATTCTGGACATTCAGGAAAAAAAAGACTATACACATACAAAATAAATAAGTAAATAAATAAAAATTGCTGCTGGACTGATTAGACCATTACCACTTCTCAGTAAAAAATAACAAGATGTACTCCTGTTGCACAAAGAATAAAACCACTGATAAGGTCATTTTTGCTTCATTAGAACTTGCCTTGGTAGGCCAAAGGCTCGAAGCAATTTAGGCTGCAACCGACTGAACCATTAACACAAACAACTGACCATCCCTCAGGCTACTTAAATGTTAACTGAAATCAATACCTGGATGGGAGCAGCCTGCCACGGAGAATCTATAGAAGTCCAACGTCATCCAGACTGGAAAAGACGGTGTTTCCCTAAAGCATTTCTGGTGTTCTAAAGCACATTTTCCTCCAGTTTTTAAATGGATTTGAGACCTGAATCACTCTTGAAATTCCAAATAGCTAAACAGCAAAAAAAATCACACCTCTGGCTTAAATAAAAATTGAAGATTTCCATTCCCTCAAACACAGGCTGTAACATTATAAGCTGTATACTAATGATGTCAAGATTTGATTACTGGGATATCTTGTATTAAAAAGTGATGCAAAAGCCCAGAGACATTCTGCCCACCGCTAAACACAGCACCTCATCTGTTTTGCAATCCTGGATGATGCAAATGCATCACAAGGGTACCTTGATCTTTCTACATACAGCTTCTTATTACAGAACCTCCTCTCACCTCCTAAAAAACTTTACTCACACCCACTTCTTTTCTAGGAGCAACCATGACCTCCCACATGAAACCACAGTGACTATCAGCCAAAAAGATGAAATTGGTAGGACACCTGGTTATACTACGCAAATTTACTCAATTCAGCTTCTGGAGAAAGAGTATCTCTTCTCAACCTCCCATTCCTCCCCCTCACTACAAATGCCAGCAGTTTAGACAGCTCTGCAGTTTCAGAGCGTCAGAGTGGTAAGTATTGAACAAAATACTGGAATGGTTTGCACAGCAAAGCTCAGTGCAGTCATTGACAATAACAAGTCCTTTTTCTCACTTCCCTCAACAGGCTTTTGGGTTTGTTATCACAAACTAACAGTTCTACTTTAATCTGCCTTCAGGAGAAAGTTCTACCCACTAATTCCTACTCCTCATTTCTATTTTTTGGTATTTTCCACAGGAATGCAGCATCAACAACTCTTAATGAAGATTGTTCATAGAGAGCACACAAAAATATTCTTAGACATCACAGTACACAAGATCACAAAGCCATCTTAAAAAGAACAGCATGTTTTACACAACATTTCAGTTTTATTTATTTAGCAGATCCTTCAGTATTTACCTTCCAAATGCAACGAAGTTGGGGTTTTTTTTAATGGAAATAAAGAAAAACATTTCAATGACAATATCACAAAATAAGGCTTAGTGCGATTCAATGAGTCAGGGTACAGTGAGTGTAATAACTTGTTAATAAAAGGACATTTATTTTCAAAACAGTATTTAACTAGCAACCAGAGTACTATCTGCAAGTCCACTCACATGGCAAGAGGTGGGAAATTGCATTTGCTGGCCCAGCCTCCCTGAGACGTGGCCTCTTCATTCGCCTGTGATGCTTGTTCACTCTATTAACATTATTAATCAAAGAATGCCACTATAGTTTTGTTTTACTTTTCATTTAATGCTTCAATATTTTAATTAGCACTGATTTAAAATCCATCAACAGAACAGAACATAACAAAGCAAACCTACAACAATATTCCTGGTTTAACTGTTATACGTGCATGTGTATTGCAACTCTGCCACAATTTCATATGATTGGAGATACTACAGCCTCTCTCCATTTTCATATACACAGAGAAAATATGAAAAGGCTACCCTACAGTTTCATGAGAAAGAGAGGTTGAATCCTTAAAGGATAAAGACATTCCAGGTTTTGGGAGGGCTTATCCTTCTGCCGCTCAGAACAGCACTGGGTAAAGTCCAGCCCAAATACATATGGGAAAGCAGTCAGAGTTGCCACGGTTCCAATCAATTATTATGGTGACGTGATGAAACAAATTCAGTACATAAACAGACATTCCAACTTTAGTTAATGGACAAGATGATTCATTGTTGTATCATGGCAAGGCTAAATGGAAAGACAAAGGCAGAGACACTAAACTGAATACTAAGACTGGAAACTTCCAGATGTGAGTATAAAATGCCCCTGAGCCAGGGCGACTTAAAATATAAAATACTTCAGATTGTACTAAAATGAGATAGTTTCTATAGTTCTGTCAGAGTAATCATTTCATCCAGCTTCACAATTTTAAACAGCATGAACCAAATAATCAGGAAAGTGAGGGAGAAAAATAAATTTGGTTATGGAGGGGAAGTCTTTGGTTTCTTAACTATTTTTCTGTGCCAAAATTAGATTTAAATTAATATCATAAAACTGTATTTGGAGATGATCTAGATGGTGGGTTTCTCATTCTGTTGTAAATTCAAATTTAAAATAAACCATGGATCAGTAGTTCTGATTACTTCTAATTGTGCAAGTTATAATGCTAGGTTTTATCAGTATCATAAATAACCTCTTTGGTGACCTAGGGGAGAAAAGGCACATGCAGGCATGTAAGAGGTATCTACTGGTTTTATTTCGCCCATTACTGGCCACAAAGTGTGTTACCTTTTCTTAGAGTAACACGATTATGAACTAATTTAAAAAAAAAATAAACCAAAAACAAAAACCCAAACACAGAATGGAACTTAAGTCCTAAAATTTTAGAGATTCTTTAAGAGGTTGTACCTCTTACATATATAGTCTGATTAAGAGGCATCAGTTGGCACTTGCATCAAAGAAAAGGCTAAGCAAGTTAAATTGCATTTAGTAGATTAACTCATTTACCCCTTTATCTCAACCCATTATTTGTTCTGAAAGCCATGCCTTCACAGCAAGATATGCATTACACATGGCAAACACACACTCACGGACTAGTGAGACCCTGAAGTGGCTGAGGCATCAAAATGTTAGTAGATCTAAGTAGAAATAGCATCAATGTTCACGCTTTCTGGACATACAGGCTATAAAAATGTTTTAATATTTAAAGTCTACCTGCAGATTATTCCAGCTGATCACAGAAAAGAGGTTTACTTGCTTCAAGAAGAAAACTTCTATTTTTAGATTTATATATATAAATACATATATAAAAAATGTCTACATGAATTTCAGACATCTACTTTTACAAATACTTCAATAAGCCAAGTGTAAAAAGTGAGGCACAGAGAACTATGCTTCCAAAAAACCAGAAGATTTAGTTATGACTACCTCAATATGACCAAGAACATTATTTCCCAGGAGACACAGAAAGGAAAAGAAAGGAACAAGCTGACAGAAAATACTGAAGCACATTCTGGAATGTTTCAAGAAGAAATCTGAGAAGATGAGAACATCTGAAAGTGGAAAAACTCAAGCACAACTTTATTTCCCTACCATCAAGTGTGGATTTAGTCTAGTTCAGCAGCAACCAGAAGTCATTAGCATATGTGTATACATCTAAGTTTATACAAGAGGAAAGCAATGTGCAGATCTGTAGGTAGCTCCTCCACTAGTCCAATACAGTTAGAGAAGTCCACTTCTCTAGAGAGATAATATGCTGACTTTCGTCCTTACTGCGCTACAGCCTTTCCATTACACTCAGGTGGAATAAACACCAAACAGAAATCACGACAACACTTTTTGTCCTGCTCTGTGACAGGTCTAGACAGGTGAAGACTAAAATTGGTCAGCAGGTCCAGGTGAAAAACAGAGCTGTGCTGCTACAGCTCACATTTATCCAGGCTATCTGGGCATGATCCAACATACTGGCCCAATACCAACTGATTTCTTTGTGCTGGCTGAAGTGCAGAAGACTTTCACTCCCCAGCCTAAATTTGTGACATTTTGTTAAAAAAAAAAATATATATCAAATAAATTAAGAAGCAATCATTTTCTGTCTAAAATATCAAAATATCACCTCTGTATGCACACACACCCCCATATTCATCCAGCACTGTTTACTTGCTCAATTTTCCACTCGTGATTTTTTATTGCTAACTTTCACATAGCTTTAAAAAGCTTTCTCTCCGTTGTTTTCAATTATTTGACACCACTGAAAATACCTTTGTGTTTTCATAACCTCTAGTCACAAACTTTCTATATCTAGTCCTCAAGGAGATTTTTTTATACAAGTATTTCTAAGTTTTCTTAAGTAGCACAGTCAAACACTACTTGATTTACACTGTTATTTCCGATATGCTACTCATTAACATCTTCCACTTTGAGAATTCTGGCTCTAGCCTCCCATATAGGTTTTCAAGCTCTTAGGAGATTTTACAAGTAAGGTGCCAATGCCAACCCAACATTAAATCATTTAAAAATAGGCTTTTTACAAGACCATTATTATTCATCATCTTAACATTATCCTGACTTGCATCTCGACAAAGACTTTACTGCCTAGACCATAATGGATAGAAATGCTTGTCCTTTACAAACTATAGAAAGTGTAAACCAAGAACTTCAGAACATGAAATCACAGGGAAAATTTCATGTTGCATTTTAAAATATTTGAAAAGTATAGAATAGTCTCCATAATTGCTCATATAAAAGGTGAGAAGAATGTCAAACCTGGCAAATATTTGTAACTTGACTCAGTTAAATGGCAGATTTGCTCAGGTGTTCCCAACTCAGTACGCACTCTGCCAATTTAGATCCTGACGTGATGCCCGAATAAACATATCTGAAGCCAAACATACACAGAAGTACTGTGCTTGGTCTTTAGCTAGTGTCAGTCATAACAGTGCCATTCAGATACACAGGGCTATGCCACATTTTATCAACACAGACTAGCGGCGCATTGAAATGGTTTTAAAGAGAGAATAGGAAAGAACAACATTACTTCCCCAAAGTCTTCCATACTTTCAATAACTCACAGTTCTCTTGTGAACAGTTTTCACTTCACTTTGATGACTGCATGCATGCATGAGTCAAACCTGTAAGTCTGCTTGCCAGTTAAATATTGCTGACAGCTCACACAGCACATTTGTACTTTTAGGTTTATCTTACCTATAAACCTTCTAATGCTACAGTTTGAACATTTTATGTAAATTTCCCATTTCTGCATGAAATCATCAATACCGTCTAAGAAAGCTGAAATTTACCTAACTTCGAGTAAATCCTGAATCCATTGTTGGAAAGCAAAGGGTTTCTATAACTTTGAAAATTTAAGAAGCATGCTAAAGTAATACTACACTTTTTTTCTTTCTCCCCAAAAATCTCACTGTAGAACACAATCAGTACTAGGGATGTACAAATTAGGTCTAATTTTGGTTTTGCCTTATATTTGGAGCGCCTAAAGGATAGTAAATGACCTGATAAATAATGCCAGTGTACCTTACAAAGCACAGCAGAAAGAACGATTATCCTTAAAGTACAGTTGAAAACTAATCAGGATGTGAACTGTATGTGCTGCATTTCAATTTAGTGTTCCATGTTGTTACAGCAATTACTTAAATGAGAATTTAGTGACATATGACACTTTACAAAAACATTTTGAAGAAGTAACTCTGATAGATTGAAGCACACCAACCTTTTTTGTTAAGCTAAATTAGAACTCAGTTAAAAAATATCTCCCTAAATTAACTAATTTATGGTAGAGCTACTTTGATAATATTTTGACCATGGCGGCATATTGCAGTAGTATAAACTTTGCCATAATTGCATAGCTGTATCAGGCAAATGTTTTCAACTTGGCCCGACACCTTACACCGCACAGTCTGTGGGTTCAATCACAGCTCTTCCCAGGTCAGTGGCAAAATTCCCACCGACTTCACTGCATCCAGGATTTTGGTCTATGTGCCTAGCTACTGTGTAACACCCACAAATAACATGGATATAACTTAGAGGGATCCCACAAACTCTTTTGTTCATCTGTTATTCCCCACTACCAGCATCACACTTGGAATTCATAGGATAAATATTTACAACTATTGTTAAACAGCCATTTCTATTCTCTAACTGGATGACACTTCCTTTTCTACACAGTCACTCCTTCTAGAGGTTTTCTGACATCCACTGACAAAACCTTTGCTCAGACTTTTAGTCTGTTTCCTCTTTGCCTTGTGAAAGATGCACAAACAAGCAAAATAGAAGAGGAGGTGTGGCTGCAAAAGCACTCTAGCTCAGAAATACCCAGGTGACAGTCAGTTGGAGAAGTGACTTCTAGTTTTCTCTCATTTCAGACAGGCACTCAGGGTTATTACTTTCATAGCAAGCACCTCTTTCAGAACACTGTCATCTAAAACGCCAGGCTCCCCATCATCCCAATATCTTTGTCGTTAAGATTGCTGCATGCACTACAGCACTCTTCATACTTGTAAGGAGTGCAAATTACTCCTTCAGCCAAATTATTTTCTCTGGAAAAGGCAGAAAGTTACTCTGGAAACTAACATACCCATCAACAAACACGCACAGATGCAAGCAAAACTCAAACACAACTTAAACTGCTACTTTATCCTTGAGGGGCTAGGTGGGAGACTTCTGCAAACCCACTTACCCAAACAGTTCCCGTTTGTTCCCTAGAGTGTTCCCTATAGGGAACACTCAGAACAAATTCTAGTGAGGTTTCCAGACACTGCGACGGGATCCACAAGCAGTTGGGTTTGCTCATCAAAGCAGACTACAGAGACAGCCAAGTAGCACAGTAAGGAAACCATACATGACAGATTTAGCTCTGGGTATCCGCATTCATCGGTCTGCACACAACGAAGAGGTCACGAACCTCAACACTTGTTTTCAACAGTTCACGCAAGACCGATCCCTTCTATTTCCAAAGTCAAGATCTGATTTTGAAAGAACTGTTTATGCGCAGCATAGCCTTGGAAGAGAGCATCTGTCTCCCCGAACAAGTAAAGGGGGGACAGGAGCAGTGTTTTTAACGGTGTTTCCCAGGCATTCAGATCAGACAAATGCAAGCCAAAAAAGATTTCGAGGACTCTTCCCAGATTCATTGGCGTTTGCCAGGTTGCAAATGCTTTCTGCAACAATCAGAAAAGCCGCTATTAAAGCAAATGCCAAAATGCACGCGAAGCCTTTTCCTCTCCCCTAGCTCCGGTACCTGGTAAATAAAAGGCATGAGGGGCAGCTCGGCGGAATTTGGAGGCAGGGAGCTCCCCTCCCTTCCAACCCACTGTATGAGAAAGGAAACGAGGATCCCTCGGCCTTAACGGAGCCCAGCAGCTAAGACAAGTCACAAGCAAGTTAGCCTTGGGGGTGCCCCGCTCGGACCTCGGTGCTCTCCGTCCCACCTTCGCTGCGCGCCCAGCCAAGCCCCGTCGCGGCCGCCCCCTTACCGTGCCGCGGCTGGGGCTTGCCGCCCGGCGGCTTCTCTTTCCTGCCTCCCGCCGCGCTCCGCATCCGCCAGCACGCCGCCCCCCTGCCCAGCGAGCCAGCCATACCGCTGCGGACCCGGCCCTGCCCCGCGCCCAGCCGAGCCCGGCGGTGGAGCGCGGGACCCGCTGCCCGAAGGTGGCGGCGGCAGCGGGCGAGAGCGGCGCGGTCCCAGCGGGCCCGCCTCCGCCCGGCCCGGTGTCAATCAGCGCGGGCGGGCAGCGGGGAGCCCCGGGCAGCACCGCCCCGCGCCCCCCGGGGCCGTGGACAGGGCACCGTAGGACGGCGCTTGGCCCCCTGCCCTGTCCGGCCCGTGCGCCGCCGCCTGCCGGGGAGGGGTAGAGCGGCGACGGCAACCCACTGTTCATACCATGCCGAGGGAGAACATCAGCAACGGCTGTTGTGGTGGTGGGCTCCTGGGACCAGAAAGCTTGCACACTTGGGAGATGACAGGCTTCGGTATAAGCCTCCTCCTGCCCGCCGGCAAGTCCTCCCACAGCACCTTCCCTGAAAAACATGTGTATGTTACCTCCTGCCATCAAAATCATTGGTTCTGCACACTCCTGACTCCAAACCGATGAGTAACTCAACCTGAGATTCCCACTTCCCACAAGCCCATGTGTGGTGAGATAGCAGCCTCCCGCTGTCACCTCCGCCGAGCCCCTTCTTCCTCGCCAGAGTCCCAGGAACTCCCCCGCCATTGCCTTCCACCCCTTGCTTTGGCATGGGGCCTCCACAATTTCTGTAAAAACATTGTTACAATGTAAGAAACATCGCATTCTCTGAAATTTGTTGCTCTCCTAAAATTAGGGTTTGTGATTAAAAAGTTACAGGCACAGAGAGAGGGAATATTGGCAATTTTCAGGCAAGGAAAAGTACTTTGAAGTGCAGTTGTATTCCCAGGGATTTGGCAAAGCAATATGTTTCCTAAGGACAAATAATGCGCATAACTTTTGTTTGTAATCTTGGTAATAAATCCACCCGTATCTCAAATCACAGCCATCACTGCCACAGCCCTGAGAAGGTACTCCACAGTTGATTTTTAATTTTTCATCTACATATGTATCTATACATATCAGCACTTCTACCAGGCATTTTCTTCTTTTTATCTGGACACTTTGAAATACAGAGAAAAAGTATGCAGAATTTGCGCTGACTGAAAGAAAGGAGGAAAAATAGAAGAGGAAAATGAAACCTCCTTCCTGTGCCACTATATTCCATCTCTGTTTCCCTGACTCCAAGAAGCTTGTGAAGAAAGATAATCAGGATTCATTGTTATCATAACTTTATAACTTACTCTTTGGAAACTGACTCAGAACCAGGCTGCCTTTTTTTTGAGAGAGAGAGAGACTCTGGCTTTGAAACTCGAACAGCCAAGGTGGGAAGGAGACATAGTTTATGATGCAACAGCACTGTTGCTCTCCAGTTAAAAGTTATCCACCTTTTTTTACAGTGCTGATCTCTTCCAACAGGCTCTGCTAATCTGCTCTCCATCCTAAACCCTGAGTCCCCCCTAGCCATTCTGCCTCACCTGTGAATTCTGGCTTGCAGAAGTGAGTTGGTCTGATTTTGTCATCCGATGAAGCTGTTGGTGTTTGAGCATGCTGCATCAGGGATGGTTTTCATTAGCACTGAGAATGATTCATGTGAACAGGGATTACTGTCCTTGACCTGACATGTACAGATACACCCCGTGGTGATGAATGGAATAGAATAAACTGTTAGATATGACTGCTTATTCCCTCTTGTAGTGTCGCTCTTGCCCAACTCTACTGCACTATAATACAAATAATGACTCATTTGCTTACCCACATAATATCACATTTAGAAACCTGCTATTCATCTTCACTTGAAGAATCTCAAATAAATACACAAATGACTGATTTAAATCGCATATTTATTTCTTTCACTTCATCCTGCTTCTGTTGTCATTGATAAAGACTACACAAGTGGGTTTGTGGTGTATCATGTCACTGCTATTCTGCATGGGGATGTTTTTTTATAGCAAATAGTCTTGGTAAATGTACTTTTAGAATAGTATTTACACAGGGGAGGAGGAAGAAAGGAAAACAAAAGAAAATACTTCTGGAGATATCTCTCCTCTTGCAAAGAATATGAAACACCTACAGCAATTAGTTGGAATGTAAATTAAGAACAGGGTATAAAAAGTTTTGTACAGAGCAATATTTTTAAATAATATAAAAATATAACATATAAAACAAGGAATTAGTAAGGAGAAGGAAAAGTCTGTAACAGTTGTATGTAGAATTAATATTCCAGAATGAGTTTAATAAATAGGAAAAAAGCGAAAAAGGCTTATACCGACCTTACAGTCTTAAATTTGTCTTTGCACAAAGAGGTATTTCTTCAGAAACTTCCACAGCTGAAAAAACATATTTGTAACCACTTCTTGAAAAAATAATTTTTCCATTTAATAATTTATTTTTTTAAGCAGTGAAAAACATAAGAGTCTTCTTAGATATCATTACAGTGAGTAGTACCTGTGATTTAACGGACCATCACACTTATTCATAACATGCCAAGAGAAGGTGTTATAGAGAATATGAGCGGCCTCTGTTGAAAAGAAAAGGTACAGATATCATAAAGTGATGATACTGAAATGTTACGTGATACCTCTATGTATCATACTGTTATTCCCTTAGGGTAGCATCATAAGTTGCAGGCTAATTTTTGTTTATTCTTGTTTATGTTTCCTGCTCATCTAATGTTAAAGATGTACAACTGCTTTCATTTATTAACCTGGGGCTGTTTTTCCACTGGCAAAGGAGTATTTGGATGTCATATCTCTCTGTTTAACATGTTCTTTGCATAGACACATTAAACAGACTGGTAATTTGAATACGTGTTCTAAATTTTGCTTATAATGAACTGACTTATTCAGACCTTGACAAATAGGAGCATTGCCATGCTTGCTTTTTTCGTTAGGCATCTGTTGTTTTACCTAAGAATAATATGGAAGAATTTTGAGTAGTAACATTTCTCAGTGCTGAAATTATTACACTTGCTTCCTTTGGAAAGGGGAATACACAGTATCTTCTGCCTTGTCAGTCTGAGGACACGACCTCAAATTTGTAAGGCTTGAGCTCAGTCCAGTATAACAATCCAGCTCAAATCTAGGAGTCCCAAGGCAGTTCTATCCCTTCTTGTCTTCCAGTACAAAACTTGCTAGCAAAATTTACCTCATAATTTATCATTGACAAGAATTTTCTCTTAGTGCCTTTTAGTACTGATGATATCTACATTCTAACCTGGCCAAACAGAGGAAAGCCAGATGGGGTAGAAAATCAGTTCACAAAATGACACTGGCTCCTTTCAGAGCATTATTTCACATTCCACACGGGAACCTGTGCCCATCCAGAATATGCCTCCAGGTTATAATGTGTGATGTAAATATGCAACTGATTTCGTACCAACCAGACAGAAGCAGACAAGCATCTTTTTCTGGACTCACTTACCTGCCTGCAGCTGCCCCCCTCTGCTTTGCACAGGTGCAAAGCTGTGATAAAGCAGCTAAGTCAGCAGCTCTGCCCCAGCTTACTCCTTCACGGCAACCTCAGCTATATTCATGCATTGCTTTGGGTTGGCCTATGTACGCTCCTCTTACACTTCCCAGTGCTGGAGTAATTGGAAAAACAATGGGGTGTCTTTGGTACCAGCTACAAGACAAGGCACAGAGCAGGTTTTAGACTATGGTGGCTCTTGCCTTGGTAATAGCAGCTTCCACCCCCACTACAACTTTGTAACCCTCAGTATAATCTTTCTGAGTTTTTCTTCTTTTACGTGTTAGGAGCAGCTATGCACACACTGGCATCAAGTTCAGCAAAGATATGGCACCTGCATGGTGGGCAGCAGGGATGCCAACCAGCTCAAGAACATGAGAGCACTGCTGGCTGGGGCTGTTTGAGGAAAATTTCAAGGCAAAACCTTAATCAAGTCATATTCTTTGCTTTTTGGTCTTTAAGTTGTTCATAGAGCTGGGGGTCAGTTTAGAGGCCTAGATGTGCATCATAAAAAGGAATGTGCAATGGAGTCGGATCTCAGTACTGAATTTTTTACAAAAAAAGACAGCCATTACTATTTTCTGTTGAATAAAGCAGAAATAGTGACTTATCTTTGTATCTGCAAGTTTAATTGTCAGGTTACATAGTCACAAAATTCAATGCATACTTCACTTCCCAGAATCTCTCTTCTGAGTATAATATTGTTCTACTCCTAGAAACTAGGGAAAAGAGTCGGCAACTGTGAAACAATGTCACACTGAAAAGCACCATTTCTGTTCTTTATGCCCTTTTCTGTGGTTCTTTCAATGTACCTCTGTTCTTTCAGTTATTGTGCCTAACAGCAGAAAAGTCATTTTCCAGCAAGTGGAAATGAAGGATACATTTCCAACTGATAGGACAGATGATACAATTCATAAACTGTGCCTACCTTTTTCATGACACACAGAGTTTGATCCAGCTGACGGAAAAAAGCAATTGAGGGTCTGCCCGAAGTGTAGAGGGTTCTAGGTAGGTGCACCAGGGGAGATAAACATGGAAAGCTCTAAGCCTTGACCTTAAGGCATTTCAGTTACTATTCTAGAAGCCTAATTTTAAATGATCCTATTAGATATTGAATGTCCTGCCAAAAGTACAGTCTACTGAAACTTTAACTCAAATTTAATCAGAGAGAACTATTTGGATCACAATTTTGTCTCCAAGACGTTGTGAGACACAGTTGTCTGCACATTTTTGTCTTTTCATCCAATATACTGAAAAACTACAAAGTTTATTATCTCAGATTGATTTATCCTAGTATTAATGTTTAACGCATTCCAATATTTCACTACATAATTTAGAGCAGGCTGAGGAAACTGCACGTACAAGTACATCACTAACCCAGTGAGCAAACATTTAGAGGGATACAAGTATGCATTTCGAGGTGCCACCATTTAGTAGCTCACAAATAAAGTGGGAGGTTCCTGAAGAAAATAATAATGGTAAAAGTAAGCATGAAGAAAAACTGACTAGCTACTGGTTTTTCAGGTCGATCGAGTTTTGCTGACTGAAAAACAATGTAAAAGAGATCTCTGTTTTCAAAGCTATGGAATTATCTCATGGGTGTCTCCTGGCCCCTCATAATATCCAATGAAATGGAAATGCTACTCAAGAGCTGGATCAGAAGCCAGATAATCTTTAAGATATGCAAGAGAGAGGATCCCAAGAAGGCTCACTGCTCTCAGGTATTTGCTAGCACTTCTGCTCTGGATACCCTGAGGAATTCAATTTTAAATAAATATGGAACAAAAGTATGCCCAGGGATGCTTGAAAGAAGATTAGAATGCCAGTCAAGGGCTAAATTCAGTTTATAATTACCCCAGCCACAGAATTTAATAAAGAAATAGCTATGATAAAAAGTTTAGACGCCTTTATTCTACTTCTCCCCAAAATGAAAGGAGTTGGCCCTGAATTTTTTCCAAATTACTTATCAAATAAATATAGCAGTTTGAGAGAAAAGTCCCATCTCTTCCTTTTTGACATACATTTTGTGTGATCTGCAAAACCTGTTTTTTTGGTGTTCCCTGTTATAAATATGTTTCCCTGTCACTATGTCAGATACATATTTGCTGTGCTTTACTTTAAAAAGTAGTAGTTACATAAATTTAAGTCAGTTTTACATGATATAACTGGTGGTAGAATCTGGTCTAGGAAAATGTCTGTAGGAAACTGCAGAAAACCTATTGCCAGGGGCTGCAAGAGGAACTTACTGAGTGAAACATTACTTCTCCTGGCTCTGCATCAACCTGCTAACAGCCACAACATCTGTAGCATCCCTCTGGCATATGGTAGGTTGCACGAGTTTGCAGAAAACCTCGCACAGGTTTTATGATACTAGCAACTGCAAATGGTTTGTTTGTTCATTGTTTCTGTTACCATAATTCAGGATTTTACTTTCTATTCCACTGGAGTTATGCTTGAACATGGTATCTGGGATTGTACCCTACCAGCAATGGCTAAAAGCACATCAAACACAGTCTGTGCTACCTCTTTTCTGAGTAGCATGTTAATGTAACAGAACTCATGCAGTTATGGAAGTGTAATCACCTATTGAATCTACTACAACTATACTATATGGCTTTTCCCCTGGCTTTTACTGAAAAAACTGTTGCTTTAGGTGATTTTGGTAATGAGAACGTGCTAGTGTGAAGCCACATGGAATGAGATTTGCAATTTTAAACACAATTACACCATTTGGCCTGTGTTTCTCCCTACTTGAATTATGACCTAATTATTGAAAGAATTGCTACATTAATATTTAAAATAAGTATAAGTGGGTATCTCACAATCACTCCAATATAACCTTAAGAAAACATTTTTTGTGCTTCTATGTAACATCAATGAAGAATATGGAACCAAAATAAGGAAATTCCTTTGGAGTTAGGTGTATGGGAGATCCCTGATCACTAACATAATTTCTTTGTCCTTTGTCTGGTTCCCCACTAGTCATCACATAACAACATTCCTTCAAATTTCCGTTGCCTTCATCCTTCTTCAAGTTTCTTTGGCACTTTCACTGTCACCCAATGGAATAATTTCTGCTCAGGGTTTATTCTCTATTCCTTTTTTATCTTGGATCCATGCAGCGTTCAGGCATCATTCAGAGTCAAGGGGATGGCCACAGCTCTGTCACATTCAGTAGCTGAATTACAGTACATTGACACTGATGACCTACCATCTAGCAGAACATGCTGATGGGTTCCTAGATTGTTGCAACATTACTGCGTCACACCTTTGTCTCACTACCTCCTCCTTCTTTGGTGTCCTACTGTGCTAAAACCAGCACAGCTACGAAGACAGCTATCACAAATACAATGGCAGACACTACTTAACCCTCTTTGAAACCTACTGGCCCTGCATAATAGAATTTTTGCAATTCTGCTTTTTTGGCCTGTGGAGGAAAGGGTTCAGAGGTATAAGGGGGACATTTAGATCATCAGCAGGAGACTAACCAAGGTATCCCTTTTCCATAGGAGAAGTTTTCTCTTCGTACACACACCAGAAAAATAATCTCATCCTGGAGTGAGAAGCAGATGCTGGTAATGTTCACGATTATGACGCATGTCAGGTCATGCGCTGTCTAGTTGATTGGCACATCTTACAGCTGGCATAGACCAGATCTGTATGAAATGTGAAATGGGTGTTGTTCTCAGCACTTCTTCACAGCTGTATCTGCAGGAGCGGGGGCTTTACCACCAGGCAGATGAATTTTGGCCTTTACCTATGCAATCTTTCAGTCTTGGCCAGAATAAACGTTTCCACAGTACTGCATGAATAGAGAAAAAGAAAACAACATTTGTGTCCTATACAGGAAATGTGGACAGGAAGAAAGAAGCAGATACTATTTTACACAGTGCGTAGCTGAGCTGTACAACGCGTTGGTCCCAGAAGCTAGTGCCACATTGCTGACCAGTAGAAAGCAGCACTCCACCCTAGGGTTGCTTCAGCTAATCATAACCAGACTCTACCTTTCCTATAGACTAGAGGAAAAAAAATGCAATTCAATTTTTGACACCTCCTGAGTTCCCAATATATTTTTTCAAGTTAAGATTTAGCAGCCAAGGACTAAGGGTTATGGAAATAGACGCCATATATCAGGTACGTACTATGGAACTACCTGACTTTTAAAGACTGACAAATCACAGATAGAGTTGTTAATAAAGATACATGTCTTTCTACATTTTCTGTCTAGCTACAGTAAAACTAAAAGCACCACACACATATAAGTGCTTCAGATCTGCCTTCTGTTTCTATTTCCATCTCATATTTTTCAATATAAATACATTGAACCTCTCAGGATTTCATACTCCTATGCCTCTCAAAGGCATACTTTATATAGATACAAAGTTATATACATCATGTGTAACTTACTTGTTTCTTAAATAGTTGGTGGTTCTTTTCCATTTCAGTCATTCATTGGCTCATGCTAATATAAAAAAAAAACAAACCAATGATTCCTATCAGTAGTCAGAGAGTTAAAAGACACTTGTTTTTACACTATGGGACCCCTATGTCATGTGTTTCATTTAATGGCACAAAAGATCATTCTAGGGCACTCCAGTCTTCAAAACACCGCACAAGAATAAAAACCTAGGTTTGACAAAACCAAAGATGTAAAGCACATACACTAGAATTTATTTCTGAATACAAGCCTATGCATTTGTTTTCAGAACCCAAACTGAATGCAAATTTCAGCACAGCTGCACACAAAAAAGGAAAGAAATACTGATAATTCAAGTCTGCATACCTAGAGTCCCTCTTCACTTCTAGAAGCACTCTGTGCAGCACTGGTTTAAGAGACTAGAGATAAAAAGTCTGAATATTAAAAGCTTCAGCAGTTCATCGGAACAAGACAACACCCTCTTAGACTTAGGTGCATCTGGCACTACAGTCAGTTCTTCCACTCTTACTTAAGCAGCAGTATTAAGGATTCATTCACACAGAATGAAACATTTTATAAAAGTTATAATATTCTGCTCTACAATTTCCTGATTTACAATAAAAAAAAAAAGAAGATTATGTGAACCTCTGCACCTGATCAAGTCAATTTACTTCAAAGGGCTTGGGGCTATACCCAGAATTCTCAAAAATATTTTGGACAATACTAAGGTTAGGCCAACATTAGATGAAAGTCCAAAAATACTGGTCTGATTCTGTAAAATTTTCATTTTCAATGATAATACCGACTTTAGTAAATCTTCCTGTTTGGACTACAGGATCAAACATATGCCCATGTTGAATAATGCAAGTGTTACTTGTTCTGATAGGATGGAATTTCACCAAACTGATCTACAAACACTGGAATCACACTTAATGACGTTTCAGAGGATAGAACTTTCCTAATTTTCTACAGTACAATCATTTTTTCTAAACCACACATAGTTGAAATTTTCCGTACAAAAGGTATAAAAGGCCGTAGCGAGAATATGATAAACCCAAGGCAAATGAAACATTAGGTAGTGTCTGCATGCTTTGGAGTGTGTGAATATTTTCTATATCCAAATGTCAAAGGAAGAAAAACTCAGTTTTGATCAAAGCTCAGCTTACCATAATTTCTATTTCTGAGTCTGTTAACTTGCCACAGTAAAGACAAAGGATGCAATCTAATACATAGCAGATATCTGACACATAGCACAATCACACACAATTAGGGAATACAATGTCTAAATTATAAATATTTCACTCCTAAAAGAGAATAATTTGTGCTGTGTGTCTGTGGGAAGACCTGCTCTAGAGGTGGATTCAGCTCTATAGAGTTAGAAAACTGGCAGTTCACAAAACTGTTTAGAGACTGCCAAAAGTAAAATACAGAAATACTGCAGGGAGCAAAAGAATAAATGCCCACCGGTTTTCCTAAATAAGTGATGCTGACTCATTTTTCTTCTCTGGCATAAATATGTCAATTATTCTTGATACAAGAATTTATGTATCTTATAATTATGACCCACTATCAGCTGAAACACTGAAAACATGCTGCTTTCTTGGAAAAGTCTTCAGGAAAGATGGCAAATGTTCACTCTTAAAATAGATACAGATTTAATTATGAAATGGCAGAAAAGGTATTTGAACCGGAATTTGTCACTTTCTAGAGAAGTATTTCAACAACTAGGCTGTCAGTTAAAAGGAAGATTTCCTTTTTCAGCCATATTTTAATTAACGATCAGGTTTCAAACAGTGGCCTAAGCTACATTTGTGGGGCAGACACCTCTTTGTTATTCATTAGGCATGCTTTTAAGAGTTCTTGCTAAATTGTTTTTCTCAGGGGTTTTTAAGCAGACATACCAACTGGATCTGGATCCTGTCTGAGCTCAGATACAAGCCAAGTGCCAAGCTGGATGCCTGCACTCTAAGTCCCTGATTTTGCTTGGCTTTCAGTGAAAACTCAGAAGGAACCTTAGGTTTTTCAGCTCAGCCCTGTAACTACTTATTCTTGCAAGCAAGGGATTTGTGGGAACAGTCCCTTAATTTTTCATATTCCAAGAAACGGAATGCCATGAACATGCCAGAAAAATTTAATAGACCATCCTGTGGTTTTGAAATCCTGCTGAATACAGACTTGGTGCCAGCAGATTTTAAGTAATTTCCTTCACTATTAGACATAACAGTGCAGTGGAAGTTTGAACTAAAACTTGTTTCCTTGATTAAATATTGTCCCCTTGCCATTCTGACCTACAACCTATAAAGAAAGCTCTAGAGTATATGCTTAAGCATGCACACAGTCCCATTAACTTCAGCAAGCATAATGAGAAAACCAAATGAGAGGTTATAGGTTATGTTTAAGTTACTATTTTAACATTGTTCAGAAGGACTGAACAATTAAATGTTTCTTTGCGGAAATACATTGACAACATTGTGCCCAATACATTGACAACATTGTGCCCAGTCACATATGTTTCTCAGCACAGAATTCTGTTTTCTCAGTGGTAATTCTGGATTTTCACAGACATTGGAATTGCTCAAATGCCACGAATTTATAAGAAGTTGTGGAAGGTCTAAGAAAGTTTAAATTTAAATAAAAAATCACTATTTGACATGTAAACAACTTTACATTTGGTTGGTTTTTTTTTTTACTTTGTTATTTGAGAGAATTTGAGAGAATCAGAACAACTGAGATGACGAATGAAAATGCTTGTAGTCTTAAAATTTTAATATATTCAGCAACTGATACTCAGTAAGTATTCTTTGAATCCTTAAAAGGATTATTTTTCACCTTAGGGGAAAAAAATTCAGTTATCCATTTGCACAGGCGTATGGCATCATATGATCAATCCTTTACCCCATCCCAGAAATGCTTGCATAGCAAAAGTCCTTCATCTAATTACTTAGAGATATCACATATGTCTCCCAAAGGTACTGAGATGTAAACCAGTGAGATAATAGAAGGAAAAATATTACAATTTTAGGTTTTAATGCATAACATTTTCCTAGTTTGTAACTTGTAAAATTATTTTGTACAGAATTGCATTCAGACTTGACCACATGCTAGTGACACAGCTGTCAAAAATCTAGGATTAAATTCATTTTGTTCAATGTTTGATCTTTCATTTGTTGAAAAGACTGTAAGAGCACAAGTTGAAAATTCATACAGTTAGTCAGTAAGAAATAATAAAAGATACAGTTGCTGCCAATTTTCACATTTAGTTTAGTAAATTTTTGGTTAAAGAAAAAAAAATTAAGCTAATCATTTGCACTACACATTATATTTAATAACAAAATTGTCCTAGAGTTATGCAACTAGCTGTAGATAAAGCTCCATTTCTTATTATATACTCTAAAAATACCTCCAATCAAAACATTTTTGTGTCCAAGTGGCAAACCTACATGTATAGGTTGCAACTAGACATATAATGATTCATTAGTTCAACTTAAAGCCAGATTTCTTTGAACTATTGCTACTGACAAAGTAGCTATTCAGCAGTAGGAAAAATTTATCTTAGAAAATATTTCAACACAAAACAGTTGTCATATTTAAATAGAATTCTTCTCTCCTCACCAGCTCACTTGAGCTTGGGAATCTTGGGCTGTTCATGCCAACTTTGCTTCAGTGATTCATTCTAACTAAGCTTTTGGATTCTGGTGTTTGTGCTGGGTTTCTGTTTCATGGTACTGTGCCATTTTGAGAGCACAGATTGTATTTTTATTAGTAAAATAGGATATATAGAGTCATTCAGTCACACAGAATTACTCAATGCACCTCTGGTCCTCTGGTGTTATCTAAAAATCTAAAATGAAATGGTAAAAAACTAGAGGTGGATCAAGAATGCAGTTAAATTGAGTTAATTGACATGGTTCTGCACTTAAAAGGGTTCATTTTGGTTCCAACTCCTGCATTTAATTAAGTATTTGCATAATCCACACTGCTTGAGGAAAAAAAAAAAAACATGTGTAAACAAAGCTTTTAATAAATTCATTAACAAAGAGATAAGTTGACATTTGTCTTTGATACATCAACCACACATGAATCTCATTACTACATTAACACATTTCCCCCTAAATTTCTTTTGAATACATACTGCTTTTTTATTGCACTTGCTGTCGTAGACCCCAGCCGTCATTTACTGTACACTTTCCAGCTAGGGAGATAGCAATTCTTACAGCTTCCTGTAAGAAAAAGAACGTTTTCCCTCATCCTTTCATGTACACCGACGGGATACCTAATGTTGCAAAAACTGATATCCCTGGTCATCCCTGCGAAAGGAACAAAGTCCTTTCTTATCCAAAGAAATTAATGCTTCATTTTTTCAGTTGTGTGGTACAAGTATACTCTGCTTCTGCATTCTGCCATATCGCCTCACAGTCCAGGCCTATATAGTGTCCTTACAATGTATACATTTATGCGGAATATGCAAAAGTCATCCAGGAGTTCGTATTATCTGCATTGTCACAGTACATCATGACTACAGACTTTTACTAGTCCTTTCAATTCCCAAAGTCTTTCTCTACATCGCATCCCACGCTGCTTGGGATTTCTGCAGTAGTGTTCTGAGAGAGCTGGAGAAAGACTCTAAATAAAAGTAATAAATAATTGATAAATTGCCCTCCACTGTTGCGAATTTTCAGAAATCATGCACTCTTTTTATTCCACTGAAGCACACGCATTCGTTGCAAAGTGGAACTGAAGCTACATTCACACTATGCTTCTCACGTAACTTTTTGTTTGCAAAGCTGACTTGTGCACTTTTCGCCTTCAGGTAGTTAGTTGAAACATAAGTTTCAGTATTAGCCATTCTTCCTGGGGATTATGCCCCAGAACTGGGGATTTTGCCAACTTCTTGGTTCATGATGTGTGTCAAGAAAATCTTTAAAATTTCTGCACAGTGATGTTATCTGTTGCAATACCTCTATCCTCTTCCTTTTATCCTGCCTTGTATGGTTTTTCACAATTTGTAGAGCTTAACGCACTGTTCTGTGACCCAAAATGGAACTCTGCATGCCTTTTGCAAAGTAATTGGGATTTCCTTTTGCATAAGATTACTGTTCATTTTTCCCAGTCTAAGTATGGCCTGGGTCACTTCCCTGTCATTTTTGCATTGGCTTACTACTAAGTCACCTAGGAGTGTGTTTTGTCCAAGATCCCAGGAAGGTCTTTTATTTATCAGGCACTCAAAAAGCTCTCATACGTAAGTTTTCAGAAAATCCTCTGTGGGTACTATGTCAAAAACATTTGTGTATCACAGCAGCAAGTACAGACACGGCCATCCAAACAACAACTCATTTGGAATATTCCTAAAATGGGTAACCAGCCTTGGCTCATATAAGGCTATGCATTAATCTAATTAATGCATGTTTTTCAGCAAAGAGAAACCTTCTCTAAGATACACTGGTAGAGACAGAGAATCTTTTAATAAATACATTTAGAGGAATATCTCTGATTTAAGGTGTTTATAGGTTTATGTAAGGCCTGTATGTCAGGAATGTGTTTTTAAATATACTATAGTGCACAATGAAGTTAGTACAAGGTGTTCTGCAAAGATAATTTTGCCGTAGAATATGGAAGACAGATATTGGAGATAGCTTTGTTCAACAGAAACCAAGATTTTTATATGGTTTTAGCTTCCTATCTTTTACATAGATTCTGTGTAGGTAGACAAGCTGCAGCTGAGCTGAGCTGGCTTCACATATACTACACCCAGTGGCAGTAAGGAATGTGAGACCCAGCCTAGCAGCACATGAGGCTGGATCAAGGCTGGAAGTGGTACAGCAGTACTCTGCAAACAGCTTTTGTGCCAGTAAGTATACTGCTAAAACACTGCACTGTATATCTTTATCTATTCAAATCCACATCTACTCTAGGAGATATGCACCAGGCTCCAGTGCTCAGAGTTGGCATATCCTTACAGAACACAGAGATAATTTAATCTCTTCTTCCACTGATTGTAAAATAAAAGTGAAAGCAGTCATATACTTGCAGTTCAAAAGATAGGACTAAAGCAAAATGCATTGAGCATAGAGAAAAATGAAAATTACACCTGCTAATGGGGAACAACCTGCAAGCACTGTCTGATTAATTAAACTAAATAACCTAATCAAGCTATGTAAATGCAATAAGCAATTTTTTAAAGTTTTTGTGTGAAAATCCAGGTCTAGTCTATTTTTCCCAGTGAGTCTTCATTTGCAAGTTAGATGTTTACTGATCCCTGGGGTTTGTTTTCCCCCATAATTATCATAATGGACTAAATATCACCCTCTTAAAGTACAATGCCAAACACACCACTTAAGTACTTGATAATGCATACTATGTATCTTCAAACAACATGGCAATGACAATTATTGCACTGAAAGTAAAGCAAAAATACTAAAACGCTATCTATTTCTGTAAAGAATGCTCAACTTGCAACTACACAAATGTATTTATATAGAATTTCCATTACGTAAACTTATGCTGTTGGATGTCACAGGGTCTGTGTGTACACATACACACACATAGAAGAATAACAATTAGAAATGCTGACATTTTTCTTACATTCCAACATTGTAGTACTTTTCCAATGATGCTTTGTGAAAAAAAGAAGAGCATAATTTGTAAGAATCTCAGTGGGAAGTTCTACTAGGGCTTTTTAAATGAAGTATGATCCATACCTTTAGGCTATATTTTCCTTTGAAAAGAGTTCTATTGCATCAAAGTTTTTGCATCTAAACAAGACTGAAATGCTCATAGAAATTACACATCATTACAAGATTATCTCTAGCTTCTAGCATTTTTATTTCAGTATTTAAGACAAAAAACAAGATGTTCAACTTTGTTAACACCAATTTTGGCTACAGATTACTAATCTGCATTAGTTAAACTATTTCAAAGCAAAATTAAAAAGTGGCAAATGGTCCTTTTTATTTTTAATTTACCAAATCCTGGATTTATTCTGATATAGAAAAAAGGGGCCAGATTTATTTCTACTTTTGTTTCACTGAGAGCAATGGAAATTTCATCATAGCTGAATTGAGCTCAGATAGATTGAATCTGTAACACAACATAACAACTATGCACACCTTAATGTGTACACTGAAAACTGATTGTTCCACTTCTGTGCTAGATTATGAATCTGACTCATCATTTGCCATAACAAAATAATAAATAAAGGCTACGATATACAAAATCCACTGCAGGGCTAGGTTTGGAATATGTGACCTAATTTGAAGCAGAAATCTCATTGATTTCAGACTCAAGGCCCAAAGACAAAAGGTCCAGCACTGTTGCCAGTGAAGTCAGTGGCAAAACTCCTACTGAGTGCAATGCCTGTTCATTTATTTTTATATCAGGCTTGCGTCAGAAAAAAAATTGAGCAAAATGTTGGCTTTATCAGTGTCAATAGGATTTTTGCCACTCGCCAAGTGGAGACTAAGATTGCATTTCTTACATTGACAAAACTAAAGCCAAGTAAACACTATCCCTCTTTCTGGAGGGATATCACTGGCACTGATTGCAACTTCTTTGTCTTACTCTTCAAATTTTGCTATCTGACAGTGTTACTACAACTCATTTTTACCTATTTTTTTCTCTATTTATTTTTCTCTTTAAACCTTTTCTAGTCTCTTTTATAACACAGCTTCTTTTCTCACTCCAGACAGTATGATTTTGGGCTCACAGGTAGGTTTGTAGTTCAGGGATTTAAGAAACTGAATGAATTTGGGAAAAGCTTTTTGTATTTCACTGTCAAAGGATAAAACCAAATTAGGACATTATTTAAATACATCTTCCCTGCTTCATGTTGGCATTCTTTAGGAAGAATGGAAATGAAAAATATTATGGTTTGCAATGATTTTAAAACCTTTTCTTAAAGGCTATAATTCACATAGAAATTTCTGGTTATCTGAAGACCGAAAACAAAGTCCAAAAGATGCCACAATAGCCTCTCACTTCTGACACTATGATGAGATTATAGTTTCCTGGAATAAGTAAAGTTTTATTGCAATCACACTTTAACAATTTTCAAATAATCTGAAAGCAGTATTTAAGCTGTACGGGTGTGCTTTACCCTTATGTCATCACCTCATACCTCAGATATCCATTTAAAGCAGCAGAGCACAGGATAGCATACAATCTGGATAGGAGAAAGAGGAATTAGACGTGCAATAAAGTAATAAGAACAAAAGAAATTTTTTAATTACTTAGGATCCACCAATATTAAAAACTTTCTTGTTTCATATCTAAGAAAAGTGAAAGCAGTAGGAGCCTGTAGAAAAACCTTTCTAGATGGAGAAAAAGTGAGTGTCAGTGCACCAAGCCCAGTCATCAACCTGGCACTCCAAGTTACCTGTTCTCTTCTCAACAAACCTTAGATAAGCAGCTCCTATGCAGTGTATTTCTACAAGTATAGAGAAAACATTGTTTCTTTAACTACCTCAGGTAATCTATGCTTCCCTGGCATACCAAGCAGATAGGACTAGAACCTTTGTTTACTTGGGGATAAACTGCTTTGCAATTTATGATTCAACTGAACAAACATTTAGTTGCCTACAGTTGGTATTTTATGTAGAATAGTGCATGTATTAGAGTTTTGAATTTTCTATTCATGTAAAAGAGGATCAAAATGTTTGCAGGTGAATGATGCCTTTAAAAAGCTGTTGAGGTAGGAAAATGATCAAATACCACGAAACATATTTGTACCTAGTGAATGTTTTATATCAGCAGTTTTATTACGTCTGCAAAGGAATAAAGCTGGAAATAGAGTGAAGTAATTCTTAACCTGAGTAGACTAGAAAAAAAAGCAATTTTATTCTAGATCCCAGGCCAACACCTAATGTCAACAAAAGCTGCACAGTTTGAACATTATGCCCAGTCCTGAGTGAAAACAGACAGTTAAAGTCACCCTTAATGTAAGTGCTGAAATCTGTGGAAGTGGGCTTGCTTATTTCAGCTTGAGTTTTTTTTCTTTTTTTTTTTTTCTTTTTCTTCTATGCCTCTAAGTATTTATTGTCAACTGCATAAAATGCACCATTTAAGAACACATGGCTTGGCAAAACTTTACTCTTTGCTTTAATGTTTCTGCAGTTTTAGTTAAACAGTCTTTATAAACTGTTGAAAGAGGAAAATAGCAGGAGAGTAAAATCACCAGTTTGAGAGATGAAAGCATTCTTACAAAGGACTTGTTTTTAAAGGCAGTCAGAGTGCTATTAAGAAGAGTGGTAATAGAAGCAGTAGCAAGTCAAGCATCTGCATACCAGTTAATGTCTGCCTGGGTAATCCACAGTCCCCCACTCACTGAATTAGCGGGTTTTTTTTGCTTTGACAGCTATCTTTCAGTCTCTGTGGAAAGCTGCCCCTGCATGGACACATTTTCAGTCATCTTCATCCTTGCAGATGAAAAAGCACAATTTCCTATAAACTGTAATGTGTTGGGAAGACATTTGTAAACAATCTCATTTTGAAAGGACAAATAATGAACCTGAATGTCAACATTTGTTAAAGCAGTTATTTGATAAGCATGAAGTGAGATTCAGAGGGACAGGAGAAAGAACACAGTCACTGGAAGGATATAATTCAGTGCTTAAAAAGGAACTTAGAGGCAGATCACAGTTATCATTCAGGCTAATGTTTCACTTCATTTTAAAAGGGAGTCATTAGAAAATGCTTTAAAGTGTAAGAATGTCTGCCCAGTGGGCTTCCTGACTGGTCTAGGAGGGGAAGATCTCAAACAGTTTAATAGAAAGTTATGTAAAGATCCAGACTTCAGGATAAAAATAGGCAATGTACTATGCAGAAAATGATCATCATTTCTGGTGCCCTTGGGTTTTGCCTTGCAAGTGCTTACTCACTTAAAAAAAAAAGAATCCTAATGTCTCCAAACCCCACTTACTTTCTAATTAGAGTATTATTGCTTACATGAGTAAGCATTTGCTGGATAAGTGCTTTTGCTAGCAGTCTGAGAAAGGCCAGCAACTGAATGAGCACTGGAATGGAATGATTCATTTAGCTACCCAGGAAGCTGGGTATACCTGGGTCCTGCCCTGCAGGCAATAAATTGCCTTTCTGTGAGTAAGCAGGACTTGTAATCAGCAAAGGCCCTTACATAAGGGCTACGTTTGTGTGTGCAATTACTGCAAACCTAAATAAATAAATCAGGTGTCTGACAGCACTTTGGAGATCAGAAGGTCTCAGATAGGTAAACATAAGTAAAGTTGGGGATTTGACTGCAGTTTGGATTTGGGAGCTGCAAAGAAGCCCCCATGTACAGGCTAAGGTGTCCGCATCAAGTGGCGCCCCAAGAGAGGGAAGGCTTCAGCCTCTTCATCTTCAAGTAAATCCAAATCTGGCTCAAAGAGTCCTATGTCTTTATCATGCTCAAAACTAATTTGGATGAAAAGCAGTGCAAGAAGAGTATATCCTCCTGGATTGATTATCAAGGATATAAAGAAGGCTATTTAAAAACCCAGAATTTACTACCATATAGGCATATATGCCCTAAGAAACCAGAGGGTAACAGCTGTTTGAGCTGACATATAATAAAAATATAATAAAATAAAAAAAACCCGCAACCAAAACCAAGATAGACAAATAAAGCAATATGAAAAAGAAAGTTGCCTAGTGGCCTAGTCTTGACCTCAGCTAGTTCAAACGTATATATTCTGTGGGTAGCTTCTTATACAGAGCTGAAGTATCAGATGAAAAACACTATACATTGGAGAAGAATGTCAACGTTTATCTGCAGACAAACCAACAGACACAGAACAAGATAAATAAAATTATAAAATACAGATTATCTTAATTCATGCAGAAGGAAATTATTTCATCATGATGTTGGCATCATTAATTAGTTCCTTACTCAACATGGGCACTCTAGCTATATCATTTATTATCATCTCATGGCAGAACTCCCCAAAGCATGTAGTGGGGTGCCTTAGATTGAACCTCTCATACAATATTAACATATAAAAAACAATCAGCTCAAATTAACTTATAATTCCCTGTTGAAGCCAGAGAAGAATGATAGCCACATTAAGACAGAGTTACTGAACTCATTATGATGATTATACTTAAAAATATGCAAGAAAACTCTAAAAGCACACTGCACTGAGTACCAAAGTTTAGACACAAAATGAGGCATTTCAGAAGCCAGATGCAGAAACAGTGCCACTTTGAAGATGTCTGTATATTGGATACTGAAGTGACTTCTCTAGAATAAATGGAAAAATGAAAATACAGCTGCCAATATATAAAGATGCCCACTAAATGGTTTTCAGGATATATCGTTCTTCAATATTGTATAGCTAGCCTGTTTTGTTAATCTTTCTCACCAGAGTTAGCTTGCTGCTCAATTATTACAGTTGTAAAAGAACTAAATCTCTATAAATACAGGACATGCTACAGCTTCAGCAAAGAAAACTGATCTATTAAGGAGGCTTTTTTTCAGATGACTTTCAACAGGCCTTGGGGGCTGCTAAGTCTGGCAAAAATGAACATGTCAGGTTTCATTGAAAATCACTGCCTGGCTAAAATGGGATTTTGAAAGATGAGCCACCTGCTTTATTAATAACAACAGCACAAGATATTTTTTTGTTTGCTTTATAGACACAAAACTGTGTTCCACAGATCATTTTAAAAAGTGAACAAAGGTTTAAAACCAACTGGAGTTATTTCTTAAGGATCTTCCCCCTCTGTGTCATCATAAGCCTCATAAATATAAGACTTTTACAGCAAAGATTTCCCCTTCCTTCTGTTTTGGCCCCAGGGAATATCTACAGAAAAATAAAACTAAATCTACTATATGAGAAAATCAAAACTGTAAAATGTGAGCAGCATTACTGGAGAGACCGCTGAAAGATTAGGCACAAATCTCACTGGGGCAAGATGACAAGTACATTAACTTATCTGCAGACCATTTTAAAACCCATAGAAGAAACAGAACAGCATATAAGCAGGTGGCAGAGGTCCACAGGCTAAAAGGTCACCATTTTAATGTACATGACATCTGGTAACCTGCACTCCAGTCCTACAGTCCATCAGAGCCCACTGAGGGTCAGTGGCAGGGTACAGATAATTGCAGGGAGATTTGCACTACTGCAATACAGCACATAGCATTTCTTGTCTTTTTTGAGACTTCTGCCCCAAACCCACTAGCCACAGAACAATCAAACTTGATATAGCAAACCCTGTACTCACAATTCAAAGCAGCTGCCTCTCAGCTGGACTGAGACAGTTGTTTACAGCTGTGTAGAAACAGTGATAACTTGAGACTGGGAAAAGGAGGAATGTGTCTTACGCTCAACTGAAGTGCAGTGGGACAATTCACAGGCAGATGTCACAGAGACAATACTGAATGGATGGCAGGGGTCAGAAATCTTAAAGTGAATGTCCCAATTCCTACATTTTGTTTCCAAAACCTGCTGAAATAGTATTTAAGATCAGTGTGAGTGGATGTGACACATTCACAGGATGGAGCAGAACAGTCTTGAAAAAAAGCATGATGGCCGACCATGCTTCTCCTGCTACCCGTTGGATCAATCAATTTTTGTGACTCACAGGAGTTTTCTTCACCCATTCATGAAATTAAAAAGACATTTCTTTTACTTCTACTTCAAGCATGTAAACCCCAGCAAAACAGTACGTCTAGATACTGCTTTCTATGAATTATGTTGTGTACTTTCCCCAATCACTGCTTATTTTTCAATTTCTAAATCATAAAAGAAACCTAATTATAAGAACTTTTGTTGTAATTCACACATGCACATGTATATATATGTATGTATAAAATCAAAGGACCATGACCAGCAGCTCGAGGGAGGTGATCCTGCCCCTCTACTCTGCTTTTGTGACACCTCACTTGGAGTATTGTGTGCAGTTCTGGTGTCCTCGACATAAAAAGGACATGGAACTGTTGGAATAAGTCCAAAGGAAGGCCACAGGGATGATGAGGGGACTGGAGCACCTCCCATATGAAGACACGCTGAGAAAGTTGGGGCTGTTCAGCCTGGAGAAGAGAAGGCTGCGTGGAGACCTCATAGCAGCCTTCCAGTATCTGAAGGGGGCCTATAGGGATGCTAGGTAGGGACTGTTCATTAGGGACTACAGTGATAGGAAAAGGGTGAACGTGTTAAAACTTAAAGAGGGAAAGTTCAGGTTAGATATGAGGAAGAAGTTCTTTATTGTAAGGGTGGTGAGGCACTGCAATGGGTTGCCCAGGGAAGTTGTGAATGCTCCATCGCTGGCGGTGTTCAAGGCTGGACTGGACATAGCCTTGGGTGACATGGTTTAGTGTGAGGTGTCCCTGTCCCTGGCAGGGGGCTTGGAACTAGACGATCTTAAGGTCCTTTCCAACCCTAACTATTCTATGATTCCATGATTCTATGATTGAAGTCAGTATTGAAGAAAATAATCTGACTGTAAAAAAGAATGTTACAACTCACAAAAGAAATAAGGGAAAAAACAATGCAATACAAGATTTTACATATTAGTTTGCTTTACCAACATAGAAGTGAGGTATGCCCCCAGAATAACATTCATTCAGCCATTTGCCCTTGAGAATACAAGTATTAGATAACAAGATCTTTAATCTGTTTGTCCAAAACAGTAACGTCAGCCTCTTGAGTACATACCATACTGTGAATAAGACACAGGGCAATCATCGCACAGAACACCGTGCTTCATAAAGATCACTGGGTTTTGGTTGTGACAGTAGTACCACCTAAATTGATCAAACTGCACTCAGATAAATGTTCAAGTTTAGCAGAAGATAAATAATCCCGTCATCCTTATAACACTCTCCAGCAATGCATTACAGTAGTTTGGGTTTTCCCTTCAGTCAGTGCTGGCTGCCAGCAGTGGCACTAATGAATTTAAGTCCAGCAACATTTTGAAGGATACCAACTTCATCCTAATAGAAACTGCATGGAGACAGAATTGCTTTTAAATTTGTGGTTTGAAGGGGTGAGAGGGCTGCTATTCTTGTTTGGAAATTGCTAATTTGTCAAAATTGCTTTACAAAGACAGAGAGATTTCTCTGAAGCTTGTTTAGAGATAAGGTAAATTTCAAACCCCTCCTGTTTACCCCTCTTCAATCCTGCTCAGCTTCTTTTAGGCACATCAGAGTACCTTGAATTTGTCAAAACTAAGGGTCTCCAGCTATCTGCTTTCCAGAGGGCATATTCTGCAGCTAAAGCTCCTGCCTCTTTCACGGGGAAAAAGAATAATTAAAATTTTATTGAAAATGAGCTTCATAAAAATGCTCTGTGGAGAGAGTTTTGCTTCTGCTTTTTGATATTACAAGATACTGTAAAATTAAAGCCATTCACCCTTTCAATTACTGTTAAGCTTAAGCCTGCGTTAGCTCAGGAGGTAGAACAAGCTAGGTGATGATTCAGCATGAGTAAGCAACAACTGAGACTAAAGCTTGTATGAAGGCCCTTTTCTCTGTAATTCCCCCTTTGTACAGCAGTACTGAGACCTGACAACAAGCATATTGGCAACTCAACCCACTCAAACAGTTTGTGATCTTTGCCTCTATCTCCCTTTGTCATTCCTGTCTTCTTGTCTTCCTTTGCTTGAAAAACCTGCACCTATCCTGGACTTGTCTCCCATCTCCCCAGCCTTGAGCCCTGGTATCTCATCCTCTCGCATTTGCTCGTTGATTCTTAGTTCCAGCTTCATCCTCAGACTGCCCTGTCCTTGACTATGATTTCCTACTGTGCTATTACCCTGCCGCAATTCTTTTCACCATACGCAACAGTAAGAAGATCGTCTTGTCCACTGTCAGCAATTAACATGTCTTAAACCTCATGCTACTATCTTATCTAACTCAGCAACTGACATCCTAATCATTGTGTGGTGTAGCGGTTTAATTCACAGACCACTAGCATGGTCTGGCAACCCCACTTTGGGAATTTTTGGTGTTGAGACTTAACCAAGTTTACCAGTAATCACAAAAAAAAGGAAAACCCTCCTTTAAACATCTTTAGTTGACTGATCCCCAAGATAGAGACTGCTTTTGGAACTGCACGCTTTCCCACAACTCATCATTCCATTACCACTGCCAGAACATCATAGGTATTAATGTTACTCATCAAAAAAACAGGTCTGTCCATACACAGACAATATATCAGAGGTTTTGGCTTCTTCATTTTAGAGGTTCCTGAAATATAGAAAAATAACCAACTAAATACACAAGATAAGACACAGGTCTCTCTTTTTTGGCTGACACATACCTAGTCTTCTTTATGACGCCTGAACTTCACCTGGACAGCTCCCAAGTTCAGTTCCGTTTGCCAATTTGTTTTTTTCTTTACATTCTGTTTGGCGTTAATGTTACACTTTCTCCTGATTTAAGAGAGAAGGGAGTAAAACAAGATTTTCCTACTGGAAGTATCCATTTTATTATGTTCCTCTGACACTTATTAACAGTTCATGTAGATTTCAAAGGTCACTGATACTGCTATTCTTATTTATTAGTGGTCCATCAAGTACAGGAAAAAAAAAACATAAAAAACCACAAAAAAAAACCACATAAGATATATTTTGCAAATGTAATAGTTTTTTATCATTTTATAATTTCAGCCATAGCTGAGTACCATACAACAAACTGAGCTGAAAGTTAGACCAGAAGATTATAGCATTCATCATCATGAAATTGAAAAGAACTTACATGGTTGCATGAAAAAATATTTTGAAGTCATAGACCATGACAAGGAAAAAAGGTGCAACCAAATGTCATGAATTAAACATAACATTTACATGAAGGACTGTAATCTTATTTTTTGATTTGATCTGAATACCATCCTAAAATCAAATCCTTTCATTGTTCATGTGTTTGGCATTTCAACTGATGACACATTTCATTAAATTCTCTCTTCCTTATTTTTCTTGAATACCTCTCATGAGAAAATCTGTCTTGGCTATTTGGAATGTGCTACAACCAAGACTAATGATTAAAAGATGACACAGTGTGTTTGGATTTCAGAAAGCTTCTGATAAAAGTCTGATATAACAAGTCCCTCTCATCCAAAAGATGCTGCATTTCACTATAGAGGACAGTGTATATAGGACCAATTACAATACAGACACACTGACATTGTTCATAAGCAAATCTGCCTTTGGAAAAACGACCAATAATGGCTAGGAGAAGAGCCAGCTGATTTACTGATTCCTTACATGTCTTCATGTTTTGATGCCTTGCCCCTCCTTCCCTTTGCTTCTGCATATGGATCTTTTCAAATCAGATCTCAGAGAACACTTATTGCCTCTTGTCACCAAAAGAATAATTAACAATGAGAGATCTTTTTTCTTAATAGAAATCCAGTTTGTTAAGCTTCTTGGGAAAAGTCAGAATAAATGATGCACTAGTAACCATCTAATTAAAGTAGACAATAGTAGAACAAGAACCAATAAATACAGGTTTCACCAGGAATGTAATTATTGAAGATCTAGATCTATTTTGCAGTAAAACAACACAGAGTACTAGTACATAAACAATAAAAATTAAACAAAAGGAATCTCTTGTGAGACCTCACTTGGAGTATTGTGTGCAGTTCTGGTGGCCTCCACATAAAAAGGACACGGAGCTGCTGGAACAAGTCCAAAGAAGGGCCACGAGGATGATCAGAGGACTAGAGCACCTCCCGTTTGAAGATAGAATGAGAAAGTTGGGGCTGTTCAGCCTGGAGAAGAGAAGGCTGCATGGAGACCTCATAGCAGCCTTCCAGTATCTGAAGGGGGCCTATAGGGATGCTAGGTAGGGACTGTTCATTAGGGACTACAGTGATAGGAAAAGGGTGAACGCGTTAAAACTTAAAGAGGGAAAGTTCAGGTTAGATATGAGGAAGAAGTTCTTTATTGTAAGGGTGGTGAGGCACTGGAATGGGTTGCTCAAAGTATTTGTGAATGCTCCATTGCTGGCGGTGTTTAAGGCTGGGTTGGACATAGCCTTGGGTGACATGGTTTAGTGTGAGGTGTCCCTGCCCCTGGCAGGGGGGTTGGAACTAGATGATCTTAAGGTCCTTTCCAACCTTAACTATTCTATGATTCTATGATTCTATAATTAAAGGTAGGAGAATTTCAAGTGATAAATAGTAGCAGTAAAAAGGAAGTTAATTAAATATTCTAGCTTGAATGATTTGAATTAAATTTGTTTTGTTTTTACCTTCAGCATAAATCTTCCTATTACATTTAAAGGCTCCTAAACAAATTTGGCTCATCTTTTACTATTTAAATGAACTTTATGATGTTAATTAAAGTGATGGGGGTGCTATCTAACAACCTACAGGCAAAAAGAACTGTATACACAGTAATTACAGCATCTGGTTACTTCAAAAAATATCAAGACAATGCCAGCAATCTGTTCCCAAAATGTTAATTAGTTTCCACATGAGAAAAATTACTCATGATAGATTAACGGACATGTGATGTGGCAGGGAAGGGAGTGGATAGACACATCATCCAGCTGTGGAAAATATGGAACTAACTCAGGCACTCTGCATCCTCCTTTGAAGATGACCAGTGCAATTATCTGTGCATGTGCATAAATTGATGAGCTTGAAATAGATAGCAATGATGGCATCTTAATTTAAATTAAAAAATACATTGAAGGAAAAAAGTTCCACCTAAAACCAACAGCTGTATCACATACTCATATAAAGAAAGACCTCAGCTCCTGTGCTCAAAGCAACCTATTGTATTAGTGGAGAAAAGTTGCAGTTGTGGCAACACACTGGATGCTCATATAATTCAGACATCATGGTAAAGCTAAGGCAACTGTGATATCAAAGCTTGGCATGCAACAATCGAGGCTATTTTGTGGGAGTATGGGAACTACTGCAGTCACTGAAAAGTATCCCAGTTAGACAATCTAAAAATGATAATGAAGGCTGATGTGATGGGATTGCCTCATACAAGTGTATTGTTTTGTGCAAGTCCCATCCCCTGAATAACATGTTCAAGGAAACCTACAAATTGAGAATTTCAATCAACCAGCATTACAGCAACAAAGATATTGTGAAAAACACACACTTGGAGAATACAAGGATAAATGAAGGCAGGCACCAGGGAGAATCTTTTTAGCAGGAAAAAAAAAGCTTATCTGAATTATCTCATTATTCAGTACCCCTTGTCGCAAAAATTTTTCAGACATTTTGGCATTTCTTATGCAATGATCATTTTGCTTTTCTACTTAGATATATCCTGAATGCTTTGCTTAGTCTGACATGCATCCTATTACTACTTTGACTGCTTCTTCATTAACTTTGGAATTACTATCAGGAAGGTTTGATTACTCATTCAAACTTACCCACATGCTACTGCTGATGACAAACTATATGAAGGATTCCTTCAGCAGTACTTAAAGGATGTAAGCGGTGTATGATGGGCTTGATTCTTAATTGCTATGTATTAGTACAGCTGTATCAAATTCTGTGATGTTATATAAAACTATGATTGAAAATTGTATCATTATGAATACCTGTGCAATGAGAATGAAGCTTAATAACTGCGCTCTGCAGCAGTATGCATCCTTGCATAGAAGGATGAAAAACCCCCTATGCTATCTCTGAGGTTTCTCATAAAGCTCTGTAGCTGGCAGGTTTTTGAAGGAAATAATTAGGTACCAGACTTTTTTCCCTAATTTCACTGCCAATTAAATGTAAAAGCCTTAAAATTCTGAATTTTCTAAGAATAAAGTATTTCTGAAGAATAGACTGTATTTTGGCAAAGTTGGTGTGAGAAAAATATTTTGCTTCAGCTGCCCCAAACCAAATGATTTATGAAATATTTTCTGACAACAATCAATTTTTTTTTTTAAACTTCTATTCAGAACTGCCTTGGCTTAGCAGTTGCTAGTCTCGGCATTTCTCCAGCTGTCAAATATCACTAAACCTGAAACTTCTGGCTTAGTTTTTGTGCTCCTTATATTTAATAAATAGTTTAAGAAGTAATCAGACTTGCACTGAACCTGGAAGAAGGCAGTAGTTGCAAATAAAAAAGAACATTAAAAGTTGGGGATTTTCATTACATTATTGGCCTACTGGGGAAGAAGTAGAGTTTGATTAACAAATGAGAGCTCCATAAGGGTTATGCCTCAAGGCACAGCTGCCTAGCATGGGCTACCTATGGCACATCATCCTTTGGATTAGCACAGTCCAAGGATGTCACCTTCCATTGTGGCCCTTTTATTGGACCTCTTCTGTACATTTTATATACTGCATGACTTGGTCCTCAGGGGCACCTGAGAGAATCAAAAAGCAACACAAGTTATTTAAACTGCTCTAGTATTTATTGGCTTTCCAAAGGGCTCACCAACCCCTCTCTCTGCAGCATGCCCAGACTTCTGTGTAATACAGCTGCAGAATCAAGGCATCTCCAATGTAAGTGCTTATCCATCCATGTAACTGAAAGAGCAATATATGTTGAAACAGAATACAGAGGCTGTATGCCAGTCATGGGATAGAGGGCCACTGCAGCTCCACAATGGGCACAGTTTTTGTTATCTGTCAGAGGAAGGCTAAAGATGTATGGCTCTTCGGTACCTACTTAAAAGACCTGGCATCTGTCTGCTTGAAAGGTCAGATACTCCTGCATTGCAGGATACAAGTAGAAATTTGCAGATGGAATGAAAGAAGATAGGCATTTCGTTCCACTTTATTTTTTGCCAGCTAAATCCTGCTCCTTGCTGTTAGGACTTTGGAGGAATTAGCATTTCATCTGCAGCAGATGCACAATCATTAATAACAACACAGTTTAAGTTAAACCACTGAAATCAGTGGAGTTAGGGTGCATTTATACCACTCTGTTTGCAAACAGGATCTAGTCCTTACATTGCTTACTATACTATTTTTATACTGTGACCTATTTTAGTATTTATCTTTGGAGGGAAATGCTTAAGTAAAGATCATGGTTAAAAAAAATGTGTGCATCATTTACATACTTTACACACTATTTAATTTAGTAAACAACCATATATATGTATGCATTTAATTGAATAAGTATTGTGAAAATTAATAGGAAAATTGTCTAAAAATACTTAAATTTTAACAAAAAAATTATTCAGTTATAGCTGGGGCTTTCAGAAAGGTTTAGGAGATTTTCTATGGCATTCACATTCAAGCTTGCTTTATTTACATGACTGCCCTCTAACTGAATCCCTTCTTTCTATTTTGTTTGCAAGGTAAGAGGTTTCAGGTAGCTTAGAATATATATATTCATTTAAGACATCACAAAAAACAGTTTATACATATGTCAAAATATGTTGAACAAATTATTCAAAAAAATAACAAGATTAACCCATATAAAAAGCAATACCTGTAGAAAGATCTAGTTTTTTATATGAAAATAAACCAGAAGCATTAAAAAATTTTAAACTACAACTCGTATATTGCTATAAATATTTTTAAACAAAAATAACTGTTTATTTAATCACTGTGAACAAAGTGAAATAACACTAAATGCAAAAATGCTTCAATATTCAAAATAATCTGCATAGCCAAGAAGGTTTGGTTGCTCTGAGAATGCAGATTACTTTCACACTTTTTGTTATGTTACAGGAAAAAAAATTGGGTGCACATTTCAATCTTATTTTAAACTGGATCTATGAATAATCTCTGGACTCATCCATCCATGTCAGACCTAAATCTTGTGATTTCTTTAAAAAAAGCCTGTGCCACACCAGCAAGGTGTCCAGGCCTGTATTTCACATGACTGGTTCAGTTCAGCTGCAATTACCCTCACTCAATTGCTTCCACAGCCTGCTAGCAGCACTGCCCCTCAGCCCCTAGTGCAGATCGAGTTATCATTTTCAAAAGCAAATACAAATAAAGATGCTTCTGTTTTTATGTCAGCATTTTCTTCCTCCTTGCCACCTATGCTGTATCTGATTTTGTCACCAGCCCTTTTGTGTCTCACATGCACACACACCTCTGGCAGGCTCTTTCCTGTTATGTCTGCCATGCTCCAGGAAAACACATTAGCACATAAAAAACTTATTGATACTCATATGCTCATTTTGCACATCACTGCATTCATTTTCTTGCTGAGATTAAAATATTTATCAGAATTTGTTAGAACCAGCTGTATTTGTTTGGGTAATGTTTAGAAGCAAGGAGTTTGATCCAGGCATCATTCTTCACAGTACATCTGCTTGTACTTCTAAAAGACTTTTAGATATATATCCTTTCCACATTTTAAGCAGCTTTTTCAGCTTATTCTTTCTTCTACCAATGTATATAATGTCCAAAGGATGCTTACAATGTGCTTACTGGATCTAAAAATCATCTCAGGCTCCTTCATTCTCTGGCTTTGTAAAATGCTCTGAATCTTGTACATAGTTTTCATGAGTTTGAAGGAGAGCTCAGTTTTTATATATTTTATGCAAAATGTCATCTTTTTAATCTGCTTTCCCTCCTCATACTAAAAATTCTCTTTGTTCTTTGCTACGTGGTTTCTGCATTACACTAAGGTATGTAACAGAGTTTGACTGGAGAATAATAAAATTAAAGTTTACAGAATATTGATCAAGTTTCAAGATTTTATTATTTTTAAAATATGAGAAATAAAGATGGCCTGAAAAATATGATTCCAGTGAAGGAAAAAAAGAGGCAATTAAAAAAATGCATGTGCTTCAATTCCAGAAGGGTTCCTTTTTAAAATAACTATTGAAAAATGTATTTCTGTAAATGGAAAGAAAGGATTATCTTCATATTATGAACTGACTTAATATTTATTCTAGTCCTTGCTGGAAAGATAAATGCAACTCACAGTCAATAACTCATGGTTCTTTCAGACTGCTCCTGGTTGTTGTTTTTTGAAGGGGGTGGTTGGACAGAGGATTTATTTTTTTTAAGCCGCTGAACATGACTGATGGGACAGACACAATCTGATCATATTTATCTATTTATAATTTCTCTCTGTTTGTTGCTATTGAGAAAGCACTGTGGAAAAAAAAAGTGTCAGTTCTCAAAATACTGTGTTGTGTGTATAGGTGGGATCTTTGCTATAGCTCTAGTCATGAGGAAAAATACAAGAGTCTCAATCCAAACTCAGTCTGATCCCTTTTGTAATGAGTACTCTCTAATATTGTTTAATTGTCTGTGAAGATGCAAGCAGGCATAAAATCCCTAATAATTAGCTTAAAATAACTGGCTGGGGTTGAAGCAAACCATCTGATATCAGAATTTCTGGTCACTTTGCACAGTAAAAGGAGAAAATTGGGAGGGGTAGTCAGCGAATGCAATGGAAAGGAAAAAGTTTTGTTTATTAAGAATTTCTCATTGCAGCAAACCTTCTAGCTTTTCCTTTATACTGCAGATGGTATCCATAAGGACATACAAGCCATATTCAGCATCTACCTGTTGAAACTCATACTTGCAGGTTAGATTTGAACCAAAATTTACAAGGAAAAAACAGAGACTACTGAGAAAGACACAAGAACCAAATCCCTCCTGCCTCTCTGTGTGGTGTGAGTTAGACAGAGAAAAGATCCACAACCTACAAAATCATAGAATTATAGAATCATTTGGGTTGGAAAGGATCTTAAGATCATCAAGTTCCAATCCCTCTGCCATGGGCAGGGACACCTCACACTAGACCACGTCTCCCAAGGCTATCCAAAATCTCACACTGCTGTTTTTAGGGCAATGAACCACTTAGACTTTGGTCTGCGTTTCATAGGATTCTTCAAATGAAAGCACTGCATGTAGTATCACCAGTTGCTGCTGCATTCCAGACGATAAACAGGCTAAAATGGGAACACACTATTGTGTATCCATTCACCTGAACAGACACCTCTCAGGGTTTAAAATTGTTGCTGGTTTGATATTGCACTTAGGAATGAATATCAATCCAGTGACTTTGCTGCATGAAAATAGGTCACTGTGGAAGCATATACGATCTAGAAACTGACACACCACTTATATATGTGGGGCTTTGACTAAGTCTATAATTAGAAACTTACACTATGAAATAAAACGGTCAGGAGGGAAAAAAGAAAAAAAAAGAACCAACACAAAACCCAACCAAAAAAAAAAAAAAAAAAAAAAACAACAAAAAACAGAACCCAAAACCCAATGAATTTCAGACAAAGCCTAGACAGTATTGGGTCTATTTCAGGTTAACAAAAAAAAGGCTGGACCTTTTTCTGCTGTGATATCCCCTCTAACACTTGCCTCCAGCAAATGAGCACATATCCAAATGAAATTAAGCAATATACCCTGGAACTTGTGATTTGCCCAGAAAGATCCTGGAGTGAAAAATAAGGGGTAGGGGTTGAAACAAATAACAGGTACATTCATTCCTCTCCTTCATGTTGTTGTGGATCATACCATTACCTATATGGAGTTGTTGACTTTCCCACAAACGTCTATTTTCTGGTCTTGAACATTTCAGCAAACATTTTGCTTGGCTGCAAGGAAAAGAAAATAGATGGACAGAGCAGCAGATCTTTCAAATAACATTTCTGGAATGCGTGTGTGCATGGGTGTTTATATTTCCACATATATATTTTCATTTCAACATACCTTTAAAGTTGGTGAATTATTAGTGGTTTTCTTTTGTGAAACTTTGGTCTTGTAAACACTGACATTAGAAAATGTATTAACTACTTTATAATTATTTTAAAAAAAACAACCCAAAAACTGGTTGGCAGTCATTTTTAAAAACTTATTTGATGCCTGGGACTGAGACTAATTTTTGAATGTCACTCATGTTCTTAAATGAATTCAGAGAAAAGATTAGCTTTATCTCAAGCTCTTTAAATTTCTGCAGCCAAGTACATACACATACACGATAACGTACTGTAACATTTTAGTTTAAGCAACACAATTGAAAAGGCACCCCTGGTCATGGTACATATCCACCTTCTTCACAAAGATATATAGATGATAGTGCGGCTGGACAAACCACTGAAGTATGTTTTAAAATAATTTCATCCTTAACTTTCTGGTGAAGCAAAAACTTTTATTCCATTGTTTTATATCAATTATTTTGCCAGTGCTTGTAAAATTAGTGTCAAAACTGGTTCTATTATAAATAGTAAAATATACAACATATTAGTAGGGTTGGATTTCACTCATGACTTAGAATTTCCACTCTTCGTATATTAAATTATATGTTATTCTTCAAAGGAATAAGATTATACCCAAACAGTGAAATGCCATTCAATTTGTCTCCCTACCATTTGAAGACAAGAATGTACTAACTGAACATTGTGGGTGTGATTTCCAGAAGGCTACACAAGAGATGTTTGCAATGAGCTCTTAGTTCTGCTCAGTTTTCTCTTAAACTAATTTAAAAATCTATGAAACATACAAAATTCCCGTTTCTCTGACCATTCCAAACCACAATTCAATATACACCAACTGGGCTTCTGTCAACATAATTGGCTACAGCAGTCAGATTTTCAGAAGAGCTTAGCTTCAGCTTTGCCACCAAAACAAATAAGATTATCAGAACAAGCTCTGCATACAAGATGCTGACTTCTTTGAAAAATCTGTGCGCAAGTGTCATGGTTGGAGATGCTTGATGGCCCCTTCTGAATATCTGACCTTCATCTAAGTACCAAAGCGGTGCCAAATCCCCTTTAGAAAGACCCAATACCCCTGTCTTTTCCCCCTGTAAAAATCGGCTCTATTACATCTGCAGGATTAGTAGAATAAAATAGGATATGGAAGGGATGCCATACGTAGTCAAACCATTTCACTTTTTATCAGTTGCTCCTGCTGCTCACTGCTCCATCCCACAGTATTTATTTTTATTATTAAAGAATAGAAAAACCCAGAAAATACCTTTTTCACTAACTTGTCTGTTCTTGTGAATTTCTCAAGATGGGCTTAGCCTAAAGAAAGAGCTTCTGGATACTGATGTAAATTCACTTTTTGATGCATTTTTTATTGATTGCCAGTGTTCATATGAAAGCATGTGTATTTGGGCCTGAAGAAAAGATTTTCTAAAAATGGGCATCCAGCTGCATAGCAGGCACTGAGTTCAGAGTGACGGCACAGAGAATCCTCTTTGGTTGTGGTTTCCTTTTTGTCTTGCTTGGTTATCATATTCAGTGACTTCTACAGGTATTCCATTTTCTGTCCCTCTAAGAACTATATAATTACAGCTATAGTAATAAATATATTACATATTTATATCAGATTAATTATTCCATAGAGAGGCTTAGTTTGTTACTAATTGTGATCGACATGAACACAAAGCTGAAGGGATTTCTCTCAGGAACAAAGGAAAATTGGAATTTTATAAGCATCCTTTGTGGGCCCTTAAGAAAAGGAGATCAAAGGATTTTGCAGAACCATGTGCCCTTTTCATTTACTACCATATCCCAGAGGGAGAAAGATGGTGGAAAAGAAAAAATACAAGTACTGAATTACAGATAGAATAAGTTTAGAGTTTAATGATAGAAGAATATTCACAAATGCCAAAGACCATCACTGTATTTAATATAGTTGTGACCTCCCTGCCTCTCTCTCTAGCCATCAGTATTTCCAAATAATCAAATGATGAAACAAAACCAAAATTCTGATAAAACTTACTTTCTGTAAACACACATACAAACGAAACTTGCCATTGGGATGACAGACTGTTGCACTTCTGTTGATAGACTGTCACACTATATATAACTATACCTAAATGACCCCGCTCAATACAAGGTAATTTGCTGGACTTGGCTGGGACAGAGTTAATTTTCTTCATAATAGCCAGTATGGGGCTGTGCTTTTGATTTGTGCTGAAGCAGTGTTGATAACACAGGGATGATTTAGTTACTCATGAGCAGTGCTTGCACAGTCAAGGCTTTTTTGCTTCTCACACCACCCCATCAGGGAGAAGGCTGTGGGCGCACAAGAAGTTGGGAGTGGACACAGCTGGGACAGCTGACCCCAACTGACCCAAGGGATATCCCAGACCATATGACATCATGCTCAGCATATAAAGGTGGAGAAAAAAGGACAGGGAACAGACACTGGGAGTGACAGTGCTTGTCTTCTTAAGTAACTGTTATCGCTGCTCTCCTGGAGATGGCTAAACGCCTGCCTGCCAATGGGAAGCAGGGAACTAATTCCTTGGTTTACTTTGCTTTTGTGAATAGCTTTCGCTTTACCTGTTAAACTGTCTTTATCTCAAACCATGAGTTTTCTCACGTTTACTCTTCCAGTTTTCTTCCTCATTCCACTGGGTGTGTGGGCTTAGTTGCCAGCTGAGGTTAAACTACAACAGGCAAGTGGACTAAATGCAAGAGCTCAGACAAGACTGTCTTAACATGAAGATCTCAAAGTCCTTCTTGAACATATGAAGTACAGTATGGTTGTATTTATACTAGGAAAGAAAAGGGAAGAAATAAGTAAGATAACTGGTTGCAAGTCAATGCACTGATTCTAAGTTTCTTCTTATTTTTCCCCAAAGTCTCTTTGTTTAAAGCCAATTATAACTTGGGATGGATGCTAATACATTGTATGGTATAAAATAATAGCAACATTTTATGCAAGCAAAAAAACCAGTATGGTAGAGACTTAAAATATCTAGTTACAGCCATTTACTTTACTATGGCTTAAGATAATTAGATTCTATGAAGTACAAATACTGTGGTTTTCCAGACAAGGTGCTGTAAAAGAAAGAAACAAAATAGAGACCAAGAAGGGAAACAGAATAAGGTAACTAATGGGAATACCCTTTGCAGAGCAAATGTTTTGTCTGAGCCTATGCAGAGTACTAAAGACAAGAATTTTGCCTCTGTCCATTCAGACTAGATTTCATTTGTAGGAAAATGCAACGTCAAGAAACAGCATTTGGGACTTTGGGTACAATCTATCACCATCTTTGGGGCTAGCAACAAACACATTTGATGAGCGTTTTAATGCTGCACTAATTTCTTAACATGTTTCGCTTTTACATCTTACCTGTTTAAAAACAGCAAAGTACGACTGAAAATTAAATGCTGTATTTAATTGTATATTGAAAGGAAAACATTCCACTCACTCTGAAATCAACATATGTTTTGGGGCTTTGTTTAGCTTTGTGGCAAAGAAAAATAAATATCAATTTTCCTTTGGGGTTTTCTCTTAACGTTCTTGGTTTTGTTCCATAGGCAAATTTAAAATAAAAAGAAAAAAGAGCAGCTACAATCATTCACAGAGCTGTACGCCTGCCACAAATTGCTGGGCCATTAATGGTCTGTCAGGGAAGAGATGTTAGTTGGAAAATAATTCTTTTTCAAGTGCACTATTAGGAAGCTATTCCTGAACCTTCATTTGTGCTCTTTTCAAATATTACTTTAAAGGTTTTGCTGATGCTGCTGCTCATAACAACATCATGCAATAAATTAGTGCAATAACATAAAATCTGCTAGCTTTTCTCAATTATTTATTATGTTATAGCACAGAGGAAAAGATAGAACTTCATACCTGTTAGGGATAATAGTGACAAACAGGCAGATAGAAAGAAATAAGTGCAAAATAACTGCAAGTAACTTGCACTCTGCTGAGTGAAATCATGTTGGCTCCTGAGCTCAGGGATGCTTTTGCCAGCTGTGACACCAACTGCAGTGGGCCAAGAAGTGCCCATCTTTACAATCTGAAAGGAATTCCCCAGTCAATCCTAACATAGAAATGATGAGACAATCCATATCTTGTTTAGTGATATAAATCCCAGATCAGCTGTTACAACTGTCCTAATGTTGTTAGCAAAGGGTAACTTGATACTGCTGACCCAGTTCAGCAAGGAGGTAAGAGGTAATCAAGGGAAGTATTCATCATGGTTAGGTTAACATACACTTTCAGTGAAACAAAACTGACCCATGTGAAGATCATATGAAGGGACCCAAGCTGGTCTTCCCTTTTGAATAACCTGGAGAAAAAAAGCAGCAGAGACTCACCTCCCCCTTCCCCAGCATTCATAGAGGTGATAAAGAACATCTTGAGGATATCCGCGCTGGATACTCCAATGCTGAATAGGGGGAAAAAAAACCTGTTATAACTCTCCATACAGATAAATCCTTTGAGTAGTTCAACAGTAATATACATATAAAAATACCTATAAAACTCTAGGAATGCACAGCAGAACACAAAAGAGAGACAAAATATATGGAGACAAACAGTATAACGAAGAAAGGACAATATCAGCCTATCCAATACTCCTTTACCAGCATGCTTATTAGATGGCTATTCTGGCTATTTTGTAAGACATTCACTCCCTCTCTTTTTCCCCACTCTCTTCTTTGTTGTGTCTGTTCTCATTGTTTGAGAGTTGAGAAGAAATTCAGATGAAGGAGTTACATTTTCAATAATACATCAAACATAATCTCAACACATTCAAAAGTGATGGGACCCATAGTAAATTACATGTTGCAAAGCCTCATCAGCTGAAGCGATTACTCCATTTCTTCGAGCCATTTTAGAAGAGCCAAGAAACTGATGCTATTTACATCGTGTATATAAATAACATCTATCTCATATTTATATAAAATGCGTGAGATGGGTGAACATTTCTGCAAGCATTCATTTGAATTTTAACTTGAATTCTTATTAGCAGCGATTGCACAATGGCGACAATGATTGTACCCGACCCCTTTTGAATTTTCTGCCCTTAGGATTTCAAGGACTCTCTGCTTTTTGCATGAGCTTTCTCAGAGGCAAGGGCTTGTGATGACAAATGCAGTATTTACAGAGAATGTTGTTTCCAAAAATCATTTAAGGAATGCTGCTAAAGATGCAGTCATGTAAAGACAAACTTATTGTATTACGGGGGGGGGGGGGGGGGGTGTTGGGGAAGAAGACTGAGAAGGGGGTTTTTTTTTGTATCTTGTTTGGAGGTTGCTTTGATTTCATTTAAAATGTGCATATAACCTCTGTAAAAACATAAAACCTCCTTCGGTAGATTTCTGTAGTGTTAACAAAGACAAAAAGCATTTGGCTGTAAAGTGTTTCAATCCTGCAGGACAGATATATAAGACTGTATTAGTACAACTGGTAAAAGTAAGTGCTTTTGCAAGAAACTGCAGTTAACCATATAAGTATATAACAGTGTATTATATAGCACAGTGCGTTTGGTGCATGACAGTGCTTCACATTGCAGGTGGATACATTTCCGAAGTCCCACGCAGGAGAAAACAATGAGCCACCCACACAAAGCATTGAAGCACCTTGCAGAAATGAAGTTTACTTTGTTAATGAAAGCTTTATAACCAGTAAATCTCACCACCTGCCTGGTATTATTTTACATGTGCTAGGGGACAATTCATCACAGGGTGACCTAATTCCCTGAATTCCTTACCAGAGGCATTGAGGCCAGTAAAGTTGCACATCAGAGGGCAAATGTGAGTGTGGATTTCATTTGTGAGGACTCTGCAAGTGGAAGAAGAAAAAAAAAGTAATAAAAAGCTATGCTCATTCATTCAGAGAGTGAAAATAACATACTCAGGCTGATACCTGAGGAGCGTGGCCAGAATTTCAAATACTATTTTTAATTTTCTTATTATTCAGTCTGTAGAATAAATAATAGCACTTGGACTGAAATAGTAGCTATGAAAAACAAGTGTATTTAAGAAAATTATACACAATCTTGAGAAATTCAAGTATTATAAAGAGGTGTTGAAATTGACCATGTTATTCACCATAGCTATTTAAGGTTCAGTTGTGTAATGCCATGTCACGCCAAGTTAGTATTGCCCACCCGAAATATCATACAATATCTCCCTGTCCTGGGTTCAGCAGTAGCAGTCATTTTTCTCCTTCTTAGTAGCTGGTGCAGTGCTGTGTTTTTGACTTTTGGCCTGGGAACAGCACTGATAACACCAGTGGTTTCAGCTACTGCTTGGTAATGTTTTGGTCTGAGCAAGGACTTTCTGAGTCTCATGCTCTGCCAGGGAGGAGGGGAAGCCGGGAGGAAGCAGAGACAGGACACCTGACCCAAACTGACCAAAGAGGTATTCCATGCCACAGCATGTCATGCCCAGGATGTGAAAACGGAGAGCAGAGACCCAGAAGGGCGGGGGTGCACTGCTTGGTTGGGCTGGGTATAGCTGGTGAGCGATTGTATTCTTTCCTTGTATTTTCTCTTGTATGATTATTGGTGGTAGCAGTAGTGGTCTTGTGTTATACCTTAGTTACTAAACTGTTCTTATGTCAACCTGTGGGAGTTGCATTCTTTCGATTCTCCTTCCCATCCCTCCGGGAGTGGGGGGAAGAAAGAGGGGGGAGTGAGTGAGAGAGCGACTGCGTGAGTTATAGAGGCTTAAACCACGACACTCCCTCAAATTTCCAACCAGATCAAAAAAGCAGCACAAGTTGGCTACTTTTGAACAATTACATTTGCTTCCTGTTTTGGAAGCTCTTTTCAAACTTCTAACATACTTTTTACTAAAATGTCAGGTAAGATTATCTGGGACTCTCATGACTAAAACCCACAATGGCTGAATGATATAAACTTTGTGAAAACTGAGCTGACTTCCCAAAAGAGTTTGATGTATTCCTGCAAGCTGGCAGTCACGGGCATTTCCAAACCTACTACAAATTTGAAGTCTCATACCCACTTGACAAACAAAAGACTTCTTACTCATGTTAAACTATTAGGAGTCTGAACTCTGAGTCCCAGAAAGTTAAAAGCCTATATTTCAACTGTGGCTAATATTTTTGGTGTTGCAATTTGCATTTAATCGGGACTGATATTTCAGAGCTAGAGAGCACTGCTGGCCTATAATGGACAGCCAAATAATAGGCAAATAAATCAGTTTTTAAAAACACTGGCCTTAAAGAACTCCTCTGCAGGAAAAATAGCATATAATAAAAATACAGGGAGGAAAAACCATTTTTAGTTCTGAAGCTGAACCCCAGGGCAACCTTTTAGCTAATATACATATGGCAAAACCAGATTTGTATGATGGCTTTTTATAGTTTGTATACATAATATAATGGAGATAGCTCTGTACTTTAATTCGTGTTTTCTCCTCTATGACACTAGCTGAAATAGCAGTGAGTTTCTGGCATTGTAGATCTGAAGGCAAGACTGCAATGTAGCAATAGCCCTGGAGCCACGAGTCATTCAGCTCTGGGTTTTAAAGGATGTTTTGGGGGAGAACAGAAAAAAAGATAATAACAAAAAAAATCCCTAAACTAACTTTGCATTTAAGCTGTTCCCCTAATGCATAAAAGCAGAAGAAACTTTATGCTGAGAACAGAGAAGTAAACAAGACTGAAATGTACTCAATAACCAGGCCAAACCCGTGGTGATTCCAAGTAAAAGAACAGGTACTGAGGGCAATTTGCAAATGAAAATTGGCAACAGACACTGAGCCACTTTTGTAATGAGTCAGTGCCTAAGTCACTACTATGGCCTCTCTTGAGTAATAAGCTTTGTTTGTGAAATGTCAGCTCAATTTATTATATAGAGATTAAATTTGATTTTCTACTACATTGACAAATTATATACAGTCAGACTTAAGAAAGCCTCCTTTCCTGTTAACATACATTTGTTCATATTTCTTATAGCTGCAGTTCATTTAAGGTCATCATAACTGTTGGATTATTATTAATTACTATTACATTTATAAGGTAACAAAAACAACATCCCAAAAACATACCTAAGAACTTCATTAGACAAAAATACCTAAACACTTAAAATACATACCCTAATGTTTAAAAAGCAACTGAAAAAGAAATGCAAAGTTGGAGTTTACATACAGGTCCTATAAAAAAAGTTCAAACACTTAGAATACCCCAACATTAGGAAAGATTTATGTGCTCAGCTAAAACGCAAAGCAGTCAATAGGTCATTAACTTATCTTCTAACGCACTATAAATAAGGCAAAAATAAATTAAATGAACTTGCTTAATGGCCAGGGTAACACCAGAAGCAAAATAGTGACTTTTTAAAATGCCATTTCCCAGGAAAGGAACACATCAGACATTCTCTACAAGTATGCAAGTCAGCAAGTATGCTGACTCTAGCATACTGCGCTGTGTGACATTTTCAACTTGTCAGTGGGCTATCAGCTTTTCTCATCTCCCCATCCAAATCTTCAGCATTATGAAACTTAAAAAAAGGTTCGATTTGCACAAGCTTTCTTGTTAGATTTTTGTGTGGTTTTCCACTATAATAGTGCTTCTTGTTTGTGCCAACCTGCATATTTGTCACCCTCAATAAACGCTGATCCCACTCACTGAACTGAATTTGAAAGATCAATATCAGAAAGATAATGTTGGTCCTACCAGCTTTATGAAAAATAGAGAAACCCTTAAAATTCCATATGAGAAAGAAACTCCTCATACCTGCTCCCACTAAGGGAAAGCTCCAAGGGGAGTTTATACTTCCTTAAACAATAAAATAGAATTAAAAAACCCTAAAACCACAGAAAACCAGATTTCACTCATTTGTACAGTTATGGAAACACTGTTAATTAAATGCCTGCATGATGAAAAAGATCTCTACAGGGAAGTGTCATTTCTCAGGTACACCCCTACATTAAAGATAGATGTAGCTTAAATTACAGTCTCTTACAGAAAAGGAACTTAGGTATCATGTGGCTCCATATAGCCCTGGCTCATCTGTAGTACATTCACAGTCCTTTCCTTTAGAAAATCAGGATCACATTTAGCATCAGATGAACCTTCAGAGGAAGCAGGGGAGATCATCCACCAGAAAGCTCTAGCCAGATTAAGATTCGCTTTGTGAACTCTATAACCTCTGTAGCTGTACCTCCTTCTGTCCCGTAGGGCCACAGAACTGCAAAACCATTGGTACTTCACAGGTATGTAGATAGCCTGGGCAAAATCTTAGGAAATCCCCAAATTAAAAAACACTTTCTTTGTCAGCTGAAATTGAAACAGAAACTTTCACAAAAAAACCCACAAGAACATTTCAGGAGTGCTTTCAGGCAGCAAAACATCTGAACATAAATTCTTCTGTAATGAAGTCTGTAGAAGGAAACAGACATAACACCTACAGAGATGGATAAGATCCTGTATTTAAACTGAAGGTAAATGAACGCAATGAATGCATGAAGGGGGTTTCATTCCTTTGTCCTTTTGTGCCTTTCTTTTTTGATGTAGCTTTCTGGAGTAGCTTGCCAGGGGAGAACAGGGAAGTCCTCAAGAGTGAAATGAGGATATGCATCTGAACTTCACCAGGGATGAAAGCATGCAGGTTTTATTGAAAAAGCCAAGTGGCGGCTTTATGGATGATTGTACCATAAAGCAAGGCACAGAGTTGTCCCTTTTGTACAAAACAAATCATGAAATGGTGTCCCACAGACACACTGACAAAAAGGAGCTTTTGCTTGAGAAGAGACTCCTAAGGACACTTTCAAAAGCAGTTAAAATAGTAACACCACTATCCTTAATGCAGAAAAATTTAGAAATGCAATTGCCGAGTGTGTTTCACAGTATACCAGTAGAGCTGAATATTTTTACCATCTGAAGAGGTTGAAATCATGCACTTATATTGCAAGCAAAAAGTCTGTAAGTCCAAAGACAACTGCTTAAGATAAGACTAGAGTACAACCATCTGGCTGCTTATGTTGCTTCTTTTAACAGGCAGCATTTTAATGATGCTTATTCCCTGCCTTGCTGTTCTCCTAATTTGACAGCGAGACTTAAATGATTATCATGTTTGGGAGATCTGAGATAGTGTTTGGTGAAAGCACAAGTAGTAAAAGAAATAAGAGAAACGCAACATTAAACCATTCTTTTTGTGTATGTATCTGTAAGATCTTTCCTCATGTCACAAATGAATGCTTATAAGCATGGATTCATCATTCTCTCTCCAATATTATAATTCTTGAAATACAGTCTTTGGTTTCACTAAAATTCAAGTTCTGATTTGAAGTATTAACTGCTCCTTTATTCCCAGGAAGGTGACATGTCTTCTATAATGCCTACTCCTAAGGGATTTGCTTTTTTCCAGCACTATTGGAAGAACTGTACTTCTGTTCTAAAATAAATGTGTATTGAATACATTTTAAGCAGCAACTGAAATACAGGAACATACACAGTACACAAATATTTCTCTAAGTAAATGAAAAAAATACATAAATCAGAAAAAAATAGCTTATATTTACACAGGGAACTTTCCTTTTCACATTCCATCTTTATCTTTCACTACCTAGAGGGCTGGATTTTTCTGAGGTAGATGGACAGCAACTAAAGGAGGTGGACAAGTGCTAATGCCCTGCTAAAAACAGCCTCTAAAGAACAGAAAATAGAAGACCAGCAGTGGTATTTTGTATTTATTTTCTTTATTTAGTAGTGTCTGAAGAAATATTGTTGTAAGCAATTCTACCTGACCTGAAAAAATGTTTATATTCCCTAACAACATTAATAACACCATCACTTTATTTATAACATGGATTTATTTTTTTTTTTTTTATAAACAGCACTTTTTCTCTTTGGAAGATATTAGCAAAATAGAGATCTAAATCAAACACCTGAAATAAAAAGTAAGGTTATGTATAAGATATTGCAGTCCCTTAGTCTCCAAAGTCCTGGAGATACAGGGTGATTCTGTATTATGAGACAGACATGTCCCTCTTCTATGTGGTTCCCATGAGAACTCAAAGTACCCCATGAGTTGCAGTATGTTCACTTTCTCAACACATATATTGTAGCTGTTTTCTGGATGTACAGAACTGCTGATGGTGAGACATCTGGAAAAATATTTGGTTGTCAAAAACACCAGTGCTAAATAATGGAGCTTAGCTGCCCTTATAAAGTATGGGGTCTATTCCCTATCAAGTATATGGAGCTTTTTGTGAAAATGAAACATTTTCACCGATATAGAATCATAGAATAATTAGGGTTGGAAAGGACCTTAAGATCATCTAGTTCCAACCCCCCTGCCAGCGGCAGGGACACCTCCCACTAAACCATGTCACCCAAGGCTCTATCCAACCCAGCCTTGAACACCACCAGTGATGGAGCATTCACAGCTTCCCCGGGCAACCCATCCCAGTGCCTCACCACCCTTACAGGAAAGAATTTCTTCCTCAGATCCAATCTAAACTTCCCCTGTTTAAGTTGAACCCATTACCCCTTGTCCTATCACTACAGTCCCTCATGAAGAGTCCCTCCCCAGCATCCCTACAGGCCCCCTTCAGATACTGGAAGGCTGCTATGAGGTCTCCATGCAGCTTTCTCTTCTCCAGGCTGAACAGCCCCAACTTGCTCTGCCTATCTTCATACGGGAGGTGCTCCAGTCCCTTGATCATCCTCGTGGCCCTCCTCTGGACTTGTTCCAACACTTCCATGTCCTTTTTATGTTGAGGACACCAGAACTGCACACAATACTCCAAGTGAGGTGTCACAAGAGCAGAGTAGAGAGACAGGATCACCTCCCTCGACCTGCTGGTCACGCTCCTTTTGATGCAGCCCAGGATACTGTCATACAATTTATATTTAATTTTCAGCTAGATACTTTCCATAGTAAAGGCATTTTAATGGAATAGAAAGAATAAATATTATAAGAATATGGTAAGGCTATCTTGGGTGACAAGTGATATTCAGCTTAATTCTTAGAATTCACATTCGGAGCCTCTAAAACACATTTGCCTTCCTCAGCATTAAGAACACGCTGAATCAGTGTATCAAGAAGAGTCAGCTCAACTGCCAGTGCAATTGCCACAGGGAATTGTCTCCATCACTGCAACACAATATATTTGCCTGGGCATATCACACTAACTAGCTATCTCACTACATTTAGCAGAAGAGACTGCCAAATTACTGTTTCATTCAGTGAAGATACAGATCTAAGCAGCCTATTAAGATCTTTGCTTTGACTTATGCTCTAATTTAAAGTGACAATTCAAATCTGCTCTTGTATAACCATAAAATAATGGCATATTAATAATACAGTTTATGCATTTCATGCCAAGCTAAATTTTAAACATATTATTAAGATGCAATGAAATATTTAAAAATTAAAGTGGAATGATAAATGAGGAGGCTGGAGAAAGGTAACTAAAGCATACAAGTTTTAAACTGTCCTTTTCCCTTATGCATTGTCAAACCCTGTTACAGGTAAATAAATGGAACAGTGTTTTTCCCTGCCCCTCCTTAATGTAAGAGTATCCAAGCTATGACAGATCATTTATACATTTTTTTTACTCTGTGCATTTGAAATGCAGTGCCAAGCACTGTCTCTTTCCGAGCCTTGAGAGCAGATGCTGTAATGAAGGCAAGAGTATTAAAAAGATTAGTCAAAAATAGGGATGGCACAAGTTCTAAAATCTAAGTGCTCCAGAGCTTAGATCTTCATAAAGCTTCTTATATAGTTAAGAACTGAAAGGGAGTAAATTACTGAGTTTCCACAAAACAGTGAGGGGGCAGAAACATGAGAGAGAAATTAGGGGATGGAAGCCGTATTAAGATTAACCTATCCCTAGAAACATGCATGCAAGTATGAATACAACTAACTTGCAAACACCACTCAAATCCAAGCCCTGATTAGAAACTGAAGCCAGAAGAATTCATTGTGTTAGAACATGCTCATTTTCATTTTTTCCCAAGTCTATTTAGCAATAAAGGAACTATTCCTATGATACCACTGGACAAACAGATTCACATCTAAAAAACTGTACATGCTGGGCTGCCAGTGGAGCTTAAACCCAAGAGCATTTATGGGAAGAACAGTCAGTGTGATCAGATAGGACTAGTACTGTCAATAACTATCACCCTTCAAATTTATGTCCTGACATTGGCTCATATGCCTCAAAGGTATAAATTTGCTTTCTTGTAGTTCTTCAACAGGAAATTCTAAAAACTGATGAGACACTTGTGCTTCTGAGCGCAGTTCATTCTATTTCCTTTGAAAAGTGTCCAGACAACTGCATCCTCAAACCCAATCCTGTCAAAATTGAAACTTAATGGGAAATTAAGTTTGAGAAATTAAAATCTTCTACCTGTGAAGAAATACAAATCCTCATGCTCAGCAGTAGTCAGATTGTGAGACTTGAGTCAGCTTAAGTTCTGGTCTAGGTTATGTACCATGTGGGCATACTTTTTATGAAAGAGAGCATGCAGTGAAGATATCCATGACTACTGACTATGACTTTTGTTAAAGAAAGGTAAATTTTTATTCATTTTTCTTTAAGAAAAGATTCAAAATTAATCTTTAAAATCTATGCAGATTAAATTGTGAAGTTCTTGTTGCACAAAGTAAGCTTCTTTTTTATTATGGCAGTCATGCACTGTGACTACTATAAGTGTCAGAGCATGAAAATTCTCTTTACAATGCCCAGATTTGAATACATAAAAATTTTCACCACTTTTACTGAATGAGAACCAATCTTAATAAATCACTGAAATTCACTCTCAGAAAGCTGTGTTTCAAACCTGCTCTGTGCAAAGCACCCAGTCATAGCTATACAAATAGGCTTTACATATTCTTGAATCTGCCCTTGTGAGTTTAACAGAGTTTATTTATTATATTCTAAAATATTTAAATACAGTTATGTTTGCTAGGCCTGTTTTTGCATTCTCTAAATTGACAAAATTTGAGGTCAAGGAGCTTTCATGACTGATTTTGCAACAGTAAATTATTTCAAACCAAGTAGGGTTTTGGAGATGTATGGTTATGATTACAAATGGCAATTCCAACAAACAATATGAAAGACATAATGTGTTAATATCATCCTACAGCCCTCTACTATTTTATTCCTCGTACCTTTATAACAATTTTTTATTGTTATTAAAAATGTATTAAATGTATTACAGCTAGGTGCAATTGTTAGCACAAAGTGAAATTTAAAAACAAGGGTGGAAATCCCAATGCAATAGGAATGCATTATTCAATCCATACATTTTAAAAACTTTGATTTGTTGCCTCTCCCCTCCAACTCCCAGCAGGCTTTCCACGCTTGTATATCACAGTTATTTTTCATAGAAATCTGGACAGAGTACTGATAGCCTGTCAAGATTCTGACAATAGAGCAAAATCAAATGAAAGAATTATAGAAAAAGATCAGTTTAGACCTCCATATATTGTGAAGTTCCTACTTAACATTAGTACTATAAATAGCTCCCATATGAATCCTTTAGATACAAATCAGTCAATTACTTTAAGCCTCCTTATTTCTACCCACTGCACACTATGTAATAATATTTCTTTGCATGTACAACCTTTTGTGAAGTAAGCTTTGTAAAGGGTCTATCCTATACAATATACGAAAGCAAGCCAAGCTTTGAAGTTGTAATTGTGTCAGTTAACCAAAATTAAGAAACAACTTAGAGGCAGAGGTGAGAACAAGATGCAGGTCTTTTGCTTTTGACGCTTTAGCTTATGATGTTCAGTAGAGGTTAAGTCCATGGCAGCTCATGGATGTTCCATGGATGCATGAATGAGTAGGCTCTACTTAACACTAATGTCAAAATTTCCACTTAAAACACAATTGAAACCCTTTTTAGCTGTAAGAAGTTCAGCAATTCCCTGCTGATTTCAGTCTTTTAGGAGACTTCCTGGAGTCAGGGTGGCTTGGGATGCCCAGTGCTCAAGTGTCTATATATAGAGAGAGAGGCTTTCTGTTCACTATTCATGAGGTAACATTAGACTTAAGTTTTTTCAACCCAGAGTGGGATTTTGCCTGGGAACTCTTTGCACAGTTCCTGCCTGTACCACCCCACCGCAGCACCTGGAAACCATCATTTACCTCTTGTCACGTCGCTCTTTTTATCCTCCCTTTCTGATCATCAGTGCCTTCCTTCAACAGAGATTTTCCATTGCCTCTAAGGATCTGTGCTTTATTCCAAATTTTACTTCCAAGTGGGTTTTTTTTTCTGCCTTCACATGTAGTGCTGCTGCTCATTTGCATCACTATTGTAAAGCAGAAGTGCAGTGCGTTGCAAAGACTCCTTTCACCTTCAATTTGGTAATTTTCACTTATGTGCTCAATTTACAGTTCAGGCACAGGAGATTCATGTCTGCCATTCATCTTGAAGTCTGGTTAAAAAGGTTCCTTGTGCATGATCTAGTCTTCAGAAGTACATCACTGAGGTTTACTTCATTGACGTATAGGTATATTTCCCCCGACAATACAAACATAAAAATTTAACATTGGAATAAAGCAGCCATGGATTTCCCAGGCTGGCAGAGTCCATTCTTAGAGATACCTGATCTGGCAGGAATCCTTTCTCTTCCATTTGCTACCTGTTTTAATATATCTTCATAACCGACAGCAATACAATCTGGATGTCTTCTTGAAGACCTCTGTTTACCACCCTATACAACCTAGAAAATTATATTGCTTCCAGCTATTATTGAGGAAGTTCCTGGCAGTGAAAATGCTTGTTCTGTTGTCTCCTTTACAGCCACAAAAAATATAGACAGTTCCACCCATATGTTACCTGCTATTACTGTAGAAACAATGCTATGCAATGGAAAAACTGAAACCTAAATAGGCTAAGGCAAGGAAGAAGTCAAAACCTATTACAGAGGTTCTCTAGAGGGAGTGGCATTGGCAATCTGCAGCTATATAACATTTCTAGCTGCCCAGCAAGAGGGAAAAAAGCATTTATACTATTTCAAACAGATACCTAAAAACCATATTTCCTATCCCTTTTATAGTGAAAACTAAGACACTGTGTAGTCTCCAGAACTATCAAAATTAATGTAACACCAAATCCAGAAGTGGAAAATTAAGAAACAGAGTATAAGTATTTTTGCCAGACTTCCCTAAAAGTTTTACTATTTTTCAGATTACTCCTTTAAATGTACTGACTAAATCTTTGAGAAAAATATTTTTGTCGAAAACTGCTCTCTTCTTTTAGTCAAGATCACAGACCTATAAACATTTACATTTCAGGAGAGAAAATGTGATGCACTAAAACCTTCCTTAAAAACAGAACGATGTCATTGCCCATTGAAGGTTAATGGTATCTTGGGCTGAATTAGGAGCACTACTGCGAGGAGATTGAAGGAGGTGATCCTTCCCTTCCAGAAAACATTGCTAAGATAACTGCAGTGCTGGGTCCAGCTCCAGGCTTCCCTGTTGCAGCTACAACCTTACCTCCTAGGAGTTTTATGTGGAAAATTAAAGTGAAATGTTCAGGCACTGAAATGAAGAGCAAGAAAAGAAAAGGCTTATAAGAATAAGAAGAAATACCAGCCCCAGGAAATAAACTGATTAAAGGAGCTGCATTCATTTACTTGTTAATAAAAAAGCTCAGAAAAGATGCCTTTACAGGTGCTCCCTGTCCTCCACATACAGCACTTTGCTTTGACCTGCTGTGCTAAGCTGAATGTGTAAGTACACTCACTGCACAAACAGCACATCCATCTCTCAAGATGTGACTTGTACCAGCTTGGCAGAAGGTTAGTGACATGCCCAGGCTACTGCGGGCTCCACTTCAGACAAATAGCATCACTTCTCCATGTGACTTACTCTGTTGTTTTCCGTGTAAATGTTCACAAAGTAAGGATTTGAGTGTGATGATGTGTGGCAGAACTTGGATGATCATGATGCAAGATTCAGTCCAGGAAACCTGAGCCACAGGTCCATACAAATCACACTCATATACTATGCATTTCAAGATATTTGGTTCTGCTATGGATTTCAGAGGAGAACCTATAAACATCTCTGCCTCTCATTCATCCTCTCAAACCTTGCTCCCTACATCATGCTGGTAGGAAATGCAGGCATACAAATGCTTTAAGAACAAGAATTTACATTTTGGTGGTGGAGAAGTTTTTGTTTTCTTGTTATCATTTCTGTTTTTGCTACATAGAATCTGGTTCCTCCTTCTTGGGGTGGGGTCAGTGTTTAGGTGGGTCTGTAATACTGTGTTTCTACACACATTCACTTCTGTTTAGGAACAGCTGTCACAAGGGTGCTAAGGAGGCTCACATTCTGTTTGCCACTTCAAAAAAAGCAGCATTTAAGCCCATCTCAGGCACACATAAGATAGCTACTAGTCTGTCTCAGTGCCTATTTTTCGGTCAGCTGCATCAGCCAAGCAGTGAGACTCCTGAAGTTACCCTGTCACAACCAATTGAATTGTCTTTGACATCACAGGGCTTTTATAATAAATGTGTGTATGTGCCTAGAGTGCTTAAAATTCAGTATGCCCTTGGGAAAAATCACTTTGCATCCCTGTGAGAAAGCTAAGGGGGAGACTGGAAAACCTTCAAGACTAACATTTAGAAAATAGTTGGAGCTCTGGAAGGATATGACAACCAAACACATAATCAGGCTGGGGAAAAGTGATGGAGCCATCATTGCAATGTGCCAGTCAAACAGCAGGGAAGAACCCAACAGCCCAAATAAACTGAAACCATCAAGAAAACACACACTAACTGCTGAAAAGCTCGTACACAGAGGAGGCATAGGAATTCCATTGGGAAGGCACTGCGCCAGACTTATTAAATAGTGAGACAGATAATAAGGCAAATAAAATATAACAGAATGCTTAAAAAACTGATAAACTCTCTCCAATGGAAAAGATATTAAATCAAACAAGAGAAACCAAACTTCTGGTGGGAAGAAGAGGGACAAAACAGCTCATCCCACTGCTAGCAAAAGACTGAAAATGCAATTTACAGCTGAGATGGAACAGCAAAAACAAGAGAATAATATGGCTGAAGCTCTAGGGAAGCCTAGACTCTGAGTTGCTCAGTCTGAACTGAAGAACAAAAAAAAAAAAAAAAATTCCCAGTATATTACTAAAAATTCATACAGCATAAGATAAAATCACTAGCAGTCACTGGAAGAAACCAGAGGGCTGTGTAGCAAATATTCCTGCAAAATCAAAGTAGGATTTCACAAAGTAGGCAATTCAGGAGGACCCAGAAAATAAATGTCATTCAGTTAATAAACTTTCTAATATATATACACTTGCTTCCTTGACTGAGTTTGTTATTCAATGGACTGATTGTTTTTATCATATCCCAGGTTAGAGCCATGTGACCTTCCCCAAAGCTCTAGTTCAATCACCAGGATTCATCAACTTCCCAGACCACCAGCTAAGTGCTGACCTTTACCCCTCCTCATTGCTTTCTTTTTAACACATGGAGTTAGTGAAGCTGTGAAAAACCCAGAGAGTATTAATGTGATTATGTTATTAATATCAAAAATCTACTACTTTCACTCCACATAAAAAAGGATCAGGAAGTACAGACCAAGACAGCCTGCTCCCACTCTCAGAATAAGACAGTGAGGGATACAACAAAACCAGAACAGGAAGAGAGATAAAATTTCAGCTCTCTAATTTGAGCACCTAGGCACCTTCTCATTAGGAAAGGGGCAGTGTATGTATAATACCAACCTGACAGAGCTATGATCTCTAGATGCTACTGTAATACCATTACAGAAAGACTCAGAAGGGCTAAGCCACTTCTGCATTAATCAGGCTGTAAATGCTGCCTGAATTCTATGAGAAACTTTTTCTGGATCCTCCAAATCTGAGATCGTTCCCAAAAACAGAGCTGGATAATTTAAACATTTCTTCAGGCAAAAGGGCTAACTTCTGGAGAAGTATGTAAAAACTGAAAATGGAGAACACAAACTAAACGCGAATATTTCAATCTTCTAAACAGTGTCTGAATTTGGGTCAAATTTTACAGGTTTTATTGGTGGAAGGAGTATCCTGCTATGCTATGAATTAGGTTTTTATTCCCCCAGGAGATGGTGGGTCGATATTTAGTTCTCTCTGCAGATGTTAAAATAACATGTCAAAGAACTTCGGACAAGTAGACAAAAGGGAGGGGAAACCTAGAGAGCTGTTGAGTCCCTCACCTGAGAAAAAGACTTTGAATTGCCAAGATTGGAAGTGACTATGGTGCAGCTTAGTAATTTCCTACAAAATACTCTCTTAAAACAGCCCAACTCCACCTGTGCCTAAACCAGGTTTTTCCTGAAAGGTCTAGTGAGGCCAGTAACCAAGAGCAACAGACATTACCTCGGCAAGGAGTTATTTATTTCCCTTAAGTCTTCTAAGAAAGAAGTTTTACTTTGTAGTAAGGAATAATCCCCCTAGAATGCGGAGCACTTGTAAGTCTAGCTTTACTTTTAAAGACCATTCCTGCTGTGCCACCTAAATTGGTGGCAACAATGTAACAGCTACTTTCTTGGCACTCGCTGCTTCTGCAGATGCATGCAAGATTTCAAGTTTTAGGATCTTGTTTAGGAGGCTGTGAGGCTGAAATCTCAACAAGAAAACTACATAATACAATGCAGAAAGAGTTACTGAAAGGGCAGCAACTTTTAAATATAGTAGGTTTTAAACAACACACCTTTAGCCTACTTGAATATGCTTGAATACTAAACTTGAGTTTAGATTTTTGTTCTGCAGACTACTTATCGTCTATAAAGATCATAAAGCTCTGGTCTACAAAGAAAGACAGAAGGCATTTCTAGGGCTTACCTGCTCTATATAAGATAATTCTTCAGTTGCCTCAAAGCTACTGAAGGATCCCAGCAGAAGCAAAATTAGGTGTCACTAAGTGGAAGAAGCCAGACTGGGTTATTTGCCACCTATTTTCTCTTGATATTTTGTCAATTCCAAGTACTGAGACAACCAGTTCAGTTCCATGCTTACTCTGACCCCAAGAAACGCTTATGAAGTATGTTCAACACAGCCCTTTCATTTTCTGTATACTAAGGCTGTCATCCCCATTTCCTGGAAAGTTTTTTGGTGTCATATAGGACAAGTTACCCAAAACCCCAAACTCTGTGTGTGACACAGAGAACAGTGCTGTAGGTGATTCTGTGTCCACAAAGCAACCAAAAAAGCCACTTAACTCTGTAGTTCTGAAGATGCTTTAATAAAACGTGCTTACGCATTCGGCATCATGACTTTTCACAGACCTAAATAGTTACCTACTGTAGTTCAAACATGAGACACAAAGTCATTATTTCTTCACTTTAGTCTCTGTAGGATCTACCTGTTTAAGACAACTCACAGCATGCCCAGTGTATAAAGACCACCTGCAGTCCAGCAGTAAACATAGCAGTTCAGGAAACTTTCATTAAAATCAGAATTACTTTAGTACTCTCTTTTTACTAGAGTCTTCACCTGAGAATCAAAAGATCCAAATCAAAAGTTCCCTTCTCAGCACAGCATTAACACCACAAAGTACTTGCTTTTGGCAGGGGGCAGGGAGGTAATTTCATCTGACTTTAAACATCTACCTGACCTTTCTAGTTAATGGTGCTAACAGGAACATCTAAAGCAGGTCAGAAATTGTGTGGTAGAAATGACTGTTCCATTCATTGAAAGTACAGGGGGGTCTAGATAACTAATCAACATTATGATCCCAGCTAGCCATTTATGTTTTAGCTATCTGAGCGCAGGCATGATGACCCCACAACTTCATCATGCATCTCTGGCTCAGATTGTGATAGAAGATTTTTGACCTTCTCCTGCATGTTTTCTATCAGGTGAGGGTTGTGGCAGCACCTATGATCTTCTATGTGCCATAGCTAGTCTGATGAGGTCTAGGTGACAGCATGTCAATTATATGAGACAGCATGCCAGCCTAAATCACAGAGAATATTGTAGATTCTGTTAATGCCCTCCCTCGACTTTTCTCCTAGTCTGCTATTGCAACACGTTAAAGGCGAAGGAGGAGATTATACTACTACTAAAGTCACTCTGTAAAGCCCTTTGAGATCTTAAAATGAAACACCTGATATAAGTGCAGAGAAGCAATGTCATTATGACCCTTTCAAGTATAAATTGCAACCACTTCAGAAAAAGTTTCACATCATTTTATATATCTTTTTATCTGTTCCTGACTGTAAATCCTCCTCTTCAACTAAGGCTGCCTTCAGTTATAATCAACTGACCTTTCTAAGGTGTCCTTTTAAGTCAGTGAGCCGAGTAAAAAGAAGGAAATGCCTTAAAAGGAAAGGAAAAAATGCAAAGGTAAGAAGAAAGCTGAGCTGCAGAAGACTATCACTTTCTGCCCTCTTAGTATTCATATTCAAGACCATTTTTCATGCTGGGATTTCTTTCTCCCCTCCACCTCTGTGTGTTCTCACTTGGTTGGCTTTTCTGTAAGTGTTTGGGAATTAGAGACAGGCTGCAACTTTGAATTTTTTGCTGAGTAAAAGGCAAACAACTTTGCTAACCATGTGCTGGGGAGCGAGCTCAAGAAAAAGCGGCAGGGTCAGCAACAATCTTTCAGCAAAGTGTGCTCAAAGCGTGCTGATTTCTCAAGTCAGAAAATTGAGGCTAGCAGAGATAAACAAAAATACTCTCATAAAATCATTCCACAAATTGATTTTCTGATTATGTTATCATACTATCTGCTATTATCAATCTCTTTCTAACTATAAGAACAGACCTTTTATATTTCAGTGATTAAATGTCCAAGTGAGTCCAAGCCTAAATCATCTTTTTTTCAAATAAGAATTTTAATTAGATTTATAAGCACTTTTACATTCCCAGATGAGAGAAGCAGTGTGCTTTAGCAAGGAATTAAGTACCAGCACACTAATTATAATGTGGGTTTAGGCTGTCTGTGTCAGGCTGGGTTATTCTAGGCTACAGATTTTCACTATTTACACTGACTTCCTGGCACACAGCAGTTTTAGCACAGACAGGAGCTGTAATGTAACCCTGAGGATGACTAAGAAGCTATTCCTTGGTAGAGGGATATCTCTGATGTGGATGTCAAGTCTGGTATAAAAGAGATATCAAATTTCCAGTTCTAAATAACCTAGTTGTATTCAATTAGATAGCTGTACTTAACATTAAGAAAGGAAAGACAAATTCCTTCTGCAAGTAATGGAGGAGCCAACAGTAGAGGTGTCATACTTGACCTTGTGCTCACCAACAGGGAAAGGCTGGTTGGAAATGTGATGCTCCAGGGCAGCCTTGGTTGCAGCAATCATGAGATGGTCGAGTTCAAGATGCTCAGGACAGTGAGAAGAGTATGCAGGAAGCTCACTGCCCTGGACTTCAAGAAAGCAGACTTTGCCCTCTTCAGGAACCTGCTTAGTAAGGTTCCATGGGATATAGCCCTAGAGGGCAGGGGGGCCCAAGGCTGTCGGTTGATATTCAAGGATCACCTGCTACAAGCTCAGGAGTGTTGAGTCCCAGCTAGAAGGAATAGAAGGAAGTGCAGCAGGAGGGCCAGGAGACCTCCAAGGATGACTAAGGACCTGCTGAGAAAAATTCGAAGAAAAAAAGAGGCTTATAAAAGGTGGAAGCAAGGACAGGTGGCCTGGGAAGAATACAGGGATGTTGTCCGGGAAGCTAGAAACCAGGTTAGGAAAGCTAAGGCCCAGTCAGAATTAAACTTGGCTAGGGATATGAAAGATAGCAGGAAGGGATTCCATAGGTATGTAGCGAATAAATGACAGACTAGGGACAATGTGGGCCCTCTCCAGAAGCTATAAGAAGAACTGGCTACCCTGGATTTGGAGAAGGCTGAGGTTCTTAATGACTTCTTTGCCTCAGTCTTCACTGGCCACTGTGGCTCTGACCATACCATGCAAGTCTTGGAAGGCAGACACAGGGACTGTGAGAATGAAGACTCTGGGCCGACTGTAGGAGAGGATCTGGTTCGAGGCCATCTTAAGAACCTGAACATGCACAAGTCCATGGGACCTGATGAAATCCATCTGCGGGTCCTGAAGGAGCTGGCAAATGAAGTTGCTAAGCCACTATCCATCATATTTGAAAAATCATGGAAGTCAGATGAAGTTCCCAATGACTGAAAAAGGGAAATATAACCCCCATTTTCAAGAAGGGGAAAATGGATGACCCAGGGAATTACAGACCAGTCAGCATCACTTCTGTGCCTGGCAAAATCTTGGAGTTGATTCTCCTGGAAGACATGCTGAGGCACATGAAAAACAACAAGGTGCTTGGTGACAGCCAGCATGGCTTCACTAAGGGGAAGTCCTGCCTGACCAATCTGGTGGCCTTCTATGATGAGGCTACGGAACTGATGGACAGGGGAACAGCAGTTGACGCCATCTACCTGGACTTGTGCAAAGTGTTCAACACTGTCCCACATGACATCCTTGTCTCTAAGTTGGAGAGACATCAATTTGATAGATGGACCACTTGGTGGATATAGAACTGGCTGGAAGGCCGCACGCAAAAAGTTGTGCTCAGTGACTCAATGTCCAGCTGGAGACCAGTAACGAGTGGTGTCTCTCAGGGATCGGTGTTGGGACTGGTCTTGTTCAACATCTTGGTCAGTGACCAGGCTGAGAATGTTGGGGCTGTTCAGCCTGGAGAAGAGAAGACTGCGTGGAGACCTCATAGCAGCCTTCCAGTATCTGAAGGGGGCCTATAAGGATGCTGGGGATGGATCCTTCATTACGGACTGTAGTGATAGGAAAAGGGGGAACGGGTTAAAACTTATACAGGGGAAGATTTGATTGGATATGAGGAGGAAATTCTTTACTGTGAGGGTGGTGAGGCACTGGAATGGGTTGCCCAAGTAAGTTGTGAATGCTCCATCCCTGGTGATGGTCAAGGCCAGGTTGGATAGAGCCTTGGGTGACATGGTTTAGTGTGAGGTGTCCCTGCCCATGGCAGGGGGGTTGGAACTAGATGATCTTAAGGTATTTCTAACTCTAGCTATTCTATGATTCTATGATTCTAAGACACTAACATTCTGAATGGGTCCAAACTGCAAGTGGTTTTTGCTTCTGGTTTGGCCTTGAAATTCAACTGTTGCCAACTAACGAGCTCTTTCCAACCCAACCTACCACCGGCTGGGCATCATCTTCAAGGCATGGGCCCACAAACAGACACATTCTTCAGAAAGTATCTAAAGTTATTTGGCTGCCCAGTGCCCAGGGTATGGCAGTTTTAATCTTCCATATGTGCAAAAACAAAGCACAAAAAAACCCCCAAACAACCCAAAAAAACCCCACCAAATACAACATTCTCAGAGGTAGGTGGGAATCTGAGCATCTGGGACTGCTGCTTATATGTTAAGTGATTTAATGGCAAGGGAAAAGGAGTCCAGTGGACAGAGGGTACATTTAATCTTACATACAGCAACAACAAATGCATTCACTACCACAACCATCTTCATCAAAGCTCATGACAAACAGCAACTCTACTAAACCAGATTTGTTTTACTTTCCATTTCTCCACAGTGTATCCAGGGGCAGTATCGAGTTAATGGCTATTGGGGTGGGGGGGGGAAATATCCCAGAATTCTGATTAGTACAGTACATAAAATTTAGGAGAAACCATCCATTTCCAAGTGGAATGCTTAATGATTAAAATTTCATAGGATGTCAAATAGTGCTTTAGGAAAGAACCACTCACCAGTGATATGAGTTTACCAAGTTAGGATACCTTTCAGCAGTGAAATCAGACAGGATATTGGTATCTTGCACAGCCCAGAAGCCTTCATTATGTTAAAATTCATGTTTAATTGCCCTAATGGCTGTGATTAGGTTGAAGACTTCAAGCTACATTTTCATGGAGCTGTGCATACTATATTTGCTCACACTAATAAAATCTGCAGTGCTTTCAGCTCTCAAGAGCTCATACCCTTGTTGTGTTGTGAAGTGGTGCTACTTCATGCCACAAGTGCAAACACCAACTTTTTCTAAGGCTTTTAACTCTCCTTAGCACAAGTAACACAAGCTGCAACTCTGATTTAAGGGACCACAGAGTCAGAAGAGCTACAACATTTCAGCTCCAGGAACTTTCTTTTGAATGTGCTACATTCTTCATTTTATATGGATTCTCAAGTGACAAATCAAAGAGGAGGAAAAGAGGCCAAGATAACAGAAAGAGAAAGCATTTACCAAAAAGGACTTCCAGAAACAGTCTCTTGTTTATAAGTGGCCTCAGATATGGGAATTACTTACATATGAGTTTTCTGGAATGAAACGTCTCTGGCAGAAACAATCTTTTCAGAGCAGGAGCTCCAGAAGCGCATCTTTGAAGACCATGAGACATTGCTGTATAGCCCATGCATAGAACTTCTTCACATAGCTGCGTCTGACAGACACAGAGCTCTAGCAACTAAAAGGTCTTTACATCTAGGTATACATCTAGCCTAAAAGCGACCCATGAGAGAGTCATCCCACAAGAGTCTGGGCTGTGCTCCAGCCATACACCGGATCCTGAATACTCCCCCAGCTACACCTAATACTCTGCTTGGCAGGAAGAAGCTGTTGCATTGACCTGTTCCAGGAGTGTTTGTGTCATCCAGGAAAGAGGGGAGTTTACACTTCTGCAAGGGCAAAAAAAGAAAAATCGTCCTTACCTGATATGTGGACATTAAAGGGGATTGAGGAATTCTAATTCTTCCCTAAATGAACTTTTATGATTTGCTTCTGCTTGATTAAACTTTGTAATTCCTGCCTTAAGTGGCAAGTAGGACCTATAAACCTCTCAGTGGAGATCATATTTCTTTTCTGGTAAAAAAGAAAAAAAAAAAAAAAAAAAAAAAAAAACCCACCAATTTACTTACAGTGGAGCTGGACTCCAATATCGAGCACTGGCACACATACCTTTTAATGTGCTGACATTAGCTCCCTGATCCTTTTGTGCCAATGTTTGTTACTTAAATGCCCCTATGCACTCACTAGGTTTCCCAAAATACTGTTACAAGCCTTGTTTGGGATACCTGTCCTGCCTTGCTAGTACTGAACGTTTTGACTACCAACAAGGTACAAAATCCATCTGCAATGGAAAATTTTGTTGAATCACCACAAGATTTTCTGATATATTACTGTCTGAAAAATCAGAAGCTTTTTTCATTCTCATGAACTGCATATATTGTGTAAAAATAGCTCATTTCAAATTTATTTTTCAAGTTCAATTGCATAAAGTTGGCCCCTGAGCAGGCACACCACACAGGTGCACCACTTACTCAACGCAAAGCAAACTCTCCAAGCATACAGTTGCTTAGGATATTCTTCTTTTCCTAAATACTCAATTCACAAGTTCCCTCATTCATATCTGTTAATAATGATACAAATTATTCTTTCAGTTGTGCATCAGTAAGGTTATTCCAGGAGCAGAAACTTTTTGAACCTGCGACAATAGTTCCTGGAGCCTGCCAGCGAGAGGGGTTCAAGGAGATCACATTCACTGCCTTACTGAGGGTGGTTCAAGTCAAATCTTGAATTCAGATATCCGTACTTCCTATATTTTTATTGTGATACTACTTTCATAAAGCAAAAAAGAAATCTGAAATGTATTCAGTGTTTACTGCACTTTACATCACAAAAGTTAACTGGAAGTAACACAACTGTACAGACAACACAATCAAATATCTAGCTACATAAATAGGAGATGAAAACCCAACAAAAATTAAAAAAAAAATACCTATGTTTAAACCAAATATCAGCTGTGTGCCATTTCCTTTTCAATGTCATGGATTTGAATAACAAATAAGCAAGATGTCTAGGAAAAAAAAAAAATCAGATCTGGGCCATCAGAGCTTTGTTAATATATAAAACAAAAGACAGGAGAATTATAATGCTTCCAGCTTTATAAATTTCACAACCCTTCAGCTTCCTGAACTCTGTTTCTTGCTTTGTTCCAACATGCATCCCAATGTATACCTGAGCATGCAGAGTCTGAACTCACTGCTGTCATGCTGTATCACCCTATTAGATTTGTACTGTATTAGATGTGACACCTTGTCTTTGCAAGTTAAAGATATCACTAAATATCGCTCCCATAATTATACTGCTGTTTAATATCACTACAGAAGAAAATGAACGCTACACCCTGTAGAATTATTTGTGACATATTTCCATAATTATGCACATATATACACTACATGGAGAAACAATCTGTGTTAATACAGCCTGGAAACGTGTTTTCTCAAAAATAAAAAGTATGAATGTGCTTTGAGACATCTATTGGCGGCCTGGCAAAACATCATCTTTCAACAGAATTATCTACAGGTAAGAGGGACATATATAAAGAAACATTTTTTAACTGCATATGTTTCTTTTACATGATCATATAAAAGTAAAACCAGAAATAACATAATTTCCCTTTGTCCTACATCCTTTGCTAGTAATAAAGCTATACAAAATCCAATTTTGCCACTATTTTTTGCAGTGATTGAATATATTAGATAAGCTGCAATATCTGTACAATAATTAATGATTGTATTCTGTGCCTTGTTGATAAAGAATTAATTTCTTTTTTTTTTTTTTTTTTTTTGCTGTAAAAATTCTTTGTACATAAGGGAACACAAGCAAAACAGTGACAAAAATATTTTGTGTTCTTTCCTTGTGTTCAAAATAAAATAAAGGAAAAATATAACTTCCTTGGAAGAAAATCTGCAGGTGAAAGTTAAGAAAAAAATCATATTAAAAATACAAATATTTGAATTATATGCCCACTACTTGCGAAATACACTTTGGGCTCAAAGAAGTTCCCACTTCATTGGATGGAACTTTACCTTATTTTTCTACAACAGATCCTTCCAAAGCCATGACAATAAGTGCTACAATGCAAGATTTAACACAATCAACACCTCTCTGCTCTAATACAACACAGCTCTATGCACCTGAAGTCAACATAATGTCTAATAGCAGTTGCAATAGGAGAAAGGCTAATCAGAGAGACAAAATATAGCAACGAGGTTTGTACAAAGCAGAGCTCCATGCTACAAGCCATCTCCTTGAAAAGAACAAAGCTATTTTCAAGGTCCTACCCTGCCCCACGCAGGCAAGCTGGCAGAGCGTAGCAGAGGGCTAGAGAGATGGTTGCCTCGGAATGAGATTTTTACATTCTTTAAAATCAATAGCAATTCAGCTGCAAGAGTATAAAGCAGTTATATTCTATCATCTTCCCTTATTATTATCATTTTTAAGAGCATCTAAAGCTTGTCAGTTTTCTATTTGACATCTGGCTAAAAGAATAATGAAGAGAGCTGCAGCAGGCAGAAAAAAATGGGTCCCTCCAGCCCTGCTCAGCCTCTGAAATGGAACACACACAGGCTGCCATTGTCTAGAATATACGTTTCCTTGCACTGAACTGTATTACTTGGCTTGTTGGAAAAAGATAAATAAGGAAGCCATTTTAAAGGAATTTGAGGGACACTAGGAGCATCTTTTCACGTTCTGAAATGAGTATGGGTTTTTTGCATCATTTCCCAGTTGTCAGTACATCATCATTTTTTAGCATTTATGACATAAATTGGAAGGGGTACCCAAAAACAGCAGCACTGACCTCCATGGTGCAGACTACATTTAAAATTAAGATTAGATAAACACAAGTAACATACCTTTTATTTTGGGGATCTGAACTGCAAAAGTAAAAATATACACAGAAGGGCAAAATTTTCTTTTGACTGCTATCCAGTCTCACAATCACACTGCTTTGCATTGTGTGGGCACTAATGTACAGCATAAAAGAAATATGAGTTAAAAAACTCCACACCAAACAAAAAAACAAATAAAAAAGAAATTATGAAAGGCAGTACCTACAGTATCTCTGTTTTGTTTGTGTTTTATCAATTAAATTGCCTGCAGAACACCCAAAGTGTGAAGCTACCACTGTAAGTGAATTCAGAGTACCAAGAAAGTCTTGCAGGGAGGATGCTGAATGACAGCTGTGGGATTTTGCTGTGGTTTCAAGAGTGGCTCAATACACTGACTACTGATGTGACTATGCCCTGCATTGTGATCCTGACTGGTATCAGCCTAAAGCCATTATCAGCCACCTGCTGGGTAGTTTATTTGAGATGAGTTGGCAATACCTACTCCATACATGAGAGACTGAGCAAGCATAGCAGAAACTCATGTGATAATGATTTTTATTTGGCAACTAATGTGGGTTTTATTCATCTAGCAAAAGTAAATTCTGCTAGAGCTGATGCCTGGAGTCAATTCTTCCACCACAGAATATGAGCAACTTCCTCAGTCGAGGTAATGGTTATTCTCATGTGTTAGAAATATGATAATAAAGCCCCATGAGACTAAACTTCATATATGTAAATATGCACAGGGATTCGATTTTCCTGAGAAATTAACTGTTTGTCCCATCTTGCCTGTCGTCTTTCTTTTCTTCACAACTTTTTCAGCTTTGCCTTATTCTCATTCTTTCCTCTGGTTTTTGGTTTAGCTCAGCCCTTCCAGACCCCACTCCTCTCACAGCCCCACCAGGTGTGATAAGAACCAAGGAACTTCCTCACCTCTTGCAGAACTGCTTTTCTCCCTCTCCTCATGGGCTATGTTTCCTCTTCAGCCCTTCATCCACCTGTGGTGACTCATTCCTCAGATATGTGGAAATTTATCTCACAAAGTCCAGCCTTTGGTTTATCCTCAGGCCCTTCCATATTAAATACAGCCACCAATAACCCCATGCTTTGAACCCTAGCCTCAGCTAAGCATCATGATTAAAAACCTAGAGGCTTTGTTAAATTTATTGTGATGTCCAGCAATAACAATAAGCATGAAAACTGAACTAGTTTCTCCCTTTCAGCAAAGATATAGATGGGACAAGGAATTCTCCACTCAAGGAGAAGGATTTTACTGCCTGAGCCATGTAACATCTCTTTGTAAAGTTCAGTCAGGTTCACATTCCGACAAATCTGAAGGTCTTAAATTAAAAAAAACCCCAAAAAAACCCAAAAACATTAAAATCCTGAAAAACTTCTCTTGCGCAGTAAGAACAAGGAATGTTATTGGATTGTGCTGCTTCTTACAACATCATTGATTTTGCAACAATTAAACATTAAAGTTTTATAGACTTCTGATATTTGTAGTATATTTATTTAGAACCATCATTTACCATGAAAAGCATCATTACAAAATCGCCAGCTGCTTCCCTAAGTAGAAGGCACTCTTTTAGATATCTTTCTTCCAGTCACAAAGAGCAAACTTAGTACTTCTATTCTTCAGTCCCATGACTCACTGTATAACTTTGTGATCAGTTTTTGACTGCAGATGTTGCGCTGGACTGGACTTCATCACTTCCATCAGGTTAACTTTTTCATCCACAGAGAGCTAGTGATACTGCCAGCAGTAACAGGTAAAGAAGTAGAACTGAACAAAACAAAAAAATCATTCTGTCATTTTTGTGGTTGTGAATCATCTGCAAATCTAACTTCACATTCTCCATTAATAAAATTATTTCAACAAATAGTAATTAACATGAAACTGACTTACACATTAGGAAAATTTCTTCTAAGTCAGATAAGTCTTTCATGAAGTCTAGTCCACTGTGAAACTGATGATAAAATTCTCGTTAGCTTTGTGACATTAAAATTCATTATTGCATACTTTACTTATTCCCTGATTACCTTTAATTAACTTCCACTGAAACTTCCCTTACACAAGTCATACTTTATTGATCATACTCTATAACTACTGTAAATAACCAAACATGGTTCTACTTGTAAATTTTAAAATCAGATAGGTATGCAATTTTAAATGTTTTCAGCAAATGCTGTAAACCAGAAGTTTAATATTTAATATTTGCCTTCCTTAAAGCTTATTATCTTCTCTCCAGAGTACTCCCATTACCAAAATCTGAGCACTTGAATACTGACACGATGAATATGAAAGATCACTGTACTGGTAAGTAGTGGGATTCTGCTGGCCAGCCCATGAAGAGATTACACAGATATCCATCTAAAGCTGCTAAAGCTGTGTTCATTTGTTGCAGCAGGCAGTAATCACTACACAAGATAGATGAAAGGATTATATCTGGTCTTTAGGGAATGGGTAATAGAGATCTACAATAGAGGACACCTGTAAGAAAATCTTTGAAACAGCCAAGCTCAGGAAAATGAATTAGGTCAAAAACTCAAATAACGTCAAGTCCTAGAGATGAAAGGGAAATTCTGGTTTCACTAGGATGTGCTCCTGCTCTACTAACAGTAATTGTTTAAGAATTAGGAGATCTAATTCAAACATCTCTGTGAAGCCAATGGAGTAAAAAAGGAGTCTGCAGAATATGATTTTGTCACTAAAAAAAGGCAATAAAACCAAACCAATAATACACCTACCCCTCAGCCAAAAAACCAAAAAACCCAAAAAAACCCCAAAACTAAACCAAACCTAAAAACCACACAACCCTCCCACCCACCCCCCCAAAAAAACCAAACAAACAAAAAAAAACCCAAAAACAAACAAAAGGCTGTAAGGGAGCATCAAGAGCACATTTGTTCCCTAAACGAAGTTGAGCCAGGAGTAGGTGCCCATAGGGACAAGCAGGAGAGGGTGTTGCCATCGAGGGCCCATCCACCAGCTTGAGCTGAGGAGCAGGACAGATCCTGAGATTGTCGCCAGGTCCAACCAGGATTCCTAGTCACAACGCAATACCATGGTGATAAGACAGGTCCCAGTTCAAGACAAGAAGCCAGCGCACAAGGTGAGGTCTGAATCAAGATGATCCTTGGCTAGGCAACACATTGCTGTGGCTACACAAGAGACAAACACTCCTCCAATGTAGCTCAGGGCAGAGGCTAAAGACTCTAATGGGAGGAAACCCCAGGTAAGGCTGGTCATTAAGACCTCTTAGTGCCCTTAGGGCTCTGACACATATCCAACCTTCCACAAATTGACAAACGTGGCAAAGAACCTGCATTTTAGCCAAAAATATAGTGCAATTCACAAGAACGCTCTAAGGAGGTAAGGTATTTATCTCTTACTGATTTCAATGCACCTTTAAACAAACCTAGTCCCACCATTAAAAATAAGCTCAAGATTTCAGAGGAGTCAAATAATAACCTGTTTTGCTCAATCAAGGATTTTGATGGAACAGTTCCACGTTTCTCCTCCCATTTCTGGCTACTCATCTTTAGCTATGCATTGAATCGACATGGAGACTTGACTCCTTTTCTGCCTGTTCAAAGTTTGAGGCAGTGCGGGAAATTGGCTCAGATGTTAATCAAGTTGTTCCGTAATAGTTAAAATGGAGAAGACTTTATCGATCATATGCCTTCCCTGAGCAATGAACTCCCAACTGAATTACACGAGGAAAAAAAATAAATCACAATGCATTCTTGTAATTATTTTCTGGTTTTCTGACCTGACATGAATTTTCTGCTTTAAATCTTTCAATATAGCCTCAAATTGTTCCCACTCTTGGGCTCGAAAAGCAAAGACTCAAGTATTTCTTTTCTTTTTAGGGGGGACACCTATTTTCCTAACTCAAATAGGAAATAAACACATCCATGTAATCTTTCAAATGTGTTCCACCTGACAGCCAAAATTTTACTACACACGTCATGGTCAGACAAGTTCTGGTGTCATTTTCCCTTCCTTAAACTCCCAGAAGGTCCAGTGGCTTTTAATGTATAAGCAGGAGAACAATTTGCTGCAAGTGACATTGTCAAAACCAGTAAGATTACCCTCAACCAATGGTGAAATGTACAATTTAGCATCAGGCAAAAATACCCATACTAACTCTTTTATTATTTGCTTACCACCACTGTCAGCAATAGGCTGTTTTCTTATCAAACACAGAGGTCATGCCATCTTTGTATCTCAAGGAGGTGTTCCAAATTCATTAATTGCATAAAGTTTGATCATCTAATCCTTTCTTGTTCCGCATAATGTCCTCTTGTAGGTATGGTTCAAAACAATAAGGTGCTTTATTATTATAATAATTCCTAAGTATATCAGGTCAAACAAGTGAGTGTCTCAAGAATACTTTTAATACTAGGAACTTCAGATTAACTTCCTTTGACCAGTGTACATTGGGATTGAAAAACCAGCACTATCAAGCCACTTTAAATATATTTTAATGGTAAGGGGAACTGACACTTTACTTAACCAAAATCTTGTTTAAATATGACACTTATTAACTAAGAAAATTTAGTGACGAATACCTAGAAATTATTAATATTACTAGTATTTAAAGGAATTTCTATGCTTTTGATTCAGCAAATCAATAGCAATAATCAATGGAATACAAGAGCAGGCACAGAGTGGACTTATTTGTCTTCTCAAATTTTTCTTTTTAGCTGTCATCACAAACCCCTCCAACTTTCCCGACCTTTGCACTAAGAAGTCACCAGCAGCAACCAGGGTCTTCCCCAAGGCCTGAATAGGCTAAGGAGAATGCAGTGTGGCATCAGGTACTGTAGGATCAGGTAACATCTTACAGAATGATCAAGTTCCCTTCCATGCCCAGTTTTTAACTGTGGTGAGAGAACAGCCAGGAGATTACTCATCTCTTTTGAGGACCTTGTACAAACTCTGCATTTTCCCAGTTGTACAGCTTTGACTAAGGGCCTGATACTGCAATTGTTGACATCTCAACATCAGACCCCAGGGAAAAAAAAAAAAAAAAAGCCAGATCTGGATGTTTTTCATTCAAAACACAAATGTTTCATGGTCAAGCTATAAACTCTATACACACTAGTCCTTATTACATGAATGGAATTTACCTAAAGATAAAAGCAGTTTCTACATAATATTTCCTCTATAAAACCTAATAAGCTTTCAGAGACTGAAAAAAAAAAAAAAACCCAAAGAAAAGGTTAACACGAAGTTACAACCTTAGGCCTGGTTATGGCTAGTATCCTCAGCAGAATCTAATGCTGACACCATCACCGCCAAACAAATATAGTCAAAATTGCTACCCTGAAGTGTGTTTGTCAGTGTTATGTAAAGAGAGATTAGCAATAGCTAGAGTGAAATTAAAACAAAGGTTCACCAACTGTTGTTTTCAGCACTTGGACTCAGTAACAGTGGAAAGACAAGAGCTGATAAAGTGATTTCTGTAAAACACATTACATTGAGACTGTGATTCAATCATTTTTCTTAATCCTTTTGAGTCTTCCTTTTGGATTTAATTTCTTACAGATGTTTAACTTATTTTTTCTTTTAAATACTTTAGATATGTTGGGTGGAAGAGTCATAGGGAAAACGGACTCTTCCAAGCAATTGTTTCCTTCTGATGCCTGATATATCTCTTTGGGCTCTACCTTTACTAACTACAGCTTGTGGATTTGAGACTAGAAGAAATGTCTAATTCACTGAGAGGAACAAACAGCTCAGGTTGAGTCAGAGTGTGTCAACCAAGCCCTAAAGGCCTGATCTAAGATATTTTGAGTTTTTCCTCAGATCTTGGAGCCTATTTCCAGAATACCAGTATATCCAGGAAAGCAAGCCTGTGACTGAATATCTTGCATCAGAGCAAAAGTGACAACAGGAACCAAACATTGTAGAGACAGCTGTTCTTGAGAGTGAAGGGCTGAGCAAGAAGGACACAAGCATCCTGGACAGAGTTCACAGCCTTCCTGCCAGGAGTGTAACAAAGCTGTGGCCTGGTTCTCCAGCTACACAACAGTCTCTCTTCTTCCTTTCTCCCATGTATATTCTGTCTCTCTCAGTTCCAGTCAGCACCTCAGCAGCACTGCTCCTGCCACAAAAACCTCTCTGCACAAGCCTGTCTGAATGGGCTCCCCAAGGACCTACAAGAGAGAATGGAGGAACAGTCACCAAAAAAGTGTGTGAAGAGTGGAAATGTACATGTCAAGAGATAACACAGGAAAGTCTTCCAAGAGCTGATAAACTGATAATACCAAGGGGCTGGTGAACATGTCCATCAACCAGTGGTGGGATAACTCAGACCATGGTCAAGAGAGGAAATGGGTTACTATATGCAGAGAAAAACTACATATATAACACACACCTACTACCACAAGAGACCTTAAAGGAGTTTCCAAACAGCTGTCTAGAAACCATGGTTGTATGAGGGTGACAAGCCACTTCTTAGCCAGGGTACAGTCTGGTTGGCCTCTCGCTGTTGGTCCAGCTGTGTACAGGTGTGTGAACTCTTCAAAAGAGTAAGTGAAAGAATAGTGCAAATAGTTTTCTGCTATTACCTGCTCAAGACTATTAATTAAAAAAAAAAAAAAAAAACAAAAAACCAAAAAAACAACCCTAAGCTATTATAAAAGGTGTTCTAACAAATCTGTTTGTGCTCTGTGTCCCCTCAGACTCAATCCCCTTTCAGGGAAATACACAAGACACCATCAAGTGCATTTGAAGTGTGTAACACAATACAGTCATAATCCTTTAATGCCTCAATATGCTACTTCCACAGTCATTGTGGTATTATTATTACTGACAATAGCAAGAAACAGTTGCAGTTCAAGAAAAAAAAGAAGTCACAACTTCATGTGACTGTCTTGATTTATACCAAGTGTAATCTGCTTCACTTGTTTACAAGCATTTGTTTTGAGCTTTTATAAAATGGCAGTGAAACGCAATAAACTAGTATCATGAAGCAGACAAATAAAAGCTGGGTTGCACAAGCATTTCCAGAGTGATGAATCATGCAATTTGAAACCTTATTGCTCCTTTACCAAGGAACATAATCCAGAATACTTACAAAAAAAATACATTCCTTTTTTTTTTAAAAAAAAAAAAAGATATCAGGGATATGTTATGTAACATGCATTAAATGAAGTAGAGAGATTTTTGGGTTTTTTAACTTTACTGCACTGATGCTAGGAACTGGAACCAATAAATCATAAAATAAAAAACTAATAAGGGAGAACCAGCCTCTATAACATAGGTCTATCAGCAGCCTGAACATGTCCTTAGACTGTCCTGAGGTATCCAGACAAGATCAGCAAGAGAAGTGAGACTAGCATAAGGAGCAGCTGGAGTTTTGGAGATAGATCTAAAACCTGTTCATCTACAGAATGGCATGCTGATTTATTCATTTAACATCTGAAATCAGAAAATAAAGATTCACATTTGATACTTCATGCTTCAGGTATGTTCACAAGTTAAAAATAGGTTTTTAAATCGACTGCAACGATGTATATTTATTTGAGATAACAAAATCTTTCTACTTTTGTAAGCTGGTAAAAAGCTAATGTTTCATGTCTAAGTTCCTGAAGTAACCTGATACCTCAAAGTACGTTTAAAGTTCCCAAATTCCAAGACAGAATTATAAAATAAGAGTAAAAATTGTAGACATCAAAAGAGAAGCTCTATCGTCAAAAAAGCAAGTTAGGTTCTGAGGTCCAACTCTAGATTTTTTTGGTGTGTGAATTCCTACTGCCCTCTCTCTTCCCCCAAACATACTATCACAAAGCATAACAGGACATTCAGCTCTAAACCTGACTTTGGTTTTCAGTCCTTTGCTGATATTTTTATAACTAGATCAAAGGATTATGTTAGTGCAAAATCACAGCAGAGAAATTAAATACAGGGAGGAATTTTAACATGTAGCACTGCAACTCCCCATGTTCTCTGCCTTAGTGACAATGAACAGCTAATATCTGTGCTTAAAAATGCCTGCAGTGTCACTCGTCTACAGCAGCAGCTGGAGTTTCCTGATTTCTTTACACTTACAGCCATATATGCTATCAGGCTGCCTTCTTATGCATAATGCTCACATGGATTTGATTATAATTATAGATTATAATGTCCAACTTTTAAGCAACAATTTTCAGCAGTGTATTTAAAAGGATATCAGAAAGGCAGCCAGCATTTTTATTCTCTCTTTATATGTGGGATAACAGATTCAAAATAGCAAAGTAACTTATACCAGCTCTCTTCACCCACCAGAACAAAGCCCAAAATAGTACATAGTCCATAAAGCGAAGTTCTACCATAACAGCTAATCTGTTATCAACAGTTGTTAAAAATCACAGAGAAAAAGCTTGGATATTGGAAAGAGTTAAATATTTGCTCTGACAGCACAAAAAGTATTTTTGTGTCTTTGACCACTGAACTTATGTAAGAGATTGTCTATGGCATATTTTAACCAGCAGGCAGATTACTTGATGGGGTCTTGTCGTGGTTTAAGCCTCTATAACTCACGCAGTCACTCTCTCACTCACTCCCCCCTCTTTCTTCCCCCAGCTCCCGGAGGGATGGGAAGGAGAATCAAATGAATGCAACTCCCACAGGTTGAGATAAGAACAGTTTAGTAACTAAAGTATAACACAAGACCACTACTGCTACCACCAATAATAATAATGACAAGAGAAATACAAAGGAAAAGAATACAATTGCTCACCACCTGATATCAAGCCTGACCACGCAGTGACCCCCACCCTTCCGGGTCTCTGCCCTCTGCTTTACATCCTGGGCATGACGTACTGTGGCATGGAATACCTCTTTGGTCAGTTTGGGTCAGGTGGCCTGTCTCTGCTTCCTCCCGGCTTCCCCTCCTCCCAGGCAGAGCATGAGACTGAGAAAGTCCTTGGTCAGACCAAAACATCACCAAGCAGTAACTGAAAACACTGGTGTTATCAGCGCTGTTCCCAAGCACAAAATCAAAAACAAAGCGCTGCACCAGCTACCAAGAAGGAGAAAAATGACTGCTGCTGCTGAACCCATGACAGGTCTCTATCCCATGCCCTATGAAAGTAAATTAGAAAATGGGAAATTTCAGCAGTGCAGAGACAGATAAAACCTGGGCAAAACAGGCAGGTGAAGCAAAGGAGAAACCGGCATAATCCGCAACACCAAAGGGCATTATGGATCCATAGGACAACTGAGAAACCAATTCAGCCATGAGCCTGTTCAGTGAGGCACATTTTCCTGAGAAGCAGAGTCAAAATCAGACCACTGATACCAAACTCTCCACCGAAGAGCTCCTCTCCCCAGGGCTAGCCCAATGCTGGTGGGGCTTGTCAAGACAATGGTTCGGTGCCTGAGCCCATAATATACAATACCACCAAAGTGGATCACTAGAAACCCCTGATTCATCCATTATCTCTCATATAACTGCTTAGATTCTCAAAAATATGTTTTTTCTGTTTTGGTTAGGATTAAAATGTAAAAGCACAGAGCGTGTCAGTGGAGGGATCATTAAGTCATGTCCAGACTCAGACAATGAGTCCAAGCGGACTATCCAGGAATCAGTTCCTGGCTAAATGAGCCAGCAACTCAGATTTATCATAGAATCACAGAATAATTAGGGTTGGAAAGGACCTTAAGATCATCTAGTTCCAACCCCACTGCCATGGGCAGGGACACCTCACACTAAACCATGCCACCCAAGGTTCTGTCCAGCCTGGCCTTCAACACCGCCAGCAAAGAAGCATTCACAGCTTCCCTGGGCAACCCATTCCAGTGCCTCACCACCCTCACAGTAAAGAATTTCTTCCTCATATCCACTCTAAACTTCCCCTGTTTACGTTTGAACCCATTACCCCTTGTCTTATCACTACAGTTCCTAATAAAGAGTCCCTCCCCAGCATCCCTATAGGCCCCCTTCACATATTGGAAGGCTGCTATGAGGTCTCCACGCAGCCTTCTCCTCTCTAGGCTGAACAGCCCCAACTTTCTCAGCCTATCTTCATACGGGAGGTGCTCCAGTCCCCTCATCATCCTCGTGGCTCTCCTCTGGACTTGTTCCAACAATTCCATGTCCTTTTTGTGTGGAGGACACCAGAACTGCACACAATACTCCAAGTGAGGTCTCACAGGAGCAGAGTAGAGGGGCAGGATCACCTCCCTCGACCTGCTGGTCACACTCCTCTTGATGCAGCCCAGGATACGCTTGCCTTTCTGGGCTGCAAGCGCACACTGCTGGCTCATGTTCATTTTCTCATTGACCAACACCCCCAAGTCCTTCTCTGCAGGGCTGCTCTGAATCTCTTCTCTGCCCAACCTGGAGCTGCGCCTGGGATTGCTCCCACCCAGCTGTAGGACCTTGCACTTGGCATGGTTAAATTTCATCAGGTTGGCATCAGCTCACCTCACAAGTGTGGCAAGGTGCCTCTGGATGGCATTCCTTCCCTCCAATGTATCAACCGAACCGCACAGCTTGGTGTCATCGGCAAACTTGCTGAGGGTGCACTCAATCTCACTGTCCATGTCTCCGACAAAGATGTTGAACAAGACCGGTCCCAACCCCAATCCCTGAGGGACACCACTCATTACTGGTCTCCAGCTGGACATTGAGTCACTGAGCACAACTCTTTGCGTGCGGCAGTCCAGCCAGTTCTATATCCACCAAGTGGTCCATCTATCAAATTGATGTCTCTCCAACTTAGAGACAAGGATGTCATGTGGGACAGTGTTGAACACTTTGCACAAGTCCAGGTAGATGACCGCAACTGCTGTTCCCCTGTCCATCAGTTCCGTAGCCTCATCATAGAAGGCCACCAAAGTGGTGAGGCAGGATTTCCCCTTAGTGAAGCCATGCTGGCTGTCACCAACCACCTTGTTGTTATTCATGTGCCTTAGCATGCCTTCTAGGAGAATCTGTTCCAAGATTTTGCCAGGCACAGAGGTGATGCTGACTGGTCTGTAGTTCCCCGGCTCATCCATTTTCCCCTTCTTGAAAATGGTGGCTATATTTCCCTTTTTCCAGTCATCAGGAACTTCACCTGAAGTGAAGGCGGCTTGTAACGATGCTGGGGAGAGAGTCCTTTTTCGAGACTGTAGTGAGAGGACAAGAGGTAATGGGTTCAAACTTAAATGGGGGAAGTTTAGATTGGATATAAGTAAGAAGTTCTTTACTGTGAGGGTGGTGAGGCACTGGAATGGGTTGCCCAGGGAAGTTGTGAATGCTCCATCGCTGGTGGTGTTCAAGGCTGGATTGGACATAGCCTTGAGTGGCATGGTTTAGTGTGAGGTGTCCCTGCCCCAGGCAGGGGGGTTAGAACTAGATGATCTTAAGGTCTTTCCCAGCCCTAACTATTCTATGATTCTATGATTCTGTTACCTTTCTGAAATATCAGTGAGAAAACTCTGGAAGCTCCCAAATTAAATTAAGGGTAAAATTCATCCAGTGACCTGGGCTCACTGGTTTATTCAGTGTTCTCACACCTCCCAGCTCACTGATTACTAAGCATAACAAGAGTACAGATCACAGACCAGCAATGCCCTGAAAACTTGCAGGTTGTTGTTCCAGTTGATGCCACATACACACAGTAAGCTTCCCTGTATAGCTAAGTTAATATAACTTCAGACAACAGAGAAAAAGTCAATTAAATAACAACATACAGGGGAAGAATAGGAAGAATACATGGTGGGTAAGAGTGAAAGGAGAGCTTGGTTTCACACAGGAGTTGCATGCAAAATTTTCATGCTCATATATTTAGTGATGTACAAATGTGTGAAGAATACCCACAATGTATTTGTCTGTGATTTATTTTTCCTAGATAGCTTCCTCCAGCAGACTTTTCTAACATCTTCCTTTATTAACAGCCTTTGAAAACTCATCACATCAGTAACTGAAATAACACATAAATATTGGAAATATCAAAGCAAAGCACATGGCATAACAAAAGGACCTGCAAGATAAAAGGATTTGGGACACTTGACTGGTAACAGGATGAAAGAGTTCCCCTCTGTCCCTCCTCCACAAGTTTGTTCTCAAATATATTCCTATATGTGTATCAATTATCTACAGACCTTATAATAGGTACATAAGCAATATGATGTGGATTTTTTGTTCCTTGCAACTTTATTTCTTCTTAGTCAATGGCAGGAAGATGACATAAGGCAATAGAGTTCAAAAAGAGCAGAGACATTCAGGAGTGAAAATGAAAGAAAGAAAATGAGTCAAAGAAATGCCAAGGATGGGGTAGAAATGAAGCATCTGGATGGATAAACCAGAATTACTGGGCAAGAAAACCGACTCCAAATAAAAAAATCATAGAATGATTTGGGTTGGAAGGGATCTTAAAGACCATTTAGTTCCAAGCCCTTGCCATGGGCAGGGACACCTTCCATTAGACCAGGTTGCTCCAAGCCCTGTCCAGCCTGGCCTTGAACACTGGCCAGGGATGTGGCTGCCACAACCTCTCTGGGCAACCTGCGCCAGTGCCTCACCACCCTCACAGCAAAGAATTTCTTCCTAATATCAAATCTAAATCTCCCCTTTTTCAATTTAATGCCCTTCTCCGTTGCCCTGTCACTACATGCCTCTGTAAAATGTCCTTCCAGATTTCTTGCACCTTTAGGCACTGGGAGCTGCTCTAAGGTCTCCCTGGAGCCTTCCCTTCTCCAGGCTGAACAAGCCCAACTCTCTCAGCTTGCTTTCATAGGAGAGGTGCTCCAGTCCTCTATAATTATCTTCATAGCCTCCTCTGGACTCACTCCAACAGGTTCCGCATCCCTCTTGTATTGGGGACCCCACAAACTGAAAGCAGGACTGCAGGTGGGGCCTCACTGGAACAGAGTAAAGGGGCAGGACCACCTCCCTCAACTTGCTGGTCATGTTCCTTTTGATGAAGCCCAGCACACAGCTGGTTTTCTGGGCTGCAAGTACACATTCCTGGGTCATGTTGAACTTCTGGTTAGCCAACACCCCCAAGTCCTTCTCCTCAAGGCTGCTCTGAATCCATTCTCTGCACAAATGGTATCTGTGCCTGGGATTGCCCCAACCCAGGTGGAGGACCTTGCACTTCGCTTTGCTGAACTTGATGAGGTTGCCACTGGCCACCTTTCAAGCCCAAGGTCCCTCTGGATGGCATCCCTTCTCTCCAGCATGTCAATCGCACCACACAGTTCAGCATCACTGGTAAACTTGTGACAAGAAAAAATGTGAGACTCAAGTAAGGAAAGAGAAAAAAAAGTACATTATCACTTAAAAGTTGGCATAACATATATACAGAGCAGGATTCACTACCTATATATGCTCATTCTGTCATTACGTAATGTTTTCTGGCAAGCACTTAACTTTGCAACCTTAATGTCCTGTGAATGTTATTTTTGTGTGCTTATAAAGTGTTATCTGAGAGGCTGAGATTTACCCATCACAATTGCAATTTTCAGATTTAAATGCTTCTGAAGCAACCAGAGCATAAAAGTGTGTCAAAACAATCCTTTTCACGTCCAGCTCACTATGAGCTAAAATTATTTTCTTTGAAATCCTTTGGGAAAAAATATTCACTTCTGAGAGAAGAATAAGCATGAAAAATTGAAAAATTGCACTGAAGAAGTAATTTGGGGATGTTATAATCCATGTACAAAGATAAATTGGAAAAGTCATCATGTCTGTGCCATCTAAATTGCAGAGTAACCACATATATGCAACGTGTTTTTCCAGCAATTCTCAGGGAAGTCATCTTCAACAACAGATTTCACTTTGAAATATTTAAAAAGAACCTTCACAATGTAATCCATGGTTTGGAAGACTTAGAGCTTAGGAATTGCACTACATCCCTTTTTATGGATGCAATCCAAACAAGAGACATCTTACTTAGCATCAAAGATCTCCTGTGTTCAGTACAGTTGGATGTATTCCTGAATATATCTCTGCAGATCCCTTTAAAGGATGCTGTGGCTGAAAAACTACTGCAAATAATCTGGATGCCACACAACTTTAAGAACTGCCTCCAGTGGAAGCAGTTAAAACTTGCAGAAGATGCAAAGGCCCTAAGTAGGCCATCTCATATGGCCTTTTTCATATTTATTTATTTCAAATTATAAGTTTGACAATGTAAACAAGAATTTCCAAAGTCAAGCTTATAAAACAGTCTTATATGATGGCCCTTGAGATTTTTCTTGATATCACATGATGTATTTTGCTTGATTTTCAGCATCCTAAGCATATATTATTTACAATGCCAGTTGCAATAGGCATTGATGAACTACATTCTTCACCTGGAAGATGGAAATCACAATCATTAATGACAGAGCAGATGACAAATGTTTGAAACAGATGAGAGCACTGAGCAATGCATGATCAGCAACCTCAGTACAAAGATCAGCTGATATCCTTTGAGATCCTTCTTGTGAGCCCCCTTCTTGAATCAACAGCCAAGATAAGTTATGTAGTTCTAGCCACTAAGTGACACCTTACACATTGCTGAAAGGAAACTGTTGGAGCAAGAAGGGTATCAGTACATTAGACTGTAATAAGTAAAAATCTGTAGCCCTTCTGTTTTAACTACTAGAAATCTTATCTTCATTTACTGTTAATGTTTAATTAATTAGAGGATTCAAAAGATTTCATTATCCTCATTCAATACACAAAAATATAATTGCACTTTTTTTTTTTTTTAGCAAATGTTTAGCCTTATTTAAATGCCTATTTGAACAAAGGCTTTCTGTTTTAGTGAATATAAACTAAGGCACATGGTGCCAACAGGACTAGGTATTCAGAGAACAAACAATACCAATGATTTATGTGAGGTAAGGGGGTTTCTTTGTTGTTTTTAGTAAACTGCATTGTAGGCATCTCAGATTATTGCTAGTGGTTTGTGCCACATCTGCTGTTCATGAAATACAAGAAAAGAATCCACAGTTAGCACTTTTTCAAGTGCTTTCATGTCACGCTCTTTAATTTCATTTTTTGCAAGCTTGGATAATTCTAAAATTGCTTCATTTGAGCATTTTCTAAATTTTGAGCAGCCAAAAGAGGAGATGCAAAATAACCCCATTCACTTCCCATGCTATTAAAAAGAGCTCGCCAGGGTTGCCTGGAATAATTGACATTAAAAGAAGCATCGGTATCTTAATGAGATAGCACCAATATTGCCCTAGCACCACACCCAAACAGGCAGAATCTGTATTTTAATCACTTTAATTGTCTCCAAATTCTACCTTCTCTTGGGAAGGCTTCATGGCTCAAACTGATACATTGCTGCCTCTGCAAAATCAAAATTCAGCCAAACAGCAGCATCAGTAAATGTTATAACATCCCATCCAATTTATCATTCCAGATGTGACTTTCAGAGCCTAGCAGGACTACTTAAAAAACAATGTTATTAAAAACACCATTTTTATCTTTCTCCATGTTATTTCTATGTATTAGAGAAAGGAAAATAAGCACAAAAAGCACTAGAGCCATACTGAGGAGTAATAAATTAAATCCCCAAATACAGGAAATGAAAATACTCTGATGCTCTTAATATCAATGCCTCTGAGTATATACATAGAATAAATTCAGCTGCATATTTAAACAACCCAACTGATAATTAAAGTTAGCACGTATGCAGGGTAGGGAAAGTATGACAGTCATAGACCTTGGGTTTTCATTTCCTGGTTCTTTTTCTGGATTTGTATTTGTAAGCGTGAATATTCTTTGGTATACATTTTAGTTTTAACATCTGTGCAGGAAGACAGATAAAGCATATACATACATATGCATGTTCATTTATATATCTCTGAAGCAAAGCCTATACAGAGTACTAATAATAATGCTGCTTTTTTTCCCCCAGAAAGAGGTGTGAGTTCCAAGAGTCTGGTCATATCTCAAGGATGACATATTTTGGTCTCTTAGGTGAAAGGAGGCAAAGAGATAGCCAGCTGGCTCATGTGAAGTTAAATCTTCCATGCCAGCTGGACAAGAAATAGTATCACTGTTAGCTTTGGAGGCTGCTGCCTGCCTACTAACTGCAGGAAGACCAGAAGAGTTAAGAATCTACATGCAAACAATTTTCCATTCCATATGGAGTTGTCATTATCCCTCCGAGTATAATTAGGTTTGCCAGATTTACAGTGCTGTATGCAACAATATACTGAATCAGACTGCTCAGCTGCTTGCCACTCACACAGCATTTCCAAGTCAGGCCTCGTTACCCTCCTGGCAGTGAATAAGGAGGGGAAGGTGGCACATCAGAGCTCTTGGTCCTAGAGGAAAGCTGATAGAACTCTTGAAAGAAGAAAGGAATAAGACACTCAACAGAAGTGAAATATGGACATGCTTCCCTCTGACTCTAAAACCCAGATAACTGATTATGGTCTTTCAATCCAGGTACAGTCAGCATATATTCCACAAGATACGACTTACAGCAGAGAACCTTAAAACCTCCACTTTCAATCACTCTCATCTGCTGAACTTGGAGGAACATACACAGTATATTTCTTTTTTTCTTTCCCTGACTTAATATAATCATTACCACATTTTTGTGATGTTGCCAAATACACCTTAACATGCCACTTGGTTTTAAGGCAGAGGCCATGGCTGAACTCACACTGTAAGGTGTCATAGACTGTTAAATTGATGATATGTGCTTAAGATTTATAGACAAAGAAACTAAAGGGTTAGAGTTTGACTCACCCTTATTCAGAAGATCTGTGGCAGGGATGAGAAAGCCCACGTCTTGACCTCAATCTTGCTTGTAAGCCAAATGCAGTGTCTCCTGATCCACCCTGTAAATTTAATGGAGACAGTTGCTAGCATTATAGTATCTCCTATTAACTAAGACCACTAATACGCTGGGTATTTGGAGCAGCTCTTTCTACAGTTCTAACTTATAAAGAATACCTATAACCCCTAAGAAGTACACTTGTTCAAATAAAGAAATATTAATTATAAATCTTTGTTTCAGGTGTAAACAGATCTCTCAAAAAATGCCCAATGAATATTACTGTATTCTACACATCTATCTGAACCCAGAAACACAAAGAAAAAAAGAAAACACACTGATCAAAGCAGATTTTAAACAATTTCATATCTAGCCTGCAATAACAGAGAAATGCCTCACCCAAGATTTCAGCCATACTTCTCATCCATGCAGATAGGACCATATGTCTAAATCATATCAAGCCACTTACTGTTGTGAATATAATAAGCTGTACTGATGACACAGTAGGGTGGTATCAAAAATGCAGAGAATGTGAGATAAATGCAGTAAAATTGATAAAATAATTCGTAAAATAAGCATGGGCATTTAGACTCAGCAATCTGCAGTTCTGACCCTTGATAGTCAAGGACATGACCGATGTGCACTACATCTCTTCCTGCCTGTCCATTAGGTCTTACTTTCCTTTCAGCTGGGAAATGAAATGCAATCTTAAGTCTTATACAGACAAAGTCTTGGCATACAACAAGAATTTCTACTAAAGACTAAGAGCTCACTAGCTGGAAATGCCTGGTCACGCAGATTTCAATAACCATGAACCATAAGTACAGACATGAAAAAAGACAAATGCAGTCTTATGACACATCACACAGGGTATAATAAATCAGAGCACTGCGTGTTATCTCTGTAAGACCTTGCCTAGAATTAAGCTTACAGATTCCAGTTACCCTTTTTTGTGATGAAGTAAGACTACTGCAGGTCAGAGAAAGGGTAAGATGACCAGAGGAATGAATGTTATCTTACAGGAAAGTCACAAAATTCAGGAAAAAGTGGCAGAGAGAAATCTTTGGACAGCAGTATACAAACACACCAGGCTATGAACCCTGGAAGGAGAAAGAGCTGTTGAAGTGCTGTGCAGACTGAAGAGCCAATGGATATAACCAGGCCCTAAATAACCATAAACTGGACCCCTCCATAAAACAAGTGCATTCCTAGAATAAGATGCTCATACAGGTAAGAGGAGCAAACATCTTAACCAATTTTGATGGAACTGGCATATTTATAAATAGGGCAATATGACAATATGCTTAGCACAGCAGATTGGATTTGATGATCTGTGAAATCCTTTTCACTTGTCATCATATCTTTTACTAAGTGTTTACCCTAGTGATTGAATTAGGAAAATTCACATATCACTACAATAGCAAAACTCATCACGGGCTGATGCTGAACAAAGCAGGTTTTGTCAGCATATTTAGACTGGTTTATGTGGTGGGAGAGAGGAGAAAGCCTTTTTTGTTCTTGCGCTAGTTTTTCATCAAGTTTGAGGGCTTTTTGCTTCGTACAGCTTTTGGGTTGGGGTTATTGTTTCGGGTTTTCTTTTTTGTTTTGTTGTTTATGGATGGTGTTTTGTTTATTTGTTGGTTTGTGGTTGGTAGAGATTTGTTGGGGTTTTTTTGGGGTGTGGGGCTTGTGGGGTTTGTTTTTTTGCTTTGTTTTGTTTTTTAAGATCTACATCCCCAAACCCTAGTCCATAGTTTCTAGTGTAGCTTTTTTTCCATACAGTTCAATGGGAGGTTATGCACAGGAAGGGAAGAAAGAAGCCAGAGCACTTTTCAGCTGCTGTACTAGATATAGCTCCAGAATGAACATGGAATAAAGAAAGTGGCATTCATCATTGCTGCCTGGTCACACTTACTTGCTACGTCTACCACTCCCACTGACTTCATCCCCCACATCATCGACAGTCCCAGAGCCTGGGTTTCACTCACTAAGCTGCAGAGGAGCACTGGTTTTGGGTTTTGAAACACCCTTGTTGCTGTGACCACCAAGAGCGTTATTCTGCCAAGAAGAAATGTTGCTTCTTACAGACACTATTTCCTATAGTCACCTTCTCAGATCACAGAAGGCCCCCAGCCATCAGCTGCTTTACCAGAGAGCCAAGAATATTTGGATTTACCAATGCTATCAAAAGTAGCTACATAAATCACCATGATTGATTAGCTAACATATCTGTGAAAGCAATTTTACAGCTAAACTGCACCAAAGATTAAGCCCACGTTACTGGATAGAAGTGCTACATCCCCCGGCTTTCTTGCATGTAAGGCAGACAGGTGGGGTTTTGTTTTTAATAGAGAATTGAATATTGAACCATCCATAATGTCCAGCTTCTTATCAGGAATCCAGATTCCTTCCTGGGGTAAAGTCTCATACCCACCATCTTTACATTTAAGAGGATCTTTTTATTGTGAATCAGTAAGGAAGAAGAGCATCCTCCAAAATATGAAGTGGTCAAAATTTACTTAACTAATAACTCTATTCAAAAACCACATAAGCAGGTCAAAAAATTCTTATCATGCTCAAGCAACAAAGAGTTTGTGTGCCCAAAATAATTTTTTTAACTATATAAAGTTGGTTCTTAAAAAATATTGTCTCTTCTCGAACTTCACCAAGCTGATGAACTATATCCCTTGGTCTCTGACCCAGCCAAACCTGTTTGACCCATGAAAACTTGGAGGATAGCAGAATCTAGCATCTGAGTTCACCTATGACAAAATCAACCAGCTGCCTTTAGAGTGGCATAGCACAAGATGTGAATGCAAATTGAAGAGAAATTTGTCACCACGTAGAAACAATTTCATTCCAGACAACATGGATGATATATACCTATTCCTCATATTTTAATTCTCCTTGCTTTGCTTTATTTATGTGCCGTAAAGCTGTAATTCACCAGTGAAGAATGAAACACTTTATTGAACAGTATTTACACTCCCTGCATCAGATGCCACTTTTTCATCATAATGGAACACATTGGGAATCCCAGAGCTATGAAGATTTATAGACTGGCACAAACACAGAGCACCATGAACAAGCTCTTGCAATGAGCCCAATCTAGTAAACTTTTATATTAATTATAAATCTCTGGAGGGTTTATGGATAACAATTTAATGGGAACATCATTCTCTGTCATCCATCATTCGTGTAGGAACAGTAATAATGTAGGAAGAAAAAAATAAATTAAAATAAATAGTGCCTGACAGAGGATTTTTGAAATGTTGTAATCCTTTTAACTTACAGATTTTGCCAGAAGTTTTGCCTCCCAGAATTTATGATCAAGTCACTTTATAGCTGCTTTTTTTTTTCTTTTTCATAGCAATGACATTTCTAAGAGGAAGAACAATTTTAATTTAAAAAAAATAAGGAAAAGTGAAGAAAAACATAATGCCTGAGAGACTTGATGATTAAAGAATCTATTGCCTCCAGAATATTGTTAGTGGTTCAGGTTGAACTTCAAGCCAGTCTCTTGCAGATGTTTAGGTATAAGCTTACCCATCTGCACAAACAGTTCCATTAGGGCAGCAGGGCCATTTGACATGAGTCAGATTAAGCCCAGTTCTGTATCTCTGGGGTAACACAGCCTTAATTACACCAGGAAATCCACTTCTAATTTTACAGTGGAGCCAGAGTCCTAAATATATCCGCACTGCTTGGTTCTGACAGATGGGAGCAAAGGCAAAAAATGCTACTGAACACAACTGGCAAATCACCACAAGAACATAGATGACTGCTCACAACAGCTGGTTTTAGCCAGTGCTGGGTGAAATCAGCAGGGTTTAAGAATACAGTTGGGATTAAGAGTTGGGGAATCACTACCTAAATTTAAGAGATATAAATTGAATCATACCTAGATTCTCAGGAGAATCACCAGGAAATTAATTTGTAGGCTCTGCTATTGAAATTGTTGCAACCTCATTTTTTCACCATTGTTTTAGTTCAAAAGGACAATCCTCATATAAAATTTCACTTTATGTAAATTCTGTGTTAGACAGAACCTATTTGTTCAGATTAAAACTGCTAGTTTCAAGAATCTCAAAACATGAAAATGTAAGTATTATGTGGATGTATCTTAAAAACTACATCTATATATATCTAAAATTGCTTAATGAGCAGAAATCTAAGCTGTTTGACTGTCCTAGCCAGATACCACAGTGCTATTTATCTACCCACTATCAAAACAGAATAATAGGAATGTAGAAAGAGAAAAAGTTATCAAATTACACTGTTAATGACCATTTCTCTCCAGATCCAAGCTTTCCATTTGGACTCTTTCAAGGGCTGCAGATTACAATAAGCAGCACATGTCAGGAGCACCTGAAGCAAGATAGAAATTTTTGTTTTACCCAGAATCACCTCAGCATATCAGAAGTAGTGAGGAACACTTGTTTTGCTAGCCTAGCTTGCCTCAGTTCTGTGGAAAGACTAATGATGACATAATAAAAAATTTAATTGCTTATTAAAGCATGAGAGTATTTATTTACTTTCTCCATGAGAGCACTGTGAGAGAACAAAAACCAAACTAAATAGAGGCAGAATGAATAACAGATAAATTTAGAGGTTTAAATATGGATCATGTATGGTAATATCATTGCAGGTAAGCTGGATTGTAAAACTACAACTTCAATTATTTAAGCCTTGCTCACTCAGTCCATTCACAGAGAAATGCTTTCCTAAGCACTTACACTGAAGGTTACTTATTTGGTTTGCTAAATAAGATATTAGGAACAGAAAAGGTGTTTCATACAGTAAAGCATCAAGAAATTCTATTCAGAAGATTACCAAAAAGGGCCTAAAGAAACAAGAGACAGCAGGGCAAGTTTTAATGAATGTCTCTCAAGAAAAACTAATGGATGGGACAGTCATGGAATTTGGTTTACAACTCAAGAAATGTCACAATTAAAGAGAAGCAAAATGATCAGTTCAGCAATTAGCTATGGATTATTGTACTGCTAAGGAAAAGAAAAAAACAGGACATAAACAATGGCTACCTGATTTGCACCTTTTTCCTGAGAAAAACTTTAGTCACAAATGGGACCTCTGACAATGAGGATAATTCTCAGACTCAAGATTCTTAATTCTCTAAACTGAAACATGATTTAGGGCACTAAAGCAAATAAACCTTTAGAGAGAGGGAAATTTCACTAATCTGTAGAAGATTTTTTCATTTACTATGGAAAATCTAACAAATTATAACTGGTAAATACCTGGTTATGCTTCAGTCCTTTTAACATGGAATCACAGAATGATTTGGTTTGGAAGGGACCTTAAAGCTCCTCCAGTTCCAACAAAGTCACCTTCTGCTAGACCAGGGACACCTTCTGCTAGACCAGGTTTCTCAAAGCCCCATCCAATATGGCCTTGAACATTTTCAGGCGTGATGCAGCCACAGCTTCTCTGGACGATCTCTGCCAGTGTCTCACCTCTCTCACAGTAATGAATTTCTTCCTTATAACTAATCTGAATCTCCTCTCTCAATGCCCTCTTCCTTACAGCCTTTGCTCTGTCACTACATGCCCTTGTAAAATGTCTTTCTCCATCTTTCTTGTAGGTCCCCTTTAGGCACTGGAAGCTGCTCAAAGGTCTTCCTGAAGCCTGCTCTTCTCCAGGCTGAGCAAGCCCATCTCCCTCAGCCTTTGTTAAGAGATGTGCTCCAGCCCTCTGATCATCTTCATGGCCCTCCTCTGGACTTGCTTCAGAGTAAACAAAACACATTAGACAAACAAATGTGTACCTGATTTTTTGGAAGAGATTGTCATCCATTAATATGCTTATTAAATTCCAGTCAAGTGTAACTATTTGTCCAAAATCTCTGATCTGCAACCCCTCTATAGGGCACTGTTTCAAGTAAATTTACCTTAAACAGGTTTTGCCAGTGTTACAAGTTTCAATCACTTTTTAATTTTTACTTAACACAATTTACTTAAAATTTTAAGCCAGTTTCTTGGTGGAACTTCCTAACTTCAGTCATAATTATGTGGTCATAATGAGGTCATCACTGTGCTGGGAAGGTACATGTTTGTTATCAGTCTTCATGCCATATTGCGGAATCTATTCTTTCTGGGCTTTCTTACCTGTCTGCTTGCTGCTGGCTTGCTCAAGAAAACAGGGTATTCATCTTTAACTCATGAGTAAGTAGTCCATTATCACCAAGACAGAATAACTTGTCAATACTCTTATAACAGTAAATTCTCAGAGCATCTTTAGAATTCCTTTCAATGCTAAACAGGAGATATCTCCAAAGTATCCCTCAAGCTTCATCAAATTTAATAAGAATTTGATACTGTTTCAAGTAAAAGCTTATTCCTTTGGCTCTTAAACCTCTCAAGCTCTTAAAACTTAATAACTTCTTAAAGTCATCAGAGAGGTATTCCTTTAAAAGTTTCTCACAGAAATTTGTGAAGCACTGCCACATCAAGTCATTCGACAAAGTATATGTTCAAATGACTTTTTATACTGGTAACTAGCCGTGGCATCATATAACCCTGCCATCTTGTACCTAACTCATCTCACTACTTATGTAAGAAGGAAGAAATAGAAATATTGTGTGGCAAATCCTATTAAGATATGTTTGAAACACAGATCCAATGTAGGAAATCAGTCCTCATTGGATGCATGCTTAATTACTTGCTTCAGTCTTCTGCAGTCAAAGGAATACAAACATGGTTTTTAAGTGCCTTCCCAAATATATGTGGACTCTTAGCTAAAGCTTAGGGATGACTCAAGAGAAACATAGTCATTACCAAGAAAAAGGTTTGTGGCTTGAGTATTTTGCCCTGACTGGACAGCGGTCAGTACGAAATAGTTAACCTCGCTTGATAGATTACTTTGAAAATAAGCTGTAATTTTCCCCATTAATTTTTCTTTGGCAGTGTCTCAGCTTTCAGAGCACAAATGAGAAACTTCTTCAACAACTGCCACATTAGAAGAGAAAAAAAATACCAAGATGGAGACAAGCACTTTGTTGCATTGGTGGCTTTTTTTGTGCCTCAGTTTCTCAGTATTTTCAGCTGACCATTCCAATTAGACAACAATTAGAGGAGAAACAGGAGCAAACTAAGGGTAAAGACTCGACAAAGAAGTTTTATTGGAGTATGCAAGTATAAAAATATAACAAAGCTAATGAGCTTAAAACACAGGGCTTTGCCCACAGCCAACCAAGGCTCTGAAATAAATTCTCATAGGAATTAAGGACTATCACAAATGGCATCAGTTCTCACTCCAGATGCAATTCCCTATTCTTCTATCTTGCTTCCCATAAGCAGAAAACAATCCTATCAAAACAAAGCACTCCTGCTAAGTATCTTTCTTCGTGTAGGGAAGGAAAGAACCAAATATGACAGATGGTAGTCACCTCATGTACCATAAACTTGCAAGATACTCATATACTTCACAAGGAAAGCAGAATGAAAACCCACATAAAATAGAATGGCATACAAGAGCAAGGCAGGAGGGAGGCTGTGACAAGGGAGAGCAGGATACAGAAAAAAAGCTACTGAAGTTATGCTGCTGCAGCTGAATTGTATAGAGCTCTGAAAAAGAACAAGCCCAAATTTAACACACTGATTTATTCCATTTCTGTTTCCTCACTTATGACGTAATCATTAATCAGCTACTTTTACAGTGAGAAAAACTGGGTTTTGATTAAATTAATCATGAATACAGTCCAGAAATAGATCCCTGAAAATATTCTTTTGAGCAAACACTTCACTCCCACAGCTTTTCACAAAAAAACTCAGCAGCAGATAAAAGAAGTACAAACATGATCTAAGCAATGTCAAAACACTAGTGAGTAGATTTCCTCATTATTCACTCAGCTGTGCTGGTATCTTCACAGTCAGGGTGCAGACGAGAACTCTCTGCTGCACAGAAAAGAAAGCAGGAGGAACAGAGAAAGATTTCTAGTTGAGCTGGAAACCTATCCTTACCTTGGCTCTAGGTACCTCTGAATTTCAGGGCCAGAATTGTTTCTGGCAGTTCTCAGGAGGCAGAGAGGGAGAATGCAAGCCAAAGAATGGCTTTTGAAGCAAGAACAGAGGTCCTGCAAAAGCCATTTCCTTGACTACAATCACTCTTTTATCTCAGGCCATTTGTCTGATCGAAGTTGCCTGACCTATCATTACTAAGTAACATTACAAGGGCAGTTCTGTTCAATGATTCTTAAAAGTTTCAGCTTGTCTCTAGATTAAAAATCACTCTTCTGGAGGGATTCATGTGCTTGGAGCACATAAATGTGTTACCCTTCGAGCCGAAATTGTAGCTCTTTAGATTCAAAAGGCTCCACCACTGTACTGACATTAACACTCATTGCTTTAATTGCATGCTTAGATAAAATGCCTGGTTTACAAATACGATACTAACATGTTATATGTGTTTAAAAACAACAAAGTCCACTGACAGAAAGATCTGAGAATTTGCCTGGAGGCTTGCATATAACAGCCACTTTGAACAATTCTAAATTTAACCAATATACTATAAAAACAAAATGTGCAGCTTTTCATACACTTGCTACTAGCACTAATTTAAAGCACACTATGGAATAACCTATTTAAATGGGCTTGTTGACCTACTTTTTAATCCCAGCTTTTGTGAAAGAAAAGAAGTTACAATTTAGAATGTTGTTATTTCCTATAAATCATATTTCTGTATGACTCTTAGCACACAGTATTTCATTTTATAAACGCAGGTACAGATTAAGCAGCAGAATGCTAGGAGACAGAAGTATTTTAATTCATTACTACCTTGAACTGATACTCATTGTCTGACATTTTGGAAATAATTTTGCCTCAAATCAGTCCTTTTTCTGTCTTCTCAGCCACTTCCATTTGAAAAGAATGAGACCCTCTTAAACATTAAAAGAAGCTTGACACTGTACAGAACCAGTTACAAGGAGGGATAAAGGGACTTTGAGTTCTTTGTCAGAAAAATTCTTTCCTTAAGATCATTCCAAACAATTATTCACTTCTCTTTAATGTTTGTACCAAGTGTGTATTTTTAGGTTATCCACTGTTCTGTTACACCCTGTACATGTAAGATCTGTTCCAAAATATTTTTCTTAGGTTAACTATTGCTCCACATATTTCTCAGTAGTATCCAAGTTATAGAGATGAACTAAAATAGGTAAACAAAAACCCAAAACCTACAGTGCAGTTCTCACCAATACCTACCTATACACTTACCTGAGAAAGCTGATGAACCAAGTTAACAGAACAACTTATAGGTGAAAATAAACATTTGCATTTTTTACAGGTATATGATTAGAAACCGAGTGCAAAATTGAGTCTCTGTGGCTCAGCTGTAGTGCCAGACAAATAACAAGTACAAAAGGGGAAAAATACAATAGGTTTATGATAAAGCTGTACATCTGACATCTCCCTGGCTTCTGTGGACTTCTGTCTGTAGGCAAGTTGACAATAAAGTCTAGCCCCAAGCTGTGTACAGAGGAATAACATACACAAAATCTATCATGTTTATAACTTAATTTGAGGTACAAAAGAGACTATAAGATAGCTGGGAGCTAGAAAAAATAACTTTGAACTGCTTATTCAGTTAGGCACCTAGCTGTGGCAAGCTAGACTTTGCCATGAGTTAACTAAATATACTTTATGATATTCACCCACTACTGTGTTTAAGTAACACAATACAAAGAAAGAGGGAAAAGGACCTACACCAAAGTAGAATAATCCTTTTCCATTGAGTGACAGACAGCAAAAGGAAGAACTGGCGGGGAGAAGGAGGGAGAGAAGATAGAGGTGAAAAATTTAATTATCCTGGTGTCATGCACATCAAATGCGACTGTTAATACCTTTACACAAGAGGCCACTGGAGCTGTGCAGATCTGTAAGACTGAAAGCTTCATCTGAGTAATATCTAACACATTGTCAATCTGATTTTTTCTAAAAACCTGTCTTTGGTAAAGAAGGAACATGTCCTGCTTTCCTTGGGATATGTGAATTCCTTAGTGGCGTGTTTGCACTTGACAGGAATAGAGAAGTGTGAAGACAAGCTTCTTCCATTCAAGAACACAAGGGTGGTATTCTTACCTTTAGTCATAGTGAATTAGCTGTAAAGCAAACAAACGAAGCAAGATGTGCAGAAACCACAGGGTTAAATTAATAAACAAGCATTAAGAAAACCAGAAAGATCACAGCACAAAACTATTTATATGGAAGCTGGCAAGGCAAGATGGGATGAGGAAAATTAATTCATTTTTCTTTTGCGTAGTCTCTAAAGGAGGGGTGGGGGAAGTGGCAATTATTAACCCAGCAAAAGAAATGCTGTGAAAATAAATGTGTAAGTAGTAAGGCGACTCCATGTGGAGCCTGGACAACAGAAACCATCTTTATGTGTGCAAAGAAGTCAAAAACTCACCTGAAAATGCCACAGAAAACATAGTCTGGGGGCCAAAGACATAATCGTGTAACTGGAGGAAACAGTACAAATGCAGACTGTTACGCTTAAGAGAAGTCAAATGGGACTGTGTAGGCAATTATAGACTGCGCAGTCACAAACCTACAGACGAAACAAGACCCTCAACTTCAAACTCTAGTAGCAGGTAAACTATAATGAGATATTTAAAGAGAAGCTTACTGGTACAGGATTCCTATTTCACTATCTGCAAATATTTAGTTAGTGGAAGCCCAAGGCATATCTTTTGTTCCTAGTGCTGGAAGGGGAAGGAGAAGGAATAAAACAGTCTAAATTGGACCCATTTCAGGTAATAACTGAAATGTATCATCTTATCAGAAGAATCTCTTCTGCCTGAGTAACGGGACATTGTATTTGTTTTTTTTTTGCATACTTGCAACATTAAACAGAAACCTGACAGAAGACGCAAAACAGATCTTATGTTTTAAGAAAAACACATGTAATTCAAATTGCACATATAAAGTTAAGGGGACAATTTAAATGGGTACAAACTGCACACAAAACCAATTGAGATTACTTTCCAAGAACCTAATAACAGTCAAGGACTGGTAAAACCTGTAAGCACTCTTCAGAAGAAAGATGTTACTGAGGATTAAAAGGAACACTTGCAGAATAGATTGACTTAAATTGAGGCTTTATTAGTATCTAACGTAAGGTATCTTTCAGAAGGCTTTCAGGTAATCAGCTTGCTTTAAAATACCACATGTCAACATTTTAGTCAATATTTCTGTGTATCAATAAACCAAAGCAGACACCGTTCTTTTTGTGGCAGGCAGTACTTCTCACTTTGGCAAAGTGCACTGAAGAGCACACGCAAATCCAGAAGTGCTTTAGCTTCCTTTTAGCAGAAGGTCTCTCCAAGTGAACTCTGGCTACAGAAAAGGGGCTTCTTCAATTGAACCAAACCCACTACCAAAGGTGGTGGAAGGGAGAAGGGTACAAAGGTGCAAGGGAAGGTTCGCAATGCAGAGTGTGGGGCTGTGTCTCCTTTCCTCACTGCTCCATTAGCTCCACCTATACAGCACATGCTTCAACATCGCCTACAAGGCTTCAAGACCAGCCCCATCTTCTAACAGAAGGACAAAAGGCTGTATAACCATGGTATGCTGCTGACATCAGGCCAAAATGTGTGGCATTCTCCAGCAGATTCACGTTCAGTGAATATGAGTAGTTGTAAACCTGAAGCCCAAAAGACTACTCAGGGCCTTTGAGTGCCTGCCAGATTCCTTCCTTTGTAGTCCTTCAGGGGATAAAATATGTGCCACTTCCCTCAGCCAAAGCTCTGAAGAGAGCACGAGATAGAGTCCCTGACTTATGTCAAGCAGTACAAATTTTTTAGGTTTTCCTGATGAAATGAAATGGTATCCTACAAAGAACAAGGGCCTACGTCAGGAGAGCTAATGTTTAGCCACATACTCAGTGAACCCAGACAGGGGCAGCCAGATCCGAGAGCAGCTTACAGCTACTCCTCAGAGGTGATGAAAAGCTGAGGTGAAACAGCAAGTAGGGCTGACTCCTTATAGTCATTAGTATACAAAAAGAGCTAAATGGAATTACTATTGTGTTCCTCAGCAAAAAACCTTGTGATTTTCTGTAGGAGTTGATGTCATTATCAAAATGCAGATCTCAGACAGATGCATAATCTTTTCCAGAGGGCAAAAAAGTTAGTCTGAAGAGCTCTATGAGGGAGCTACCAGACCTTTCATGGCTGTCAGGGCTGGAAGGTGAATGCATTGTTAGGAGTGGGTGAAGAAAAGTGATTTATTCCTTTATTCAGATACATCTGGCTATCACCCAGAAGCTTCTGTGTCTCCAAAATAACACAAGTAACCTGTCTAGTAAGCCAGACAGCAAGCAGCAGTCATACCATAAGGAATCTATTTCTTTAATAACCAGACTTAGAAGCTGTCTTATGGAAATACATCAGTGAAAGTAGGAACTGGGCCTGGGACTCCTACCCTCATGCAATCATTTCCCTCATCCTTAGCCTTCAAAGCCAGCAGTGGGATGACAACAATCAGAGGACCAGCTCTGATGAAGTACCTGATGGAAAGAGAGCAACAGTAGTTTTTTATTATTAGAGAAAATCATTAAAAAAAGAATCCAACTAGTTCCCAAGTAAGCTGATAAAAATAATGAAATTACTTCACCATCTCCCTTTACTCTGGTGATTTTCCTTTTGGTCAGATGATACATGCACACTTCCGAAGCTGTGAAAACACTGAAAACTGATAATTTTTCTTCAATTTGACAAAACAGTTTGTGCTGACTATAGCAAAATTCATTTGCACTGACAACAGAGGTGCAGAATTCAAAGACACATAGCACAGAGCACATTTAAATCTAACAAAATTTTCCAAACAACTTTTAAATACTGCACTGGTGCACATCTATTATGCAGTACAGGCTTTTAATACATTTGCCACACAACCCATACCCACCCACTTTGCATGTTCCTATTGCTGCATAATGCATTTCCTTTTGGCAACAGCACCCAACCTACTTCCAAATGAGAACTAAGGCTATATCCCCAGTTAAGAGCAATACAGCATTGTTTAGAGAAGTCTATCACAGTAGGAAAAGATATGGCTTGTAATATGAAAACAAGGAGAACCAGTAGAGTGCAATTCTAGAACAATGGATTTTAAGATTGTGTACTTTTACATACATCTATTTTACCTCTTTTTGTGGATGAAATCGATGGGTGTTCACTGTTTTCCAAAATCTAAAATAGATAAATCTTTTTTTATGACTTAAAAACATAGTTTAGCCTTTGCTGAGAAGACTTATTTCTACACACAAAGCATATCACTCAATTACATCAAAACAATTTCATTCAGGTCACTAAACATCAGTAGGTAGCATGATTTAGTGCCAGGAGTGTATTATACAAGAGCACAGCAATTTTGAGGTTTGGAATTGAAATTGAAATTGAAATGTGGATGAATATTGACAGTAAGCATAGGCAGCAGCAGGGAGCATCCTGCACTTACCCAGTGCCATGTGACCAACCCATTCCTGACAAGCAATCCTTCTCCCACATCATACAACAAGTTGTATTTTCTTAACTCAAGTTCACTTCTAGCACTTGTGCGCAAACAGCTGTGCAAGTGTAGGAGTCACATGTATCAATAAATGTTAAAAAATTACGTTCTTACACTTAATTCCATAGCCTAGATTTATAAATCCAATTTTTTCTCTTGCATAACTGAAGGTTTTTATTTTAACCTGAAATGAAACAACACTAGGTATTCCTGGTCCTAGTTTTTCCTCTCTGAAGAAGGACTAGAATTGGTGATGACTTATGTTTATTGATCCAACATTTCCAACATCTTTGAAAGACAACTTTAACGTACTCAAAGATCAGGCATCTTGTTTTGGACATTGTTCATAAAGGCCCCTTTGATAGCTGTCAAATAAAGGATTTAGTCATTTTCTTACAAAAATGAACAAAATGCATATCAACTTACTGCAATTGCAAGCATTTACATAATTAAATAAAACTGACACGGAGTCATATCTTCTATAACACATAGTATGTTTCTGGAAATGACCTGGCTACTAAGCCCAACTTCAAAAGATGAGTTCTACTTTAAAAAAAATAAAAACCCACTCTCAACCAACCATCACTACTTATCCAATTCAAAGCTAGCATGCTCTGTTGACCAGGAGGCAGCAGAGAACAACTCCAATTGCTTACTTTCTCCATCCAAAGAGATAATTTATTTTTTACTATTAAAAACCCCAACATAATCTCTGAGGATGAGGGCTTTTTCTTAGCTGTGTTTATTACCTCTTGGCTCATATACTCCGACAATCACAAGCATTACACTAAGGCTTTTTTAACATGTAATGGATTTCATCAATTGCTCTCTAGCAGCATCTAAACTACCATCATGTTTCACCAACCAAAGATCATCTTTCATCTGAAAGATTTGGGGTTATGACAAGATTTGGCCTAGTTTTAATTGACTCAGATTGCCTGCTGAATTAATCAGTTAAGGGCTCTAAAACTATCACTTCCATGCTAATTTTACCCTTTTCCTGCCCTACAATTACTCATCCCAAATGCAAACAGCAGACCACATTTTAAATGGAGTATTAAAGCTTTAAAAGTATTGAGCAAACAATGGATAAAGTGAACTGTTAACACATTTTGTATTCATTGTCACAAAGCTGAGATTAAACTGTTAGCCTGTCTTTAATTATAACCATTCAGTACATACCAACTATTTTTATACCAGCTGCATGTTTGCAGTATTGTTCCACAACACCCTCAGTAGCTGTTTCAAAAGGAGTAATGTCAAGAAAATCTCTTGGGAAACCATCAAACGCCATTTTTACATGTGCAATTAGCAGCTGCAACTCCTAGCAATGTAAAAGAATCAATGTGAACTCTCAGTTAAGTCAGAAGTTTGTTTCAAGGTAACAGCTGTCACAAAACTGAGACAAGAAGAAAAATAGGTAGAATAAACACTTACTGGTCATTTCTAGCCTCTGAAGTCTTTAAGGGTTTACTTCTGCAGCCCTAGTCAGTGCGCATGTTAGTAAGACAATGTGCGTTAGCATAACTTGACACAAGGAACATCTTCAGGATTCAAATATGAATGTCTCAAATACTGAAGGGGATAAACTCGCACCAATGACACTGATGGTGCCACAAGATGCCACAAGAACAGCAGGACCAAGACTTTTCCCCCAAATGCCTAACATGCTTTAACCTTCAACAGCTCCCCTCCTTCCAGCCTGATTCTTCAGATACTCCTCACATCTCATAGTCTTCCTTTCTTTTGTCCACCCAGCCATTCAGCCCCTCACATGAGCCTGACTTTGGCAAAGGTGAGACCCACCATTTGCAAAACCTTTGCATATGTTTTCTCTGTCCAAAATGATTACTGTTTTACTATTCAAAAAGCCATCATCCCTGAGTATTTCTTAGCTCTGGTTGTTATCTCTTGGCCTATATACTCTGACAATCACAAGTATTATACTACGGAAATTTTTCTTCCATGATTGATTTCATTGATTGTTCTCTAGCAACATCTAAACTACCATCATGTTACACCAACCAAAGATAATATTTCCCCTGAAAGATTTGGGATTATGACAAGATTTGGCATCATTTGAAAAATGTGGTTAAATGCAGTTCACTGCCTCCACACTGCTGCTTTTGTCCTCTACATGCTGACATACAGGATCACATTTTCACTTTCAAAAGCCAGCAAGCAAAGAGCTGAACATGTTCCAATTTTATTCTTCTAGAAGAATTTCAAAGGGGAAAACAAATGGCCCATGTCTTGGGGAACATGGAGTGAAACCAAAAAGAAAAACTGCAACCTGCTCCCAAAAGCAATGATTCTTTAAGCTGAAGCCAGCACAAATCCTTTATGCGTTAAATGGATAGGAATTGCAAAAATATTTCTTTCACGTTTCATTTCTTTCACATCCGAGCTGAAACTAGGACACCTTGTTAACCTAAATCACAAACTTTTTCAAACTCTGCTCTTCATTAGGAAAGGGAAGAGAAAAATCAAAAGCTATAAAATCTGGAAAAAAAAGGTTGCTAGAAAACTCAGTTTTCAGAAATTAGAGGATATTTAGATATGTTGGATAGGGCCTTGGGTGACATGCTGTAGTGTGAGGTGTCCTGGCCCATGGCAGGGGGGCTGGAACTAGATGATCTTAAGGTCCTTTCCAGCCCTAACTATTCTATGATTCTATGATTTAGATGTACATGTCTTGCTTTATTGCCTTAGAAATCTCTGACAGCAAATAATTAACCAAGAAACCACTGAAGAGACAATAGTGTCCACAACAGCTGCCACAAATTTTTACAATGGATGTTCCAATAAAGGCTTTTATCATTACCATCATAAGCATTGCATGATTTAAACAGATTTTATGACTAGAAGATATCTTACCAGTTTTTATTTAGCAAATCAAAGAGAATTATGTATTCACCGATTCTTAGTACCCACAAGTTCATTATACCTGTGAAACAGCATGCAGGACATTCTCAGAAAGTCTGAAGGCATATGCTCAGAGGGCCTGATTCTGCTCTAGCATTTTTCATGAAGTTTGTGTTAGAAAAAAGTATTTGTATTTGAGAATTAAGAAAGGCAAAACCCAGTTCTTAATGCAGTAGGTAAAGTTTCAGTCAAGTAAAAAAAAAAAAAAAATCAGTAATGTGGGCACTTAGAAGTAGTTTAATATAGACACAAAATTTCTGAATCATGACAAATAATGACTCATCAAGGGAGGCAAGTAAGCAAAATCGGTTCGCTTTTAACCATGCATAACATAGGAGTGCAGCAATTTTTGCTAATTGCAGTAACATTACTTCTGAGGATCAAATGCAATAGCTTAAAAAAAAACCAAAAAAAGCAGACCTTTCAATCCACACAGACGTTTACCTACATCATCTTTTTCTAAAACTGGTTTTCAGTTAAGTACCATGTCCACTTACCGAGAATATACTTGAATATTCAACCGTGCTCCCAAGCACTTCCAAAGCTAACCAAAGACTTTCATGGATGGATTTAAAAGCTGGAAGTTTCACAGTATTCTGATTCTCTGAAGTATAGAAGCTGACTCCAAGAACATGCCCAACTACCAGCACAGGCTGTTGATATTTCTTCAGTCACACGCTGCTCAGAGCTGATTAGAAATTAGATTTCGTTTCTATTTTGTAGCCTTGTTTTGTACTTTGTTTTATAACCTAGGGAAATCTGAGTCTGCACCACTTTTTCATAACACAGTCTCATAGCAAAACAGGACTTGGATAAAACAAAAAAAGGAAAATAGTGTACCCTCCACTCCCACCTCACCCTCACAGAAATATCTGAGGCTGCAAAGATCAATTCTCTTCTTACCTAAGGGTTCTCTGCATCAAGAAATCTGTCATTGGCTAAAGGAGAGAAACAGTCTCAGGAAGCTGCACAAACAAAGGACAAAAATAGTAGGTCAGTAACATACATGATTGATACTTCAACATTCGCCCCAATGGATTGATAAGAGAGTTCTTAGTAATACACATCTTCCCTATAAACAAAATTAATATAGGACTACTTGCCTTCCTCAGAAGATAAAGCTGCCTCTTATTTTGTCACCTAACTAGTTTCTGCTGCATTGTCTTGATTTTACCTTTCTGTTTGTTAGGGTGCTTCTGTTATTCTTCCAAGTAAAGACATCCTTTCCTAAAGGGAAATTATGAGGATAACAAGGCTTGAAGTGCCATGGTGCTTAGAGCACCTATTCTATGGGCACTTTACAGTAGACTGACAAAGGGGCTCAGGAAAAGCAAAGAAAAAGAATCAGAGTCCTGACATGTCTAAAATACAACACATAACATCTCAGATACAAATGAAGACTGTACACTGCAATTAGCTTTTATTTTGTTGCAAGGGAAGAGACACTAAAAGAACCAATATTTCTTTCTACTTGGACAAGCTGTTACTAACCATTCCTTTTTCTGCTTTCCCCCACCTCACAACCTGCTATACACCTATATATTCTCCAATATTAAACATACATTTACAATTGCTTTGCCATTTTAGCTACTCCACAGCAGTGATTAGTCCTTTTCATTTACTGAACAATCAAGCAAAATTAAAGGTTAATAGTTCAAGGGTACCTACATGGAAAATGGACCAAAAGGCATTGTGGTATAACCTGATTGACTTCATGGATTCAGCTTTACTGACTGTTTTATGCATAGCATGCTTAAAGTTAACAAAGCAATAAAGGCTTTTAGAAGATGTTGCCCATTATAATGAAATGGATCAAAATAATTACTTTAAGCACATTGCACTCTCTTAAGTTCATGATCTAAATAGGACATGCCAAAGAGTAAATAATGGATACTACAGAAGTAGCAGAGTCTGGTTTGATTTAAGTGTAGGTGGTGTTAGCTTAATTGTTCTTAACGCTGGGGTGAAATTTCACTATTAAGTGACGTTCCTTTTGTTGGTATTATGTCCCTGCATTTACTCTAATATGATCTACTGAATAAGACAAGTATTAAAAAAATTTGAATTATCTACATTCTCTTGTGAGGCGAGAAGGACAAAGACATACCAAGTGATGTTGGCCTTCAGGGTAGTTAAGAAAAGAAATGGCATTCCATTAATAAAAAAGAAAAAAAAAATCACTATTGAAACCTGCTACACAGTTCCGTGAAAGGATAAGAGATAGCTGGAGTGGGTCCTTGCTTGCCAGAAGGCAAGGTTCAGGGCTTACTGATGTAAGGTCACGTTGAAATAGATTGCATCTGAGGTGGAGTCTCCAGTGATTTACTTGAACTTTACATTCCAGATGTCTTCATGTAAAAGTGCACTTCTTTAATATTTAGAAACAGTGAAACACACATTTTATAACCCCCTGGTTTATGTAAAAGCCCTTTAGGAAAGGATTTAGCACTATGGAATTTTTTCCATATTTTCACATTTGTTGTAGAATTGCTGTTAGACATATTTATTCAATAAGCAGGTACGCCTGCTACATTTAAATGCAAGAAAACTGAGTTTATTCTTACAGTGGATTGTGGAAGCGACGAGCAGTTAAGTAAAGTGTCATTTAGTCAGTCAATACATTTCTGAAGGGAAAATGATGCAAGAAACTGTCATACACTATTTTTTACAAAGGTGCATGGCAAGAAAGCTCTGCCAAAAATATTGCCTCCAAAAGAGGCACATATCATGGTTCCAGCCCTTTTCTTATAAGGGCACTGCTGGGTATTAATACTGATGGTTATAACTGAAGCCTCTGGGCATCTACACTTGGACAGGTTTCTCAGCCAAAAATTTATTATCTTCAGTATGCAACATCCTAGCATTGTTCTGCTAACAAACCCTTACAGAAGCAGTACTGTCACACACCTTCATCATGCAGGTAGTTTGATGAGAATATCTCCACAGGGAGCATATAGAAGAGAAAATAATTCACAGTTCTGTGTCTAAATAGAAAAGTACAGGAGATATTACAAATATGAGATACAAAAAAGAAGGATATCCATTTTAAAACCTCTGTTGAAATTTTCATTACAGAGTGTGTGAGGAATAATTAGAAGACAGCTATATTTCTTTGGTCTACTGACATAAACAGAAAAGGATAGAAATTTGATAAAACAGGGTAATTTGCAGGCATTTAACTATGATAATGATAAGATATTAAGAGTACAACATTTTAGGCTGAATATTGTAAAACACTGACAGTTTGTTATATCTGTTTTACAGAGGAACTCTATCACTTGGGACATGCAATACTAGCAAGGCAAAGCAATCATGAATTTGTGGAAACACAGGTATAAATTAGATACTTTAATACTTTTTGCCTCATCTTGATTCTTGGAGCACAAGCAAATGAAAAAGGGGTTCAATTAGCAGTAATAATGTTTCTAATTTGCCACTGTCTGCAACCAGCTAGTTTGGAAAGTTGCAGTCTTCTGGACACAGGCAGCACTATTAATCATGTATTACACTTTGAGATGGATATCCATCCCTTCTCTCCCTCACACAGGTTGAAAAACCATTAAAAAGAACAAAGGAGAAAAGCACAGCCTGTCAAACTGCACAGCACTACAAAGGCCATCGTAATACAGTTGCAGGCTGCTGTCTTTTCCAGCTTGTATGACAGATGAAAAATTTCATTCTTGTGACAAAAACGGTAATGAGGATAGAAAATGGCACAACATGAATCCAGCTTTCTGACAGGGTTCATAGTGAGACTCAGAATTGTGCAAAGTTAATCTAATCTCATCACAGCTTTAAAACGTGCTTATATCTATAGTTTCATACAAATTATCTCAGGAGCACAAAGCTAAAGTGAAAAAAAAGATAAAAAAGCAGCATTTTGAAGCTGAAAGAGGCTTGCACTATCATAAAATAATGAGGACAATCTGATAGGAGATCAGCCTCAAGTTCCAGTAGAGTAAATACAGCCAATCGCAACATCATAAGTGAGTGCATAATAGTGCAAATATTTCTCTTCATGCACAAGTGTCAAAACACAACATAAAGGTTGATTTCCTCTGTTCTAGAAAATGGACTGTATAGAGGCTTCACCACTGCAAAAGATGCTCTAGTACCTATTTAGTAACCGATCTCATATTACACAGCAACACTGCATGGCATTCTCTAAATACCTTCTTTTTTACTACTGTTATTTTAAAAGTCTTTGTGACTTTCCAGCTTACACTTTTGAGTCTTTAGGGACTGGTCCCAGACAAACATCATCTCTTGTTTCCAATCAGCTGTCATTTATGAGATGTCAGAATTTTAAGCACATAAAACCCAGTTCTCTAAGCAATGCTGTGTTTCTAGGATAAGAAGAATATAATTTCTACATAATGTACACAGAAAACACTAAGCAAAAATACTGTAAAATTAGGCATAAGCAGACAGGCATATCACTAAGCCTTGAAACATTCCTAATTTGGGGAAAGCACCCTAATTATCACTGAGGGACCTCCATCTCCTGTGCACCTCCCAGTTTCGAGAGCTTGTGCTTCAGATGTGTAAAAATATCTAGGATAAAATACTCGCCCTCTCATTACTTTCCCTCCAGTCTGATTATTCAACTGATACTGACAGCGCACACAGAATTACCAGTTAACCCCTTCTTAGCTTACAAAAAAAGGGCACAAAAGTGTTTCTCTTGCATCCAGCAGAATTTGATATTAGTAAGTCTAGAAAACACTAGACAATATAACAGGTAGCAAACAGGTAACAAGCAAGTTTGACTCCTGCAATTGATAGGTCAAAAGTAGCTTATTAGTCTTGGTTGAAAGTCGCACAGATTCACCCAGGTCTTCAGAAGGAAGCCACATGGTTCTTGTCTAGAAGAATAATTGGACTGCTTCCACTTATATGTGAAGCAGCCCATTCTTTGTATGTGAAAAGGGATTTTACTTCATTATAATCTAAAATAAGAAGTGCCATTATTTAAACATATATCTTTACAAACCTTAAAAAAAGTTATTTAAAATGGCTCTAAGAGCATATATGCTGTACAAATCTAAATATAGGGAGTCATATATGCAAGACAAGTTCTTGCATGGCTGCTGTGACAATATTTGTTTCATGTCTTATTTTTTCAAAGTTTAGCGCTACACGGCTAAATGCTGTTTAAGAAAGCATTTAATTTCATCCAGAAGATTTAGTCTAGGGCACCTATAATTAAAAGACAGCAAATATATTTAATAGCTTAGTAAATATAATATTTGCCTATTGTGACATTCACTTACGTAAATATCTTCATATGTACTTTCAAAAACTAGTATGGTTTTCCTCCTTTAAGATGGTCATGTTTCCAGTGTAAGGTAACACATTCTTGCTTCAGAGAATAAAATATCTCCAGTTATAAGATACAAAAGAAAAGCCCAAACTATTTTCAGTTAGTTTCCTCTACCTCTACTTTGTAAGACACTTTTTTCATTATTCATTCCCCCATCTTAGTAATTTGCATAGTTTAACCAATAAAGTTGTAGATTTGCCCTTAGAAAAGAGCAGGATGCAGAGGAAAGTGGGAAAGAAAATGGCTTACTTACAAACCTGCTTTAGGGATAGCAAAGCATTCTCTCAACTGCGCTGTCAAGGTTTTGAGCATCTCATTCTCATTAATTTTTGCAGAAGTAGAAGGCTCAAAAAACACCATCAAAGGAGCAGAGAGGGACAGAGCGATTAAAATCACAATGATATTATGTGCGTTATTAACATCTCCCTGAAGACCTAGAAGCTAGTTGCAGTGATTTTGTTGAGAAGACGCAGGCACAGCAATCTCATGAGAAACTGAATTGAAAAGGAGGTCTGACATAGCAGCCCATCACACTACTGCTTCAACTAACTGAAAACATGACTATACAGTACTAGCTATAGCTGGTTTAGAGTTTTAATATCCTCCGTACCTATCTTGCTTTTATGTGTAAGTAGAGTTGGGCTTTTATTTTGCAGGACACACAAGTAGCAGGAAGGTGATTTGTTTAAGCTCTTCTGTCAAAAGAATGATAAAGCTAATTTTAGCAAGCATAAGGAGTGCTTTTTTCTATTTTATTTTATTTTTCCTCTGCATGAACTCATTTGAACTGCAGAAAAACCCTTTGGATATGTTTAATGAGTTGGCGGGACTTACCAGTCCTACAAAGGGACTATAGGAAAAGCATTTCGTATGGAAATGAGAGATGTTAAAGTCTGGAAACAGCAGTCTCTAGAACATGAAAAAGTCTGTGACCCATAATATTGGCCTTGGAGCAAGAGGCAAGCACTGGAAAGATAACCTGTATTTCCCTCCAGTCCTTTCAGGAGATTTACAAAAAGCATTTGGCACACTGTCAGTAAAAGGGCAGTGGTGGGTGGAAAATTCCACGCTCTTGAACCGCTCATGTCTCTATAGGCTCTTAGTGAACTTGGAGTATTTGCACTCCCACTTAAATCACTAATCAGTGTCTTCCCACACCTCTCCACAGATGAATGTTTCAAGACTTTTAACAAAGATGGAGTCACAGTAGTCAAAAAAGAACCTTCATACTTGTTTTAAGCAAATGGGAAAGTTAATTCTTTGCGACTTTTACGTGACATGTTAAGATATTAAGTCACTGGTCACTGTAGCAAGAACTCAGCCTTTACAGTTTCTGCAGTGGTCAAGAGTTCAGTGGCATTTTTGATGGCAGAATATCACATGCTGAGCAATATGAAACTTGCATTAAAAGGTCAAGAGCTGCAGAATATAGATGTACACAAAACTAGAAGTTTCTGTTTAGTGTTTCTCAAAAATACCTCAATTTTTTTATTCTTATCTAATTAAATTGAAGGGGAAAACACAAGAGCACTGTTTGGGGTGAGGAGGCTGTGTAAGCCCTGCACCATATGTGCCCTGCACACCCTCAGGGTAAGCATTTCACTCAAGAGCAAAGGTGGAGCACATACAGCTTCCCCGCCACAACCAGCAGCACTGGGGCAACCACCTCCCAAGCAGGGAGGTGATGGGTATCCAGGCCCTGACTTTCAGGGGAAGTCCCACACCTCTACACCTTGTGTTTTCATGCTGCTCTGCAACTGTCTGGTTGCCATTTTTTAAAGCCATACCCATGCAAACTCAAAACATACTGACAATTTTCCCATAGGACCAGGAAGTGCTTAGAAGTGTAAAGATGCACATATGTGCACCTAAGTAAATATACAAAAATCTGCTTATGCTAAGTACATATAAATTGTCATCAGCACATATGTAGAGAAATATGAAGACATGAATTTCTAAAAGTACAGGTATAAAGTATATAAGGCTGTCGCGGTTTAAGCCTCTCAGCCACGCAGTTTTGCTCACTCACTCCCCCCTCTTTCTTGCCCCCGCTCCTGGAGGGATGGGAAGGAGAATTGAAAGAATGCAACTCCCACAGGTTGACATAAGAACAGTTCAGTAACTAAGGTATAACACAAATCACTACTGCTACCACCAATAATAATAATGACAAGAGAAATACAAGGGAAAAGAATACAATTGCTCACCCTCCGATACTAAGCCTGACCACGCAGTGTCCCCCCCACCTTTCTGGGTCTCTGCTTTCTGCTTTATATCCTGGGCATGACGTGCTGTGGTATGGAAAACCTCTTTGGTCAGTTTGGGTTAGATATCCCGTTTCTGCTTTCTCCCGGATTCCTCCCAGCTTCCTCCCTGCTTCCTCTCCTCCCTGGCAGAGCATGAGTCTCAGAAAGTCCTTGGTCAGACCAAAACATTACCAAGCAGTAACTGAAAACACTGGTGTTATCAGTGCTGTTCCCAGGCCAAAAGTCGAAAACATAGCACTGCACCAGCTACTACGAAGGAGAAAAATGACTGCTACTGCTGAACCCATGACAAAGGCATTCTTTAGTAAGAGTAGTATATTAATAAAAGTGCAAATGCAAATATCAAACAATCACGGACACCTACACACACATTTTCCAATGCTGCTAAACTGCCTCTAAAATGCCCGGGGGAAGGCGGGTTGAGGGAGAAGTTCAAACGCAGGGTGTGACAAGAAGATTGGGGATAGGGAAGACAGCAAACAAGTTAGAATATATCTCAGTGTTATAAGCCCATCCAAGGAGGCCAACAGAGGGTCCCTCACCATGTGTGCAAGGGGGAGGACAGTCCTGTGAGCTGGGCAGAGGCTTCCACCTCTGTGGAAGTTGCTCCAGAAAATGATTATGCAGTACTACCAGGCCAGGCAGGCTTTGTGCGGTGTCACAAGATAGGCAAAACTGGGGTACCAGAACAAAAGGGAAGTTAAGGGCAGTTTCAGAAGAACACAACTACATAGACAGTCAAGAAAAGCTGCAGATACAGATATTACAAATATTTACAGCTGTGTACAGGCTTATAAAAGGTGGAGGGGTGTGCTCTTTGTTTTCATACCAATTTCTTAGCCTGAGGTCTTCAACATACTGTGAAGTCAAAAGCAATGAACAACAGTAATTTCTGATGACCACTCTGTTCCAGGAGCAGCATATATAGAAGCCAGCATAACATTCATTCAAGTTATTTCTTCCAGTTTCCACAAAGCACTATGCAAAAAAAATGTGAAAACATATTTTTGTCCAGTCTAAGTTACATACATATGGTTTTGTAATGGGAAATCAAGTAATTCTTAGAATAAATTAAACCTTTTCCTAGAAGTAAATATTCAATATACATGCAAAACAGCTGAAATCTTCACTGTGCCAGTCATAAAAAACAATGGAAAAATCACCATGTGATGTACTTGCATATAAACCCAAACCAACTCAGCTGACCTCAGTGCTTTTAACGCAACTGTTCCCATGACCTTTGCCTACTAAGTTCAGCCTAAAACTACTCTTTTCTGATTTTTTTTGTGGTATGAAACAATGACACTTTGAACACCACTAAAGCCCAAATGGTGTTATATCCCTGAATAACCTCAATCTCATATGTTGGCAGGCTAACTGAAAACAAATTTCTTTCCCTGCTTGTCATAAAACAAATTGCTCACCTCATTATCTTAGCTTCTGCTGGTTAGTATAACTTTGGACTTCAGAAGAGATAGTGAGTCCATGGGCCGTTTCAGACCATTTGCTGCTAGACTGCATTAAAAGTGAATATTCATTGGGTTATGTGTCCTGCTGAAAAAATCTCTCTTAAAATAGAGAATATATAGGAGCACTTAATGTTAGCATATTTTGCAAAGCTAATATGAATGTGCATTTATATTCCCAGACAAACATTCATTACAAAATTAATTTGTAGGGGAAGAATTAGACTTGGGACAGGGGAGGGAAGAGAAATCCATCTGCCCATATAGGAGCATCTTCCTTCCGCTTTTGCTTTCTGCTGCCCTTCTCTGCTTCAAGCAGGATAGATCTGCTGATTTGCCACAAATTTCTCTTCAGTTTTAAATCACTCCCTGTACCGAGACTCTTAGTGTAAGACAATATGACTGAAGCAATTTTGGAGCTCTCCACAACCACTCCCAGGGCCTGCTCCATTAAGCAGGTTCTTACCCCTACAAGAAGGGCTAACATTTTTATAGCAAGAATCAGAAGCAAATAAAGCCCATTAATTTTCTCCTCCTCCCTCAAGGTTACTACAACATATAAGTCCTTTCATTTTGTGCAGGACACATTAAATTCCTGTTAAATATGGATTAGATGAATACTGCAAAATCATACAGTTACAAAGGCTACACCCCTTTAAGCTATCTGGCATCCGGTGCAAAGCCAGGGCAACAGCAGGAACTTCTGGAAGAGATGTAAAGGCAGCAAACAAAGGTTTATATGAAGGTCACAATTCTCACAGTATGATTTTTGAATGAGAAAAATGTAGACGTACATACAAATCTTGTCACTATTTTAAAATATTCAATGAGTCAAAACAAGCTGCACGATTTTAAGAGCAGAGTAACGGAAAAAACTCATGAGATACAGACAGCAGTTGAATAAAGTGAATGTTTTACAGAGAAGGACAAGGGAAAAATACTGGAAAGAATTTATTTTATATTCAGCTGCTATAAACCCTTAATTTCCCACAAGGATAACAAGGCATAATCCAGGGTTGCCACAACTGTGATGGGCTCTTCAGGGTATATTGCTAAGTGAGTAGTTGGAGAGCCATTTACTCTACAAAGGCAGCTAGAAAGATATTGGAGGATTAAGCGTCTCGGAAACTAGTAAGATAGTGAACCTGAACACAGGCTTCATAGAAAAGCTCTGTTTAGTGCATCTGACTCACCCCAACTAGTTAGAAGGCACTAACTAAATCTTCCACTGTTGCTGAGGTTTCTGTAATGATTTCCTTCCTATCTCACCCATAATCCTATAAATCTATAGATAGATTAGACTTGTAATGTGAACAAGACTAGAGATAATATTTCTCTGCTGTAACCTATAACCCCACTAAAGAATTTAAGACATTACCAAGATCTACAAACAAACATTTGAATTTAAGATAAAGAGGGAAAGGAGCTACTTTAACATGTTTGTTGGCTGCCAGTTTCCTGGTACATAATTTTATTTCAAATCTCTACATGGAGCTGTGCTTCTATTAGGTCCCATCATAGCTAAAGTAATGCAAGTGGAAATGGAATAAAGAGAACTGGTACAGACATGAACCTTACCTGGTGTCAGGCATTGCTAATGGGAAGAATTAAGATTTAGGTAGCAGAGTTGGTATGTCCGCTCACAATGTCTTTAAGCTTAATGCGGGTGAAAAGTCAGTATGTGTTCTTTTAGCTGTTTAGCTGCAGATATCACCTGTCTCTCCTCTAACCTTTTATTTGAAAATTTTAATGTAATTTTTCTTTTCTGAAACTCGATATAGTCTTTTCCTCAGTCACACCTCACATTAGTTCATTTCATACATTAATAATACATTTTGTCAGCAGGTCTTGGCAAGTATACTAGATTACAATACTGCAAGCATGGATTAACTATAGAAACTAATAGATCTTTGCACTGCTTACACTAGTTAAACTAGGAATAAGTTATCTACTTTCATTTGTGCAATAGAACTAAAAGTTAAAGCTGCTTTTATCAACATTTGCTCAAAAGAATAAACTTCGAGGGGTCCCCTAAAGGTAACAGTAATCCAACTGTGAACTAGATTCTTGAATTATGTATTAAACCAACAAGCTACACAAAGTCTCTTTATTAAGAAAGCCTACATCTTACACTGTTGTGTCTCTTTACTTATACAAAACAGTACCCTTTTTAACCCATTATTGTTGCATTCTAAGTATTCCTTTAGATATGTTGTCCTTTATAAAATGTATCAATACAACATTTTTATACTTGGTGCTCTTTTCAACCCCTTATCACTGTTATATTTTTAGGACAAGTGTCCTAAATCTATCAAATATACTGATATAGAAGTGTCATCCATGACTTAGTCGCTCAAAGGAAAATTCTGAAGCAGGAAAACTACAGCATTAAAAGAATTTAGGTTTGTAATGATAGAACTGAGGGTGGAAAACAGCATAATAGTTCTGCTTCCAAGATTTTTTTTCCATATGTACCTCATCTACAGTCTTAAAAAAAAAAACATTTTTGAAATTCTCCTAATATTCACACATAGGTATAACTTGTCACTTGCAAAAGCAAGATAAGACTCCACTTTTCAATCATCTTTCTCTTCACATAAACTTTCTGGTTTGTTCTGAGTTTTTGTATAAGTCATTCATACACAGAAATCAAGCAGTAACACTTAGAACAGCCTTTCTATGGCTGCTTTTATGATTACACAAGATGCTTTTAGGAGCATTTTGTTGTCTTTTCTGATCTGAGAAAATATAAAAAATATGAACTTAGAAGGTTATTTCAGATAAGAAAGAAGAACTGAAATGGAATAGAGTATGTTTAGTACAATCCTCTTTATTGGCATGAACAAAGTCTTGCTTCCTGAGCTCAGAAAAACATCCAAAATAGCTGCCCTGCTTACATTTTCACACATCCTTTAGTCAAATCTGACAAAAAAGCCTAATCTTCCAAGCATCTCATATGCTGCTGTTGAGGTTATTTGCAGGCTTTTCCTCCCAGTTCAATGATCCAGAGACATCTGCATTTTGGGTATAGATGAAATTTCAAGCTTATTTTTCCTTTAAAGAAGGACATCTCAAATTACCTTAATGAAAGATTCTTATGTATCTCTGATATAGATTCAATGAAATATAAAAGTTTTAAATGCCAGAAGAAAATAAGAGTAACACAAATGCAGGATGGCAGTATGGGATACTACAGATAAGACAATCTCACATCAAACCATCTTTTCCTTGGTAACAGTGCCATGCTCTCAACTTGGAAGTCCTAAAAGTGTATAACATATGCCTATCTTTCCCTAATACATCTAAACTGTAGCGTGAAGAAGTTAGGGTGTTGGAAAGCATTTTCACTCACTTTAACACCAGAGGTGAGATACATCATAATACTAAATTAACCCCAAGCATCTTTACAGGATAATTGCTAGAAGCATTATTTAAATAAGCAGCCCACTTTTCTTGAGGAAATAGTGCCTCCAAAAGCTCTGGCATACTGCTACTCATTCTTTTTACGTAATTTCACAGTATGAGTACATGGAGCAGAGCAGTTTGCAGTAAGAGGTGAGGTGATCCATTGCAGCTCCAGCCTACAAGAATACTCTGCAGATCCTACGTAACTCTTCTATAGCATGGACTGTGTATATTGCTTGTTAAACTCCTCATTTTTCTTGGACTACCTGGAGCACTTCCAAAAATCCCTGTCCAGAAGGGGTAATCTCAGTAAAAAAGCATTCAAAGTTCAGGTATACAGCCCACACTTTGCACAACAGAGCAGAACTAAATCCGGTGTTGTTCTAAACCACCTTTCTGCATCCCCATGATGTTGCTTGAAGCCTGAGCCAACACTGTCAAAGTCAGAAGCTAAACCAACCTAAGTGCCAAAACAATTTATATATTATAGCTCTAGATTCCTAGGAATGGAATTTATTTCTTGGTACTTTCAATCATGCACCAAGCAGCCTGAAGTTCAGAAGCACTTATTAAAATACAAACTGCACTCTGCAGTCTCTTCTAATTGAATTTCATGGTTTGACTGATGATTTTTCAGCTGAGATCACTCAGGCCCCAAAAGCTGAGCTGTCCTGGTCCTATTGTGACATTACAAACTATAGGACCGTCTCGTAAAAAACAACGGGGAAAAAAAAAACCCTCTGTAGGAAGCCTGGGGCTATGGCAAGCTCTCCTGAATGGGTTCACAGCACCATGAGTACCACTGTATGCCTAGCACACAGCCCACAGAGCTGCACAACTTCACAACAGCTTCCACAGCATTTGTGCTGTAATACTTCTGCAGAATGGGAAAATTCTTAGGAACAAGACTATGAAGACTACAAACTCAAGGAGAAACTGAGGATTCCTTCTCCCTGCAATGCTAATGACAGCAAAGTCAATTGGTTTGATAGATATGTGGAAGTGAAACGTTCCCTCAAATTAAAATGTCATCCTTTCACCCTCCTCAAATAGTACTTTCCAAGGATTCATTCTAAAGAAAGATTGGCAGTTTTTCCTTATTTAAGCCCTTGAAGACAGCAGAAAGAGCAATATTTTGTGGTCCATTGGAAGCTTAAACACCAATCTGCTTTCTGTATATACAGTCTTGCAGAAAAAAATGCCAAATAGATGAAAAGCAAATGCCTCATAAGGCCCTACTCTTCAATCCCTCTTGGACTTACTGAACTGTCCAGTTGTATACCTTATGGAAAGATGCAGAAAAGGGATTTTAAATTTAAAGGCTGACTTTGCTGGAAGCCAAAGTCACAGATCTTCAGTCTAATGTTATTTAATTCACTCTTAATATTCTCCGAGTGGCATTTGAAGAGTAATTTCAAAGACACATAGTATAAGCTTTTCCTTACTAAACAAATATGGAAGAGAGTTTATTAAATGTTAGCTTTGTCATTTTGAACTGTATGTGCTGTAAAGAAACAAGACCAGAATATAGCACTCGTAATTTGAGTTGTGTTATTGGAAAGGGTTTGAAGCAGTTACCACACTCTGTAGCTGACAGAAAAATATTGGTATCACGTGTTAAAAGGCTTTAAGCATTCATGATTAAAGTGCTTACACTGGACAGCTATTTTTTAAGAAAGTTTAAAAACAACAATAAAAATGTGTGTAATTCTAAAGTCTAGCAATATTTCATGTCCTGTGTAGTTGGATTAATGCAGGGTCCCAAGTGTAGCGGCCGTTAATCATAACACAACATATACTTCTTCCTGTACTTCCTGGACCAACCTACTTCTCTGTTGGGCTCAGTGCCACTAAAATAATTTGAATCTAAAGGGTGTAAATGTGGCTTTTACATTTACATAAGACAACACTTAAATTTGATGGAACAGGAACTGGAGATGTTGAAAATGTTTTAACATATTGAAAGTGATCCTGATCACTGGATCCGCAGTCATACTTATTAATGAATGATAGTCATGAAACCCTTATTTCTCCCTCCACAAGACATAGTTTCATTTGGTTCAGGGCTCTTCTGGCTAGTGTTTTTATTTTATATAGTTATTTTTAAACAAAACTGGCTTTGAGTTTATGAATTTTCTGGAAGCAAGACCAAGACATTCATCTGCACTTTTATCTACATTATTTATGCAGAATGAAATATTTGCTATTTTAGTCAAGAGACCAAAACATGGAATTGGTTTTTATTATTTCAGATGTCTTGAGCTACATTAAATCAGATGCGACACGGCCCTCCCACACCCCAGTCCACTCTGCTACTAGAATTCAATCATTTAATAAGTTTTACAGACGGCAGTAACTTTTTCAACACTTTGGCAAAATCTGAAGTACAAGGATTCAGAGTGTAACAGCAAACAGCTTTGGTTCATGCAGAGCTTACCCCAACGATCTGTACTGCTCTATACCCACTATTCTATCAGAGTTCTAGTCTGCTCTCGCACATCTGCACAGATTACTTCTGCCAGGAATAAAAATACATCTGGGAGGAAAGAGGATTAAAGTGGGTAACCCTATCACTATACAGCAGAACACGCATAAGCAAGCATAGAGTGGCCATGGTCTTAATGCCTAGGCTCAGTTCAGGAACATTCCTCTGCAACTCTGTTTTGCAAAGGGCATTTAAAGAGTCACCTCTCCTCAGACACTAGGAAGAAAAAGTTTTGTGAGAGAAGTTCTATCCCATTTTTCTCCATCTACCAAGTGCTTTTCTGGCACACTCAAAAATAAAACTGCCAAATCAAGTTGAAACCAGAATGCCTCATCCTGAAAATATTCCTTATTAATAATCCTTGTACAGTAAAAAACTGCCTGCTTCTGCAATCACTTATGCACGTGAGTAGTCTTAGAAGTTCAGAAACAAGGAAGAGTTAGTACTCAGGAGTTTTCATTGTACCCGTCTTACAAGCTGACTCACAGTACAGGAATAAACCTTAGCTGAGCATTTGACCACACAAATGTTCTCTCCACGGCTATATTAAATTATCTTCTCCCAGCCAACCTCACTTGGAAAAGTTCATGGTGCAGAATGCCTCTTCTAGAGTTCAGGGGGGTGTTTTGAGGGGTTTGAGGGTTTTTTTGTGTGGTGTTTGTTTGGTTGTAGGGGGTTGTGGGTTTGTTCTGCGTTAGTTAACTTGGTTTTAAGTCAATTTACATCATACCTTCTTCCTTTTCTGTCTTCATTTGCACTTAGAGAGATCCTTACTCTGAAAAGGAGATTTTTTCTGAAAGCAAGATTCTTATTGCCTGGAGGAGAAAATTGCAATAAAGGAATATTACAGCAAGTTAGTCTAGTCTGCAGCTGTACCAATTTCATATAAAACTGTAAAGAGTTTTTCTCCTTTCACAGCAGAAATGCACTTTTAAAAATGATGTGTAACTCCATCTTTTGGATCAGCTGTGATTCAATCCACTAATCTGTAATCATGCCCACACCCACATGCTTTACATTTTGTATACTACTGAAATGAGATGTTTCATCAGACTCCTGGGATTTCCATTTCATAGCTCATTTAAACGAAATCTACTTCCACCCAAACTTGGCTGGCAGGATACTGGCAAGACTATTTGTTCAGGACCATTAGTAAGTTGTAGCCCCTTCCCATCACTCAGTCCTAAGATACTTCTACTGTACTCTTGCCTCTACTCACTCAATGGCCAAGTAAATAGTACTCAGAATCTTATTTGCTAAATCATGATGTGCAAAGACTATAACTCTTTGCTAGCTGACTTCAGTCATAAAATGAGAGCAGTGAAGCTTCTGTCTAGGAGAGAAACAGCCTTTACAATAGATTGAACTGTAGGGAGATCTGACCAAGTGTTTGTTGGCTTGGTTTTTTTTAAGTAGCATAACATTAGCAACAGCAGAAGTGTTCAATACTGTTACATGCTTTGCTGCATACAGTCTTAAGTCCTTTTTATGAACACATTGAAGATTCAAGTTATGCTTACTAATCAAGCTGTTTACATAAATATACTATTCGGACACTCTCTAGAAGATGAAAGGGCTATGTTTACTATGGGACAGTTTACCTCCACATCTAATTGCTAGAACAGACACCGTAGTACAGTAATGAACCAGGAATAGTCCGCGTCATTTGGTCTTTGTTTTTTGACCTGGTAGATGCCCTAAAGCAATACAGGTACTTGCATAAGTTTTCTCCGTGAGGTTTGAATTACTCAAATGGTTCTGAAAATATAACTTTAGTGTAGAGGAATTGACTATAGGTCTGTAATTCCCAGGAACAGCAATTTGGCTGTTAGCGCACCTTCTGCTTTCTCTTCCTTCCTGACCTCTCCCACTGCTCCCCAGGTAGCACACTGGTAACCCCAAGATGTTGTCAGCCATCTGTATAAGCAAGATAATGCCCATTTACTTTCTCTATCCCTTGAAACTTGGATTTGAAGACAAGCTATTTCTACATGCTGCTGAACAACAGTGCCGGCCAACATAAAGTAAAATGTGGACATATGAAATGAGTCAGAATTCCAGTTTGAGACAGGCTCTTCACAGTCACATGCCGCAGTAATGGTTCCCTCAAGGCCCAGCAAAAAAAAAAAAAAAAAAAGAAAAGCGGATTAGTCTTCCCTACAGAACTGATGGACGGGGGTAGAGCAGTTGATGGCATCTACCTGTAATTGTGCAAAGTGTTCAACACTGTCCCACATGACATCCTTGTCTCTAAGTTGGAGAGACATCAATTTGATAGGTGGACCACTGGGTGGATAAAGAACTGGCTGGATGGCCGCACGCAGAGAGTTGTGCTCAATGGCTCAATGTCCAGTTGGAGACCAGTAACGAGTGGTGTCCCTCAGGGATAGGTGTTGGGACCGGTCTTGTTCAACATCTTTGTCAGTGACATGGACAGTGGGATTGAGTGCGCCCTCAGCAAGTTTGCCGATGACACCAAGTTGTGTGGTTCGGTTGATACATTGGAGGGAAAGAATGCCATCCAGAAGGACCTTGACATGCTTGTAAGGTGGGCTGATGCCGACCTGATGAAATTTAACCATGCCAAGTTCAAGGTCCTACAGCTGGGTGGGAGCAATCCCAGGCGCAGCTCCAGGTTGGGCAGACAAGAGATTCAGAGCAGTCCTGCAGAGAAGGACTTGGGGGTTTTGGTTAATGAGAAAATGATTATGAGCCAGCAGTGTGAGCTTGCAGCCCAGAAAGCCAACTGCATCCTGGGCTGCATCAAGAGGAGCGTGACCAGCAGGTTGAGGGAGGTGATCCTGCCCCTCTAGTCTGCTCTGGTGAGACCTCACTTGGAGTACTGTGTGCAGTTCTGATGTCCTCAACATCAAAAGGACATGGAATTGTTGGAACAAGTCCAAAGGAAGGCCACAAGGATGATCAGGGGACTGGAGCACCTCCCATATGAAGATAGGATGAGAAAGTTGGGGCTGTTGAGCCTAGAGAGGAGAAGGCTGCGTGAAGACCTCATAGCAGCCTTCCAGTATCTGAAGGGGGCCTATAGGGATGCTGGGGAGGGACTCTTCATTAGGGACTGTAGTGATAGGACAAGGGGTAATGGGTTCAGACTTAAACAGGGGAAGTTCAGATTGGATATGAGGAAAAATTCTGTACTGTAAGGGTGGTGAGGCACTGGAATGGGTTGCCCAGGGAAGTTGTGAATGCTCCATCGCTGGCGGTGTTCAAGGCTAGGTTGGACAGAGCCTTGGGTGACATGGCTTAGTGGGAGGTGTTCCTGCCCCTGTCAGGAGGGTTGGAACTAGATGATCTTCAGGTCCTTTCCAACCCTAACTATTCTATGATTCTATGATTTTTACTATCTAGTCTACACAGGAAGAACAGTTCTCCACTTGAAGCACATATTCCACATACCTCTATTCTTCCACACACCTCTATTCTTCCACACTCATGTTAATGCAAGAGAGTTAGGCTAATGAATATTATTTTTTCTTTCAGCTTCTAAGTGCCTATAGTACCATCTTGCCCTTCAGAAACAGCCCATCACTCCTGTAACATCATTTCTCAGGAAAACAAACACTTTCTTGATGACTAGTTTAACAGATATGAGTTTTTCCTCAATCTTAATTATGCTTAAGCAAGCACAGTGTTTATCTTGGCAGTGTATATTTTATAAACTGTATTTACTTCTGCAACCAGAGCTCCAGCACTTAAGCTTAGTGCATGACCTCAGCTCCCACTGAGAACATGGACAAGGATTAATAGATTGAGGTATTTTGGAAAGGCCCAGGAGAACACTGAGAAGTGAACTGTGCTATGCTGCTCCAAGCAAGACAAAAATATTTAGGTGCTTCCGCAGAGTGGAAGAATTTGTGCATAAACTGTGTGTCTAAATTTACCACCCGTTGCTGTGCCTTTCCCACAGTCCCTTAAAAATTCTGATTTTGAACAAAAAAGAATTCTACTATAGAAAAAAAATGACCATGGATTCAAGGGACTGAAAAAACCATGCTAATAGTCAATTAAAAGGTTCTGTGTAAGTCACTCTGAAAGCTTTAAAGCAGCATAACATTTGTTACTGTCAAGCTACTGAATGGAAACTTCTCAGACTCTAGCAAAAGAGGCAGTGTTTTCTCAACACTTCATGCTCTGTTCTGCTATTTTTACCCACTTATCCTCCCTCCCCTATCTTTGGTAATCAGCTTCTAGCACATTTTCCAGCCTGAAGTGCTATCATCATACATGAAAAAAAAAAAAAAAAAGGGACATTTGAATAACTTCAATTCCCAGTTTTATTTTCGGCTTTCTTGACCTCCTGGCAAGTTGGTTTACTATGAAAATTTAATTGGAGTGTCTATTAAATTCAGACTGGAAAATGGCAAGGTAGCTACAATCCATTTTAAGGGCATTAATAACTATCAAGAAGTGTGACTGCTGCTATATCAACACACCAAAGACAATAATAGCTTTTTGCATTATGGAGCATCTTTTCTCCCTTACTTAAGGGAGAGTGCTCTAGATTATTAGTCATTTCTTCATATGCAAAATTAATTTACAATGATTCCACTCGGCCAAGGAGTTATGAGGACGCAGAAACAGTATCTTGGCATTAAAGCCTCAAAAACACAAACATGAAGAGAAATGAGCTACTTATCACGTGGTCTGACCAACTGCAAAAAGAAACCAGCTGAAATTCACTCTATTATTCCTAAACCATGTTTCTATGTCTGGAGGGACTACTTCTATTTTCAGCTTTCATAAAAGGAGCATTTCTGACTGTTGTGGTTTAAGTCTCTCTAACCACGCAGCCCCTTCTCTCACTCACTTCCCCCTCTTTCTTTCCCCCACTCCCGGAGGGATGGGAAGGAGAATCAAAAAGAATGCAACTCCCACAGGTTGAGATAAGAACAGTTTAGTAACTAAGGTATAACACAAGACCACTACTGCTACCACCAATAATCATACAAGAGAAAATACAAGGAAAGAATACAATTCTCACCACCTAATACCAAGCCCGACCACGCAGTGCACCCCCACCCTTTCGGGTCTCTGCTCTCCATCCTCGACATGACGTGCTGTGGTATGGAATAACCTCTTTGGTCAGTTTGGGCCAGGTGTCCTGTCTCTGCTTCCTCCTGGCTCCCCTCCTCCCTGGCAGAGCATGAAACTCAGAAAGTCCTTGGTCAGACCAAAACATTACCAAGCAGTAACTGAAAACACTGGTGTTATCAGCGCTGTTCCCAGGCCCAAAATCAAAAACACAGTGCTACACCAGCTACCAAGAAGGAGAAAAATGACTGCTGCTGCTGAACCCATGACACTGACCCACCTGTTACATTCATGTATATTCTTTCCATTTGTCTTATCTCAAGACTTCCTACAGCCACGCAGCAATTTCCAATTGCCTTTCACGTAAAACCACTATGAAACAACAAACTTGCTATGGGACTCCTTGAAGTCTTACTTTTCCTTTCCAAATCAAAACATTACCTTGGACACTTTTTTCCATTTTCTCTTCTGGGGAAAGTCTATAGGAAGTAAATCCAGAAAGGAATATTAAATTCCAGCATCACTTGTGGCAGGAAAACCACTGTCCTTTATAACATCAACACATTACACAGCAAAAGAAAATACTTGCCACACAATGTAGGCCGCTATACCTACCCCCAAATTAAAAGTTACACAAAAAAGCAATTTGTGCACCATTTTCAGGGAGCAAACACAAGCTATGTCTATACTCATAAGCAAAATGGGACACATTCTGTTCTGCATACTTGAGGACAAGTCACTCGGGGCAGCTTGCATCCACACTGTTAAACTGTGCTCCCTTTTCTGTAGTGTAGCTTTGTCCATAGAGTGTAGTTTATTGATGTAGACATAGCCCTAAAGCCAGAACATTGATACAGCGCAGACTGTAATATGCACTGTGTATGTCAGTAAGGGATATTTGCAAATTGAGGGTTGCAGAATACAAGGACACTCCACTTTCAAAGCAGAATTTCTAAGTTGAAAATATTAACGACGCAACATACAAACCAGATCCAAATCCTTCAGCTCTTTTAATGAAATCTGGCAAAAGAGTACTTCGATATGAAGCTCAATCATTTATCAAAAGGCTGTACTTCAACTTTTTAAATAGCTATACACTATTTTAAAGCTTCAATCTGAAAACTGAAGCTCAAGAAGAGCCAGACTATGTTCAGTTATTCTGGTTAAGAGAAGAAAGTGACCCATTACAAAACCATTCCCACCCCCCACCCCTCCCAAAAAAAAAAAAACCAACATCCCAAAACCAACAGAAAACAGAAACCAAACCCTACAAAACAGAAGCAAACAAAAAACCATGGATAGACAAAAGCGTTCTTCTAGGAAGCTGGCAGAACTGGAACTCAGGTAACACAATAATGATCAAAAGTTATATAAATGGGACCACTGCAATGTTCATGTGGGAAAGATCTCATTTTGATCAAGAGTTCATACATTAGGTGGCAAGTTTAAAAAGTCATTATGTGTATAGTACATGCACTGTAGACACAAAGTGGCATTGTTACTGAAGCCCCAAAGCAGACAATGTTCCATTAATAGGCAGAGAAAGCTATTCATACATTTGTATCCACAAGTCAATGACACAATTTTTCCAGAAATATAAAGGATACCTGCACTTTGCAAGAGGTGGAGGGAAGGGGAAGAGGTAAATTAATTTCTTTTTAATGTTTGATATAACTGATGTGATACATTGTACTATTTTCACAAGTGAAAGCTGCCCTTTATTGCACTTAAAGTATGTGTGCTAGAGCATGTTCCATGGGCTAAAGCTGGTATCTGTAGACCCTAAGCTCACTAGTTTGTTCTTTGAAAAGTCATCAGTCATAGACACATAGTTAACCAGGCAACATATAAACTCAGTAGAAAATGTGGTATGGCAAACCAATTGGCTCAACTGGTACTAAGCAGAAACAGTGACTGGATCAATGTGCTCAAGTTGTCCAAGCTTTGTTTCAAGATTTTGAAGGGAGGTAAGCAATGAAAGCTTAGCAAAATCCTGAAGTCTAGAGAACAATATGATTACTGCAGAGATAAATGCTACATGAGAAACAAGAGGTGGGGAGGAAATCTTTGCCAAGCTTTTGTGGAAATGGAAGCAAAGGCAAATTTAAATGACTAACAAAGCTAGAGACAAAAATCAATGAAAAATGAGTTAATGAAAAATAAATGAATTCTCATAAGCTGTCCCCCTGCTCCTCTGACTCAGGCAGGAGAAAGAATAAGAAAAAAATAACTTGGGCAATTTCACTCGTAGCAGAGATTGTGTCTTTGGAGCAGTCACAAACTGAAAATCAAGAACACCCAAAATATTATTCACCCATAAGACTGGATGCTTTTCTTTTGTTTTCTTTTCCCTGAAGCAAAGTCAGCAAACATGAGGTTTCAAAACAAAGTGTTTGGTGGCTTTGGTATCAACCCCCTCGGTTATTTCTACCCAGGAAGAAGTTGCTGGCCATATAAAGACCTAGTCTGGAGGTCTTCAGGAATCATTCTTCTGCCCAAAGTTAGCCATCTTAAGAAGAAAAAACATTTTCAAACATTCCACAGTGAGACTTTCTGTGCAAGAACCTGAGAACTCCTATTCATTGTCTGTACTGGGTATCTGGCTCCAAAGCCAACACTGAAAGAAGATAAACATCTGAGTGGCAAGGATGCTGGTGAAACAGACTGATAAATCGCTTGACCTGAAAGACTGTATTGGTCACTATCTCCCGTGCAGAAAGCATCGCAAATTGCTCATGACTAAAATACTGATAGTTTAGTAGAAACTCAGAGAAACAGGCCCTGTGTAAAGAGTGTTACTGGATGGAAACAAAGTAAGAAATCCATTACGAAGTTAAGCTTCCCCTTCTGGTATTACTCAAACACATATTTACACATATACACATAGGGGCAGGGGGAATGTTGATGCTAAAAGAAACAAAGTGGCCCATGATGTCTAGAAGTTATAATTCGTTGATTTTACCTCATCAGGAATAACATTATGTGAGTGGCTTATTAAGCTGGTATAAGCAGCTTAAATAAAACGATATAAACCTATTATAAAAACATTAAGTACATTGAAACATTTCACCAAAACTTTTATAGAATAGGACAACACAATGAAATAGTTCTGAAAGATCAATAGGAAAAAAAAATAAAGCATTCAGCTTAGAAGGGGGAAAAATGGGTTTTAGCCATAGCACATTAGGCAGCACCAGGTCTGTGGCTGCTGCTCATAGTTATTTTTTGCAGCAAACATCAAATGCTCCTTGATCAAATCATCAGCCCTTTCAAAAGTAGTGAGGTGACAGCATATTCCTACCTCCTGCTTATTAGACATGGTTCTTGGTTAAGAGAAGACAGGGACAGCAACGCTAGGGTGAACATGACCAAAGGTGGCAGATCTCAGCAGCACTCAGGTATTTGCATTCATCAGGGAGCAGGGCAGGAAGGAGTTCTCCCTCTGAGTGATATGGAGGAGGTATGCTGAACAGTTACCAAGAAATATTTTTCTTTCTAATTCACCACCTGGAGCATTTGGTCTTACAGATTTCATAGGCTGGAAAATAAGTAAATGGAGAAATAGCACGTCCTGGGTTCAGCAGTAGCAGCCATTTTTCTCCTTCTTGGTAGCTGGTGTAGCGTTGTGTTTTTGACTTTGGGCCTGGGAAGTGCGCTGATAACATCAGTGTTTTCAGTTACTGCTTGGTAATGTTTTGGTCTGAACAAGGACTTTCTGAGACTCATGCTCTGCCAGGGAGGAGGGGAAGCAGGGAGGAAGGAGAAACAGAACGCCTGACCCAAACTTACCAAAGAGGTTATTCCATACCACAGCACGTCATGGCCAGGATGTGAAAACGGAGGGCAGAGACCCAGAAGGGGGGGGGGCACTGCATGGTCAGGCTTAGTATCGGGTGGTGAGCGATTGTATTCTTTTCCCTTGTATTTCTCTTGTCATTATTATTATTGGTGGTAGCAGTAGTGATTTGTGTTATACTTTAGTTACTAAACTGTTCTTATATCAACCTGTGGGAGTTGCATTCTTTCAATTCTCCTTCCCATCCCTCCAGGAGCGGGGGCAAGAAAGAGGGGGGGAGTGAGAGAGCGAGACAACTGCGTGTCTGAGAGGCTTAAACCACGACAGTTCTTTTTGGCACCCAACGTGGGGCACGAAGGGTTGAGATAACGACAGGATTAATAGCCACTCATCACAATGCTGATTTATTGGCTCTCAAAGTTGTTGCTCTTGATTCTCTCGAGTTCATGGTTTCAGCCTGTTGTACCTTACTTACAGCCGGTATTTCTTATCTTAGCATTTTTTGGATATGGGTTTTGGGTTAAGGTTGTTGTTTCATTGTACTTTGTTGGAATGGCTTGTAATATGGGTGGGCTCCAGAAGCGGGGGGAGGGGGGGGGGGCAGATGTGGACTTGGCCTTGTACTTATACCTGGCCCTCGTCCGGCTGCTCTTCACCATCCTGGCCCTCGTCCTCACCTACGTCTTCGTGAGGCTGTGGGAAGCCGAGGCGGGGCGGCCCCGGCTGCCGAAACGGCCTGGGAGCACAGCCCCCAGGACCAGGAGCCGAGCCCTGTGGCTGCCAAGCAGCAGGAGGGGGCGGCTACGGAGCCACAGGGGTGACGGCAGAGAAGCCGGGCCCCGAGTCAGAGCTCATCCCCACAGCTACCTAGCGGTGGGTGCAGGCAGCGGCTGAGAGCGTTCCCCGGCAGCCGCCCACAGAGCCCCACGAGCCCAAGCCCCAGGAGGATGCAGGAGAATACGCAGCACTTCCCAGCAAGGCAGAGGAGGAAGATCTGGACTCAGACAAAGAGCAGCTGGTGGTGAGAGAGCCGGCAAGCACAGCAGCTACACCAGCCCCAGTGACAAGTACAGCAGCCTCGTTTGGGAGTTCTGAAGGGTTTAAATGGCCTTTGGGTACCCTTGAGACCTGCCTGCTGATTGTGATGGGGATCAGCATGGTGGCATGCATACAGAGTGTGTTTTATCCACAACCATTTTGTCTGGTCCCGAGAGAGTCACACAGAGTGGGGTGTGGGCCTTGTCTGGGGTGAGACTACGATGTAGGATGACCAAAATATCTTCCCCGAGGCTGGACAGTCATGAGTGGCAGGGTGTGTGGGACAGTATGGGCGAGTATCTAGTCCACTGGGCCCCTCCAGTGCTTTGGAAGCATCGCAGATGGAAGGCAGCTGTATGGAGTCCCCAAAAACAAGCTGCAGAAACTGCTGGAGGAGTGGATGAATTATTTTGAGCCTGGTGGGCCCATGACACCTCAGGCCACCAGGGCAGAGATGCAGCATACAGATGGACTCATGATCGAGGGGTGGACTTAGCAATGGACGCTATTGCCCAGGTTATTCACGAGTGTGAACACTGCACACAACCTCTCCTGCTCTGAAAGACTGTTACAGAAGATGGAGCCTGACATCATGGACTGGATGGACTCAGCAGCTTTATAGGGATTGGTCCATGCACTGAGGGATGATCTCTCTCCGTCTGTGTGTGCGTGGATGAAAACATACACATGTGATGGTATACTGAAAATGTGGGATCTGAGCATGCCGTGAATGGTATGGAATAAGGGGTGGATAATGTCGTGGGTTCAGCAGTAGCAGTCATTTTTCTCCTTCTTGGTAGCTGGTGCAGCGTTGTGTTTTTGACTTTCGGCCTGGGAACACTGCTGACAACACCAATGTTTTCAATTACTGCTTAGAATGTTTTGGTCTGCCCAAGGACTTTCTGAGTCTCATGCTCTGCCAGGGAAGAGGGGAAGCCAGGAGGAAGCAGAGACAGGACACCTGACCCAAACTGACCAAAGAGGTATTCCATACCAAAGCACGTCATGGCCAGGATGTAAAAACGGAGAGCAGAGACCCGGAAGGGTGTGGAGGTTCACTGCTGGGTCAGGCTCGGTAGAGGGTGGTGAGCAGTTGTATTCTCTTCCCTCGTATTTCCCTGGTCATTATAATTGGTGGTAGCAGTAGTGGTTTGTGTTATACCTTAGTTACTAAACTGTTCTTATGTCAACCTGTGGGAGTTGCATTCTTTCGATCCTCATTCCCATCCCCCCGGGAGTGGGGGGAAGAAAGAGGGGGGAGTGAGCAAGTGAGAAAACTTCGTGGCTGAGAGGCTTAAACCACAACATAGCATTTGGCAGGGACATATTGGCCTCGAAGGAGAGAAGCCAGTCTCAGACCACACTTACACTATGATGTACCACACACACATACTGCAGCATGGTTCTGATACTTGATGCTGCTGTCCCTGGGGGTTATCTTACTGATTTGTCTACCAGATTAATCATTCTCAGTTTACCAAGTAGTCTAGTTACACAAACATTCATCATGTGAGTTCATTTTACGATTGCTTCTTTGAACAAAAAGGTAGCAATGCAGTTTCAGGATTTCACAAACTAGATTTTCTATATCTTGCTTGGAGGTTACCAAAAGAAATCTCATCTGGGGTCATTACTCAGCATTCTTGCCAATTCCTACATGTAAGCCTGAACTTAAGAAATAGGGCTGAGAACTCTCAACATATTAAATCCTAATATGTTTTAGTGTGGCTAAGTGCCTAATTCCCCTTAGTAATCATTTATTTAATTTTCTTTTTGAAAGTTAATATTTAATGCATTTTAAACTAATGCTGTTAGTGAGGAGTACTTTGAATTAGACAATAGAAATTTGAATATGCTTCCCATAAAAGCCATCAGCAGAGCCATCATCCTACATTTGAGGATAAATGTGCAAATATGCACACTTTCCTTACAGGGTGCTTATAAGATTGCCTGAGTGTTATTTTTGGTCAAGAAAATTGATTGAAGATACTAAGCCTATTAAACATACAGTTTTTATCTCAAGAAGCATTACTTCAATAAAACGCACATGACAGAAAATCTAAAGGGACAAAACTATAAACAGGATTAAATAAAGTTTGCCATAGGCATGAGTCAAAGAGGTAGAGTGGCTATGTGCCCCAGGAAGGCAATAAGCAGTACTTTCACACCAATTCTCTGGTATGAGGGCACCAATTTCCTTGCATCGAGCTGCAAGAACCATCCTGCAAGTATTATTAGCCTATGTGAGCAAAACCATATCATCCCTCTATCTCAGACTGGCCATTTTTTCTGGTCTGGATATTGCAGTCTTGTAACTCCTTTTTGAGGGAAATATCAGTCCTGCTTTTGCTGCAAAGAGCATCCAGTAACAAAATAGGATATCATGTTAAAAAGAAAAAAACTAAGCCTGTTTCTATCTGCTGTTTGCCTTTGGGTTAGCTTTAGGGCAGACTTTCCTTTAGACAGTTTTGGGCTAGAAAGTCCTACAAGAACTATTAAATGTGAAGATATGGATATAGTCCTTGACTATGAGAGTCCCTAAGACACAGATTGCTGAAAGCATTTGACAGAGTGGGAAAAGCTTCACTTTATGCCTGCCTGCTCTCATATTCTTTCGCTAAACATCAAGAACTGGAAGCTCTGCAGCCCACTAGAAGGCTAGTCTACTAAAATGGGATACATAGACCATTGATCTCGTCTTCCATTCTTATTTTTCTCATTCAAATATTTGATGGTACCAAACACATCAAATAAAATTACAGTCTCTCAAGGTAATGTAGAGAGAAGCTGAGTGTTAAAGCACAACACTAATGAACCTTTCCTGCAACATATTTTCAAAATAAAACCTTTTGAATCTCTCCTTTTCTTTCCTTACCCATAAGCTTAGTATCCTCTTCCCCTAGGCAGATTTTATTTCATCATATTTAAATTCCTCAGGTAGAAAAAAATGTGTATGTGAAAACTAGCTACTATATTCACCAGTTTTTTAGGGGTTAAACAAACAAAAAAAAACCCCCAAAAAAAGAAGCAACATTAAGTTTGTGCTGTTCTCCAGGGATCATCACTATAGTCTCTATTGTCCTTGAGAGTACTGGTCATGTACACAAAACCTAAATCCCTAGGTGAGGTGGGCAACTCATTTAATTATCAAAGAGCCAAGAAAATTAAAGTCTTTAATTGCTTTTGAAAACACAATAATACTCCCTTCCTATCCCTGTGCATCTGCAGACATTTGGACAAGGAAGCTCCAGGGTTGTGGGGTTTTTTTGTGAAAAAAATCTAACTGGAAAATGTTAAAGACTTCTCTTGGGCAGCTTAGGTTGCTGCATGTTTTAACTGTTAGTCACATATTCCTATCAGAAGTATAGGAGTCCCAATGGATAAACCCCAACTGTAGCCAAGAGAAGATCCTAGATGTTTTCCTTTGTTTGCTAATAAGCCAGCTCCCAGAAAATGGCCAAGTTTAGGAATTAGGTAAAGCACAGACTTTGAAAAACAAGCTAGGAAAGATTCTTGCTTGTTCTAAAAAGATAAATTTAGGAGAAAATCCTGCCGCTTAAGGATTTATGTAAATATTTGTCAGTATGCAAGTTAAAAAGAGTTCATTGTAATTCCATCTGTATTAGCATGTCTAATGGTTCATGTGACATAGAATTAGCTACACATCCTAAGCACAACATCCAGCATCAAATCTGAATTTCCAGACTAACAGACAGAACCTCTTACCCAAAACAGTTTAGCTGCAGCCACTCTCTGTGAAGACTGTCTACTATATATTTTTATTCTCTATAATACCTGAAATAGGCAAGAACTGCTGGAGCAAATATACATTTAAAGGTAAAATACACACGGCTTCTTACTGGAGCAGTATGCTTAGCACTGGATAAACACAGTTCAAAACGGCTGTGTTTTTCTTCAACTCCTTTTGCTTGGATTTTAACAAGCAATCTAAAGTTAAAAATAAAAACAATAAAAAGCAAGATTAACTAAACTATGAAGCTCAGATTACCTGGGGCAAACAACAGAAATCCATCTCTTGCCAGAACCTTTGTACATCCAACAGTTACATATTTCCAAAGGAAAACTGGCTCTTGGAAAAAGTTACTCAAAAGAAATTATATACCTCAGCTGGGAAGAGAGCATGCCAGTGTATTGGAGGAAGTGGAAAGTAGGAGCCCTTGTTTCCAAAGGACTCCATTCAGCAAGCTTTGAGCTCCAACACTGCTGCCTTGACTCACATCACACCCACTGTTATGGGTTGTTGTAATGGGACGCCTGTCCTGGCTTCTCTTACTGTAAGTAGAGTCATGTCAGACTGTTTCTCTTGAACATTTATCAAGAGAAAGAACAGGCTAAGAGACACCTTCCATCCCTAAGTTTCAACTAAATCCGCTCTACAGGGGAAGAGGAACACATATTATAGTCTATCAAAAGCAGAGCATAGGACTTCTTGAAAAACCATTAAGCTTGAGCAGCTGTGTGCTACAAAGTCCATTTTGCCAAAATCTACAAAGCACGGGGGCAAGATCTGGTGTCCTTTAACATTTTACTCCTTAAGGCTAAGTTATCAATACCTTCAGCTTTCTACTCAAATTTGTAAGAGTTCAGGAGATTAAAAGATGGAAAATTTTGGCAGATAATCCCAGAAAGATCACTAGCAGTTTAGAAGGTAGTTCTTGCCTCGATCATCTCTTCAGGATACAGAGTAGAACTACAGCAAAGCTCAACATACAGGACCTTCAGAACAGCAGGCTCTAAGTCACATTAGCCTGCTTTGCTGCTTTTAATGAACAGGTAACTCAGTGTCCACAAATCTCCTCAAGACTTCAAATAATTAGCACACATGCAATAAAAACAGACATGCAAAAAACTCAGAATCTAAAAATCACTTTCCCTATGATCTTGGTTACATCTGTTAATTTTGTCCATTAACAAATGAATACTTAGTAAGGAAAGGAATTGTTGAGCTCATCTAAAGGAAAGCAGCAAGCTCGTACATAGGCTTGAGGATGCTTCTGAAGGAGCTCAGGTTCAGCTTTTCAATTAACTTCTTGCATTTTACCAATGCATACCCAATAATGTCAAATCGGGCAAGATACCTCCCTTTCCCACCTCCACTGCCAGTCATTCCCTTAAAATTAAATTGAAAAATTCAATTTGTTTAAAACAAGGTATAACAGGTACAAAATTAAAAATTAGTTATCCATCTACAGGAAAGAAACATTTAAAGTGCAATATATTTTCAGAGAAATAAATGAAAGATATTTAAAAAATTTTAGTCAAAAGAACACACCCAATTCCCATAGTTAGTTCAATTGAAGATTATTACGCAATACAAAAAAATTTTACCATATTAAGTAAATACAGTTTAAAATAAAACCTTCCAGTGTTCTCCAAATGAAACAAAGATCTGTCGTGGTTTAAGTCCAGTCAGCCACATAGTCTGCTGCTCACTCACTCCCCCCTCTTTCTTCACCCCAGCTTCCGGGGGAGGGGGGATGGGCATGAGGATCGAAAGAATGCAACTCCCACAGGTTGACATAAGAACAGTTTAGTAACTAAAGTATAACACAAGACCACTACTGCTACCACCAATAATAATAATGACCAGGGAAATACGAGGGAAGAGAATACAACTGCTCACCACCCTCTACCGAGCCTGACCCAGCAGTGAACCTCCACACCCTTCCGGGTCTCTGCTCTCCGTTTTTACATCCTGGCCATGACGTGCTTTGGTATGGAATACCTCTTTGGTCAGTTTGGGTCAGGTGTCCTGTCTCTGCTTCCTCCTGGCTTCCCCTCTTCCCTGGCAGAGCATGAGACTCAGAAAGTCCTTGGGCAGACCAAAACATTCTAAGCAGTAATTGAAAACATTGGTGTTGTCAGCAGTGTTCCCAGGCCGAAAGTCAAAAACACAACGCTGCACCAGCTACCAAGAAGGAGAAAAATGACTGCTACTGCTGAACCCACGACAAGATCACAAGTGTTACTTTATTATTTTCCTGGACATTTTTTGACACTGCACTCAGTTTCTTCTGATAGAAGAGAGTCAGATTTTTCAGCCAGGTCCTGGTGATATCAAATTTATTCCTTCCCCACCCCACCAATGTCTAGAGTAATGCCTGCGAAAACAAACCTTTGCACTAGGTTTATCCCAGCTGTGTCTGACACTTCTCTAACAGAATCCAACAGATAGAAATATCAGCCTTTATATTTACTTATAGTCTTCAAGCTAAATTAACAAGCTGTTATGGATCAGACTAAGCTGTATGTTCTTGGACTGTGCAATTTCAGCAAATAATGATACCAACTTCTGGAAAACATGGATTCTTTAAAAAGTTTAAGGATTTCCAAACCCGAGCAATTGATCTTAAACCTAGATTGACTAATGAAAAAACTCAAAATACTCAAGAAGTGACTACTCACCCAGTCTCGAAGCAGGTGATAGCAAATGAAAAAGTAGTGGTAAGAAAAATGCAAGTACTACATTTATAGTTACATGCCACAAGTACACTTCCCTTCCTCAGCTGTATGCATTCAAAAGCATGACTAATGTTGTGGTGCACCCTTAGTAAGTTTGCTGATGATATTAAACTGGGAGGTGCTGTTGACTCCTTCAAGGAACAAGATGCCTTATAGAGGGATCTAGACAGACTGGAGCATTGGGTAGTCGATGAAATTTATCAAGTAACAAATTTTGGATCCTTCCACTAGGGCAGGGTAACACTGGACACGAATATACACTGGGAGAGAAGGTGTGGGTACTGGTCAGCAGCAGTCAGTCAGTCAGTAGAAGTCAGCAGTGTGCCCCGGCAGCCAAAAGTACAAACCACATCCTGGGGTACACCAAACACAGCATGAACAGCTGGTCAAAAGAGGTGATTATTCTGCTGTATTCAGCATTGGCGCAGCCTCACCTGAAGCACAGTGTGTAGTTATGGGTTCCACAGGATGTGAAGTTCCTTGAATGTCTCCAGAGGAGGGCCACAAAGCTGGTGAAAGGGCTGGAAGGCATGTCCTGTGAGAAGCAGCTGGGGACTGTGGGCTCATCTGGGTTGAAGAAAAAAAGATTGAAGGGCAACCTTATTGCTCTCTGCAGCTTCCTGAGGAGGGAAAGTAGAGAGGGAGATGCTGATCTCTTCTCTTTGGTATTCAGTGATAGGATGTGTAGGAATGGTTCAAAGATGTGCCAGGGGAAGTTTAGAACAGGCATCAGGAAGCACTTCGTTACCGAGAGGGTGGTCAGCCACTAGAACACGCTTCCCAGGGGGACAATTCATGCCCCGAGACTGTCAGTGCTTAAGAGACAAACACCCTTAATACTGTGCTTTAATTTTGGTCAGGCAGTTAGACTAGATGATCACGGTAGGTCTGTTCCAACTAGACGTATTCTATTAGATTAATTAAAATCTTTAAAATTTTAAAAAGGCAGACAGGGAACTCATACACCAGGAAACACTGAAGATTTCTCCACAAAGACCTAACTCTGATCTCTGGGTTTACGCACAATATAGAATGGTTAATTTGTACAAACACACACCATATAAAAGGAAAGATATCAGGAATCTGTTGTAATATGGAGGAAATAAGACAGAGTTTGTTTTGCTGGGATGTTTTATGTCAGTTTTTGTTGAGAATCTCTGGGGGGGAAGGGTGGGTGGGTTATTTGTTGCTTTGCTTTTTTTTTTTCTAGCTAAAACTCTTCCTCATTCAGGATTAAATCATTCTGTCTAATAGGTGATTTATCAAGGATGGTGTAATTCAAGGAAAGATACACATATTTAACCATCTCACACAGCTACCCAAGAAGAGCTTGTATGCAATTATAGTCATCCCTTTGACTAACACTTCACTATCTTTTCTCATCCTGAATGTGTCATTCACTACCCCCCAGCTTTTCCCTAGCTTTTCTAATTAGCTTTATATATTTCCTGCATGCGTTAGCCCTCCACACCTTTTCTTGCTGCCTACTACTCTGTCTTTGCTATTTAAGTGTCTTTTTTAAAATTACATACTATGCACAAAATCTGACGGAAAAGCAGCAGACAATCAAGTCCGGTGGACCAGTGCTGTAGTTACTGGTGACAGAGGCAGGAGGAAACAACTCTTTCCCTTACTGTTTCCTAACTTCCACATAGATGCAGTAGATGCAAGTAAAGGCTTTACTGGAGTAACTGAACTGACAGAGAGAAGCTGCCGAGTAACTAACATGGTGGGAGGGTGTGTTTTCCTGCCTGGCAGGGGCACGAGACAAAAATATAAGAAGCACAGTAGCAAGGCTGGCTTGGTGCAGAGAGCATACAGCAGAGCTCAGACCTGTTAACTGAAGTGCACTCACTGCCACAAAGGAGAAGCAACACTGACCCAGAGAGAACGATTTCAAGAGCATAGTCAGGGGTTTGAAAATAAGATTCTCAGCATCTTTCAATTACTGAAATCAAAATGAAGATTAGGTACCCAAGGCAAAAAGCAATGCATAGAAATAAAGAACAAGTTTTACATGACCTGGTGGAACAAATAACACGCTCGATAAAGTACAGATTACTTTCACTTCCATTTGTGGGTCTTGTTTGCTCACATCAAGAGTTTCTGGTCTCTCACTGACAGAACACTAGAGTACTTAAAACTGAACTCTTCCTATGTGGAGTAACATGCGCCATTTTGGAAGAATTAAAATAACAAAAACCTTCATATATACTCCAATGACACCACGCTAAAAATCAAGCATTTGACAAGTTAGCTAACTGATAATACAGGCCAAAATATTTCCCTTGGATAATACACAGAAAAAAAGAACTTGACAATTTTAACCTAATTTTTTTACTCGCAGGCAGCTCAGGGCACTGGGCCAGATCCTCTGTCCACATAAGTTTCAGTAGTGTTGCGGCCAACTGTTCTGTGCCATAAAAGTTTCAAGTCACTGATGAATGGCAGTAAATTAATTACAAATAGGACAGTAGTTTTCATGACCTAATATCCGTATTTGTAATAGAGCATGAAAGACTTCAGCACTTATGCCCTGCAAATGGACAATCACGCAAAGGAGGACTCCTGACTGCCTCAGTATTTCAAAGCTGGGGGATCAAATGGAGATATATCACCATATTACACCCACATGGTCAAGGAAATAAATCCTTATTTAATGTACCCTTTCTCTGTTGATGTTTCCCATTCTTCTATTTAAAAAGCAAGCAAACCGCTTCAAGAACATTATCTCTACCCCTTCACATCTAGTTCTTCCACCCTGTATTGAATAAGGTTTACTTATTAAAGGACCTATCCAACACCCAATGGAGCCAACACTGTTTTGATTCCTAAAGCTGATGTAGTCAAACGTTGAATCTGAAAAGCATTTAAGACCCCCCCTCCTTATAACACTGTGTGCTATTGGCATACTCCGAAGAGTATGAGCATTCCCACTATTCCTGATTTACAGCAAGCTTCACATTAGGCTTTTTATACTATAAATAAGTTCTACCAGTTATGATGGGACTACCACACCAAGAGCTATACCTGGATCTCAGATGAGGCTCCAGCTCTCATCCTTATTCTAGCCTTGGAACAAAGGCTGCTTCCTGGCTTAGTTAAAGGCAACATCCTTGTTTAGGTTGAGGAAGTCAGAGATATCAGGACTAAAACTAGACCAATCCCTAGATTCTTCCATTGCTATTTAAGCTTCAGTTCTGCAAAATAATTCCATTAGCTTTAAAGCATCCCTCTAGCAGCCAACAAGATTCTACAAAGTACATCCACTAGTAAGCACTTATAGGGCAGGCTATTTGATTTTACAAAGTTTTAATTCATCCTAGTTTACACATTCAGTGGTTAAGATCTCCTGTGCACAGAACTTAGAAACTATTTAGTTGCTAAATTTCCTTCTTGAAACATATCCCTGTAATCTTCAGGTTTCCATTAAAAATATAAGTCTCTGGAATTCATGAATGTCGAGAAAATCATGCCAAACACTATTAAGTCAGTAAAGATTCTTTGAAGTTAAAAAGGGTTATGCTAGATTTCTTAAATTACCTGTTGATCTGTGGAGAAAGCATTTCGTTTACAGGAAACAAATAAAATTATTCTAACAAAGACTTTATATCTGCTTATAATGTAATGATTTCCTCAGGCACTCTCAAATAGAAAGAGATCACAAGCAGATAGTTAGTCCAGAGCTCATGGTAAACCTATTTTGCACAAATAAAGATCTTTGACATCAATCAGTTAAGTGAATTCCTATTACTATTAAGTGAATTACCTAAGACAGGTAATCACAGTTACAGCTTAACACTGTAAAATAGTAGTTAAGACAATGTCTACTGAAAACAAATGTAGGTTTCAGGGGAAGAGGTACTTTTTTGCTTTAAGAAAATTCTTTTTATTTTTCTTCCTCAAGATGGACGGAACACACTCATTTTTAAGATCTCATGTTTATGCTTAGAGCACAAAAAGCCCAGCAGAGCATTTCATGTGGACTTGAGAGATTTAGATCCTGTTACCACACTAGGTACTGCTCACCTAAGTGGCATCAAGGAAACCACTTTTACCTTCCCACACCTTGGGATGTTTACCATGTGCATCAGACTTTTTTTAAATCCTGCTGACCGATCTGGTGGCCTTCTATGATGGGGCTACAGAACTGATGGACAGGGGAACAGCAGTTGCGGTCATCTACCTGGACTTGTGCAAAGTGTTCGACACTGTCTCACACAGCATCCTTGTCTCTAAGTTGGAGAGACATCAATTTGATAGGTGGACCACTTGGTGGATATAGAACTGGCTGGATGGCCGCACACAAACAGTTGTGGTCAATGTCTCAATGTCCAGCTGGAGACCAGTAACGAGTGGTGTCCCTCAGGGATCAGTGTTGGGACCGGTCTTGTTCAACATCTATGTCGGTAACATGGACAGCGGGATTGCATGCGCCCTCAGCAAGTTTGCCGATGACACCAAGTTGTGTGGTTCGGTTGATACATTGGAGGGAAGGAATGCCATCCAGAGGGACCTTGACACACTTGTGAGGTGGGCTGATGCCAACCTGATGAAGTTTAACCATGCCAAGTGCAAGGTCCTACACCTGGGTGGGAGCAATCCCAGGCACAGCTCCAGGTTGGGCAGACAAGAGATTCAGAGCAGCCCTGCAGGGAAGGACTTGGGGGTGTTGGTCGATGAGAAAATGAACATGAGCCAGCAGTGTGTGCTCGCAGCCCAGAAAGCCAAGCGTATCCTGGGCTGCATCAAGAGGAGTGTGACCAGCAGGTCGAGGGCGGTGATCCTGCCCCTCTAGTCTGCTCTCATGAGACCTCACTTGGAGTACTGTGTGCAGTTCTGGTGTCCTCAACATAAAAAGGACATAGAAGTGTTGGAACAAGTCCAGAGGAGGGCCACGAGGATGATCAAGGGACTGGAGCACCTCCCATATGAAGATAGGCAGAGCAAGTTGGGGCTGTTGAGCCTGGAGAAGAGAAAGCTGCTTGGAGACCTCATAATAGCCTTCCAGTATCTGAAGGGAGCCTACAAGGATGCTGGGGAGGGACTCTTCATTAGGGACTGTAGTGAGAGGACAAGGGGTAATGGGTTCAGACTTAAACAGGGGAAGTTTAGATTGGATCTGAGGAAGAAATTCTTTACTGTGAGGGTGGTGAGGCACTGGAATGGGTTGCCCAGGGAAGTTGTGAATGCTCCATCGCTGGTGGTGTTCAAGGCTGGATTGGACAGAGCCTTGGGTGACATGGTTTAGTGGGAAGTGTCCCTGCCCCTGTCAGGGGGGTTGGAACTAGACGATCTTCAGGTCCTTTCCAACCCTAACTATTCTATGATTCTAAATACTGATTTTAAAATAGCTACCCTTCTCCTTTGCTTGATGCAGACCATGATGAAACAAGACTTAGTTGGCACTTGGCTGTGACATTTCAGCATGTACAAGAAACTTAATCCAAATGAAGACTCGCTTTTCTTTTTTTAAAAAATGACTTACCACAGTTCCCCTGTAAATTACAACACCACCTATATTAAAAGTTCATCTGCCCTTCTGCCTTACAGATCCCAGTAACTCTGATCACAATATTAGGTGATGGGGAAGACTATCTCCTGAGACTGATTTATTTCGTATGTGCCACTGAACACATAATCATTTTCAAACATGAATAGCTGGAGCTTGAGCACAAAGCCACATAGTACCAAAGAAGCAGCTTATTTCTTCACAGCAGTAAAGCTTACGCTTGGTAATAACTAGCTGCAGAACTAAGTCTCTGAAGCAATGACCTCATTTGGAAAGGCTCTGCTTTCCATTACCAGACCTGGGGCCCATCCATCCATATCCATGAATTGTAAAAAAAAATAAAAATCCTGTTTATTCAGCTTTTTAAAGGCTGCTGTAGGTGTTGTGTCTTTCTGACAATACCAACAGCACTTACACATGGAGTTGTAAAGTTGCAGATTCCAGCAGCCCACTTGGCAGGCTCTCACAAGACCTTGCCTTCAGTATTGAAGAGGTGACAACACCAGTGAGTCTTCCCATACACCCACATCAATGTGCACAACTGGCTTTTTATTAAATGCACTGAGCCTTCAACAGGAACCCTTTGATCTATGCAGAAATAAATGCAAAAGACAAATAGGAACAGAGTTTGCTGTATCACTCCATCCTCCCTGGATTCTGACGGGAAACAACCATTACTTTTCAAGAGTAACACTATCTTGGTGAGTCTCTGAGACTTTTGAGAAGCATCAGGTTTACTCTTGAGAAGCATGCAACAGTTTAGGATTACATTGCAAGAGTCTCTGCCCTTCAAACCTAGACACAGACATGGGAAAATACAGTCCTCCTCTACAGGAAAAATCGCCATTTAAAAACAGCTAACAGCAGCCATAGAAAAATAAAAGCAAACACATCTGAAGTCTTCAAATAGCTTGTCAACAGTACTTTTGCAAAGTTACAGCTACTATGGAGCTTCAGATGTACATAGGCAATGGTTTGCATCACTAGTCTGAAGTAAGGATGCTGAGTCAAAGCTAATGCCTCAAATGATAAAGCTGGAACTTCACAGCTTAATCATCAGATACAGATGCATCCTACCTGGGAGCTTTCAAGCTGCACATTAACAAAAACTCATGTAAAATAGTTAAAAGTCTTATTATTTGATCCATAATGTGGTTTACTAGTGATTTGACCTTAATATAGCAGGAATCAAGCAAGCTCTAGCTGGTCCTCAGAGACAGTTATATCTGGCTGCTACACCAGCACAAATCCAGTGACTCCAAACATTGTTAACAGAATACAGAACTTACTCCAGAAAATTTAGGAGTCAGTCTCAAGACTGTCACAATTCCAAGGTTATTGTTGCCCAGTTACCACCAAGAGACTAGTAATGAGCACACAAAAGATAACAAACGGCGATATGGCTGAACTCACTCAGAAATGGTTTGATACATGGCCTGTGCTTAAATACGAACCTTGTGAAGTGAATTAACAAAGAATTGCTAAAGTGTTTTCCAGATGTTTGGAGTAATAAACAGAAAATCCCTTAGAGTCTGTTAAGGAAAAAAATATGATACTATTAATCTCCTTTGTTGAAAACGAAACCACCCAAGAAATGTCTGTGTTTAAAAATAGACACAAACACTAATTTTATCATTCTAAGAAGGTAGAGACTGATGACCTGTGTGCACATGAATGTATTTATCAATAAAAATAAAAAATGGTCAACAGAAAACAAAAAACCCAAACAAGCAAACCAAAAAAAACAAAGAGAAAAGCCATCAGAATGCACAGACATCAGCCGGTCTACTGAGTACTTTCAGTATTTTGCAGTACTTTCAGAGGAGAAGGAAAACAAGACCTTTGAAAAACCTGAGACTGGTATTAAGATCTCCTACATGAAACATTTCAACTTTGCACTTTGAAGCTTTTGCTGCCCAGTGCCAGACAGCATATGACAAGGGGAGAGAAAGTAGTCAATAACAACTGCAGCAGCACGCAGGGACTTTCCCCACCCCAAGCCTGTGCATATTGCTTCTCTTTTTCATCCTCTCATGAATCATCTCTTAGCAATAGCTATAAGAATATGAGTTAACCCTACCAGCAGGTCAAGGGAGGTGATCCTGCCCCTCTAGTCTGCTCTCCTGAGACCTCACTTGGAGTATTGTGTGCAGTTCTGGTGTCCTCCACATAAAAAGGACATGGAAGTGTTGGAACAAGTCCAGAGGAGGGCCACGAAGATGATCAGAGGACTGGAGCACCTCCCATATGAAGACACGCTGAGAAAGTTGGGACTGTTCAGCCTGGAGAAGAGAAGGCTGCATGGAGACCTCATAACAGCCTTCCAGTATCTGAAGTGGGCCTATAGGGATGCTGGGGAGGGACTCTTCATGAGGGACTGTAGTGATAGGACAAGGGGTAATGGGTTCAGACTTAAACAGGGGAAGTTTAGATTGGATATGAGGAAAAATTCTTTACTGTAAGGGTGGTGAGGCACTGGAATGGGTTGCCCAGGGAAGTTGCGAATGCTCCATCACTGGCGGTGTTCAAGGCTGGATTGGACAGAGCCTTGGGTGGCATGGTTTAGTGGGAGGTGTCCCTGCCCCTGTCAGGGGGGTTGGAACTAGATGATCTTAAGGTCCTTTCCAACCCTAACTATTCTATGATTCTATGATTTCTCTATCCTGTAGAGATAGAAGATGATGGGTCTTAACTAGGGTCTGCCTCCTTCCTTTACCTATCTAGCACTTTACTCTGCAAGAATTCCCATTAAAACCTCAGGGGGCTTTTCAGCAATTAACACAGTAGGAATGGTAGTAATCAGCCCACAGAGGGTCATGCTGCAGCCTATCTACCCACAGGGACACAGTGCAATTGCACTCATTAATAGAAAGCTTTGGAAAGGCTTGAAAGCTTTCCAAATCTAAAGCTTTCCAAGTCCCTCATAATGCTGTGATTGTGTGCAGCTCCTGGCTAGGAATCCTTACAAAGCTGTATAACACCTGAGCTGGCCTGTTAAAGCATCCAGGAGCAAACATGAAAGACTTTAACCTCCAATGCACCAGCTGCAAACAGTTATCAAGAGACTCTCATTGCCTGTAAGAGACCTCCTGCAAACCCAGGTTTCCTATGTCTGTTTTCGTCTATATCGGCTTTAAAGAAGTTTGCTACCAGAAAACATTTTTATCTATAGCCTTCATTTGCAAACATCAGATTCTGAACAAGACCTCATGACATGTTGGCACTTATACTTTTTTATTCCTTAGCAGCACCCAAAACCAACCCCCCAGGGGAATACTTGAAAGCATTTTTTTGTTTCTTTATTTTTTTAGCACAGATGTACCTATTCTGAAAATATTTATCTGGAAGTTTTCAATTCCAAAATAACAAGAAAGTAGCAGTCTCATAGCTACCAATTCAACATTTCAAAAAGCAGTAAAAGTACTTTTTAAGTGTTTTGAAAAGGAATATAAAGCATAATTGTTGCAGAGAGAGGAAGAAAATGGTTGTATTTCCCAAAGTCAGCCTTATTGATTAGACTTTCAAGTACATTATAAAGCTAAAAGCTGCGTTCAACAGCTGCTGACATTTGCTGACTCTGCAGGTCATTCCAGCAGCACAGCTTATATCTTCACCATAGAAGAGCCCATTTTCAAGGTCACTGGAACTATTTCTGTTGAACTTTAATACTGCATCTGCACGTGCTAAATCCTGGATATTACACTATTGACTTATAGAAGAATGACTTTTTCAGCTTGACTACATCATGTTCATTGAAATTTATATGCTCTGCTTCAGCGCCCTTATTGGAGCTATTCAGCAAGAAGAAAGTTCTGGATGTGTTTTGGAAGCATCTATTTGTACAATCAAGCATAACTTCCCTCACATGTATTCCACCTGCTTTTCTGTGCCAGGCAAGGAGGTACCAGAGCAGAGCTCTTTCACGAGTTCTGTCAGTCTCAAGTCCCCACTGCCCCTAAGGACACTCAGGGGACACTGCACAGATTTCTGCAGGGTAGCGCTGCACTTATAGCAGAAACAAGTGTGTTGCTCTTACCTGAAGAATGCATGTTGCTGGCTCTGCCATGTTCAGTCCTTGCAGAGGACTGGAGCAGGTCCACAGAGAACTATCTCCAATCTCTAAATACCCAATGCTTTCAGCATTCACAAGACAAGCCCACAGGAATAAAGAGCTATCTGACCAAATCCTTTCCATAACAGAAACCAAGCAACTCCCCGCCACTAAATCCTATTTAAAACTAAGTGCCTCTTTATAGAGGGCCCTGAGGGCAGCTGTAGGCTGTGATTGCCTTGAGTGGCGGGGGATGAGACACCACCCATACACTTTGCCCACTACCCAGGGCTCCATTTAAACTAAAACCCAGCAGCCAGGTCTGGTTTAAGTGATGTTGTAGTATGTCTTTCTCTTTCCTGGACCATCTCTGCACCATCCAGGGCTCATGATGGCCTCTGTTACAGTTCTGCCTGCTTGTGTGTACATCCCTGACTAATTGGGGGAGGGAGGGGAAAGATAAGGCTTGTATTATAATCATTAAAACCTGATCTCTTTTATCAGCTAAAGTGACACTATCAATGTCACTGCACTATGTGCATGCTTAGCAACTGTTCAAATCAATACTTTCTCTTTGATGAGCTACATAAAGTGAATTTTTGAGACCTTTTACTTTAATAATTCTGCTTAGACCTTCATAAGAGGGGCTGTCAGTGGACTTCAGAAATAGAAGCATATGTTCTTCCCTGAGGAGGTGAGGAAAGATTAAAAACCTTGCTAAGAGGAGAACTTTCAACAAAATTACGCACAGGTTTTCCTCTATTATCTGCTCCGTTCCTGTGGGCTGGTACTATTTCCCATGGGCAGGTCGAATCAGGACTTTTCTGTTCAGCTCCACAGCGAATGATGGGGCAGAAATGGGCTGTAAGCCAACTTCTAAGTCGTTAAGTTTGCTCCAGTGATGTGATCTACATATCACCATACAGCCCTCACCTCTTTCCCTATCCACTAGCTCAAGACTGCATCTGCCCTGCACAGACATTTCACAGGGCTTAAGATGTTTTGTATCACTGGCTGATACACAATACACTGTCACATGGCACCAATTTGGCTATTTTGCCTAAAGTCAAGTTGGTTACAAAGATTGCTCTGCTTCAGTAAATTCTCAACATACAAATTTACTATCTCATGTTCCTACTCTCTTTAGAGATAATGCAGTCACATTAAATGCTCATTAATGTTAAAATTAAGGAAAAAAATTAACCCTCATCCTACATCTCTTTATTTCTTAAATAGCTCATGGCCTAAACAGTTTGATTTTTATCCACTAATAATCTTTAGTTGAGTAGTAGGGAGAACTGAACAATGTTCTGATAAAGCTTTTTAAACAGATGGGCTTTCCTTTGGGAGATAAATCACAGAATTGCTTACTTTCTGAAAAGCACCTTTTTGAGAGGGAAGGCAGGATGGAAGGGGAGCAGGAAGAAAATTGTAGCATTGGCAAATAGCTAGCGATCATCTGTGTGCCCAGTTTTCCAAGTGAACTGAGACTAAATAGCATCACAGGAGTCACAACTTTGTTTCTTTGCAACTTTCATATGGAGTTTATCAATTTGTAGCTGAACACATGTACTTGTGTATTTTTGTTACCGAGAAATGCACAATTTCCATCATAATCTTGGACAGAAACTACAGCAGGTTGATTTGATTTTGAAAGGGAGATCTATTTGAGGATAACTCTGAATACGTACACTTACATAACCTGTCTTATTCATGCACAAGTGACTCCTTGTCCTCTTCTTCAAATGTACTGCCCAACACCACACTGAATTGGCCATTACCTCCAGCAGGTACACGCTTATGGGTTATAACACGCCTTAAAATCCTTGATTCAGAGGGGCACAAACATGTTTTTGACTTTATACCCAGGAAGTGAAAATTAACCTTACCTTTAGGGTACTTTGGAAAGAGAGGGTGGGAGAGGAGTAGTAAAGAAAAGCTATTTGCACATTTCCTAGTTGCTTTGAACAGCCTTGAGTTAACAACTTAAAGCATTTTATTATATAGAAAAACAAAACCCTCAGTTTTTACACAGAACAACATCAGGATATTTTATGAATGCTAACAGACTTGAAATAGTACATTGTCTTGCCAGAATTAATTTCTTGCCTACCAAATGACTGCTTGCATAATGAATTACACACACAATGGGTTTTCTATGAGGTCTAAATCTGTATACATCTGTCTTCCCAAACAGCACTCAAATACACACACAAAAAATACCCTTCAACATGCAGTACCAAGCAATTTAATGTCCCAAAGTTTAATTCTAGAGCAAACCAGCTTGAATGCCCTATCACCTAATCAGACAACAAGCTTGCTGCTACTGAAGGACAAAAGTGCTCGGGTTAAGTTCTGCTGCCATTTGCTCATGAAAGCTTGGGGAGGATGAAGGGAGAAGGAAGAGAAAATGAGGAAGAAGGTCCCATTGGGCTAAATAGAAGCATCTGCTACATTAATACCAGTACATTATTTCACGTTAGCAGCAGAAGTTACAAGCAAAGGAAACAGGCACTCAATGGCAAAATTCTTCCGGAGTCACCACATCAGGGTGCTTCCAGAATAACTGGAGATGACCTTCAGCCAGGTGCAGTGTAGTAGGAAGACTTTGGTGGCCCTGTCACCAAGAACAGACACACAGATTCTTTCAATTGAGCTCCAGTTCTGGCTCGTGTTACGGAGGAAGGGTTCTTGGACAGATCTTTCTACATGCAGAGCATCTGCTTTGAGTCTTCACAGGCATAGTATATTTTATACTAGGCCACAGATACAAATAAGCCAGAGAGAGACATTAGAAAGCAGGCTATCTGTTTGGCACAGATTTTCATTGCTGTGAGGCCCTGAGGACCAGCAAAGATTTGCCACAATAGGATGCTGACAGCTTTTCTTCTGCAGTATATTGTCCTAGCTCAATAGCACAAGGTCAGACTGAATGCCTTTTTGCTCCCTTGTGGCTTCTCCTAGGGAGCAATTCCTTAGAAAAATATTCCTTTCCTTGACAGGTTTGTAACACAAACAAAAAAATCCATCATGGTTGTGGTTATTGGACTGATCGTTTAGGAATCAAAGAGCAGGAGACTAATAGCGTCATAGTCACTCAGCCACCAACCACACCAGTGTAAACTTAAATGTACATGAATGATAGCTGACTGGAGTAGCCTGGAACAATAAATTAATGAACCATTTCTATTTTTTTTTAATTAAATCTAATATACCTCATTATACAATTAGCAATTGACTCCTACCTGTAGGAAGTAAGCCAGAACTACAAGAACTTCACACACCTCTGTATGCAAAGCCTCAAGTCATTCTGCAGAACAACATCTATACTGAGTGTGATGGAAAAGGAAACACTTACTTGGAGATTTTAAACCTGTTGACAAATTATGGCTGTCTTTGTACATTCTCAAGATGAGCACTTTAAGTCTACACTTTTATGTATACAATAAAAGGGGATGCTGTGTGGGAGGTACTGACACACCAAAGCTAAGAACATCATTTTACATTAAAGTAGTCCCCATAGACATAGCAGTCCCCTTTTAGGATACATCTGGAAACAAAAGAGAATGCAAAATTTTACTTTATAATCAATATATTAGATACAGAAGTTTCACACAGAGGCCTCCTCTAATGCTCTGGCATCTTGTGCTCAAGAGGAGGTTCCAATCCACACAGTTGTCTACTTCACACAAGACCCCTCCCAGGTGAGCAGCTGTGCCCTCAGTATGTCTAGGCATCAGGCTTCAGAAAGCCAATTGTGTTTAAGTACAGTGAATTTTCTGAGATCTCCAGAAAAGTACCCTTTTCATTTGTATGTGCTTTACTTACACAATCAAGCAAAACAGCAATTTGACCATAATTATAAATATCCTGCGTTATATTAAAGCATTAGTGTTAGCAGACTGTCAGAGAAAGCTAGGTAGGTATCAGCCCACCTTTCCTGTAGGTCCAGCTCACCTTCAGTTGTCTTGCCCCCCAAGAAAAACCTGTACAGCACATCATGATTTAGGTAATATCACTGAAAACATCTGTCCTCACTGGATCTGCAGTGCTTAAGCTGCAGAGCTGAGCTCCTGAAGGATGTCTACCCAAAACAGCCTTACAGGGCAAGACTCTGGTGTGTGACAAGGCATCCTGCCCTGTCAGCATCTGACAGTCCAGTGCAGTATCTATGTGGGGCTAGCTCCCTTGTCCTCCAACCCTAATCCTGAAACTGCACAGAGGTCTAAGGGCATAGTAAATACTTGCCCACTTATGGAGTCCCCATTGGCCTTTTTCAGGCTCAGTATAGCAGATCAAACAAAACCCGCAGGGGAGGTGCAATGGCAGCAGCATGGCAGTACCATGCAGCAGCAGTCCTTGAAGGACAAGGGAGCAGGAAAGGCAAGAGCCAGGGTGCAGGAGCGGGGTCTTGGGGCATGCCACACCACTACACCATGCTGGGGACTTGCCCACAATGAGCTTTTTGAGAACCCATGATAAAGATTATCTGCTTAATCTATCATTCCAGAGGTGCTTTTCATGAGGAAACTTGCATTCACTCTTAAATAATGCTAGATTTAAATAAAATTGATTTATTTGATTTATTTTTTTAAGGGGACTTCTGCCATGTCTTCTGTCTCCTTAAGTTGATTCCCCATAATCTCTCATATCCTACTGTATTTTCCAGGATGTAAAAGTATGTTTTTTATGGAAACATGAATGCTAGCCTCTTTACATACATTTAAAATTGCCACTTTGACAGAGTTTCTGCTGTTGGTACCCAATGTCAATAAGAAAACTGGGACATCAATACAAAACCATTGTCTTTGCAAGTCAACTTCAGCTTTGCTTCTCTTCTTGTTTTCTTATATTAGTGAGAAACATGCTGCAGGTGCTGTATTGGAGATAAATACTCAAACGGTATTATTAATTTTCCCATGAAAGCAAGGGTATAAGTAATTTATGACTATGATGTATGTGTATTAGATAAATAGAACCATCTATATGAAATATTCTGATTTACATTTTTGTTTTTAATGTCACCATAATGCTACTGTTTCAAAAGGATTTACAAGCTGTTTACAGAAAGTGAAGTACAAGACCATAACACGATCTAGCATTTAGCCGGGTCAGATTTGGAGGAAACTAATCCATGCAATCCAGTTATACTGAATTGGAATGAAAAACTGAATGCAAACAGCTGAATATAAGTCTATAAGAGAGATTTTAATAGATGTACTTATATTTACTTTATTCAAATTAGTCAACCAGAGTACAATAATGATGGTGCTATAAGTACCACAACTGGCATTATTGGTTTACTTGCATTAAATATATTTAGAGGTTTACAGTGGATTTATATTGATCTCTGGCCTTCGCAAAAGCCAAAACAAAACCAATAATGTAGGAAAATAAAGGGCACTATACAGTGAGAGTGTATAGCTGTACATTATTCCTTCCTCATATGAGAAGAAAAAAGAAATCTAAGAAGTTGACCAAAGTACACATCCATCACAAATACTCTGCTAACATGCTTTCAATTATGTGTTTTCAAAGGAACCAGACAGTCCTAATTACAAGACTGAAAGATAAACCTGAGCAAAATCCCAACAAGGGTGGCAGCTCAGCCTGTGTTTCTGAGAGACACTGACACTCACACTCAGGGGGAACAGAACCAGCTCACTGCTGGGCCTTCAGTGGACAGGATTTGTTCTCCTGGTATTTTTTCTGGGCTTCAGGAAATTTAACAGGTTTTGGATTCATCTTCTTGGTTTACACAAGAATACCCATGTTAGTTCCCCATCTCAGGGACTCTCAGCTATGCTGTATTTGGAAATAATGTGGGGGCCTCTCCTATCCAGTTTTGGGTGGGATTATGGCCAAGCAAGGCTTTGTGGTGAATCTCTGCTTGAATGAATAGACTTTGGAGGAGCCCAGGTAGCAAAAACAAAGAGAAGAAGCCTTACAGTAAGGATATTTTTTGCCACCTAGTCTATACCAAGCACAGATGAGATGCCTCAAAGTCCGCCCCATTTCCTACAGCACCATCATTCTCAGGCTGCGCTAGTACATGCAGCACAAACAGCAGGGTCAGAGTATTCACAGCTGAAATCACCAAAGGTGAACTGGTAGTCACTGCAAGAACAAAGTTGCTGGCACAGCTCTCACCCACAAAATTAATAGTTTTGAAACTTATTCTCCAGCCCACCACAACAAAATCTGACTGAAATATGGCTTCAGCACAGACCCAAGGTCTTAAAGGAGTGCACACTTGCACTCCTTTATCTTGTATTCTCACTCCAAATAAAGAGTAGATATCAGCATCCGCACATTAATGTATCCTGAACCAATGATCATCACCTCCAGTTTTCTAGTTCCCCTGCTCTACTTTATCAGGCTGTCTTACAGAAAGAGTTTATACTTATTTGTAAGCAACCCATGTCCATGTTAGAATTTCTGGTTCATTCCCACTCTCTTCCCCCCTCCTCCCACTTTTTTATTTTAGATCTGCAGATGTTTTCACAGACAGGGAAAATTTTATTCCATTCTTCCTCCAGATGACCTTCCACAATTCTGGCTTATCAGATGGTGTGCACACGTACATACAAAAAGAAAGAATGCAAATGTGGATCTTGTTTTTAATACTGATGAAATGCATTAGAATAATTCTGTAAGCTTTATGCTCTATCTTGCATAATTTTAAAACAACTTTAAGCAGTACCTGACTACTATTACAAGCTACCAGCATAATGCACCAAGGTTATCTTCATTTACCAACCCATGACACTCACTGTGATTACTAGTGGCAGGAAAGGACAATAGGAATATTAACTCCTCATCGAACAATACTTCCCATAAATCAAAATCTATTCTTGTTCATATAATAGAAACAAGTTTAATTAAAACTAAGGAAATGGAATAGAGGAAAGAGTCTGCAAGTTAATAGGAGACCCCAGATAAATGAAGGAGAATTCAACCTTAAAAGTTAAATTGAAATTTCTTGAGTTAAGATGGAAATCCACAAATTTTGACCATGTTTTTATAGTGTCAGCTCCTGTAATCACAAATCACAATTTGTGATGGATTTGTCAATAATCCAGAAATCAACATTAGCAAAGAAACACAATATCAGAATAAAAACTAAAATTAGAAAGGAGCTGAGATTTACTATTACCTTTTGAAACTTCTTTGTCATGCTTTTTATTAGGCACTGATCTTTGGGAAGAGATGTTGGGCAACAAGTCTCATCAGCAAATAGCTCAAGATAGTGGTGGTGGCAATGGAAAGGCTCCCCTTCTGCCTCAGCTAAGCCAAAAAACTCTTTAGACACCAAGCTCTGACTGCAATTATCTATGACAGTTAGTATTACTTTGATTTTGTCAGCCTGTCAGAAAAAAAAAGCTCAGTATTGCTCCAGAAGCAGCAGGCAGAAAATCATCAGTTCCCCCATGTCCCTCACTCTTGTTGAAAAAGCGGAGGAGAAGGAAAAAGGAGCAGCTCTCTGGGCAGGAGGAGGGACAGCAGGGACAACTGCAGGGGCGCAGGAAGCAGGAAAAATGATGATGTCTAGCTTTGACATACCCAAAGTATGGCTGGTGACATTAAGACTCTTATGATAAGTAGTAAGTAGCTGTCTTCTTGTATCAGAGCATGCTGCCTGGGGATAAATGAAAAACCTCATCCTCGCTTGCTCCCTTTCTGTCTCTACTTTATCCAACTACGTAAGATCGGGAATAGTGCAACCTCACTGCCATTAAGCCTGTTTCAAATACACATATTACAGACTCAAATCGAATTTGACAGCAGTAAAGACCTGCTTACACCGAAAGGAGTTATAGATGAATCCAGAATAATTACTTCCAGACCACACAGACCACGGGCATTCATTCTGGAATAAAACTGAGAAGTCCATGCATGAAGTATCTAGTAGTCCCATCTAGCCTCCGAATCCAGTCACTCTTTTCCTCTGAATTATCTCTGTAGCGCAGACAAGGCTATATAGTTAAACTGCAGCTCAAAGAAGGCAGGAACAAGTGACAAAATTGCTCCTTAAGGAATTACCATGGACTTTTTTTTTTGTATTTAGGCTAGCTTTATTCTAACTATGCATAGCTTTTATAAGAAATATTTAATCAACTAATCCAGTCACCGAGCATTTTTCTGTTCCTTTTCCAGAAGGCTGGGTTCCTATTTGCTCATATCTAGCAAGCAACTTTGTACACTCCATTAGATTTTGTGTTCTGGCTCCTGGTTCAAATTCCATGCACTTTATTCACTTTCAGAGCACTTATAGGATGGTTCATTGCATGCTTAGTACAAAGCCAGCTGCAGAAAATCCTCAAATGACTTCAGGTTATAAATTTCCTCAGTAGAGCTGGAATTTGCTCTGGGACCATGTCATTTGCTCCCCAGAAAATGCTGCTTCTGAGTACCAGCACTGCAAATTTGAACTCCAAAAGTGACAAAGTCAGAAGAGGTAATTTTGATCTATGACAGGATCCACTACAGGGACTCTGCTGTATACAATCGTTCCTCAGATGAGACACACAAATCAAAGCAGCAGTGACTGTCTTTCTTATTCTGAGACATTAAACATAACAAAACAAAGACTGAAGAAGTGCAGTTGCTATCCGTAACAATAATGGGAGGGAAACCCTGAGAAGAGAAATTCTGTGTTTAAATTCAAGTTTGAGGTGGAACATGAACAAGTAGGTATAAAACTAGCCACAAACAAAATTTGGGGTGAAAGTTAGAAGGTTGCTTTTCGGCTGGTATAGCAGCTAACTTCGTGGAGAGAGCACAGGGCACATAGGACTCAATCTCTTTTTGATCATATGACAACACTTCTAAGGGAGCAAGGATTTCACTCAAGAATTCAAAAGATTTTTTTTCTAATCTTCCATTCCTATGATGCATATTAAAAAGTTTTTCATCCTCTGGACAGTTCTAAATCCCCTTTCCATATCTGTTGGTCATCTCAGGCTATAATAATGTATTTTGAAATACGAGACTGTTAAATAGAAAAACACCACTCTTCACAGTTGGGCAAAGAGAGGCAAGGAGAATACGCAACGAGGCCAAGGATAGACAGGAGAACTGCAGAGGAGCAGGAACTTGGACAGAAGTAGGTCAGATTTAGCTAGAGGACTGAGCAGACCCATTGTCCAGAGTAATGACTGGGTTAAGAGTGGCTCTTTGTACCACAGCATTTTGCTTAAGGAGTGTTTGAGTACCTACTCAGTCACTTCTAGACTTGTCAGAAGAGACTGAAGTGGCTGCTGAAATGGACTAAAAGCCCACTTAGAAATGAATGGTTTCATTTCTAATAATTCATCTAATTTCATTTCCAATAATTCATCTAATAATATGGAGCTCTACCCTGTACCATTTCTATAACATCACATAAATGTGTCCTCCACTGCTTCCTCTGCCCACCCCCCCACCACCCCCACCCCAGACTGCTTCTTCAACCCCAAAAATCTCAGAATTCCACTTGACATTTTGAGGCAGAAAGATAATATTCATCACTGCATGTGAATGCATGTTTTTGTTGTGGGTGGAATATATTCAGTTGCTCATTCTTGGAGAATTACTAAAAAATAAAGATACCTGGGGGAAAAAAAATGCCCCCTTTTTTTTTTACAGCAGCTGTTACTATCTGAAAAACTAAGGGTTTATTTGCAACAGGATAAAATAAAAACATGTCCACAGATGCTGCAAATATGGAACAAAGTTATTTTAATTTCACCATGGTTTTCTCCTTGTTTTATATATTTTGGCATAAAATTATAGGGCATTTATGATGCTACACAAATTATGTTTTCTATAGACACAAAGCTTCTAAGAAAAACTAAGCTGAAAAGTTCTGTTCAATTTTTAGAAGATGGTTCCAGGGAAAATAACCAATAGGTATATCCATTACATTTAAATAGGAAAAAGGAACAAAAGGCAAAAAAAGAGGTTAACTTTTTCTGATTCTCTACCTGAAAACAACAGTCACAGGAATATAAAGCTCAGCTTCCGATATCACTGCAGTGCTATAATCTTATCCAATAGGCACATCAAAGTGAATTTGTAATATATTAAATAATGAAAATCTATATTGAAATGGCCTGAATTGCACTCGTAAGAGTCAAGAGGTTCCAAGCTGAGGTTAGATGTTGTCTTAAGCTCTCCCGGTTGTGCTGAGGGCAGTAAGAACATTATGCTGCATTCCTCCTGTTGGCAGACTTCTTCATTTATGGCTGTAAACCGCCTAGATCAGAAACACCTTGTGGGATTAAATCACTAAACTTTGCCTGAGCTCAGCCAACAGACCCAGGCCTTGATCCAGTATCAGCACATTTGAGAAACAAGTTTTACGGTTAAACTGAAGAACAAGGACTGATAATGGAGATACTGAAGTGCCTAAAATTAGTGTTCACGTACAAGAATTACTGTATGCTGCTGCAGTTAACACAGTTACAGCTTACTAAAATAACATTAATGTAAGTCTAGAAAAATGTGAAGCTTGAGACCTTGTAACCTTAGAAGACTCTTTCAGAAAAGACAGAAGGTGCCTTTAGATAAAGTTCTTGGGGCATTCAGCAGCTCTTCCTGTTCTTCCAAATCCTACTTTCTTCCTCAGTCATCAACTTTGTCTTCAAGAGATGATTAATTCCAAACAGTTTTTCTAGTGGTTGCTCACTGCAGGACTGCTGTCAGGCCTGGGCTAAGACAGCAGCAACTCATGATCACAGTTCATCCTTCGGAAGAGTGTCTTCCTGCTGACATAGATGGGATCTGCCTGAGCAGGTCCCTGCTTCACTCTATGTATGAATAAACCCAGCCTGCAGTGGAGTGATTGCAAAGAGATTTAAACCACAGTACATCACATGCAGGCTATATGCTCTCTGATTGCATAAAAAAGTACGAAGTTGCACAGCAGAATGGAAGCAGGGGCCAAGCAAGTTTCTTATCTTTTCGAAAAACGAGGAATGTGGGGTTTGCAGGCTTCTACCTCAGACACTTCACAGACACCTCTGGGGAAAAGAGGACTCCAGCTTTTCAAGGACTCTAAGCTGTGATTGCTGCATTTGGTAAAAAGCTCCAGTGAAATAAATCTCCTATCTTAAATGAGCAGGCTCTTGTCAACTATCCTCCAGATTATTGTCCTGGAGTTAAATTCAATTTAGCTCTGGGTACCTACCTCATCTTTTGCAAATGACAGTATGCCTCTTCATATTAATTTAATGACATCTGGTTTTAAAAAGCATTCATGTGAGGAATGAATAAGCAAGAGATATTTGGGCACAGTAGATAGTCTAGATTATAAAGGGCTCAAACTCATGACAGCTTTGAACACAAATGCAAAGGAATGTTTCTGACTTGCATTAGAACCAAATAGCCTTTAATTTTAGCTAAAGTCCTTGATCATATTGAATATTAATGTTTGTGGCTAGAAATGGCAAGTCTGAGACAGTCACCATCTCTCTTCAGGCTGCTTATATTGGATTCATTAGCAATTTATCATCAACATAAAGGCAGAATTCAATTCCATCTGTGAGCTTCAAAGCACATTAGATTTGGCATACCTGATGAATTACAGATGAGCAGGAACTGGAGTTATCATATTAGAGGTTAAAGGCTTCTGGAGGTTGCAACAATTTTATGGTATTATACAATATGGATAATTATAATCATCAAATGTAGAGTTTAAGCAGCTCCTCAAAGGAAACAGTTGCATAAACTTGGAAACACACTATATTTTTTAATCTCACATATCACATTAGAAGATTGTTTTAGGGATTTCTAACCACTTCAGACATAATTCTTGCGGATTTTTTGAGCTTTAACTTGAAATTATTGAATTTATATTTCTTCCCAAATGCAAGTCACAAATCTTAAATGCAATCATTGGCCCAGGCTGGGCCACCTTAACAATGTTAAACAGCCAGGGAAAACAGCAAGTAAGTCAGAAGAGAAAGACAACACCATGTGAGTAGCAGGAGAGCAGCCTGGCCCATTATAGGCAGAACTATACATTGAATCTTAAGGATTCTGCTTTGCTTACACACACAGAGGTTCAATAACACAAAGGCTGTTAATTCACCTTTCTCTTTTGCACAGCAAAGAGTTAGATGAAAGAGTTGTTTGTGACAAACAGCTTTCCTAGCAGGCTGCCCTGTGAGATTGTAGAAGATAGCGTGATACCACATCAGCTAGAATTAAGAGGCAATAGTGTCTCTTACTAAATAATACCTGACTCTGCCTATAAGGCTTATTATCTGACCCTACCTATTATTAAATGCTTTGATGCTCGGAGTAGACATCAGGAAATCGTGGGAGGAGGGCAACAGTAGGGGATAGGAGTAAAATAACTGTATATCAATGTGAAGCCACCTTCTAAACAGAAAATCCCCCCATCAGTACTTCTTTCTCACTATTATATTACAATTTGAAACAAATACAATGGCTGGGTTTTGCATACAAGCATAAGCAGGGGGGGAGATACCACAATGCAATGTAACAGGGAAACAGAAACACAAAACATTAGCTCAAGCCTGTCATCCATGGTTAAATTTGTGTGCAATAAGATGGAAATGTCACATGTGATCATGGTTTCTCTACATGTGTACATACACTGATTTCTGAGCTTTAGAAAGCATTAGTTGGCCCTTTAAACTAAACTAGGAACTAAACCTGTGGTTGTATAAAGGTCAGTGAAGTGTAAAGATATTTACTACTCTAGAGCTTGACCCTATGCAAAAATACAGAGAGAAAAGCCAAATTCAACTGAATTATTTATAAAAAGTGATTAATATAGTATTTTTTCTCTCTGGAAATAACTATTACATTATCAACCACTGAATAAATACTTTATACATAGTTTTATTAAATGACTATAAAAGTGACAATACAACGTGCTTTACACATAATTGAACAATGTGACTGGGAAGGAGATGCAAATTTACCAGAGTAGAGAATCAAAAAGCATATGCTATCCAATCCACAACTCCTATCTCCCTTACTCCCTCTTCCTCTCACCACCACCCACTGAGCTTTATTCACACAGTAGTCTTAAAAATATCCTCACATGGAAATATATACAAAGGAAGATATAAATAAGAGTTTCATGTTTAATGGTCAGTTCCAAGAGAACATTTCCAGGTAAGGCATCACATTTTACTACCAGTGCATTTCAAGTGGACAGGAAAGGCTGCTTCAAATGGAAAGGATGGACTGGAATATAAATTGGGAAGAAAACTGGGGTTAATCTCACAGATGTGAATAATATAATTGATATAAAAGTGTAGAGATGTAAGGGACCTTAGAAGTAAGAGGAAAAAAAGCTTAAGTGCAACACAGTTGTTTTCTACTTCCACCTTCTGAATGGAAGAGGAGGAAAATAATTTCAGCAGCTGCAATTCTGAATGCAATGGAAGTGTGCAGAAAGGAGTAGGATGCTGTCATTGAAAGGGCAAAAGAGAGTTTATTTGCATTAGATTGAATGAAACCCTAAAGTCTTTTTTCTTCCATTCACAGAGGCACATATTCATTCAAAGGTGTTCTTCAATCTGGCACTAATTTATCCCAGTTATAACTCAGTTACGTTACTAGTGATTGGCCACTCATTAAACTTTTTTCTGTGAGATGTAAGCAAGGAGATGCAAGGATAGTAATAATTTCAAATATAGATGAGATACAAAAGCTAATGTAACATTTGGAAGATTAAAAGCTGAAAAGGGAAACAAAAAATAAACAGAAACAAGCAATCAGAGAGTAAGTACCTCCCACTAGTCCCCAAAACAAAACCAAAGCTGTAATAGCACACTATAGAAGTTGTCATAGAGAAACAGTCAAGTAATATCATATTTCCAGGCTATGTTATGTAAATAAAAAATGTTCAATTTCCATTTTTCTTCTTTAAAAGAGAAGTGTGGATTTTTAAAACACAGTAGAATCACCATACTTGCTGCGATTTGTTGTGTTCTAGTGTCCTCCAATGGATACTTTTGAAAGTACTTGCTCTATAATGTTTTAGAACAGCTGTGCCTCACTTAATGGTTTTTGTATGGCATTATTGTAAGATATTGGGAAGAGGAAACAATATAAGATTTTACAGACTCTTCATCTTTTTTTCCTATAGGTAAACTTACATTGGCACTACCAAGTTATCTCGTCTTCAATACAGGATGTGAGTGTGACTTTCTGTCAAGTTGTAGTAGTGCTACCTGAGGACTCATCAAGTTCAATACTGACTTTAGCCATTCATTCATCTTGTGAACCCACAGAAGGAGAAAAAACAGCATGATGAGAGTGTAGGCAGCCCTCAGGAGCTATGTATAGGACAAAGACTCCCAAAGCAAAATTTAGCAGTCTCTGAAGATGCATGGCACAGCTGACAGAGCCTCTGGAGCTACAGATTCTCCCCCTTGTTTCCAGCTGGTAAATGTGAATAAAACACCACTGAAGAAATATTCAATACTTTCATAGCTAAGTGAGAAAACACTTAAGCCAGCACTCATTTACACTGATTTAGTTAATAACATACTGCTGTCACTTGGAGAAGTAACAAAAAATAGGGATGGTTTCATTTCTTTTAGTTTTATATCTAGATCCGTGAAAAACAATCTCTCACAATTTATAATCTGGAAGAATAATGCTCTAAACAGCTTTTCTGGGTACATGGCTTTGCTTTAGTCAGTTAAGGCTTCTCTGCATGTCAAAGTTAATGCTCATTAAGTTGCTATAGCAAACTTCTGTCCCTGGGTCAGCTTATAGCTCTCACAACCTGTGGCCTTCCTCTGATCCTGATTACTGATCCTCATCACAATCAATGTCTTCAAGCAGTTGCAGCTGTCTTAGTCCTGCCTACCCTACTCCCTAATCCACTCCTTCCATCAGCCATCTCCTCCTGACTACACTTGCTGCTTTAAAATACTTCCAAGCCACATCTTTGTTAGGATAAGCTTAAAAAACAAGGATACAAGGATAAAAGTGTCATGCAGCCCAAGATACAACAGACTTTCTGGGCTGCAAATACAAATCGCCAGCTCATATCCAATTTTTCATCCACTGGTATCCTCAAGTCCTTCTCCACAGGCCTGCTATCAATCCATTCCGCCCTCAGTCTGTGGCCCCCATTGCTGGGCATTGCCCAGACCAGGTGCAGGACCTTGCACTTTGCTTTGTTGGACTTAATGAGATTCACAGACTTCTAATAGCTTAATATGAAAGCACAGCTTTCATTGCAGAAAATCAAGGCTCAACTAAATAAACAGTTATTTTGAAAAGAAGAATCCATATAAAGTTGAAGACCATATCAACCTGCCTAACTCAGGGCCTTGAAAAACCATGACTGTTTCATCACTATTATCTGGATTTAAAATATGAAGTAATAAAGAATTCCATATATCCCATTGATTGATTCATTCAGTCACCATCTTACATGCCTTCTCCATAAATTTCATGTTGCTACTATACATGAAAAGGAAGGTTTACTACAAGTCTTTACTGTAAATTTGGTAACTGCAGAACTTTCACTACTGCTTGGGGAGCTTTGAAGCTCTCTTCCAGACAAAGCTATATAACGTCCTTTAATTCCTTCAAGTACAAAGTTTAGTAATACACTTCAAAGTCCCTTTAAATACAGAGATGTCTGATACATTCTCAGATCCCTTGAAACAAAGATCTATACTCTTGCGTCTAGCTCCTTCAAAAGAGAGTGTTCAACAGTTTCACATTCCAGTAAAAACTAGGGGAGGGGTTATATGTCATAGCATCTGCTACTCTCAGAGAAAATTGTTTCTAGTTTCTGAATTTTTTAAACAGTTCTTTAATACAGTTTGAATTCCCTTGAGTCTTTCATGTCAATCTGGTTATTCTTCCCTCAGCAAATCCAGTCTCTGAATCTCTGTGGGTTTTAGGTTTGGGGTTTTTTTAATGTTCTGGAAGTAAACAGAAAGGAAGTTGGACACAAATGCTCTAACAAGCTTTAGATGTTTTTGGACATGTTGCCTAAAAAACCTAAGCGATGATTTCTCATTCTTCCCAACAGGATGTAACATTTTAACAAGCCCATAGCCACATAAAAACTTTTACAGAAATGCAAGACAGCAAAACCCATTAACAAAGAAACAAATTCTTTTTTAGGATCTGGTCTTCTTAGGAGAATGCAAGGTGGAAATCCTGTTTCTCGGGCAGACAGACAGATCTTAGTATTAATGTGAGTCAGTAGGTTGCTACTGGAAAAGTCTCTGCCCCAGTTTCCTCAATTGTTTTTTTCAGGTCTCTTCTTAGAGGTAGCAATCAGCCAGCCCCAAAATTTTATCTTTGAAATACCATTCCAAAAACCTTTCTGTACACAAGATAGAAGGAAAATACCACCACTCTCCACAAGTCTATTTTCAGCTTACTAAGTGTTTTGGGGATGGGTTTATGCTCAGAGAATCTTCTTTCCTTTTCCTTTTTTGCAAAAGTGCAGAAACGTAAGAGCTGTTCAGTGAAGCCTTACAAGAGCATCTCTTGGGGTGGAGGGTTTTTGTATATTTTACTGCTCAACTCTAGCAAGGCTCTGTACCTTGAAACCATTGGGAAAGGGGTCATAGAATCATAGAATAGTTAGGGTTGGAGAGGACCTTAAGATCATCTACTTCCAAGCCCCCTGCCAGGGGCAGGGACACCTCACACTAAACCATGTCACCCAAGCCTATGTCCAATCCAGTCTTGAACACTGCCAGCGATGGAGCATTCACAACTTCCCTGGGCAACCCATTCCAGTGCCTCACCACCATTACAGTAAAGAACTTCTTCCTCAGATCCAATCTAAACTTCCCCTCTTTAAGTTTGAACCCATTACCCCTTGTCCTCTCACTACAGTCCCTCATGAACAGTCCCTCCCCAGCATTCCTATAGGCCCCCTTCACATACTGGAAGGATGCTATGAGGTCTCCACGCAGCCTTCTCTTCTCCAGGCTGAACAGCCCCAACTTTCTCAGCGTGTCTTCATATGGGAGGTGCTCCAGTCCCCTCATCATCCTCGTGGCCCTCCTCTGGACTTGCTCCAACACTTCCATGTCCTTTTGATGTTGAGGACACCAGAACTGCACACAGTACTCCAAGTGAGGTCTCACGAGAGCAGAGTAGAGGGGCAGGATCACCTCCCTCAACCTGCTGGTCACGCTCCTCTTGATGCAGCCCAGGATACCGTTGGCTTTCTGGACTGCAAGCGCACACTGCCGCCGGGTCATGTTCATTTTCTCATCGACCAACACCCCCAAGTCCTTCTCCACAGGACTGCTCTGAATCACTTCTCTGCCCAACCTGTAGCTATGCCTGGGATTGCTCCCACCCAGGTGTAGGACCTTGCACTTGGCATGCTTAAACTTCATCAGGTTGGCATCAGCCCACCTCACAAGTGTGTCAAGGTCCCTCTGGATGACATTCCTTCCCTCCAATGTATCAACCGAACCACACAGCCTGGTGTCATCAGCAAACTTGCTGAGGCGCACTCAATCCCACTGTCCATGTCACTGACCAAGATGTTGAACAAGACCGGTCCCAACCCCAATCCCTGAGGGACACCACTCGTTACTGGTCTCCAGCTGGATATTGAGTCACTGAGCACAACTCTTTGTGTGTGGCCATTCAACCAGTTCTTTATCCATCGAGTGGTCCATCTATCAAATTGATGTCTCTCCAACTTAGAGACAAGGATGTCATGTGAGACAGTGTTGAACGCTTTGCACATGTCCAGGTAGATGTCATCAACTGCTCTTCCCCTGTCCATCAGTTCCGTAGCCCCATCATAGAAGGCCACCAGATGGGTCAGGCAGGATTTCCCCTTAGTGAAGCCATGCTGGCTGTCACCAACCACCTTGTTGTTTTTCATGTGCCTTAGCATACCTTCCAGGAGAATCTGCTCCAAGGTTTTGCCAGGCACAGAGGTGAGGCTGACTGGTCTGTAATTCCCCGGCTCATATATTTTCCCCTTCTTAAAAATGGGGGTTATATTTCCCTTTTTCCAGTCTTCGGGAACTTCACCTGACTGCCATGATTTTTCAAATATGATGGACAGTGGCTTAGCAACTTCATTTGCCAGCTCCTTCAGGACCCGCAGATGGATTTCATCAGGTCCCATGGACTTGTGTACATTCAGGTTCCTAAGATGGTCTCAAACCAGATCCGCTCCTACAGTGGGCCTAGGGTCTTCATTCTCACAGTCCCTGCGTCTGCCTTCCAAGACTTGGGTGGTGTGGTCAGAGCATTTGCTGGCCATACATGAGCTTAGCATCCTGACCAAGTCAAACAGCCAAAAACCATTCCAGTTTAATCAATTTCTCTTATAATTTGCCAAACATCTTTACTGTAGCCTTTGCAAGAAGCCCTGGGTCCTGTGCAAGGCTTACAGGAGACACCAGAAGCGATTGTTGGACCCAGTGAAACAATATAAGATCACTGGACTTACAGACTAACAGACCCAGTCTTGCTGATTAGCTTGTGGGTCAGTTAAAGGGCAGAAAGGAAGGAGAGAAATAGCAGCACCAGAGAAAGGAACAACTAAAACCAAGATGCTGTGTCCTGTGACAGCGCACAAAGTACACCAGTGTCAAAAGGCAGTCCTGCCTCTATTTAAATCATAAACAGGCATGTAGGCAGCCTTACTGGGAAAATATTAAGAAAAGCCTGCCTAGTGACGCTCTTTAAAAAGAGCGGGTTTAGGCTTTTATATTTAAAAGAAGCAACAGTTTTAGGTCAAAGATTCCCAACTGGGACTAAATTTCCACACACAACTTCAGCTGAGAAGAAACAACAAAACAATGCTTCAACATTTTTGGTACAACAGAACCTCAGCTAAGCTCTACCTCTGTATGTATTTACCTAAAAGAGTACAAACACATGCATACGTGCAAAACAATATTTTCATTCACTACTAGCTGAAGAACAGAAACAACGTAAAGACTCTCTCCAAATTTTCTGAAATTCTCTGTGGGTTCAATGAAGTGTCCAGGAGTTAGTCTGAAATGTCTGATTTGTATGTGCCAAGCAGGTAAAGCGCTTTGCAAATCCAGAAAATTACCACCTTGGTAAAACCTGTCAAAAATGTTGAGCACTGTTCTAACTTTACTCCCACTCAGTGGCAATATGGTGTCACTGAAGTTGAAAAGAGCACAATTAAGACAAATGCCACACTTTTTTGAATTAACTCTCTGGTGTGAAGCTTTGTCAGTGGCAAGAAAACTGTGCCTTTCAAGATCTAAGAAAAGAAAGAAGAAACCCCAAAACAACAAAACCTCTGAAGACCACTCCTGATCACAGTATGTTTTTCTGGACAGCTTTAGGTTATTCTACATAATAGAATCATTCCCAGCTGCACCATCACTCTCTTCTTGTTTCCTATTACCACTAGACCTGCCAGTACTTTAAGAAAATCTTATTATAAACTGATTACTTTAAAATTTGTTCCATGACTCTGCACTGGCATTAATTGATTGCTCTAAGCCTTAAAAGAACGCCAGATTTACAGGCTGTCTTCAGTAATTGCCTATTTTATCTACATCAGTTTAAACAGATATATAGGATAAGTAGTTTAAATATGCCCAGTGACATAAACATGGCTCATCTTTATAGAGGTCTTAGTATCCCAGAGCAGAGCTCTTCCTGCTGTTTAAAAGATTATGTATCAAGAGCCTAGAGTGTGCAAGTAGTGCATTAAGATTACAAAGAGATGCCCCTTGAGAAGCTTTACAGTTGACTGGTGTAGAGATAGACCAGTGTTTTGGAATGAAAGAAGTGCTTTGGGAAGAAATTTATCTTCTCTTTCAGTTATCAGAAAGGATGCAAATCTGGACTTACTTAAAGATTTTCATGATGTACTAATGTAAGGTGATGCAAACAAGGAGCTGTATGGTGCTTCAATAGTGTGAAGAGAGGCAGCCAAAGGACTTGGCATAAATGGGCATTCCTCAACAGATACACTGTACCTTAGCTAACTTGCATTATGTGAAATTTTTAGGAATAGAGTGCTTGGGCATGCAGGATAAGCATATACAAATTCTTGATAAGCCAATCTCAGTGGTTTAATCAAAATTATCTGTGCTGATCAACAGAAACATTGTTTAGCAATAAAATTCTCATTGAAAGCAAAATTATAAAAGCATAGCATAATATTCCTGTCCCTCAATTTGGTCAGTGTGATATCAGTAAAGGCAAGTATAAGAATTCTATCACACAACTTCCTCTAAAGCATATTCAGGAGGGAATTGGAAGTGCTGCAGTGAGCTGGGTCAGAACAAACTGCTGAAGATTTAGAACCGAGATACACTTTACAACCCGAGTCCTCATGTGACTCAAGTTATAAAATTATCACAGTGATAAATCACCAGAACTACAGAGCACACAATATTAGAGAGGGATTTATGGTGCACTTGTTACAAAAGCTGTAGACACAGAAATACTAAAAATTGTTTTCGGCTGGAAATCTGAATGCACAACATAGAACAAAGATATTCCATATATTAAAAGAGAGTATTACAGTCATTTCAAGTTAGCGAGGTGAAGCTCATATACAATCATCTAGCTCTTTGGATTTGGTCTGCCAAGCAGTGAGCAATCAAACTGCACAAGATATTGTTGCTCTGTAAAAGTCTGTTCATCTGTCATATTTGGCAAGTGTTAGTCGTGTCATATCTGTTTTTAACTTGGAAAAAAAAAAAGCTGGTTACGATAGAAGCAGCAGTCTCCTGCCCTAATAAAAGCCAGGCTCTTTTCCTCTCATCAGAACTCTGCTTTTCAGCATTGGAGGCAATTTGCAGGGAGCAGGAACTAGGAACTGCTGCACAGCTGCAGCCATGTACCTGTCTGTGGTCACAAGGGAACACACTTGTTTTGCCTTCTGTCTTACATTATCAGCATACAGAGGGGTTTTTGAGAGACATAGCAAACTTCATACCATGAATACTCTTCAAGATCTTGACTCTAAAAGATGCTGAACATTTCAGCCCCAGTGCAGCAAAGTACATGTGCGATTTCAGGAACGAAAAGAGTACCACTGACATATGTATATATAGTTAAAGTGTGTGGAGAGACACCTGGAATGGCATCTTTACCTTACATGCCTGTGAAGTGCTTGGCATATGATAAGTAGTTGGTGTAAACAACAATCAATGCACATAAGAATTTTTCATGCTTCTAATTATATACTGTACATTCAGCATCTTGCAGGACTAAACCCTCAGAGGCAGTGTATAGAAAAGACAGGAGAGGGGGAGATTTTGACAGAGTGTCAAAGGGATAAGAAGCTGGATTTGTGGAAACTGGAATCACACGAAGACTAAAGCTGACTGAACAAAAGCTTACTGGAAGCATTTGAAGAGCAGTCATAATATCCACAGTACAGCATTGTTAACTCCTAATTTTGTCATGTCTCAGCCTACACAATGTTTTCCTTGAAAACTCTTATTCTGAAAAAGAGACACACAGACAAATTTGAAAAAGCAATCTTAGCCAAAGGCAACTCCTCACAAAACAGATGTTTGAGGATGGCTGCAAGGGGGTAAGGGAGCTCTTTCTTGAGCTCTGGGCTGGATCTGTGATGGTTTCCTCATTTCTTCGCTAAACCAAACCAAAGTGCTACAGTGGCTTTCATCCTGCAAATTGTGTTGGTGTGGTTTCAGTTGAGCTTTGTGCTAGATTGCTTGGAGGATTACAACCTTAAACAGCACTTCCAAGGGGCAGCTCAAACTTAACCGCATGCTAGAAAAGTGTAAATACCTTTATTCAGCTAAAGAAAGGCTGCATGTGTTTGAAGTGAAAATGTGCAGGTTTAATGAAAAGCTATTCAGCCATTAGTAAAGAAAATAAGTGCATAATTAATGTTTGAAAAATCCTTTGTGTTATTTTTTATGATTTTTTTTAAAGTACATATTGACACTAGAAGGACAGAGAACAGACACCTTGAAAGGTGGCTTTCCAAAGGCATTTCGTTGTAAAAGGATTTACATCTGGGAGCAAAGTGAGATCTCATTCTCGGACAAAGAGAAACACTGCAGACTAAGAAGTTATTTTAAAACCCTTCTCCCCACAATGGTCCTTAGGTATTGTATTAGCACTCCACATGCTACAAGTAATTTAATAGGCATTTCAACCTGCAGGGAAGTTAAAGAATACTGCAGCTGGTGCATGTTATTGTTCTTACTTCTCGTCAGTGATTTTAAATATTCTAATCATGCATTATCTCATCTAGCTGACGAGATATCAAGGTAGCTCCTCAAACATGTTTCTGGTGCTTTACAGATTAGTGGAGAGCTTTCTTCTTCTCATTCTACAATTGTACAATTTATGCAAGTCTGTTATGGAACACAGTTTAAACACAGGAATAAATTTCTGGATTATTCCTCTGTATTCTTGGGCATATGAGCTTGAGGATTAGGGCATAAGAAAAAAAACCCACCTTCATTTGAAAAGGTCTTTAACATTCCCTCTCACAGGATCTAGGGAGCATTGATCTCCTCCGAAAAGAGTCAGTCCAGTTATGAAGGGTCAATATTTAGAGACTTAAATTTTTAGAAGATTTGGTCATTCCCTCTCCCACCATACATAAAGGACTATCGTCGTTTCATGTAGTTACATGAATAAATGCAGTTTGCTTCGAAATCCTCCAATACTGTCTTCCCCCCACCTCAGATGTAGCACAGGATTATAGAGGGAGAAGAATTCAACTACAGAGTCAAAATAATGTTTCACCAGAAGAGGCCAGCAAGTTCACAGCCATTCCAGCTTTGTGAGCTTCTGCCCAGAGCATTGCCTTGACATAGAAGCAGAAAGTACTACCTTCAGAATCTGCAGTCCCCCATATTTCTTTCCTTCGTGCAAGGTGTAGGTGTTTCTTATTACCTTTATCTTTGAAATAGCAATCTTACCCACCTCTTCCTTTGCTGGGGTGGAGGGACAGGGGACACAGAGATGCTGCTAGGTGAAAAGGAAAAAGAGGCAAGTCCTAATGGTACTTACCTACGGCTTTAGTTTTTACAACCAACAGTCTGAAGAATAACAGAAAGGCTGAATAGTAAAATGAATGAAAAAAATAGATTTTACCCTTGAAGACTGATAATATGAGTTTACAGCCATCCAAGTTTTCAAGACTCCAAAGAAGGTAATTCCAAATTTTTAGAATGTGAAAAAGAGGGGTAAAAAGGAAAAGGAAAAAAAAAAAAAACAAGATCAGTTTATCTATTCAAAGGAACAAAAGAGAAACAATCCTCTTTTTTCTTCTGTTGCATTTCCAAGGTCAAATGCAACTCTTTTGCCATATGAAGCGACAACCGCAAGCACACACCTAGAGAGCAGCTCCTGCGGGTTGGAATTCTTACAGAAATCCTCTCAAAGTCACTGAAACTGCTGGATTCCAAGATTTGTAGCAGGCACACTGCAGTGGCAGGTGTGCCAGGCTGCGGTCCAGCACCACTTGATTCCCAAAGAATGGAGGCCTAGGGGAAAAACTCCAAATTGGGCACAATAGGAGTGGAAAGCCCTGCATTCATGCTGCTCTATGAGGTTCACAAAAAGCCTTACAAACATTAATTAAGAAAAAAGAAAGAAAGAAAGAAAAGAAAAAAGCCTTTGCAAATCCTTTTAGAAGCAGAAGGGTAGCTTTTAAGGGCCATGAGTTCAGTGGCTGTTGTATAGAACAGCAAATCTATATAGCACACAGAAACATGGCGTAAGTCAAGTGTAAAGGAGTGAAAGGTATTAAATGACCCTGCAGTAGGTATTTCAGTAGAGATTTTAACTGCTTGAGATGGATTGTGTCTGGAACAGAAGTATTAACACCCTTATTCTTCCTAAAACTGCAAAACCATCTTTACTGACCCCAGGAGATCAGTGCCTTTCCCTGTGAAGCACATCCACAGGTCATTAGCACACTACTATTTATCACAAAGCTGTTTCTTTAATGACTTGCTCAAAAGGGTCGGCACAACTCTGCTCTTTGAAAAATCCCTCAAGAATTAACATATTTGTAGACTTTAAGCATGGAACCAAAGATTAATTCTTTAACCTGAGAGTCATTACAGGCTGCATAAATGATTTAAGTAAAGACAAAAAAGTTTTATGAAGTTCTTACATTTATACAGAATAGCCATATTGGGAAAGCTTTCTTCCTTTTAATTAGATTAAATTGCAAAGAAGCAGAGGCAGAAGGCACTTCCCTGGCCAAAATCTCCTCACTCCTATTCCCCATGCAATTCCTCCAGTGTAAATTACTATCAAGTGAAGTGGAGCCCTCTATTTGCTCAGCTGCGCACTTGCATCACTTCAGGTTTTGGTAAAAGGATCCTACAGACTAAGCTAAGGTTTCGAACATCCCAGTTCTATGGAATTAGGAATACCTTGCATATATTGGACAGTATATGTTACTCAGTCTATTGCTGCATCTTAATACAAAGACAGTATTTTAATCAAAAGAACGTCTACCTTTCCCACAATTTATTGTTATTTCACTGGAATCCAGCAATAAAGTTTGCATACAATTTAGTTTTTAAAGTGTACAGCAGTTTGCAATTTCTGGTACTGCACAATTTATGTTCTGCCTCTGGCAATTCAAAAATATATAATTTATCACCCATAACTGCTAATTTAGAACAGGTTCTTGCTATGTTGCTGCTTTTACCACACCTTTAATCAAAGTTACTTACTCAACGCATTTGCTGATATTGTAGCAGATAGAAAAAAAGGCAAAAGCACAAACACAGATTTTGCAGGACTCATGTTCTAAGCCCAAGTTCCAATTTGAATTCTTGAATCATATCAAGTTAATTTGAGTGAAGATTGCTTACTCACACTGATGGCCAGGACACTACAAGCTTGGATTTCTAGAAATGATTTTTACTGCTACTCATCCAGCTGAATTTGCAGCAGCTACCCTTGCAGCCATCATGTGTGTCATATTTCTGAACTGTCTCAGACAGTAGGGTCATAAGCTCTTTTTTTTATGCCCTAAATCTTGTTTTAAAGTGGTGTCTTGCCTTTTATACCAAGTTGAGAAATTTAAAGTTCTTCAGAGCCAACAGTATGTAAAAATTATTTATATAAATAAGGCTAGTTGCAACTAATGTCATTTATCTTAGCCTTGCCAACCAAAGATGTACAAGAACACAACCTCTTTTGGTATTGGTCATAAATTTAAAAGTTAGAGATTTTTTCACTGACCTGACCTGAGAGGAGAACAAAGCCACTTCGTTAATATATTATTCAACAACTTCAAAAGAACTGATATTTGTAATTTTAGGGTACTATGATACAAAAACTTGCACAATAACTTAAACCGGTAAGCAGCAGCAATGGCTACTTTAAGCTACCTCTGCATCCCACAAAACATACTGGCTGCTGTGTCTCTCAATAGTGAGCTGCAGAAGCAGGAGTGGCCGGAGAACCCTAAAATTCCTCAGGCTTCTGTTATGCCAGTGTGCAGTGCCCTGGCTGGTGGTCCAGAGAGAAAACCAACAGCAGTAATAAAAGGGGAAAAAGCAGAATTTCAGATGTACTACAGCCTCTGAGGTGGTTTCTCCTTTCTAGGAGTCTCCAAAAGCTTATGTGTGCCTACAGCACAATGCAGATGCTACAGCTGTGCCAGTTGCACACCTAATCCCATTGACAGCACAGGTAGAAAGGTAAGAGTTAAGCGGTTATACTTTATAGGAAGGAGTAGCGATAGTCTGACAATAATTCATCAGTAAAGATAGACTGATAACAACAGGAATTAATCTGAAGTGGGGCTGTGTATTGTGACTGTATTACTGTGAAAGGAAGGAAGAGCCTGTTTTCAGTCAGTGCTAGACAGCTGCTACAGAGGATGGAGACCTCAGATTGCTATTCTCTACTCAGTCCATTGCCTTCCAGTACCTCGCTGTGGCCAGCTGTGTCCTAAGAGCTGCTGGGCGAGCTGTTCCCACAGGCACTCCCTCACACACATCAGGCAGAGCTACATGGAACAACCAAAACTGGTACTTTAAACTGGGGGTAAAAATGTTTACTGAATCAGCTGGTTGTGAAAACCTGGCTTTAAGAAAAGAGATGCACAGGTTACCTCTAGCCTCTCTCCTATTCCCTCCTGCAGGATCCATACCACATCTCATTTCTCTTTTTTTGTCTAGTTCATCAGAGCTGATGTTGTCTAGTTTACAATCACCATCACACCATAGCCTACATAAAAGAGGAAGAGGGTGGGGAGCAGAAAACAGGGACCCCATACCCAGGCAGTACGTATCAAGATATTCCAGCTGATCAGACCAGTACATGCACAGCCTGCAGCGCCCTCTCCCTAGTCCATTCCCCACAGCAAAGAACTGCCCTCCTGGTCACCTCCAGCCCAGGGGCTCCAACTGCCATGGTACTGATGCAAGTTATTATACCTAACAGTTTCCTGAAGCTAACTAGGGAGTTTTCACATAAACTGCTCCACTAACAGAGCCCTGGGATAAAAAAATCTCTTGATGGGACAGAAAGGGGCTGAAAATAGCTGCAGGTCAATGACCTCTTATGTTGGCACAGCTGGATCTGGGAGCTGAATTGACATTACTTGAATCTAAGATGCAGTATGGCACAGTAACGTAGCAATAACTTTTATCAGCAACTTCCTTAAATAGTCCTATATGCTACAACAGGAGGAGCTGTTGTGGAAACAGATACAGAAAACTGCAGAAAAGCTAAGCTCAGAGAAGCCAGAATTTGCACCAGTTTTAAGTAGCTTTGAGGTCTTTTGTGATCTACATGGCATACCAGTTGGAAAGAGCACTAACACTACTGCTACCAGCAAATTATGCTCTTCCCTGTAACTGCTACAGAATTACAGCAACCTCATCCATACACCCAGGAGCAGACTCGAGGCCAGGACATTCCCAGGAGTTACTTTTCCAGTCCAGCTTGGCCGGGAAACGAGCTCTGCAGGCAGCGACGGCATTTCCTAACCTGATACTTGAGCTCCTCCATGTGGCAAGCAGTAATCTTCATTTTTCCTGCATATAACAAAGAGCTTCCTTATTCTTCACAGCATTTCCCCATTCATTATTCTTCTAACAGAAAATTAAATATTACCAAAGATACACTATTACACTATGGGGCAAAAGGATAATGAAAGCAGAACAAAGGCAGCATTACTGTGATTATTGCTATTAGTCACCAATGGGTACTTTCATAACATGATGAAGTTAATTTGCATGTGCACCAAAAAATCTGTTCTAAGTTCGGATACAGATCAGCTGCTTTAAGCAGTCAGCTTTGGTCAAAGTCATACATGAATTCAAATAGCCTCTTGATTAAAGTAGTGCCCTTCCCGTGGTGAACTATCTAGCAAAATGGATTCTATTATGCTGAAGATTTACAACTTCTGCTCTGTCAAGCTAGAAATAACAAGACATAACGCAGGTTTATTCCTTGAAAAATTGATAAAGAGGTATCATATTAAACTACAGCCAAGGAAGAATCTACCTGCCTTTTTTAAGGAGGATCTGGAAATTAAAGATGGAATTTGTTTAAAAGAAAAAGGCTTATGATTCGAAGTATGTCAGTACAAGAAAGCCACTAAGGACATTTATTTTTCCCCAGCCATTTAACTTTACAAGTTGCTTTGTGTGTCGCAAAGTGCTGCTCAGTCGGGTTTAATTCTGTGAAGGCCAGCATCCTCTCCTGCTCCCCTATGCCTACATGGCAAGGTTAGTTTTCTCACACAACAAGCTCACACACATGATTTTCCATTGACACTGTGGAAGCACCAGTGAAATAGCTCAGTTTTTAGTTCACCCATTTTGTTGATACACAGTCACTGCTCTGGTCATAAATAAAAGTCTTTAATGTGTATACTCAATAAATATCTAGGCTGATTATGGGTAGAGCTTAGATCTTGTTTTGAAGAAGTTGCCTTTTCTTAATGGAAATTTTAACTTCTGCATAGTTTTGTTTGTTTTGGTGTGGGTTGGTGGGGTTTCTTCCATGCTAGCACAGGAAACTTAGAAAGCAGAGGACACACACCTGAGCTGCTTTAATGGCAACCAGGCCACAGGAAAAGAAGGAGGGATGACAGAAAAAATGTGACCTTCCCAAAATACCTATATGGAACCTATAAGCAGAAGAACCATATTCCAGGAGACAGGTAGGCAGATGTATCTACCTCCAGCATCTTTCCCAGTATGGCATGGATTGCTCATTTTCAAAGTTCCTCATTTAGCCCACATAGACTTTGTGGAAGTCACGCAGTGGGTAGCAGACAGCAGGGAAAAGGACGTGAACTAACCCCACCTCCTCCCCCTACAAAGTAAGAACTTAGGAGAACTTGTCGAAAAAAGAAAAAAAAAAATAAATGCTCACTATTTTTTATTCAAAAGGAGTGCACTTTCCCTGGAAGGTTTTTGCTTTTTCAACTTCCTGCCTTTGTCAGTCCATTGTCCAGTTATCCACAAGCTTTCCCAAGTTCAAAGTGCACAAACTAGAAATAAGTTGATCATTCAGTACTCTGGCTCTCAGGAAGATGAAGCCAAGCTTACAGAGATTTCTGCTCTTAGTAACTTTATTCTAACCATCAGAAACTCGTGAGCAATCATACATTCCCCTGCAGCAGCAGCATCTAAAGATCCCAAATAGTTCTTTCAAGCCTGGCTTTGCTGTTGCCCTTGCTTTATCAGTTGTTACAGACAGAGGGAGCAAACTACTAATCAGAGGGAAGGCAAAGGGCTCTTTCGGTGAAGAAACTGCTCTAAAAGTAGTCTTACAGCACCGGCGGGAAAAGGATGGCATGAGACCTGTTCGTTTCATGACTGATCTGTACAGTCTATTTTCTTCAGCCTAAGACCCACATGCAAGTAGAGAGGCAGAGTGTGTTTCCGTGTTTAAGCACCATCAGTGAACTGCTTCTGTTTGATGCATGAGGATGCTCTTACTTCATTTTCAATAGCAACATGAGGCAGGAAATGGGAGAAGAGGGAAAAGAAAGGCAGGGGGTGGAGAGAGCATTTGTGTGTCCTGGGGAGATTGTGTCTTAATGTCATGGGTTCAGCAGCAGCAGTCATTTTTCTCCTCCTTGGTAGCTGGTGCAGCACTGTGTTTTTGATTTTGGGCCTGGGAACAGCGCTGATAACACCAGTGTTTTCAGTTACTGCTTGGTAATGTTTTGGTCTGACCAAGGACTTTCTGAGTTTCATGCTCTGCCAGGGAGGAGGGGAGCCAGGAGGAAGCAGAGACAGGACACCTGACCCAAACTGACCAAAGAGGTTATTCCATACCACAGCACGTCATGCCCAAGATGGAGGACGAAGAGGAGAGACCCAGAAGGGTGGGGGGTGCACTGCGTGGTCGGGCTTGGTTTTAGGTGGTGAGAATTGTATTCTTTCCTTGTATTCGCCTTGTCATTATTATTATTGGTGGTAGCAGTAGTGATTTGTGTTATACCTTAGTTACTAAACTGTTCTTATCTCAACCTGTGGGAGTTGCATTCTTTTTGGTTCTCCTTCCCATCCCTCCGGGAGTGGGGGGCAAGATAGAGGGGGGAGTGGGTGAGCAAAACTGCGTGGCTGACTGGACTTAAACCACGACACTTACAAAGCATCATTTAAGCTATTAGCCACACACTAGTCATGTGGCTAACTAACAAAAATTCTGTGGCATTTGCTTTTGAAAAGCCTCCAGTAATTAACTCTTTTTTTTTCTTTAGCATCTATAACAGGGGATGGGGGGGGGGATGTTACTGTATTTATTTGCATTATGCATTAGAAATCCTATATTTATGTTTCCGAAATCCTCATTTTCTACAGAACAAGCAGACCACTGAGAACATCCACATGCCACCCCATTCCCAAGTCATATCCTGGAGGGACTCTCAGCTCACAAAGTCCTTCTCCTGCAGGAATGCCAATGCCTGTGGTGGGTACCAGCTCACCAAGCATTAAGCTGAGGCTTCAAGCTTATTCATATAGACCACAAGCCACCTAATAAAAAAGAAAAAGTATTTCTTCTCCCTACAAACCCCATCAGAATTTGAGCTGATGCTTTGTTTTCAGTGTGGTCATGGCATATTTCCCATATGAATCATTCTGTGCAGCCTCTCCTCCTGTCACACACACGTAGGGTTCCTCACACTCTGGGCCAACCTTGCTCTACAAGCAGTCAGAGCACCTCCTCCTTTATGCTCCATATTATCCTTTATGGTCCCAGGCTTCCTCTTCAAGCCCAGTTTTTAAAAGTTAGTGTATTAGAATAGTGCTTATGACTTGTGGAAGTAGTTAACAGGCAAGCCAAGAAGACAACTGGGATCAAGCTTTCTGAAGTTGAAAGGCTGGGCTCACATGAGACCAAGTTTGTGCAGGAAAAGTTGGGGGGAAATGGTTTCGCTTTTGGGAAATCTGAAGATGACTCAGTCAAGACTTAGGAGCAAGATAAAAAGGAATATTATTGCAGAAAGTGAAATTTTAGGAGGAGAGAGGACAGTATTTACAAGGATCATATTGATCATGGACATCATATTCCAGAGAATTCCTATGAACAAATTCCATCCATTACCTCCCAAGATTGCTCAGTGCATTATTCCACCTCTCCATACTTCCAAAATTTTTAGTTTCACTGACATTACAGAGCCTCTATCTCCACGTATTGAGTGGAGAGCATCCACTGTAGGCATAACCACCTATCCCCCGGAGCAGTCAGCATCAGCCTAGAAGATGACATCACCCTTTAAACGTGGATGCAGAAGTTAACAGTTACTTTTTTCTGCTGGCAGGGGAGGAAGTAGGAGAGAACATAATTAAGTGCATGAATGCCTAAAATACCATTTTTATTTCAATTTGTCTAAAGGATTCAGGAGGTTTCAATTTTGATTTGAGGAATTCAGATTCAACCAAGCTTCTGGATTACCCCAATTACCATGTATCTCTCACCACAATTACAAGATCATACACCGATTTTCAGGTCCTCCAGCACCCCTTTTTCCCATCGCTCCTCCTTTTTTTCCTTAAACAGCATTGCCTTTCTGCAGGTTCACCTGTGAAAGGCAAGCGATTTATACCCCTTGAAAACCAGAATACAGCAATAGATCATGTGTGGAATTTAGCTTATAAACCTATTCACTGTGACAACAGAATGGAAATTAATGGCCCAATCCTCAGCTGCAACCATCAGCTTAGCTCCATTAAAATCCACCCTGCGGCCTGACCCCTGAGCACTGACCTAACTTTACGCTTACTGACATAGTTTCCATCGGATTCATGGCCAGGAGGAAATAGCTGGGGTGTGGGAAAGCCCCAGCCATGTCTCCTCCTACCCCAAGCGGGCTCCCATGGAGATGGTGCAAGGGCAGCATGGCTGGCTGCTGCCCAGCTGCTCAGGAGAGAGTGCTCTGGCTTGAGCTGCTCCTCCCAGAGAGCTACATTACCATGCTGCAGCATGGAAGACCTTGCTTTGGAAACTGCCATCCCTGCCCGTGCTTGTATAACCAGTCACAACTTTGGATAGAAGCTAAAAGCAAGTTTTAAAGGAAGAGAAGCTTCATTCTGATTCCACGCTGAAATCTGAATTTTTAATTTTTGTTAATGCTTGGGTTAAAACTTAGGATGAGGAGAGCAGGGCATGAGGTAAGGCTTTTGCAAAAAGCCTAGCATAATTAAAGGAAAAAAGAACACCAGCATCTCAGTCCTGAAGCAGACAAATTGCAAACTTGTCTTTTCCCTCTTGAAGTCACTTCTCACGGCCATGTGCATTTTTTGAGGAAATACCAAAGTCCAGAGAGCTGCCTCTGTGTATGCTACAGAATTCTGTAACAGTTGGTTTAAACAAAGTCTTTAAACTCCCTCGCTTTTTAGGTATTTAAAATGAGGAAATTATGCTATTTAAAATAACAGTGGGATACTTAGTGCACTATGGATCTCTTGGTACAAACTCACCATTCCATGTTCTTTCTATGCAAGATTTGTGTTTTACATTCTCATCAGAAAGAGTAGTACCCATCATGCAATAATTTCCATCTTTCTGTTACTTTTCTTGATATGCGACCCTAGTTTAATTTGGAGCCTTATGGTGAGGAACTAGGAAAAAGAAAAAAAAATATGAACCTTCCAATTTTCCCAATAAAAAAAACCCACCAAAAATCCTTGAGTCAAAGTTTTATTTTATGTACCATCAATTTCCCAATAGTCCCATTTCTCAATCAGAATTTGAATAATCCTTACAATTTGTATTCCCCCAAACTCAAATTTAATGAGTTAGTAGGTATAGAAAGAGAAATAACAGCTGCAGCTTATCCCACTGTGCTATTCAGTAATGACAATGTTATACCACATTAGCAATTGTGACATTAATAAAAAGAAGCCCATAGGATTAGCCAGAGACAGCTGACTTTAGTCAAATGTAGGTCATGCTTTGTTTGCTCAGAGCTGGGTAATAAATTTCCAGGTAAGTGCTCTCATGTGTCATACATATATGCCAGAAGCATAATTTCAACTATACCAGATGATCCACATTCTTAAACTTCTGTAAGCCGTTTTTGAATTATTGTTAAGCATTTAATTCCACAGCAGCATCTTACAGGCTACTTAAAGTTATTAACTCATATGGCATTATGGCATGTTTTCTTTCTAGTGGCAGCTAATAGCATCTTGATCTGGTTTCCCTATCTGCAAGTCTGAACTGCGAGTATTTAACAAAAGATACTTAGCAAGGAATCAAACCCAGTGCATTTCGCAGCTCTACCTAAAGGGGAAAACAGCATTTGGAATCAATCCAAGCAGCAGCAAGATATCTTCCACCACAGAAGGGAGGCTTTAAATAAAAAGTAAAATTAAAGGAAATCAAATAGTACAATTAATAGTACAGAAGATTCTATCTCAATCTCCGCTGCTTTGGCAATCCCTCAAAATTTAGATTGAAAGCAGACCTTTAAACATATTCATATTTAATCTCAGCACAAGATGTGCATATTGTACACTGAAACTTTAAATGCCAAATTCTGTGTTCAGTAACACCCTGGCAGGCTTCAGTGGGAAGGGGTGAGTGTAAGACAGCAGAAGCTGACCTTGAGGTTGTAATCTTTCTTTCACTGGGTTTTTGTAATATTATGGTAATAATCAGAGGCAATAAACAAGACCAAGGCCTTTTTGTACAAGGTGCCACCCCAACATTTGGAACAGAGAGGGAAACTCTAGTTACGAGGAGCTCAAATTATACCTTTTTCAGATGGGGAACCAATCCACAGAAAGGCTAGATGACAGATCCAGATGGCTTTAATTCCATCTAAGTCTCTCGCCTAGCAGTTGCTATGGCTTTAGGCAGCTACTCATCTTACCCCTGTTCTAGGGTCACCAAGCTACCTCCTCACAGCCTAGGTGTCATAGGGACTGGCTGAGCCATGCCCTAGATGCTCTGCTACAAGTCCCATGGTGGGGGACCCATGGCTGCATCTTATTGCATGTACAAAGGTAGTGCCTTGTCATCTTATTTACAATTAATTAATCCAATCTGAGCAACAGTAGTTGATTTCTCAGCTCCCTTCTATTTTTAACCCATGTCTTTGCTAAAACGTATTTCCACATCAGTCAGTCTTTGGGGGTTTCTGAAGCATGTCAAGCGGAAGAGCTGTTGTACCTATAATTCCAGTTGATTTTCCAGTTTGTTTGTTTGGCTATTTTAACTGCATATGTTCTCAAAATAGAAATTAAAGACCACAAAGTAGTTTTTTAATTTAATAATTAAGAATTTGAGATTAAAAGGGTACTTTTTTTTTGTGTAGGGAGCTAAAATGAGAAAGCTTTGCAGTCTCTGAGTACAATTCATCAAGTAACAGTTTCTTCAAAGCAATGACGTTTTACTGGTCTCTTTCTTGAAGGCTGCAGCTTTATCTTTATTACCCTTTATTGTTATCAGTGAAGCAAAATGCCATAGCTACATTTGAGGCAAAAAAGAATTTCTTTTTGTGAGAAACAATCATTTCCAGCAGATCCTGAACACCTTTGTGCTTGACTTCAAGGAAGTAAAGGTGGTCAGCATTCTGTGACAAGTCTGTTTATTACAACATATTAGAAATATGGGGTGTTTGAGGTAATTCCTGCTCAAAAATAATGCACACGCACACAAAGGAAAAAAAAAAACCAACACAAAACCAACCAACCAATCACACACAAAAACCAGGAGCACAAATGACACTGAAAAACTAATGGGTATGAACAAATTTGTCTTAGGGTCAGAACCATACCACTCCAATAAATACTGCATATAGGGCTAGCCTGCCTTTTCTTGATAATTCCTACCTGCTTTGCAGAGGGAGGGAGGACCTAACTGAACAGCACTCATACTTCCAGGCAGATGAAGCTCTCTCTCCCATGCATAAACATGCTCACACCACACACAGAAACACCCTCTCTTACAGAAAATTCTTAGTAAAATGAAAGCATGTGAAGAAAATATTTTGTCTGATATTGTCTATATTTTTCCTCAGAAGAAAAATTAAACATTTTCAGTGGGAAAAGAAAATAAACAGAATGTGTTTAAATAAATGGATTTTTCTTTTTTTCTTTTTTATTTTACGAAGAGAAAAACAAAGACCTTTAGCTGGGAAAAATCAATCCCTTCACTGATGGGCTGGCTGTCTCCCTGTCTGCACAGGCTGACGCTCCTTTGTTCCCAGCCCCTGTTCCCTGGCCTTCCAGCTGAGCTGATGCCTCAGAGGATGCCTTCTGGCTCTCTCCCACAGAGCACAGCCCAGAAAGGCAGCTCACTGCCCACCCTTTTCACACCCATTGTGTCTAGGGTCCAATGCCCCTCTTCCCACAGGACAGAAGCCAGACTTTCCAAAACACTCATATTTCCCTTTCCCCTTCCTTCCTCACTAGAAAAATATCAAAGCAAGCATTTTGTTATTATCCCACAGCATTTTTTCCTTCCTATTACAGCCCATTTACAATGTAGTGGAGCAGCACTGCCAGGGTGGCTAGCAGGACATGAGTCTCCCCCACCAAATGATTTGCAATGGTAACTTCTGCTTTGGATAAAAGCCTGAGGCATATGACAGCAGCAAGGACAAAAGTAGAAAGCTATTTTGCACAAGCAAGATTGTATAGCTCACCAAACTGAGCTGTGAGATAGTAGGGATTGTTCAACAAGGATGAAGCTGGATGTAGGGCTAAGGCTTGCGCTGGCCCTACCACAGCTCATGGTAGCTCCAAGCTGCCTATCTCCCTAACACAGCTTCAACAGCACTGGGCTCGATGCAGTCACTCAGAGCTACACACTCATTTTCAACTGTAATCTCCTATCCACCCTTCAGTCTGTCCCACAAATGCTGGCACGGGCAGCCAAGGTACGGGGGCATGCTGTTACAGCAGAATCCACCCCACTTGTCACCCAAGGCCACTGAGCACAGTGCCCAGGAAAAAAACCCGCATGTCAATCAATCATGGACACTCACCATACCGAGCCTCCTCCCATGTAATCACACCATTTCTTTTCAATCCCAAAATGAACTTTCTGCTAGCACAGCTGTATGGCTGAAAGCCCTCACAGACACCTCAATGGAAACAGTGATCAGCAGAGCCAACTTCTCCATAAGCATACCCAAAGCTGCATTAAACAGCCCAGGAAAGGCAAAATGGAACTAATAAAAATATAAATGATAAAAAAATCATAGCTATACTCTCTCTGCTGCTCTGCTTGCATGTGCTAAGAGGTTACAGACTAGAGATGCAGTGCAACAGCTTGCCCTCTGACACAGTACACAATGTGTAACCCTTGCTTTGTATATCAAGCCGAAAGCAGTTGCAGAAGTTAATGTAAATACCGTCAGGATCTTTCTAAGGTGTGCATTCATAGCTGCACAGATTAACAGTAAGCTATTGTATTTAAAAGAAAAGACTAGAAAGAAAGTAGGAATTCCTGCTAAGCGTTTTAGCCCGTGCAGTCAGACGGCTTGGGAATCCCTCCTCAATTTGCAATAGGCACAGTCGCTTACATTCAAAGACCTGCAAATACTGAGGATATAAAGAGCAGACAGAGAACAGCACCAGGGAAAATCATTCCCAACCTCTAAACCAAATGCCATCTGTAAAAGAGCTTTATATACAAGTGAGAAGAAATAAAATAAGAATTTATTCAATGGTTATGAGGATAAGATCTGTATCAACTACACACTTGGTCAATTCCAAGTCATGAAAAGCCATAAGCTCTCCCCTCCTTCCCTCAAAATCATGATCAATCTTGAAAAATGACTGAAAATACTACCAGTAAGCTGTTTTCAATCACATTTCCAGATGAATAGATCACCCTGTTACTTTAAAAAACACTCTGCATCACTGGAAAGAAAGCAAGCTGAAGAGAAAACAGAAACTACCATTTGTGTAGCAAGGAAAAGAAGAGGATAAAATAAAACCCTAGATAATTATGGGAACCATTCTTTAGGCTTTTCTCAATAGGATTTATTCAGCTACAAGCTGCTGAGCCATCCCTTAAAAAAGAAAACATTAAAAAAAATCCTTCACTGGAAAAACAAGCAGCATTACGTGTAACCAGTGCTACATGCCAGGCTCACTGGCATCAAAGTGTAGATAGGTGAGGTAATGTTGGTGCAATACACCTAATCAACAATTACATTACCCCTACATGAAAAAATGCATAGGTAAAGGAGACAAAGAACTTCAGGAGAAACCCAGTAAGCCAATGCCATTAATCAGATGAAAACAGGGATTCCCAAAGTTCACAGAGAGAAGGAAAATTTGAGGAGCAGGTGGAGAACAGCAGCTACAGCAAATGAGGGCCCCCATAGGTGTCTGTTAGGGCCCAGTAGCTAGGGCCCATTCCAGCACCCAGCCAGGAGCAGGGCACCCCGGGCAGTTCTGGCACTGTGGATGGCCTAAGCTGGGGCTGGGGAGACCAGTTCTGCTGTAGTGCTACTGGAGCAGAGGCTGATGGCCCTGGGGGTCTGACATGGGGGATTCTGGGCAGGGTAGGGGGAAGCCAAGGGTCATTAGGGCTGCTAATGGTCTCAGAGCCCTGACACCTGGACTGTCCTGGCCACAGCCAGCTGAAAGCAGCTGATGAACTCATCGTGTAGAGCCAGTAGTTGCTCATGATGTTGGATACAATGGATTATTTACATTAAAATATACCAAAAATGAAATTATTTAGGAAAAAAAAAAAGGTATATCAAGAATCTTCAGTATTGCTGGCTGATGATACTTCAAAGATGACCTGAGATGTTAGCCAGGCAACAGATTTAAAGAGGTGAATCTTCTTAAAAGAGTTAAGATAACTAACTCAGAGCGACTGAAGACCAAATTATTTATTTACCTCAAACTATGAAAAAAAGGTATTTCTTTGAACCTTTTCCAAAACCCATAAAAAAGCCAAACCCGGTCCCAGGAATACGAGACTCAAAACACCCCTACAATTAGGGTGCTTTTGTTCATTTGTTTAAAGTACCAAACTAAAGGCTGCACATAAACCCAAGGTAAGATTATTTGGAAATCAGATATTGGACCTATTACCATAAAGTACTACTAAATATGACTAATATGCTAGTGGCATTAGTAAAAGCCTATGGTAGATATTTAAAAAACGAAAGGCACTAGGCAATTCTTAGACAAGAACCACAGAATCGGTTTTGGAATAAGAAAAGGGAATGCTATATTTCAGGATTCAGGGGGAAAAACCAAAACCAAAACCAAAACCAACCCTGTTCTCAGTTAGTTACCAACAGACACATTCTCAGAACTAGAGAGTCAGGAAAACACAGTAATTGTTATCCCTACTGTCTTTCCAAATCCTGTTTGTGAAATAATACGTGCACGCATAGACACAACCACCCCTTAGGATGGAGGAAAGAAGAAACATAACTACTTTCCTGCAAAGCAGGGAAGAGAAACGATGTTCTATTCCATGAATATCCAAGAAAATATAATGGAATATTCCTATTCACCTTTACAAGATGCAGAGTCTTCACCTTGACTGCTGCTTTCCTGTATCTGCCACATCACACCAACGTGCATACTAGCCATACGTGTGCATTGTGGGATTCAGCTGTGAAAACAAGAGAATAAATGCTACTTTGAGGAACAAATACCTGCAGGCTTGCCAGTAGCAGGTGAGGCCCAGTACCAGGTCTAGCTGGCATCATTCCCAGTCACCAGTGTTTGAAGGTACTCAAATACATTTTCATTGTGGATTCCTACTGAGGACAAGTGGAGCACCAAGGCTCAGCAGAGCTCATCTCAGGAATAAAGCCAATAGGAATTTAAAAAGAATGTGAAACTGCTCTTCAGAAGCCAGGCAAACCTATGGCAGACAGATTTCCAGGGATTTGTCAGTGTGCCCAAAGGCTGGAAGTGTGTTGGCCTGATGGAAAAGTGGAGTAAGCAGCTTTAAGCCATGTAAGCACGGACTGTAGCTACAAACACAAAAGTACGACTGTACCTTTTCCCAGTTTTTCAAGAATTAATGTAACCTTCCTGAAATTCACCTGAAAGGAGAGCAAAATCCTCCTCAAAAGTTCCTGGGGACCTAAATATAATTACATGCCTTGGGGATCAGTTTGGACACCAGTTAATGGGCAATACTTGATATTGCTTCCAGTTTAGCACAGACCTTGAAAGTCAGATATAGAAGTGAAAATTTATAAGTTTGGAAGTTTCACAGCAATAACTTAGGCAACCATTTTTTAATGAAAATAAGATATTACAATTCACAGACTTCTCAATCATTAAAATCTGATATACAGCTAATGTAGCTGGTTAAGTAGAGTACAAAATCATTGGGAAGTGATGGAAGGAGGGAAGATTCACATTGTTCAGTTCATGCACACACAGATGTTCTTTAGACCCTCAGTATAAAACAGAGCTGCTGCTGCAAAATGGCTCTAAATACGTGCCGTTGTGCTGTTACCCTGCAACACCAACTCCTCCAGCACAGTGCCTGGAACAGTTTCTGCATAATGTGTCACCACAGCTGCTGCTGTGTATTTGGCCTTAAGTTCCACCTCTAGGAAAACCCATGCCAAACTATTTCTAATAATGGGCTGCAATTTATGTGAAATGACTTTGCACCCTTCATACATGAAAAGGATTCAACATACCAGTCCATTCATTAATACCTCATCAGTTTAAAGCAGTCCTTTGTAAAGCAATAATATGGATACTTTGCTTCTCTATGGTGCCTTTCTGCAAAGAAAGTTAAAATGCTTTTCCAATGTAACAAAAGACTTAACAGCCTCCAAAATAATTGTGGAAAATGGGGAAAGATGATTGTGTCTGCAGCTTGCATACCTTCATATTACTGAAAAAAATGAGGAACTTACAAGACAAAAAATTGTGAGTTCATGCCAGGGCTCTCAGTCCTGGGGTTCATGTTATTCTACCTCTTGAGAGAAGAGGGAGAAAGGTATGTTGTGGGCACAGATGTGACACACGGTGAGGAAGGAAAGCTCATCATGTCAAGGAAATCAAGCTCACTGGTGTAAAAGCTGTGTGAAGTTCTTTACCTCGTGTGTGGGTTATGCAGCTAAGGTATTTTATGTGTGTACCTGATGGGTGGATTGCAAAATATTACAAGGAAGTCACAACTAAATCTCAAAAAGAACCATGGGCTCAAGTCTACAAAGCGCTTATGCAACAGATTAACTTCCAGCATGGGAGCAATTGAAAACAATGCAATGTAACCTGTTCCGCTAAGTCATGGCCTAAAATAAGAATTTTCTGTCTCATTTAATATCTGGTGGGGGACAGTGAAGGCTGGCACACAGATACACAATCCTTCCACAGAGCTCACTGTTCACTGTCTTAGCTACCTGGAAGCGGCCAGATTTAGACTCCCTTTCTCAGCTGTGAACTCTGTTCTCAGATAGAGGTCATTCCCAGCTTCACAGTTCTGAATTCTGATGTGGTTTGAGCGTTGCCAATTTTCCTGAGAGCATAGAACAAATTGCTCTCTGCACTGCCCATCTCTTTCAGTGTTTTCCTCTAAGGAATAGGGGAGGCCGATAATAGGAACTTCTGGATGGAAACAAGAAGGGAGTATAGCAAATCTCCACTCTTCTTCCCAGAGGTAGTCCCATTATTACGTTGCTTACTTCTATTCACACTAAAATAAAGTGGACCACTAAATAACCTAGTTTCTGTGAATCAGGCACCCCTGCCAAGCAAACTCACAGCTATCTAACTCAAATCACATATTTTCTTGGAGCCTGCCTGTGACCTCCTACTGAAGATAAAGATGAACAAACATATTCTGTGTCTCAGATTGACTGTGATAACTGAAACTGGGCACATGGTCATCCCTCCTGGTTAGGAGATTTCCTACCACATTCCTTCAGCCCACACATCTAAGCCACTTCTTGCTCTCTCATTTAGAATATCTTGATTTCTCTCTTTCTGAACACAGTGACATTTTACATTCTTAATGTCCTTGGTATCTTCTGCAAGGGAATAAGCCTTCTTCTATGTTTTGTTGCTGCAATGTGCCTGATTAGCTGGCAGGAAAAGAAAAAAACCCACCCCTACCTCCACAATAATTTAGCTCTTCTCTATGCAATTTACCTCACTGTTTTACATACACTCACAATTCACCCCCTTTAGAGTAAATGATTGAAATGATTAATCCAGCACTTAAGCTGAAGGTATGAGAAGGAGACCTGGGCCATCTGTAAAGATCACGAGGAATTTGCTGCAAGCCCACATTTTGACAACACGCATGTTCCTGACAGCTCAGATAATTGAACACTCTGCATACAGGCATCTTCCCTAGGGGGTATGCTGCAGAAAGGAAAAATACAACCCCAGGCTGTAAACCCTGCCAAGTACAAACTACTTCGCTCAACCATTACTCCACCTTGTTCAATTCCCTACCTCTTCCTCACAGGCAGAGGAGACAGAAAAGTCCTAGGAGAAATATTAAAACCCACAGCTTAACTCTGAGACTTATCCAAGGCTTTCTTTGCCTAAATAAGTAGCTATGCAACATCTTTGCAAATTAGGCTGTTCCTGGCCAGCAAACATGCAACACACGCTCCCTGTGACCACCACTGACCACAAGACACTCCATCATACAGCAATTTCTTGAAGGCTGAAATTCAATCTTCTGTGTAGTAAAGTCTCCAGATCATCACAGCCCCCAACAGCAGAATGCAGTTTAAAGGATTATGCTCACAGTACAAAAATGCAGTTGGTTTTTCCAGTTAGCCAACTCTCCTGTAAGTAGTAGATCATGTTTTTGTAAAATTGTCCATAAGTCATTCTCAGACCCCAACTCAGCAAGGTTTATAAAACACATGTTAAGTCTCATTTATTTTACTGGAAATAATCCATGCTTATTATCCCATAGCAACATTTCCAAATGCCAGTATTCAAAACCTTGAATCAAGCACCAAAGTAATAGGGCAATATTTCCTTTAAGATACTATTTTCCCCTGGACTCATTTTCAAACTGTAAACTGGAACCACAAGGACTACAAAACTGGGTTTTAATTTAAAGCTAATTTGAATCTCAGTTCCCACAGCTAAAACCTGAAGATCAACACAAAACATATGAAAGATGGCAATGCTGAGTCACATAGGCACATGCTTAAGTGATTTGTTTTGTTCCCTTCTTGAAGGGAAGGGGTTTGGAGGAGAGGAGGGTCAGAACCTTAACCTCCAACCCTTTCACCTTTGAATCCTAACTCAAAAGATTCTGGGAAGGAAAAAGGACTTTGCAGGATGTCTGGGAGTTTAACAAATCCAGGCTCTGGTTAATCAAATAGAGAAGCCCTAGGGCTGTACTAATTCCTAGACCCAATGAGGCCCCTCAGAATAGAAGGAAACTGTGAGCATAATTGGTAGTAGAGCTGCTTGAGTTCATTTACATGACATATCCCCAGCTCATAAGCTATTCTAATGCTTCTGACTGAATACGCAAAAGGAGGTTTCCCCACCCAAAAACATTTACCTGGTCCACTCAGGGCACAGCTGACTGTTGTGACCCCTGGATTTCATGCACTACAAAGTGTGGTATATATTATGGGGTGAGAGAGCCTCCAGGAAATTCTCTTTTGAGGAATCTAGGATTATATGAATGAAGTATGCTAGTAGATAAATGTGTATAACAGATCTGACACTGCCTGTACAAAGTCAGAGATTCAGCAAAATAGCATACAAAGGCAAAAAAAGCTAAACTACTGATTACAAAACAATGGATATATCACAAATTTTTTCCTGCAGTCAGATTTTCTTTTTGCTTTCTCAAAGGCAAGCTTTTCCATTATTTCATTCCAGACTGTGTCATAACTAGCTGGCCATCATGCTTTACATCAGGATCTCTTTGGTAGCTGAGAGTCTGAGCCTGATGCAAGGCATCCAGAATTTAGAAAGCAATTTAAGGATCAAATGATTCAGTGTAATGTTTCTGCAACCTGTAATTTAAAGGGCTAAAAGTCTTTCTGCAGCCACCACTGTTTTCAGGGTCATGAGTTTATTTTTACTCTGTTATTTCACTTGGTAAATGGACTGTAGGCATTTTTAAAGGGATGGCCGATCCTAAAACAGCTCAGCCTTTAAAAAACTTGCCATTGTGCACAGCGCATAGAATAAAAGGATGCCTAACTCAATTTTGAGTATTGTCAATTTCACATATGTAAAAAAAAAAGATTCTCTAATTACTAACAGGCGATCCACATTACAGACTAGAGCAATATTTAAAAAATGACATGATTAAGGTTTACAGACTTTGCAACAGAAATGAAGTTCGCAGTCTGCAATTTTCTGTAATTTTATTTTTCTGAAACAGATTCTTTCTTACCTCATAAGCAAAAAAAAAAAAAAAAAAAGAGAGAAAAAAAAGCCTAAATTGGTTACTTCTCTTCAGAACTGCAAGTAGCCCAAACTCAGAAGCTGATTAAAACGAGGAGCTGACTGGACTCATTATCATATGATAGCTCAGTTATATATTACACTATGTACATAGATTGTTTTCTTATCTTTTAGTAAATTGCTTACCAATCTTGACTCTTATTAATGCTTCTCAATCACAGGTTTCATACATATTTCCAGTTAATAATTTTCAGCCTGTTGTTTATTGCAAATATCTAAGACTTGATAATCATTTTATATAAATAACTGGCAAAAAACTGTAACTACAATAATTAAATGCACCTTGAAATTAATTTTTAGGCAATATTTTTGCTACACTTGCTGAAGTTTTTTCATAGTCTGGAATACAATGAACCCCTGAACAAAAGCAAACCAGATGCATGCTTTAGTTTGCTTAGAAGAAGAGAATTAGCCTCAGTGAGTAAAAAGTCTGCTTACAAAAAAATTCCACGTTTTAGTTCAGGCACCAAGTAATTTTGCCAACAGAAGGAATGTCTGAGTAGCTCAGAGTTTGGTAACAATAAGAGATGACAGCATTAAGTTGTTAGTTTAACTTCAACCGACATTATAGCTACTGAAATTTATTGCAGGCTGTGGCTGCTTCATCAACCACAATATGTAAAGCAGCCTTGTGGCTTTAAACCTGTTCCTAGGAGTTCAAAACCTGCATGAAAATCAATATGATAGCTATGATTAATTGCTCTATTGCAACCCAGGCAAAGGAAATTATGCTGTTTGCGAGGTGTCCCCCCTGTAAGTGAAGAGAAAGATCTTAATAGCACACCATTTCCCTAAAGCTGTATGGTGTTGTATCATCACTTATTAAAACAAAAACCACCCCAAAGCAACCACCCAGCAACACAACAAATCACTGTGACAATCACAATTAGAAAAATTGAGAAAGGAAGGAAGCAAGACTTAAAAAATCAACTATTTTTCATCTCAAGTTCAGTTCTGACAGATTTCAGACATTTCAAAACTTTCCTGACATTTTATTTCCATGCTGGCTTAGAAGACACGTGAGTGCTAGAACACCCAAGTCATTATTTTCTGTCATTGCATGACTAATTCTATTTTCCCACCTCTATCTTAAAGCTTTCCGGATGGTTCTGCTTTTTAGAGCAAAAATTGCTTAACTAAATTTCTTGCAACGCACACAGATATATAATCATTTGGATGACTAATTAATTCACCCAACAGAGATAGCACACTGCAGGAGACATGGGCAACTGCCAGATCTGTCGCTTTACCTAGACACCGCCCAACACCATTGTATGTACCTGAAGTTCTAAAAGCACATGAAGAGAAACAAAACTCTTGAAACTGACCAAGATGCCTTGAGAATATTCTGTTCATAGTTATTAACTGGGATATCCTGGTAGCACATGAAAGGTTTTTTAATTGTTTATACGTTGTCAACATGAATATAAACGTATCTTCACTTTATAAAATGTAGCAAGTGTTTGGAAATGTGCGGAAATTATAAAACACAGACTATATGCAAAAGGAAAATGAATGAGAGCTAATTATAGGCCTTAGTTCCACCCACCAATTCTAGCAAGAAATATCAGAAATAAGGTTTAAATTTCTTGAAAAATTATCTGGTTTCTTTCTTTTCAGATAAAGGAAAGGATGAAACAGCTTGTAGAGCATTTGTTTCCCCATCCCCTTGGAAATAACAAGTTTCTTTCTTTTTTAGATGGTAAGAGAGTTATTTACTGCTCCCAGTACTAATATTTCACTTCAGCCAGCAGCTGAACTGGTTCTGAACCATTTCCCACCAGTGGAGGTTAAAATGTTACACCCGACAACTATCATATTTCCTGGTGTGGGCTGCCATGTGCTTAAATAATCACATGACTGCACACACATGCTTCTGTATGCAAACAGCAAATTTACACTTACATCCTAAAGGAGTTATTTTGGATAAAGGGATAAAATATTGGAGTGGGGAAAAAATAAATCATTCCCTGTTTCCTTCATAACACACAGCATCAAACCTCCATTTACAAAATGGTAGCTATCTCCACAGACAGACACCCTGAAATTTGAAGGTCTGATATGCAGAAGACAAAATTCCAATGTTTGCACAGTTTTCACACCTTTATTCCATGATACCAAACCATCAAGACCAATCAGCCCTGTTGCATCTGCACTTGGTGCTGTGCCAGAACATAAGGGACACATGAGCCACTCGGGCATACAGAGCTCTAACTGCAGTGTCCATGGGTGGCTACCTGTCTTCACAAAAGAGACCTGAAAATATTTGGAGCAAGAAATGGGGTGAGGCTGTATGTAAATAAATAAAACTCATTCATAGCTTGAGGTTTTCTCTTGGCTTGAAACCCTCATGCATGCATGCATGCATACACACACACACACACTGACTCACATACAAATAAAGCCAGGAAAGGCCAATATGATCATTTATGCAGACCCTTAATTAACTTCAGTGAAAAAAAGTGAAAATCATTTCAGTTTACACAGAAGGCCAAGTTCTCACAAAAGCACCACACATGTAAGACAGAGTGCTCCTTCAGGACACCTGTGAAAAGCACAGGTGTGCTTTTCTGCAAAAATGAACATTTTCCACCTTCCTGTCAAGGTGTAACCCCAGCCAGCAACTGAGCCCCCAGTAGCTGCTCACTCACTTCCTCCCTGCAGTGGGATGGGGGAAAGATTCAGAAGAGTAAAAGTGAGAAAACTTGTGGGTTGAGATAAGGACAGTTTAATGGGCGAAGCAAAAGCTGCACACACAAACAAAGCAAAACAAGGAATTCATTCACCACTTGCCATGGGGAGGCAGGTGCTCAGCCACCTCCACATCATATGTAATGGTTACTTGGGAAGACAAATGCCATCACTCCCAACATCCCCCTCCTTCCTTCTTCTTCCCCCAGGTTTATATGCTGAGCATCGCACCATATGTTTTGGGATATCCCTTGGGTCCCTTGGGGTCAGCTGTCCCAGCTGTGTCCCCTCCCAGCTTCTTGTGCCCCCCCGAGCCTGCTCACTGGTGAGGTACTGTGACAAAAGGCCCTGGCTCTGTGCAAGCACTGCTCAATAGCTAAAGCATCCCTCTGTTATCAACTGTTTTCAGCACAAATCCATAGCAGATCCCCATACTAACTACTATGAAGAAAAGTAACTCTATTCCAGCCAAAACCAGCATGCTTGCATTACTGTTCTCAACCATTAATTACTTTGATTTTTTCTGGATCACTTTGTGACACTCACTGCTGAGAAGTCCTGCTTTTGTGGTCCAGCCTGCCTGGTTTCATCGCACCTTCAGTCAGGAAAACAGGGAGTGAAACCAAACTCAGTTACTGACCAAAGGATGAACAAGAGTTGACTGTGAAAGTCCTTGAGATATTTATTTTCTTTTTCTGTTCAAGTGTGTCATAGGTTCAGCAGCAGCAGTCATTTTTCTCCTTTGTAGTAGCTGGTGCGGTGCTGTGTTTTCAACTTTCGGTCTGGGAACAACGCTGATAACACCGATGTTTATAGTTATGGCTTAGAATGTTTTGGTCTGACCAAGGACTTTCTGAGTCTCATGCTGTGCCAGGGAGGAGGGGAAGCCAGGAGGAAGCAGAAACAGGACACCTGACCCAAACTGACCAAAGTGGTATTCCATACCACAGTACGTCATGCCCAGGATGTAAAAACTGGGGGCAGGAAGCCGGAAGATTTCAGTTCACAGCTCGGTTGTCGGGTGGTGAGCAGTTGTATCCTCTTCCCTTGTATTTCCCTGATCATTATTATTAGTGGTGGTAGCAGCAGTGGACTGTTCTTATCTCAACCCGTGGGAGTTACATTCTTTCCATCCTTCTCCCCATTCTCCCCCCCCCCCCCCCCCCCCCCCCGAGTGGTGGGGAAGAAAGAGGGGGGAGTGAGTGAGCGGGCCGCATGATTTACGGTTTAAACCACGACAGAGGAAAAGCTGAGATACCTCTACTTTTACTTACCCCAATATATGAAACTTGTGCACAAAAGAGAGGAGCCCTAGACTTGAGTTTTTCACTTCCGATGGGAAATGACAGGGGTCAGGAAGGGGGAAGGAATGAGATGCTGTATTCGGTTTGCGTGGCAAGGTTTTGATAGTGAGGAGGGGCTACAAGGGTGTCTTCTGTGAGAAGTTGCTAGAAGCTTCCCTGATGTCCAATAGAGCTGATGCCAGCCAGCTCTAAGACTCGCTGCTGGCCAAGGCCGGATCCATCAGTTACAGTGGTACCCTGTAACCTGTGGTAACCTCTGGGATAACATATTTAAGAAGGGAGGAAAAACTGATCCAAAAAGGGCAGATGAAGAGAGGAGTGAGAATACGTGTGAGAAGCAACTCTGCAGACACCAAGGTCAGTGAGCAAGGAGGGAGAGGAGGTGCTCCAGGCACTGGAGCAGATTCCCCTGCAGCCCATGTAGCAGACCATGGTGAGGCAGCTGTGCTTCTGTGGCCATTGGAGGTCTATGAGGAGCAGATCACCTGCAGCCCCTGGAAAACCCCATGCCGGAGCAAGGGGATTCCTAAAGGGTTCTGTGACCCTGTGGGCAGCCCATGCTGGAGCAGGATCCTGGCAGGACCTGTGGTCCAACGGAAAGAGAAGACTGCGCTGGAGCAGGTTAGCTGTAGGACTTGTGATCCTGCAGGGAGCCCACACTGGAGCAGTCTGTTCCTGAGGGACTGCAGCCCGTGGGAAAGTCCCACAGTCCTTCCTATCTCCTGTGGGATCTCACACCGGAGCAGAGAAAGAGTGTGATGGGTCCTCCTCTGAGGAGGGAGTGGCAGAAACAACATGCGATGAACTGACCACAACCCTATTCTCCATCACCCTGTGCCTATTGGGTGGAGGAGGTAGAGAATTTGGGAGTGAGGATGAGTCTGGGAAGAAGGAAGGGGTAGGGGAAGATGTTTTAAGATTTGCTTTTATTTCTCATTATGCTACTCTGATTTGACTGGCAATAAATTAAACTAACTTCCCTATGTCAAGTCTGTTTTGCCTGTGATGGTACTTGTTGAGTGATCTCCCAGTCCTTATCTTGACCCACAAACTTGTACTTTTTCTCACTCTGTCTAGTTGAGGAGGGGAAGTGCAGCTTGGTGGCAGGTCAATCCACCACTGCTGCAGTAGATATCTGGAAGGGGAGAAGATGTATTTTGTTTAAGGAGGGAAGTTAAGGTCTCCTTCCTGTCTTCTACATCTCATTGAAGCATAAACAAAAAGGTGAGAGCCTAACAAATGAGTTTGTGTGTCTGCCCCAGTGCAAAATAAGAAAGAAAAATGTGAGATACAGAAGCCTGAGCTCTGATGCTCTGGTAAAATAACTTCTCTTTTGGAGGGGGCAATGGTTCCTAAGTACACTGCTGCTTTCCTTTTCCATAGCTTTGCTGAGCTGGTAACCATCAGCAGCCTGTTCTACCCTCTTCCCCCAACTCCCACTGCTGGCATCAGCCAGCTATCTTGACTAATATAATTTAAAACAGAAAGTGCCTGTTCTTGTAAAACTTCACTAGAATAAAATTACACATTATTGAGCTCCTTTATCAGAAAACATATTTTTTTAAAAAAGAACAGCTTTTTCATATCAAGTCAGAAACATATTAAATGAGTTATTTTTAATATGCCAGCCAATTTGTATGGAGACTATGAGTGTCTTCTCATGCTTCTGAGGCCTACACTGAATCCAGGAAAGTGTTGTAAAAATGGGTGAATACATTATCTTTCAAATGCTACACAGAATAATAATTTAAAGAAACACTTATACATTATAATTATATGCTATTTAGAATCTTTAGCTAGGTAGACAGTCACAGTGAGGAGCTATAGATAGTACTGTTATTTTCAGTGTAAGACCTTCATTTCATTCAGCTTCTCGCTGATGTGATTTTGATAATCTCTCAAAAACCTGATTTGTTGGGGGGTTTTATATCACATTTCCTTATCAAAGTTATATTTTTTTGTAGTTAAGATGATATTTACTATTCAAGAGATCTATAATCTTCCCAGATCAAATTAATCAACTGAGCAGTTGCTAGAATTTTAAATATGGTCCCTATGGCAATAAATAGGTTTCACTGCTGATTTTGATTTGCAAGAAATAAAGTAGATACTTACTTCATTCTACAAATTGATCATGACAGTCAAACTCTACAACATGACATTTTGGCGCTGTCCTGTGGCTCTTGTGAATGAAAAACATATCACACATGAGGTATCTTCTAAGAAGTTAATGTCTTTGATATAAAATGTTGCATTGAAACATAATGGTATGCAGACCAAGGCACAAAATGGCTTGGATTAAATATCTGGGAAATGAAATCCCTTTTGATGACTGTCAGAAATAGTCTGCCTCCATTTTCCCAAGACACAAGATGGCACATTATCATTTTTATACATAGTTAAATACCTAGACTCTGATTTCATTAATCATTCAGTTAGGGCTGCAAACTTATGAGGCAGGGGGCATTCCCTGTATTCACATGAAATGCTATTTACTAAAATACTGTAGATCTATTGCATAATATAAATGTCTGACATTTTAGCAATAATAATTGCACTTGAATCAAAGGGGTTTTCCCTTCAGTTCCCTTCTAACCTGCATACATTTTCATTTCTGCAACTCCTACTCCTCTAACAGAGTCACAGAAGCTATCTTAGGCTGAATTTGAATTCATCACAGGGACCTCCAGAAATGCAGTTTTGTCCCCATCACATGCCCAAGAACCAGTCCTATTTCCTTAAAGACCAAGGACGAAATAAATATCCAGTATCCGCAGAGTAAGATAGATCAGCCTCCAAAAGATGATGCCAGAGGATTAGAAGCTCCTGTCTTGAAAAATGGATTCATTTTCACAGTACTGGAGACCCTGACTGTCTCAAGCCAAGACCATGGTCACACTACAACTCTTCTGTGAACTGATTAAGCAGATGCATGTGGTCTACTCAGCCATACTCATCCTTCATTCAGCACAAAACTGAGCTCTGAAATTTGCCAGCTGAGTCATTATCAGTCTCATATTTATAACATAAACTGTGATTCATTTCTAATTATTCTCTTGCTCTCCGATTTCTTGCCAGGACAAACTGGAAGAGATAAACCCTTCCACTCTTCCAAGATGTATTACAAGTGGGCTAGAATGAATTTTGGAGTCCTGTGTGAGCACCATATCCGTATGCAGGGTTGATACTTCATATGTGTCTATCATGGCATTGCAATATTTTCCATTACTAGCAGATGAAATAACCTGTACACTATTTCAGGCAAAATTTTAAAACATAGGCCCATTTTCATTTGCATTCTTTATGCAAAGAAAGATGGAAGCAAGTCTGTACTACAAGATTAGGTGATTGCAGGTATAAGTCCTTTATGCATACAACCATGTGCTTCAGTGTTTAAATTAAAAGGCAAAAATAATTACAGATAACTCATATAATCTGCCAGAATATTTTGTGAGATGTCTTCTTTGATAGTCAAACTAACATCCAGGCTTGGGAAGAAGTATTAAACTGCTACTAGATATAAGTTTGGTGTAAGGTAGTTTATTATTTTAAAACTGTTTCCTGTAATGAAAATAATCATTGTACCCAACTCTGTACTTTGGGGTGAATTCTTGTGATTGTCATGAAACCAGATCCTGGAGTTATGCAAAGATGTCAAACATAAGAAAAATATTCCGTTTTTTTTAAAGTTAGATCTAGACTATATACACTGTTATCCCAGTCTGCATCTGTCCTGGTTAAGCAGACACATGATGTTTTCCTCCAAAATGGATGAAGAAACAGCTATCACTGATAATCACCACATGAAGGCATGGAGTTATGGTTTAAGGTGGGTCTGAAAACTGGGCCATACCATACATGAACTAAAGCTGTTAATTATTTTCTAATTCCCACTGAGATTCTCCCACTCCTCTTTCTTTGGCATTCAGTATCCTCGTTCAATAGGAATCAGAAATCCATAACATTAAATACCATATGGCAGCCAAATTCTACTTAAACAATGGCAGCATTCAAGAAATAAGGCAAACAGGACCTGGCTCTAACTGTGAGTGCAATATTGATCCTGGATTGTGCATAACTTAACAGGCTAAGGTGGCATGCAACCACTAAAGAGAGCTCACACAGAGCAGGGAGGTATGACAATGTGTCATTTTGCTGTCAGTGGGTTTACAAACTAACAGCATTCTCCCTTGGCCCTCTCTCTTTCATTTTCCAGTTTACTGGATGTCCTCTCGCACTAGTAGAATTTTTTACATCCAGTCATCTCCACCTCCTTTTGAACATTTCCTTCTGTGATCACTTAGCTCAGCTAATTGTTTCCTGACTTTTTTTTCCAACCCTTTCTCATCTGCTCTTCTTTTCTAAATCCTGGCACAATATAATCTTTTATTATTATTATTACTGTTATTACTATTATTATTATTAATTTCCATGCTGTTGCCACATAAGTTACTTTAAACTATGCCCATCCTACAGCATCACAGAGCAGGCCCTGCTAAGAAGGGCATGAAGCTTGGAGGTAGGACACTAAGACCTCCAGAAATTCATTCATGTTAACAGAAATTAAATAAGGGTGTGTTGACTTTGGATTTCTTTTTCTTTTATTCTAAAAAAGCACTTTGCAGACAATACTTTTCTCAGCAAATGCAATTAAGAGTGTTGTGTTCTAGCCCCAGATTATGTTTCCCACACAAACGTGACTGTCAGCCCCTTGGTTGATTTCTAAAATAATCATATCAAACCTGCCAGGGCTCCATCATTTTTATGCATAGGGAGTAACACTCAAGCAAGTGTTCTTCTTAATGATGATTCAGAAACATTTTGCAAAACATCTGGTAGCAGCCTACATTGAACACATCAGTGCTGGATTCCTGATTTTGAGCTAAGAATCCTGTCCATCTTTCCTGTGGTCCCATTGAAATCCCTCTTGGCCTGGACCATGAGGTACTGGGTGAGCTGCAGATAAAGACATACCACTTTAAACGAATCAAACATTTGAATCTTACTAGTTCTAAAATGTCTGAGCTTTTATATCCCCAGGGTCTCTCTGCTTGCATCTCCTAAAACAATACAAGCCATTATTAAGAACATGAATAATGTGGCATGCTATCATATTAAGATATAATTAAAAACAAGACAGCTGAGCCTCAAAGTTGTGCTGAACATACCACACATATTGTGGTCTTCTGCATTTGTTCTGAATTAAAATCCCACTTCTTACTTGAAACCTCACCTCTGTTTCCCCCACACAGCAGCTAGTGCCTGTTTGGACAACATCCACTATTGGCAGAAAGCTGTATACACAGCTCAGGGTGGCTGCGGGCACTCACCTGCTTCCCCATGCACACTCCTTCTCCAGCTTTTAGGGAGGGCCCAGGGAGCCACAGGAGCAGGAAAACCTCACTCCCCACCAAGCACCCCATGGTGTGGTTGGACAGACACCACACCGGAAAACCCAGCCCTGCCGGTCTCCCTTGTGGAGGCAGCACATCTGCCTCCTCACTTCCTGAGGTGGCAGCATACAGGCTGCAGCAATCTCGTGGGTGCCTCTCCCACAGCAGAAGAACTAAATGTGCAGCTGTGATCACAGCCAGGACTTCCTGAGGACCATTAAGACTGGTATAAACCAGAATTAAGGCACGCCTTCTTCCATCAAGCATTCGGCTCTCAGAGATGGTTTTCTCTCACTAATCTATTTATCTAACCTCAAAATTTTACGTTAAAAGCCAAGAGCATGTTGACTCAAGAATGTGTTGGCAGGTGACCCAATTTTACCCAGCTATCAGCTGACTCAGAGCCAGGAGTGATGCCAGGCAAGCATAGGCTGCTGCGTAGCACTTCGTGATAACTCCACTTTCTCCTTTCCTCTGCTCTCACAGGTGGTTGTGAGAAAAAAAGTGAGCAGAGGGCTCTCTACATGACTATAGGCTCTACGAGTGCCCAATATGCTCTGCCTGATGATTTTAACTCCCAGTTTCTCCCTCTCCCCCATCTTAAGGAGTAACCAGACTATCTGCTTTAACCACTGTCCATAACGCCAATCTAAAACTCCATAATGTCTTCAAGCTTGTCAGACTGTTAAGAAAAGAACAAGGCTTTGATTGCCTTTAAGAATGGAGACTCTCACGGATAAACTGACGCTATAGAAAGTGTTTAGAGAAGAACCTGGGGGCTGCACTCCTTCAGCCAGGTGTCAGGGGATTTCAGAGGCTTTGGGGAGGACTGATACAACTGTTTGTTGTATTCATTCCAGAAATATGTCTGGAAAAGGTCTTCCCAGACTTGTCTGGGATCATTTCCAAAGCCAGCTATGGACTCATACCAGACCTGAAACCCTGGAAAGCTGCTGAGCAAGGATGGAAGCTGTAAACAATTCAGGTACTTTGATGAGTGTTCAGTGTCTAGCTTTTCTTTTGTGGCCTCATCTGAAGAGGTGAGTGAGCTGATGTAGTTCTCTCCAAATAAAGTGGCTTAGCACACAATGCTTTAACTAGTCTGAAGGCTAACCTAGAAAGACACAATGACCTTTTGCCCCCTTTGACAGGATTCAGAGCTGTTTTAAATGAAATGCTGTTGGAGTAGAGATACAAGTAATACTGTGGACACCCAAGAGAGGGATTTCTAATGCCTTTGCTTGCATCCATGGACTTTTTTAGTTCAAGGACCAGACAGTGAAGCTGTAGATCTTCTTCAAGTGCTAGGTTACCCCAAATATAGCCAGAAGATCAAACTTCAGTCAGGCCTTTGAGTGGATTCTGGAGGAGTATCAGACCATGAGAAACCCTTCCCCCTCTCACCAAAGCCTGGATTAATGACATGGGTATTGGTAGAGGGGAGGTTGGTTTGCTTGTGGGAATGCATTTTGTTCTTTTTTAGTCATCAAAGCGTCAGACTGCTCAGGAATAAAATAAATGGCAATTGATGAATTTGCTTTGTCTCCTGTTGTGCTGTTCTTAGCATGACCTGCAGCTCAGAAGGGTTCAGATCTGGCAACCTGTACCATAGCCTTTTGGATTCTTGACAACTTTGAGGAACCTGTAAGTTCTAGCTAGGGAATATTTAGTCCCTACCTTACGAAGCACAGACACCACAGGCACAGTGGTATACTCTTATGCAAGGATCCAGGAGAAGAAACATGCCAAGCTGCCCATTGAAGCAGAGAGCAGGGCCTGTTTTCAGATGTTACTAGAGACAGTCTGTAACAAGTAGTAAAAACTGTCAAGATCTGCTCTTGACAAAGCTTTCTCCCAAGTGTGTGGCTGCTGCTACAGAGGGCATCCTTGGAAGCAGGCTCAGTGTCTGTTTTCCAGCACTTTCAAGGTCTACCACTGGAAAGCAAAGTGATCTTTTATTCTTTTCCTGTTGCCTGAGCTGTTGCTTTGTACATTGTTCCTGCCTCACCAGGGCAACAGCTTGTTACTATCTGTATTGGTTCAGCTAATTATTCTATTAATGATTCAGCTAATATAGTTTAATACAGGAAATGTAGATGTCACATCATTAAACAATTATTTATGTATTCTAGACCTTTACCCTAATCCATCTTGAGAAGTGTTAATTTACTTCTCCCCTGGTGTTTATAAGGTTTGACATCCTGCAAGCAACTAATTCTGGATCTCCGTTCTCTTTGAGATTTAATCAGCATTTGAGACTTTTTGCCAAGATGACTAGAAAACAATGACGAGCAAGTTTTCAAGCATTTAGCAGTTCCTTTCAAACAAGCAGAATTTTAGAAGTTGATGTGAAACGTATAAAAACCTTTCAGAAACTGGTAGTTCTTTCTTATTAAAAAAAACCCCAAACAACTAGATTAAATAAACCGCTTACTTATAATAGCTTGAGTGAGATAGTACTTAAAAGTTCATTAACAAACCACACAGTTATATTCTCTGAAACAAAAAAAAGGTAACTGAAACTAATTTCTCTCGGTAGCACAATGTAACTACGCATCAGAATGTCCTGATCCATACAGATCCAGGGAAAACAGTCAGAGATCCACTTGACTGAGAGAAAGAGCTTGTCATTTTACATCTCTAGATAATCAAGGCCATGAAATTGTCATAGATGATGTGTCAGAAACTAACTTTATTATTCATATTTTCTTATCTGTTTTATTAGTCATATTAATTAACATCAAGCTGAATAGCACCTTAGGCTTTTAAATTTATATATGACTCAGTTCAATTATTTACAGAATAACTGCTAATTAAATAAGGTAATTCATTTAGAAATAGACACATTTGTAAGGGCAGGTAGCTGCTGCTTCACAATGACGTGTTCTTCTAAATTTGAGAGACAAAACAAATGAAAGTGAAAAAAAGAGGAGAAGAAACATCAAGGAGGAGTCATGGCTTAAAGAGACACAAATGTTCCAGCGGAACCCAAACAGTTTAGTGCAGGTTTCATAAGGTTCTCTGGTTGAGCTTCTGCTAATATGATTGGCTTTTCCATTGCAGCCTTAAATCATTAGATCCTTTACCTGGCAGTAGAGAAAAATTCATTTGGATATAACAGCTTATAAAGCCATCCTGCTCCTTTGAACCTCCATACAAAAAGTATTAACTCAGAGGTCTCCTACCCAGAGCCTCCAATATTTGGGCTTGCACACTCAGGTTTGATTTAGCTACATGACCTACCCTGTTATGTGTCTTGGTTCATTTTAACCCCCCTGGGAAGTAAGCTGAATAGGCCACAAGTAACAGACAATCCTTATGGATCAGTCCACCACTTTGAAACAATTATATAAACATAAACGTATATATACATGTCATACAAAACAGGACCAGACAGCTGGAGTATGGGAGATGGAGGAGAGGGTGAAAAGCTGCAAACTTCTTAGAAAATTTAGGTGTTAGAGAGGCCACAAGAGGGAGAATGGATGGTGGGTACAGGGTTAGGGATGATGGCAGTAGCAGGGACAAATGTCTCTGGAGGAGGAGAAAATCATGGTGTGTGCAGGATCCAAAGCTGTCCTAGTGGAGATAGGAAACTGAAAAGTGGAGGTAAAAAGAAGGCACTGAACCATCAGGGAAGAAGCAAAGCAGATCCAGAAACAGGTACTGGAACAGATAAAAGCTTAAAGTTGTGATCAAGAGAGGGGCTGTGGTAAGAGTGAGGGGTTGGTGGCTGGTAACCATAACAACAACAAAATTGTTTGAAAAATAGTGTGAAGGTACAGCCTCAGGAGAGCCCTCTGCAGTGGGGAGAGCATCACCCCACCTGCATGGGAACAGAGATGGCAACTCAAAGCTTCTCATTGAGCTCTTCTGTGCTTTAGTGCAAGCTTTCCTATGAAATATGAGGCATTTGACCTCCACATAAAAGCTTCACCTGGTCTGATAGTTACAATTCTGGAAAATTATGTCTCAGACAGCTGGCCCAGGAAAAGAAAAGATGGATTTAGCATAAGCAGGAAAACAAAAGAGGGTCTATAAGTGTGCTCTACTTGCTTATTTGTTCCAGGTAATTTACTAAAGAACAGGACTTCAGTGGATCTTTTCTAGGTGCACTTAAGGGAATAAGCATTAAAATATCAGAGGCACAATCAGGGCATTATCAACTGCAACATAAAAACTGTAGACACAGATAAAAATCGTAGACACAGATAAAAATCACACAAACTGCTATTTTACTGTGCAATTGTAACTGGTCAGATGCAGTAAGGCATGACAGTAGATGACAGTAATCAAGGCTCACACAAAGCAATTTACAGTTGCAGGATAAGGAAATACGCAAAGTACATTTAAACCTGAGTCAAATTCAGCATGAAGCAGAATGCCTTCAACAGTTATCCTATGCAAAGAACAGAATAAAGAAGTTAGCACTCACAAGCACAAGAACTTCCTGTTTTGTTTCAAAAAACCCTCAGCAGAATCCAACCATTCTCCAAAACAGGAATTTTATGCTAATTACCAGTGTGAAAATGAGAGTACAAAGCAGGTATTTATTCCTATAAGCAGTCTAATATGCCACCACACTCTTCTTTTTTCAAACTAGATTTACCTGGCTCAGTGTGAAACAACACATACATTTCATTACTCGCTGTGCTTAATTTGCATATCAATGCAGACATGAACCAGAATACATTGTTGGCCCACTTTTTTCTAGCACCTGCTCAAACCTATGCAGCCAACCCTTCTGTAGCCTATCACTTGCTAAAACACCAAATACACAAACACACCAATCAGAGGGGAGCAAAACCATCTATGGGTATGATAGCATCAGTTTCTTTGTTAGCACAATCCAAACATTACTCAATACACCTGATTCAGCTGTGTTTGGAAGTCCTCTCTTTCCACCCATGTTTGGGTCAGATTGCCTGTCCCAAATAGCCATCCCCAGACAAAATGTTAAACATAATCTTTTTTTTTTTTTTTAAAGGGCCCAAAATTCACTGGTTTTTCTGACTTCAAGGCATTTCTTTGAAATAGGAACTGGAGCTGATCTATTCCTTCACAGTTATAAAAGTCATTCCTGATCTTAAAATTCACCAGGATTTATTTGGATGCTGATTTTAAGGCATAATACTAGGTCATATAATTATCTTGATCTAACAAACACCTTCTAAAAGCTTGGACAAAAGTAAAAGTCAAATTGTACCTGTTATTGAAATCTCTTGTGTGAAGTTTTGATTCCACCTTATGGCTTCAGAAGTTTATTATCCTCACTCTGTTTTAATTAGAGCTTCAAACCAGCACTATTTAGGCTGTGCAAGCTGAGCCTGGTCCAGCTGGGCCACATCTGGCACACAGATTGCTCCCATTGCATGGCTGGAGCAGGTAGTATTGCTCTGCTGGCTGGGCTGGCAGCAGAGATGAGGGTCCCACTGCAGCCTGAGAAAGAACAGGCAGTAGCAGCTCCTTGCAGGATCATCCTCTTCCCTATCAGCCTCATTTGCAGCAGCTGCTCTTTTGGTTTAGGTCTGACTGCTCCTTAGATGATTGCTGCTGCAGGTGTAAATGCCAGAGGTGCAGAGCAGGGAGAGTTACCAGCAGTGAAATAGAAACTCCACAGTGGATTAAATGGCAGCATGGGCCTGCATACTCCTCTACCGAGGATGAGACAAAAATTAAACATCCTCCAGGGGAGGCTTTGCAAATCCCCCCTGAATGGCCTGTGGCATTTTTCTTTCCTTTCCTGGCTTGTAAACACAGAGGACTGGAGTACTTCATGCCCCTTCACACCCTGTATTCCTGCATCAGCCCACAAGCATTCCCTAAAACCACCATCCTGCCTAGAGCAACAAAAGCTAAAACCACCTGGGACTAGTCAGCACCCTCTGTTACTCTAAACTTTAGGCTAAACACAGTTTAAAACTCTCACTCTGTCCTCTAGAAGTACCAAAGAGCTCCAGAACCCAACCCTAGAAGTAGCAGCCTGTCTGCTCTCTAGTCGTGTAATTCATCTTAATCCTGCCCTACAAGATGTTCACACCTAATGGAAATTATGTGCTGTGTAGATTAAACAAATCTGCCTGAGGGGTGTCCTAAGCACAGCAAGACTGTCTAAGTGTAGCGGTAAGTCTTCCATAGCATACTTTGTTCCACCCAATTTTTTTTAAAGTGACTCAAATCCTTTGACAACTTAAAAAGAACAGGAAAGTCATTGCCTTATGCGCACCCTCACTCAGAATGCAGCAATTTAATAATGTATAAAATAATAGTACAGTAAAGCAGTCTCAGTTTCTCTAGGCCCCTTTTTACCATGGTCTGTAGTCTTCCTGCTACAGTTTGTGAACTCATTGGCTCTCACAGGGTAATCATGAACAGGTTGAGTTGATATTTGGATAGAAAATCCACAGGGAAGCCACAGCAGTCATTCAGATTATTCAGTTACGGAAAGAGCACTTTTCTCTTTGTATTTGTAAGAATTCTTCCACATATCTTGGGAGACAGCCCTGCCTTTCAGATAAAGATTAACCAAGAAACTACAGGCCAGCGATTTTTTATTTTGCAGCTCTGCATTTCTTTCTGCGGAGCTATACAGCTCTGTGTAATGAATAGAAGCCTACAGACATAAGGCTTGCTAAGTCAGCTTTTATAGATCTCCTAGTGTTCTGTAAAAACAAAGGTGTTTATGGACTGAAATTTACCCCCAAAATCACCATTCCAAGCCACTTTGGTTGTCAGTGTTCTCAGTCTTCACATGTGAGTCAAATCCAACTGCTGAAAACTACATTTTTAAAACAAACTTCAACATTTGTCAATAGAATACTGTGTTCTTTCCTCTCTGCGTGTGCAGTATGGGTTAGGATAACACTGTCAAATCTGATTAAGCCACTGCTATTCATTTCCCAATATAGGTCCTCAGCATAAGATGCATTTCAGTTATCAGGCTGCCTACCTTTTTTCAGAGTTCAGAATCAAAAGCACTACAAAGAGGGAAAATGCAGATCTCAAATGTCTCCCCTATTCAGGGTTTCTCTTCAGCTGGTGGAAGTCTGGAGAGACAGCAGGTAGGTAAAAAGCATTGGTCTGTTCCTACTCTCTTTACCCAGTTCCTACTCTCTTTACCCAGGGTTACCTGGCTACCACGCTGGGCCTCTGAACAAGTCATAACTTTGCCAGTTGGCCTCTTCATTGCTTGAGAATGCTGTTATAGTTTACCCCAGCTGCCAATAGCAGGCCAGCAGGTAGAAACAAACCCTAATGGAAAGGTATTTTGGTCATACCCTTTTTTCTGAAGCCAAAACTCCTACACTAGTAACCAGGATAAAGGAATAAAGTAGCTGCCACCGTGTAACTCGAGGATCTAGTAGGTGCCAATGGATGCATCTGCCTATTTTACAGTTGCTTTCTTCCAAAGGAGCAGAGTAAAACCAGACCCAGTAGAGCAGAGAATGAGAACCAGTTAATTTCAAATATCATTAATATGGAATATTCAGGAAAGCAAATGATGCAAAACGCAAAGGAGTTATTTGCCTAGGTTCACTACAGTGCTAAATAAAAATAAAATTCTTACACTCATTCATCACCAAAATGAACACTCAGTGTCAGTTACTACATGCATTCAATACTTAAAGAAATTATGTTACTGTACGCTATCTTCAACATTGCTACTAGCCTTATTTTGTTTCATGTATACACCATCTCATTCAAATTCTGCCACTTCTATTAAGTGTTTTTTATGAGTTATTGATGCTCCATTGTTTTGCATGTACTTCATTCTTCACCATCTGTGACAAGATTTTTAATCTTTATACACAAGAAACCAGGCTCGAGCAAGAATGACCTGTAAAGAATACTTAAGGCTTCGTTGTTAACGCTCTCTTGATTGTGATTTAATCAACATGGTGCTGCCTGACAACACACAAGATTCAGCAACACAATAAAATCTAGATATTAACAATTTGCAACCAACGAAGAGGTAGGTGTAGGCATCTGGAGATTGGCAATAGCACAAAACCTGGGTCATCTGAGATGTCCAAGTTTCTTCTTTAAGAATAGTTAAACAAGTGGGTTTGAATTGTGTTTTAGATGGGGCAACTGCAAGTTGTGACTGTGAACAGCGATGGCAAAGATTTTCAGGTGCATTTCTATTACTAGGCTTTATCTTTATGTGAAACAGTCATTCCACGAGTCAGGTCATTTTCAGCCAATCTTTGACCTCACCGTTGGGCAAACGTGACACTTGCTTCAATGCACATTTATGTGGTATGACTGAACTAGTGCCTAGAAGACACATAACCTAGAAGACACCACTTTGACACCACTGATAGATATTTTGGGACAAACACTGCAGGAAAGAAACTCAGGTAGGCTATTAATGTAGAGCCATGATAGGAAAAGAGGTAGGCTACTGTAGTGATGAGGGATACACAACTTGGACTAACAAAGAAACCTTCTGTAGTGCTTATGAAGTAATCTTCTTCCAGCCTTTTATTCTGCCCCAGTGCTTAAACACTCATCCCAGACTTTATCACTGAAAGCTACATGCCTCCTGTCAGCCTGGTTCACCTGGCAATGTGGGACCATGCTCTCCTTAACAGACTGGTGCTGACCTTGCTAAGTCACCTGAAACACTTCAGTAATTTAAATCCATTTTAAATCAGTCCACTAGTTCTCCTTTATCCACCACATTAGATTTAGACCTTCTGGTTTCACCTTCAGTCCCCTGCATAACTGTACACTTTCCAGGTACACAGGTTTGCTCTCTCCACTTACCATTGACATTGGTATTGTTGTCCTACTTATCTACCTTTCCTGCAAGCTTTTCTGTGTCATTCGACCTGGTTTGCAAGATTCAATGCTGATTCTGGTTCACTGAATTTGAACTTTTCATTCAAATCCCTCCTTTTCAGTTCATTTTCGTGGTGCCTACAATTAGTGGCTCACTGATCATAATTATTTTAAATAAACCATTTAGTTAAGCAATCAAGGTGTTTACAAGCCCCAACAGCTTAATAGCTTGATCTTACTGCTGAAATGTGTGAGGTAGTTCCTCACTCCATCTCCTCCTGCTGTTTATTACTCTCTTTCTAATCTAAAGTTAGATGGGAAACTCTTCAGGGAAGTGGTTATATCTTTCTTTCTGTTCAGTGTAGTGCCTGACATGTTTTAGGGTGCAATAAAATGTAATACAGAATGTGCACCAACTGATACCTGTAATCCAACACAGACTCAAACCCATTAATACAATTAAGACAAACCAAGCCTTAAAACCCAAATGTCACAGTATGTGTTCAGTGACCAAAAAGGATAGCAGAAATCCCTGAAAGCATAATCATGTAAAGTGAAAGGCTTAATTTACAAGTCTCACTAAAGAAGCAATGACACACCTCAGGAAAAATATTGAACTGAATAGTTCTACAAAGGTGCTTAAAACTCAGTAGATTGAATGAATGTGAACTGCCTATTTTTGTCTGTGTAAGCAGCCAAGAATGTCTGTCTAGAAACAGTTTTCCAGGGCATAGCTGTCACATGCTTCAGATGAATGTTGTGCTTGCTTCTAGTAGAGCTGAAGACTATGACTTAATCTTATCTGTTTAACATCCAAGAATCCAGTTTTAGATTTTTGGCAGCAAGCATATGCTCCCCCTGTGGCAACTACATAATAACATAGTATAGTTTAAAAAAATCCAGATCCTTTAAGGCCCAATTACTTCATGAATCTATTTTAAAATTCAGGGTGAACAAAACTGCAGTATTTCAGTTTACAAGCATCATTTTAGTTTACAGCTGGTTTAAAGGACCCATTCTAATGTTTTATGTCTTTCACCACCTGCAGAACTGAATGAAAATATTTATTCTATTTTGCAGAGGGCTACCAGAACCTAGAAAGCAGAACTGAGTGATAAAGTATAAATTACTTTAAAATAAAGATAAGATCTAGGATAACTGACTTTTTTAACACCCTGTAACACTGAAGATAGGTTAAAAAATCTTGCAAGGCCAGAATAAAAATGACCTATAAGCAAGTAAGAACCTTTAAAATGGCCATGGCCTAAATGAGTGTTTATATTAGTACTTCAAAACCTGATACAACCAAATTAGATTTTTAATATCTTAATTACTGTTTTAAATAATGTATTACATAAAAGGATCAGTCTTTTTAGCCTGTGGAATTAATTCACCTACATGCTAAATTTGTTGGGTAGGAACTCTCTTTTCAGTGATTATCAATACCAGCTGGAGGCTCCGTTGTAATATAAAATAAAGAAGACAAGGGTAGAATAAGCCAGACCTTGAAAGAGAACTGCCTGGGGACAGGAGAGGTAACCTCCTCCCTGAAATAGGAAAGGCTAAAGAGAAAGTACATCAATCACAAAAAGCAAAAAAAGAAGGACGTAAAGCAGGTAAAAGAATAAGGTGAGGGCTGCAGCAGGGGAATAGTGGAGAGAGAAAGGCAGAAAAGATGATAGAATTGAAAGGAATGGGTCTCTTTGGTTTGGGGTTAACTAAAGGGTTAACTAAAGGCATTATGTTAGCAGTGGTCGAAAGGGGCTGAAGGTTTAAACAAATGTCCTGGACTGGGATGCCCAGCAGAAAGCCCAGGCAGTGCCAGCTTCTCTGCGAAGGAGTTGAAGGATTCAGAGAGCAATGCCCAGAGGAGCTCTACCCAGATGCAGCAGAGAAACAGTGGGTCTCTGTCCCCACCTTTCCTTTGATGAGCAATCAAGGGATGCTGGAAAGTATTTTGTGCTAGCTCTGTTCTGACAGTGCAACAGCTACAGGTGCTGCCCCTCACACCAGAAAGTTCGTGCTGCTCCATTAAAGTCCATTAACTGCAGCTCATATTAGAGGGGCCTATTCTAGCACAAAGTGAGCAGGCAAGTGTCCATGTCTTTTCCTCCTCTTCACAAAGGTGGCCCTGAGGTAGCACTTGTGGTTTCATCACCAATGTACCCATTTACTAGAAACCAATCTGAGATCATAAATACACTTCATTCAGAACAGCTGTCTGGCTGCAAGGCTTTCAGCAGAGCTGGGAAAATGATGGGCAGGGGCGAGGGAAATTCTGTATGAATTATGGAGCTGGTCAAAGACCAGAAAAACTAGTGTGTCAAATAAACGATTTGAGGAAAACCAGCCATATTCACTGAACAGTGAAGAGTTTCTTCACATTAGTGCATATCCATCTAAACTTCCAAGCTGATTCTGAACCAGACACAATTTCCATTCCTTCATGTCTCTTCATGGCAGGCACTGATAATCTTTTCATAAATAGTTTTAGACCAAGAATTATTATGTGAGGAAATGTATGAATAACTTTGAATTACAAGCAAGTTAAAGAGTTTCACAGTCTATCTGTGAGCTATGTACTAGTGAGGAAAAGCAGCTATCTTCACTGAATAAATAATTTGTTCAAAATTATTTGCTTTGTCCAGACTTACAGACTTACCAGTTTGGCCTGGATTCAAACCAGTCATTAAGTGAAAAACTGTTTCCTGAAACTTATCCAACAAGCAAGGTCAGTTTTCATAAAACTTATATGTATTTAGTCATTTCAGATAAAAGATGATTTTCTGTAAATAGCTCATCAGCACCATAGGTCTGAGCAGTGATGTCTGCCTGCATCTGCAGACAGTCTGGATCATTAACTTTGGGAAATGTGAAGTGTGCTGTGAATCTCAATAGTGTGTTAACAAAGTGCTCTCAGGATCCTGTCAACAGCCTCTTGGGAAGAGTATGTATGTGACAAGCACTATGGCAGGTCCCAACCAGTTGCTCTAGAGAGGTTGAAGACTGGGACACTTATCTACAACCTCCCTTCCTTTCAGGTGCTTTTCTCCAGGGAAAAGGCTGCTGCTACAGCAAAGAGCCCTCATATCAATCCTGCAGGAGCAGTAAAAGGAGCCTCTTGATATTCCTGCCCCACAAAAGTGAAGAGGAACCCCCTTGCCATTGGCACTCTTGCTGGAATCAAGGCCACAGGTTTGCCTGGCTGTATAGGACTGACCAGTAGCTAATATAACCTTGTAAATAAAAGTTATATTAAACCAGGATCACGGCAAATGGGGTAAAAGAGCTTCTAGTTACCAATAGCTCCCTGTGTGGCTTCTGGAGCTAATAAGAAACCAGCGTCCACATCCTTCCTCAGTGCCCACTGAGGTACACTCAGAAGTGCACTGTGGAGAAACCATCCTCAGAAGCACAAAGACAGGGACAGAGGTTATTTAGTCCTTCTCTATCCATCTCCCCAACTCCCTCCTGAGCCTTTAAAGCATGCTGGAGACCCAATTCATTAGTTGAGTTTCACACAAGTGACATGTGTGTTTGGCTTTTTATTCTTCATTTAGTTATGTGTTTGCTCAACACTTTAAGCAGCTTATTTAAAGCATATTTTTATTTGCGTATGAACTGTAAAATATTCAGTACAGTTATGCTTAAATAACTACAGGGAAAGTGATAAGAAAATCAAGTATGTAGTTGACAGTTGTGGAAAAGGGACAATGTTAGAGGTATATTTTATAATAAAAACAGTATTAATGTTTTATATCTTCATTACTGCACAGTAAACACTTACGCACTTGATTAAACCTACTCCTATTTAGACCAAGGAAGCTACTCACAAAAAGTAAAAGGATACATAGGAACATGGTGGATTAGGCCTCAGTTGACACAGAATGCAATAACACATCACACTTTAATAGATTTATCCAACCAAGGGCTCTGAGTGGAAAAATAATTTTATCATCAGAAGGATAAACATTCCACTAATTAACTCTGGTTTTAGATTATCCCTGGATATATCTCATAAAGAGACAGCGAGATTTCCCAAGTCTCTCAGAAATACAGAGCAGCCTCTGCAGCATTTAAAATAGATTATAATCTTCAGGGTTATCTTTGAAAGAAAAAAAAAGGTTGTACAACTAGCAAAGAGACCTGCTAATAATCATGTAAATTATTTGACTCAGTATGAACATATTTGTTTAATATGTGCCATGCTGTTATGCATATGATAAGGTTTAACATTAAAGTGTTGATGCAATAGGAGAAAATCTGATTTCTTAATGGATCTGAACACTGCTATTTACTGACCTGATTTTTTAATGATACTGAACAATACAACACTGACCCAATATAACTAAGTGCCAGCACAAAGCTGAATAGATAGAGTTTAAAATACAATTCACTGGCTGTGGCTTTATATGAAGTTGACTTTAAATGTCTGTGTCAAGACAAAAAGAAGGACCAGCATGAATAAAACTGCAGTCCTTTTATATAAAAATATAAAGGACCAAGCTTCTGACATATGCATTTTCCTTAAGTGAGTTCCCAACCAGCTGCCATCAGCAGAAGTTTGTGTGAGGTGCTTGTTGCTCTCACCACCAACAGGAAGACCAGAATAGATGCAGTGTGATGATTCCTCCTTCTCTGCTCCTCACGCACAGGTCACAAATGTGGCCCTGGATTTTGAAGGATAGGGCAGCTGATGATGGTGATACTATGTAAACCAGTTACAGGATAAACGAAAGAAACAGTGGAGAATGGGAAGATTTGCCAGCCTCTGTTCCAATAAAGCTTCACTATGCACCAAGTGTTCTGGTAATGCCAGAGAGCATGACAAATTAATGGGCTATTTTAAAACCACTGTGCTGTTTCCACAAACCATCACTGTAGGATACATAAATACAGACAGCTTCCCTCCAAGACTCATCTGCCTCACACGTGGTAGTCATTTCTGCACAATGTAGTTTCATTCCAGCAGTAATAGGAGCATAGGACTATTCCCTGCCTGGTCCCTTTCCATAGTCTGTATCTATGTTGCCAGCTATTGACTTACATCAGCTATGAGCTATGCCATAAATTTATAGTCAGGAAATAAAAACCAGTCAATTGAAAGCAATCTTCTGCATGGCCCTACCTTGTTCATGTAAGAAACATGTATTTTTTAAAAAATAATTAAAATAAAACATATCATAATCCTTCAGCTTGGTATGTAGTTTTCAAGAGCATGGAAGAAGCATTATCACAAAACTTCTAGGTCTTCCTGGAAGAAATAGTACGCACCTGAAGGTAGGGAAGGTGAAAACCTCTGAACCAGCCAGTTGAAAATCTACAGTGAACCCTGGGAACTCAAAGGATACTCCAAACTCCTGGCAAATTCACATTTCCTCTAGGGTTTTTCTGTGAATCACTGTGTTGGAAGAGCAGCCTCCTCAAATCAAAGTCACGGGTACAGAGTCAACTCCAGCAAACATAAATTTTTGCAAACCATGAGATAGGATTATGTCAGAGAAATCCTGGCCTCTTTCCAGCACTCCTCTGTGACACATAAAACAGCCTTTAGTGAGGATTCACCCTGAATCACCTCTGCAATTAGGTGTTAACTGAACAGACGCAAAACAAGGCTAAATGAAAGACACAGCAAAAGAAGAAACAGGTTTTGGCCTACAGACTTTGAGTTAACCTTAGGCTCAAATCCTCCTAAACAGGCCTAAGGCAGCAGCTACAGGGGCACAACTTCCTACCTGCAACCATTCAAAAACAGTGAGGCAAAAATCATTACTTTGGCTTGAAAAGCCTGACACTGGGGCTGAGGGTTGGGTGCTTTTACTAAGGATTTTGAAACTATAGTATTCACTTTTCCAAACTTTTATTCAGTTTCTATAAATCTGAGATTCTCCCCACGGTCTCAGAACATCTGGAGCTGATGACTTCAGGAAAGCACTAAACATCACTAAAAATGCTAATACTCACAGTGCCAGCTTGGCTCTGCAGTGCTTCCAGAAGAAATCTTGTTGGAGGGCTGCAGGGAACTGGGTTCAGCACCAGAGCAGCATGACAGGAATTCCTGCAGGTGGGAGAGGGTTAGGGGAAGCAAAGGGAGATGGAATTCCTCTTAGTACCTCCTGGCAAAGCACACACATCATTGCCTGTGTGACAAAGGATGATTATGCTACTCCATGGCCTCCCTTCATGCATTTTGCATCAATATTTTGTTCTGGCTTGAAAAGCTTCAGTGTTTCAAATCCAGCTAAATTCAGTGCTCTGTAAAATTTAGGTGGCAGCAATAGTTTCTTTTCTGATTTACAAACCAAATGGATATCACTAGATAAAGGTGACAAGAAGGCTAAGACAGGTGAGATAAAGATGGGCTGGGTACAGCTTTACAGTAGTAACTGAAGTGGAATTTAAGAGGGTTACGTGTGCAAACACAATACTGAAATGCTGTATCACATTTAGCCATATTCTCTGTCCTGGTCCTCATGACTGATTCCTGCTGTGATCCAGCATCTGCAGGAAGTGTCTCCTGAAAGATGTTTTGCAAGCCTCAACTGTCTGGTTTGTTCTGCTTTTAAAATAATCCTTTCTGATAAAATCATTTCCCATTCTTCAGTTTCTATTAGTAGTCCATAATGCACTTCCTCGATACAGATTTATTGGTTGTTGCAGGTTAAAAATGACATGGTATTTGGTGAGAGTGAAAAGCTGTTTTAAATCTACATATTTCATCCCATATGACTTCAGTGGTGTTGGCTCAGCCGTGCTCATTCCTGTAGGAAATACCACATGCCTGAAGAGCAGTTTTCTCCGACTCTAGAGAGAGTTGGGAAGGAACAAAAGCAGCAAGTGCACACCCACTGGTTTCCCACTGACCTCCTACATTACATTTTAATTTTCTGCTTTTTTCCATATCCTTCTCTCCAGTCCTAAAGAGTGGTGAGAAAGTAAGAACCAACACACAGCTGTTGGGCAGGGGGATTCTGTTGGGGACTAGGAGACTGAGACAAACTGCTGAGCACAGTGCCTTCAACAGGGCAGGTGAGTCTCCTTGCCTCCTAAGAGCAATAAGGAAGCACACAGGGGAACAAATCTCTCTGTTATGCCCTAAAATAACCCAGAGCAGTGCTTTCCAATGGGTTTTAGGACAAGGCAATCAGTCCCATTATTACTTTAGTGCTGTAAGGGAGCTCTCTTCAAATATATGGTGATAGAGCAATAACCTACAATGTACATCTTTACCATCACTTGTAAGTGAATCATATAAAACTCCTCCATTATCATACACCATAAAAAAGATTAAGCCACACGCACATTTTATAAGGTAATTATTACATTTAAATAAATGAAACCACATTCTGAATGACCACAGTACCTTATTTAGCACAAGGGATGGTATCAATTTATTTTTTTTCCCATTAGTTTTTCACAATTCCTTTTCGTTAGAAATTAAAAGCTTAAAGCCAAGAACAGCTTCTGAAAAGCATTAATGAAACCTGTGTCTGCACAGCAGAATTAAAGCAGTAGGAGAGGTGGCAGCTAGCCACAGAAAAGGGTAGATGAGATAGGGAAAGAAGTAAGAAGGAAGGCATGAGATAGTAGGAGATAGCAAAGATTTACAAATAAGTTATTTGTTGCCATCCTTTACCATCTATATCTACATCAGAGAAAAATGTAGATTTGCAGTTTTTAAAATGTCAGTGAATTATCATCATATCAAAACTAAACACCAAAATCTTCGGTGTGACTTACAAGTGCATTACATACAGCATGGTGTATGGGATCTGATTAAATCCAAATAAATGTGCATTTGGAAACCATCCTTTATGTGGTTGGGTGCTTTCTCCAAGTCATATGTATAGTCTGTTATTAATATTTGGAAATCAACTGTATTTCTTACAAACACAAAGTAATGTACTACTTTTTATATTTACAAATTGTGATATAATAAAATGCATCCTTTCAATCACAGTAATGCAAGCTGACATGTGCTTTCTTTTGTGAAGCAGATGTTTTAATTCTTAGGTAAGCTCCTAATAGTTTGCTTGCTTTGAAAGGAAAAAGAAAGTATATGAATGACTTCTCCCTCTCCATGGCTTTCAGAGCAGCTACTTTCCTGAAGATTAGGATTCTCTTGGATTCAAGCTCTAACTTCTCTTGTATCTGCAAACTACAGTTTGAATTAGTTTTCTCCTTTAACAATAACTCCTGCTGTGCTGGAGAATCTCTTAATTACTTTTCAAGCTTCTGTTATTGTGGAACTCTATGAAAATCTGATTACAATACTAATAAAATGAGTGAATACTTTCATCTGAAGGTTTCAAAACGCAAAGACATGCGAAATCACATAGCAAGATTGCATTAATATAAATATATGAATGGTGCCAAATGAGAACCTTATGTCATGAAAATGTAAGTGTGGGAACTATTCAATCCACATCCAACAATGTGAAGTACTGAGAAACTAAATTTGACAGTTTTGGTGTCCTGAATTCTTTATCAAAATAGTTTATAGGATTGAAGTTTTGTTCCCTCTAAGAGCTAAGAAAAAACAGTGCATGTCCCATAGCCTTTAGCAAAAGGGCAGGGGAGGGAAATCTTAGGTCCAAGAACCCCCAGCAAGTTTGAACTTCTACAGCTGAGAGTGGAGTTTCAAAGATCACCAGCAGCTTTCAGTCTGCCATCAGACATGAAGATTCTAAACACATAGTCATAGTTGCTACGTGAGTGCTGCTGTCTTTTTGATAGCAAATACAGACTTCAAAATCTGCCCATCTAGTACAAGGCTGAAAAGGAAAACAGAGCATTACAGAGGGGAATTGCAGATCTGTTATGGTTTAGCAGGTGCTCAAATAAGTCTTCATGTCTTCTATATTATCTCTTCTATCTTTATCCTGGGCTAAAAATTTCTGCATCCCATACCAATGGCAAAGAAATTTACAAGCCTCCAACCACAGCAGAGGTAAACTGACTTAAGCACAGTAGGCCAGGGTAAAAGTGTTTCTTTAAGATACTGATGTGTCTGTGGGGGAGTTGAAGAAAGCTCCTGCAGAAGAAGAGAAGCAGCCCCAGATGAGGAGCCCCTTCATCACCTCATTTGTTTTGCCTGTGAGTGAGCTCCTTTTCCATTACTTCCCTTTTAAACTCTGTCTCTTCGAGTCAATTTGGGATGTGCATTTTTCCAGCATTTCTTGCTTCCATGGTAATTTGTCCTTTGAGATGAGTAGCTAGATATACACAAAGACTTATGCTAGCCAAGACTGGAAATCAGTGGCGAGACTATAAAGAGCTTCACCTTAAAAATACACATGCCTAATCATCAGAAAAAGCATAACATCAAGACTGTGGTGTGCCAGATTTTGGAATCCATGAAGCTGTCATAGAGCTAGAGAAACATGGCTGAATTCTATAGGGTTTTTACTTTATTTTTAGAAAAAGAAAAGTGAAGAGATGGTGTTTCAATAGGGATGGGGCTCTGGACTTACACAGTGACTGTCAAACTAGGCTGCTCTGCACTGCCTACAGGAATTTAGCAGGAGCTGAAGTCACTGCCTTGGTGGGAGCAGCTGATCAGCTGCATCTTGCCTCCAGGCTGAGCTCCTGCAGGCGCTCTTTCAGCAGCCAGACGTCTGCCTTCAAAAATGGCACTTCAGTGTTATTCAAAATAAAGAAACGAAGACAATGTGTATCACTCTCTCAAGCACTGGGTATCTGCATATACATAGTGCCCACACTAGTCCCATGAGTTTTATACCAGCATTCAGCCACTGCTCCCCAGGTCCTGAGAGATATCTAGGTACAGAGGCTGCCACATGCAAATTATTACTGCTTGAAAGAGCAGTAGCTTCCTGTGCCTTCCCATGGAGAGCTGGGCAGCTTTTCAGGGGCATTATGCTGACTTTGGCTTCTTGCATTTCGGTACTGAGGATGGAGCCCTCCTTCCCTGCCTGTGATCTCCACGTACAAGAAGCCGTTGTCACATGGTATCGCATCACAGCCCTCTCTCCCGCCGCATGGCATCTGTGGGCACTCTTTATAGGAAGCCACTTAGGTTACTGCTCCGCAGTCCTCAGCACACAAGCCAAGGCAGCCAGGGGCTCCCGGTTATTGATTACTTCTGAAGATAAAGTGGAAAACACATGTAAACACTAGCGTTTTGTTAGCATTTAAATCTGTCTGCTAACGCTAATGTGCCAAAGAAGGGGAGGAGGAAAAAGTAGAACAAAGGCTGGTTGCTGTGGCTGTGCTGGCTGTTCGTCCTCAGGAGACTGATTTTCTGACGTCACCGGCACCAGCACGGGCAGAGCTGAGCCCTCCTCCTTTGGTTCTTTTACGGCCATTCAGATCAAGTAGTGCCCTGCTTGATACACTGCTGTAACAAATGGAAGGCAGAGCACTTGGGTTTGTTTGGGGTTTTTTCCTCCTGTAAATTCGGAGTAAATTAGATTTGGTGCTCTGCCAAGAACAAAATACTGTCTACTATTGTAAGGATTGTTATGGGCCAGATCTTCAAATCTTTACTACTGGCAAAGCATGTTTGTCCAACTGTTGAGTTAGTAAAGATATCTGATTTGGCCCAGTATGTTTTACATCTATGCCTTTGACTCTCTTTCTTCTCAGAACACACAAGTGAATACAGTCTTTATAACTGAAGAAGTTGGATCTGCTTAAATAAGCAGTTCATGATTCCCTGTTGTAACTATACCTGGCCTGGCTGATTAGAAATCTTTGTTTCAAACAGTGCAATTAATTTCTATAGTATACAAATATGAGGTCTGATGATTCCAACATTATTTGCATGGGTGGAATAAAACAAATCCAATGTGAGCACCCAAGATGAGAATGGAGGTGTAAATAACGTAATGTCTGGCAGCCACAATAATAACTGCCTTGTGGAAAGCTGGAAATGACTTCTGTTTTCCTTGCTGCTTTTTCTAATGCTTGTAATTCTTTGGCTCCAAAGCATCTTAGAGTATAAATAAAAGAATGCTTATGATATTTGCTAAAATTTCAAAGTGGACCTGTCCACGACTCTTTGATGTTGGCTCTCTGCAAACACTGTAAATTTCTAGCCAAAATCTGCCTTTTCACACTTCACAAAGGGGACAGAGCAGACAGCTTAATCTAGTCCCAAAAGTGCGAATTTCATACCAATTTCTTCTTTTATGAGTCTCACAAATAATTTTAAATAATTCCAAAATAGCTTATACATGTGTGATACATTGTCCAGACATTAAAATCCAGCAAGAATTCAGTAAACAGAAGTTTCATTACAATTGATTTGCCTATCTCTGTCTCACAAAATTTTCCAGCGTTGTCTAGATGCAATGATGGCTGCTGTCATGAATACAAACTACATGGTTTAATACCTTCTATTTGCTGTGAAAAAGTTATTAAAATAGAATTTTAAATTGAATCAGTTTATAAAAAGGTTACAAGTTAATAAAGAAAACGCATTTTAACTGCAGATTTTTTTAAATGACTGGATAAGGGATGGAGAGGCATTCCAGAAGGACCAGAGAGTGTTGGAGGAATTCCATTGTTTTCATGTGAAAAAACTGGTGCTTTAGGGATAGTCTTCTTTGATAATGGGATTTGTTTTAATTAATAGCCTATTTAACATGTGCATTCCATTATCAGGAATTATTGTGCTTCAGAGACCTCTCAGTGGAAGTAAAGACACAGTGGAGGGTAGTGTAAAGATGTTTAAGGTAGAAGAAACCACGCTGGTTCCACAGCAGGAAGGAGCAGATTCTTATTATGGTGCTGTGAATCACAGCTTCTGCCAAGGAGTGGTTTAGCTTGGAGACAGAGTCTCTACACCAGTGGGATCACCCACACCAGGAAAACATTACCCACTATAAGATATGGGCAAACTCATTTTCTACTAGAGTAGAAAATAATTTGAAATCATTTTGCACTGTAATATAGATGACCAAATCTACAATAGCCAGGTTGAACTGAGTAGCAGTGAACAGTAAAAAGTTGAGACAAGAAAAGTGTAAAAAAGCTAAGGTCTAACCTGCATGAAGGAATAAATATTGGTAACTGATGCCCACTGGAAACAAAGCTTAGTGCTTCACTTTGGCAGAGGAGATGACACAATCACTGCTATTTTCTTTACTGAGACTACTATCCTGGTGTTAACTATGACGATGTGTATCTTACGGTGTCAGCTAAATTAATTTGGATCTACACTTGTGTAATTGACTGTTATAGAATCATAGAATCATAGAATAGTTAGGGTTGGAAAGGACCTTAAGATCATCTACTTCCAACCCCCCTGCCAGAGGCAGGGACACCTCACACTAAACCATGCCAACCAAGGCTATGTCCAATCCAGTCTTGAACACCGCCAGCGATGGAGCATTCACAACTTCCCTGGGTAACCCATTCCAGTGCCTCACCACCCTTACAGTAAAGAATTTCTTCCTCATATCCAGTCTAAACTTTCCCTGTTTCAGTTTGAACCCGTTACCCCTTGTCCTCTCACTACAGTTCCTCATGAAGAGTCCCTCCCCAGCATCCCTACAGGCCCCCTTCAGATATTGGAAGGCTGCTATGAGGTCTCCATACAGCCTTCTCTTCTCCAGGCTGAACAGCCCCAACTTTCTCAGCCTATCTTCATATGGGAGGTGCTCCAGTCCCCTGACAATCCTCGTGGCCCTCCTTTGGACTTGTTCCAACACTTCCGTGTCGGTTTTATGTTGAGGACACCAGAACTGCACACAATAGTCCAAGTGAGGTCTCACGAGAGCAGAGTAGAGGGGCAGGATCACCTCCCTTGACCTGCTGGTCACGCTCTTTTTGATGCAGCCCAGGATACATCCTGATAGCCTTACTGATGCTGAGATGTGTATTTCTTATGTTCAGATCCTTCCAGCAAAGGTGTTTAAGAATGTGTCCTTGTACCCATTTTGTTTGAACATTAATTACACAGGTATGAACTGTTCCCGAGTGATCATGATAATTTCCTTCAGTAACTGGATGTAGAAGAGTGCTCAGCCTACTGAAGGTAATGTCAATCACATCTGAGTTTACTTAGTTTATGTGTTAAATCTCTTTGTGACTGCAGAGTACTGACTATAAAAAGATTGAGATTCTACAGAGTGATCACCATCTGGGATTGCTGATCTGAGACAAGGGTGCGAAAGCGTGTAGTCTGTGTGAATTGTGTGTATCCTTCCTATTGCTGCTGCTCTGCGTCATTCTTTGAAGTATTCCCCAAGGAATAGCATACTATCCAGTTGAATCGAGCATGGTTAAGGCTTGCCGTACATCACATTTCCAAAACTGGTCTATTTCAACTTGAAATGAGTTATTTGGCATTTGTCTGTATACCTTGTTTCTAAGCCTAAAAATATTTATTTTATAGGACAGAAAGAATACCCCCCCTGAAAGTGTGTTGAAGGAGATGCGATAAACCAATTAGCAATAAGATACTTAGGGATAGCTTGTTCAAACAATTTTTCTCTTGACCTATACTTGCTCTGTAAGTCTTGCTGAAATTTAATTAAAGAATATTCCAAAACACTGATTCTATAAATATCATTGGTGTTTTGTTTTTTATCAAATAGATTGGTTTTGTTCTGCATATAAACCAACTTTAAGAAACTACTGTATAATGGCTTAAAGAAAACTATTCCTCTGTATTTCATGACATCTCCCTCCTTCGTAAGACTGATAGATCAAAGAATTCCAGCTCAGTGCTTAAACGGTGCCTTGGACCAAAGCATTTGTGATAAACTGTAAAATTACAGCTGGGCCATGGCAGAACACACAGGTGTATCTTGGAAAGCAGTAGAGAAAAAGACCCAGAGAAAAAAGCATCCTCATTATTTTCATTGCTTTAATACTGCTGATGTGTTCAGTTTGCTGACCAGGGAATGATCTGTACATTGAAGGGAGCAGAGAGTCTGTGCCCAAGAAAGTAATAAAAAAGTAAGGTAGTTACCTTTGCTTTGGATTTTCAGATTCATACAGCTCAGATCAAATGTACAGTTTATGTCAGGCCCATTACCCATGTATATTATTACCTTAATATTATAATTAGTTACAAAAGATCCTCTTCTGACAGTAATATTCCTATTTTAACCAAACCCTCCTCCACCCCCACCCCTCACTTCTATAATATCTTTGGGAGCTGTTGCTAATCTACAAAGGTTTTCCACTTCTAAAATCGGTCATGAATGAGGCTGCTCCTACTTTACATTACAATCCCATCTAGAGGTTTCCAGATATGTTAAAAGTATGAACCAAGGCCACCATGAGGTCTTCAGACTAAAAATGAAGGCTGCCTAGTCATAAATGTCATATTTTGAGAGGGTGAGGGAACTATATCACTAGATTATTGTATGCTTCTATATAGAGAGGGATGAAATTTCAACTACTGCATCAGATTTTTAGCAACTCTGACTTTCACTGCAGATGGTATCTAAGCAGAGTTCATGCAGGGTGCATAAATATCTGCTTTTACTCCCAGCAGCATAGACCTATACCCTCATGAAATTATAACAACACCTACAATTATGCAGGATCTAGTAGTAGATAGGTATCTGATGTACTTGGTATTTGAAGGTAGTTTGGATACTCAGTATCTGGAAGAGAACAGTTCTCCCTGATTAACAGCCTCATAATTCATCATCAACCAATGGTCTGTTAGCTACAGTATATGAAGTGAGGGAATAAGGCATGCACTTTACATATCTGGAAGGAAAAAAATGCACAGCAGATTGGATTGGGGAAGGGAATGTCATCCAGGGACAGTCAAGAAAAAGAACGTGTGCAAACAGACAAGGGAAAAACAGAATGGCTGGAAAAGGAAAGGGAAGAAGGAAGGGAGTAAAATAACAGGCAGCTTGGGTACAAAAGCCTTATTTTCAAATTAAAATGGAGAAAAAAGTAGAGGGTAAATGTATGTGACAAAAAAGGTGAAACTAAACCAAAGACAAAGATACAGAAGGGTGTGAAAATACAGTGGGAGGCTTACTCAAACATAACTAGACCAGTATAAGCCCTTATTACTCTGCATAGCTTTTTTCTCCCTAGTACAACTCCTCTCCACTTGCTGGGGGGGGGCTATTTTTTTGCTTTAGTTTTGTGGGTTTTTAAAGCTTAAAATTACTCAGCTCCATCAGTTTTCTCAAGGTAGTTAACGAAAGAGAACTCCCTTCCAGATGCTAAAATCTGTTTGTCACTAAATAAATAAATGAATAGGGCCATAAGCTGACAGACAAGTCAAATTTATCATACATTATCATCTGTTCACTGGAGGCATAAAAGGGATAAAATAGTTTATCCGTGCAAAGACACATTTTGCCTTGGCTCACAACCTTTCAAAGTGACATCATGTGGAAAGCAGGCGTTATACAGACTTGCTGTAACAGTCACATTGGCTGCAGAAGACCAGCTACAAAAGCAATTCCTGTCTTCAAGCAATGAAGTGTGAAGCATTGCAAGAAAACACAGAGGGTTGAGATGGAGCTGTGGCTTTGCTACTGGAGTAAGTCTGTGGAGAGTCCTCTGAAGTAGACGGCAGGCTACCTGGTGCTTTGTATACCTGGAAAATCTGAAAGACTGTAAGCAAAAGAAAAGCAAGGTTTTGCTGAGGCACATGCCCTTCCATGGGTGCTCTTGGTACCATGAAGCTGTACAATAGTATCTGGCTTTAGAACATAAACTGTGGCAGAAATGGAGTTTGGACACAGATTTCAAAAACTATTGGATTGAACCCATTGGATTGACACAAAAGACTGGCAGTAAAAAGAAAACAAATAGGCTTCATCTGAAACACTGAGATATCCACTACAGACAAAGGTAACAGACCTTTGCATGGGACCTGCCAGGCACTCATGCAAGAAGGGCAATATCTAGCAAGCAATGTTTGTTTGTTGACTGATTATTGTTTTGAAATACATCTTTTCCATAATAATTTTTCCCATCTTTACTGATGGAAAAGTTGGTTGCGTGATAGTAAAGTAGGTTGGTTGGTTCTTGATTAATACTATCTTTGTCCCTTAGATTCAACACTAGATGCTGATCTGAACTTAGACCCCCTGGGATAACACATTAGAGCATGCAGCCATAAATCTTTGCTATGAGCAGTGGGAAACACAGGTCCTAATCTTGATCCCACCTAAATGAATATGATAGCTAAAGATCTACAGCTTGTGGTAAATGGTGGCAAACAAAACTGAAGGTGTTGAAGTGCTGGCTACTCTTTGCTCAGGGATCCTTACAGAGGTTACTGGACTTCTCCCAGAGGTTGCCATCTCCTAACAAGGGGGAGCTGAACCGCCCATGAATCAGCTGTAAACCACCACAGTTACAGCTTGGCCTATTAAGGTAAACCAGCATTGATTTTGGTTTGTGCTAAACTGTAAGGTTCAGGAGCTGATTCACGAGCCATTCAGCCATGCCTGCCACAGGGCAGATGCCTTGGGAAGACAGCAGCACTGGGGCATTAATTGCTTCAGCCACTGAATCTTAATCTGCCATTAGCTGCATGCCCATATATTTATGGGGATTTCCCTGTGCAGAAGACCACAAAAAAAACCCAACAACCAAACAGAAGGTTACAGCTTAGTCTGAAACTGTGATAATAATAATTTGCAGCTTACTGAGGATCCCTGTCTTCCCATATAATTTTTGAAATCGTGCATTATTGTTGCTACCAAGAATACAGCTGCAATCTAAGATCTCAGATGTATGTTTCCTTCTATTCCTGTAGTGAAAAAATGGTATCACAATTCACCTTTACAGCAATGCTGTGGAAAATGAAAGCTCTTGTAAGTATTCACTGAAGCTTTAGAGAGTTATATTTTGCATCTCCACCTGAAGGACTCATAAATCTATAAAACTATCAGAGGGTCTGGGCTTTTTGATCTCTGTGTGACTATTTGGTACAGTTTGTGAAAAGGAAACTGAGGAAGTTTCTCAGCTTGTGTAGTTACACAAGTCACCTTAGCTCTCTTTGCATTATATCCTAAGTTTTATCAGAAAAGACCATTCTTGCTCCAAGACACTCATAACAAACTCTGAAATCACATGAAACTAGGCTAGAGTTTCAATGTAAGTTTAAAGCTTAGCCCATTTTTAGAAAAAGCCTTATTATGACATTCTTGAACTTTTGAATTAATATAGATATTGTTTTGAGCAAAGTTGCCTATAGATCTGGTTTGGTGACCAAACTATGTAAAGTACATGAAACCAGATCACCCAAGCTTTGATGCTTCTTAGTTTTGGTTTGCATTTTGAGTTTCAGACCACAGTTGAGGTAATGAACTGTTATGAATTAGAATAATGAAAATGCTTATGTGAGGCTCGCCCTAAAGAAACCCACAGACTTTTGCACAGTCTGCACAAAGTTCTCTATTTTCCCTACAAAACTGAACAGTGCTTTAAGCATTCCTCCAGATATAAAGTAAAACCATTTTTTCTTGTCAGAGGGCCTACCCCTGCTAGTGTTTCGAACAAGATATCCATTTTAAGGAGCACATTCCCTATGGTACATTCAGGACTGCTTTATTAAAATACATACATAGCAAATAATGCATGGCATCAATAAAAAGGTTTTATAGTGGCAATTAGGATTTGCTCCAAAGTCCATTAATGTCATTGGGACCATTTCCACTGATTTCAAAGGAGTTTGAAGTAGGTCCACATGAAAAAAAAGATGACTAAGCTTATCCTAGTCCACCCAGGTGAGAGGAAACCTGCGTATTTCGCATGTCTCCCTTACCTTCTAGGCTCTCACCAATGGGGTTTTAATTACCAGTAATGGCCAGACCATTATATTTAAATTGCCAGCCAATTTCTGGTCCATTTTTTCAGATCTGTGGGCCATGGGAGCAGATGCTGAGGCGGCTGTGCCACTCACAGCTTCCATGGCATTTCACCTCGCAGGAGATGTAGCACAGCAAGCCATATAGCTGGTGGACCCTGTAACTGGGAACTCAGGTTCGGTAACATAGAGCAATCCAAGCTGCCAGCACACAGGAGTGAAAAGCTGTTGTTGAAACTCTTCCAAAACCAAATTATATCTTCCATTGTCTCAAAGGAATAATAAACCCTCTCTGGCTGACTGTGGAATACAATAATCATCTAGCTGAGTTAGTGGGCATTACTGGGAGTGACTGATTTCTGCTTTTCCCAAACAGCTTTTTTTTTTTCCCCAAGATAATAGCTCTTATCTGAAAAACAGGACTTCTCGATACATAACCACATGAAAACTAAAACTAAGAACTTTAGAAATCATGATATTCAGAATTACACTCCTTGTGTGTTCATAGTCAAAATAAAATGCTCTTTAGCAATGGTTGTTGAAAGCAGTTTCCACTGACACAGTGTCAGGGCCCTGAAGACACTCACCAGCTCAACATTCCTTGTTCGGCCTTCCCTGCAGATCCCCCAAGCCTTACCGAAGGTCCAGGGCCCCATGTAAGCCCCTGCCCCAGCCATGCCACAGCAGAACCAGCCTCCAGCTCCCCATCCCCAGGAAAGTGCCTGATGCCCAGGGCAGCACAGTACATAGTACTGCATGAATTTCTGAACAAAGATGTCTTCATAGAGACTGACCATTTATCTGTCAGGTCAGGTCTGTTAGTCCCACTTTCAGCACACAGCCGCACAGTGTTTGAATCAGCAGCACACATTTTGTGACTTTAATGTATTTTTCCAGGTAATGGTGGATTGTGGTTTCTGTTTTCAAGTCATGTCTTTGATCTTGCAAGAGGAAACCCAAAGTCTTTATGTCACTGAGCAATTTAACACCTATTTGTGACCCTGAGAATGATGATGTGCAAGCTAAGGAACCTGCTACCTTTCCTGCAGATATCGGCCTAGCAGAGCAAGTGCTCTCACCTTCACCATAGCACTTCATTCGAATGAGAGGCAGTCAGACCTTTCACCGAGGATGTCAGAGACTCAGCCACAAACCACCTGTTTTCCTGAAGGGACACGTTATCTCAGGTTGCTGTCTTGAAAACAGGCAATGGCATGGGAAGGGGACAGGGAACTTCTTAATTTCTCTTGCTAATGCTGTTCCATTTTGAATGGGATCATTAAATATTAAAAGAATGAAAGATCAAAAGACAGAGGATGACTTTTAGCCTGTTTGTTAGTCCTCTCACATTTGCAGTTCCAATCCAGTGTAGACACGGGTATTTTTTTAGACAGAATAACAAATGCAATGAGAGAGAACAAATAAGCCAAGTACCAAAATGCTGTAGCAGTTAGGACACACTCTGGGGTTATAAACTGTGTGGTTTCATCCTTTCAGTCAGCAGACAGAATTAAATTTCCATTCCCACATTACCAGTGATTCTTCCATCACCAGATTGACAGGGCAAGGGTCTTCTTCTAGATCCAGGAGGTGGATGTAGGAACCCTGTAGCTAGAAGCCCCAACCACAGATAGGTACTTATATTTGTGGAAGACACTGTGCTGTGTTATCTCTCTCCTTGACACTTCCTAATGACTAGGTTAAGTGGCTTATTAGTCAGCCAAATATTTGTGGACCTCCACTGGCTAAATATATAACTCTGTCAATGTATTTCACTTGAAATGCAAGGCCTTCCCCAAGAATTGTGAGCTTCACTAGCCAATATAGCATCAATACTTAGAAACTGCAGCAGAGACACCAAATTGCCTTTGCAGGACAGTCCTCAGCTATGCCTATGCTGTGGGTTCTTCCAGTTCAAAGAACCCTGCTGAACACAGGAAATTGCGACAAAGAAACATTTAAAAAAGAAACTGTGTGCTGGATTCTCTAATTACTTTCCACTCTTCCAAATTAACATGAAATGCAAGAAGTATCCACTTTGCAGAGGTAGAAATGGCTATGCAAAATGCAAAGCTAGTCAGAATGAGGGTCTGTGAATTAAAACACAGCAATAAATATAGCTTGGTAGGCTCTGAACTTAGTCATCAGGTTAAGCAACATCCCTTAAAACACTCATTATGATAAGATTAAGATTAAGAGCCAAGAGCCCACTTGTGCTGCTCAGGACTCTGAACTGTGGTTTGGATACTTGGAAAAAAGTCTGGTTACATAGGGAGCTGTGCCTTGCAGCTTTATTAAATGAAGTGTATGCCTCACCTGCACCCTTCCCATGACTGTGCAACGTCAGGAACAGTTCCAGTGGGACTAAGAGAGTGTGAACCTTCCCTGAAGTTGCTGCTTCCACTGCTTGCCTGCTTCATTTCTGTTAGGTGAGGAAGATGAGCACTAGCTGTTCTGTTTCTTGCTCCCTGAGGTTCTGCAGAAGGAGCTAGGGAAGAGCAGACAAGAATCTGTCAGATTCTGCCTAGATCTATCAGCAAAAGATGCCATTTATTCCCTGCAACAGTTACCATCAAGGACAAGACAAAAGATATTTGGTTTTTTAATCCTCTGTCCTTGGATTTAGCCACTGCTGGCTGCGATATTGGCACTAGTTGGGTAAAAGGCTGCAGAAAGCAGAAGGGATTGTTTAGGTTTATCAAACTTCAGACATTCCCCTTTATCCCTTCCAAGAACAGTCTAGATCAGGCTCTTTGGCTAGGATCTTCAGGAAAGGAGTGAAAAACATGACTAGTCTGACTTACCGCTGCGGGGGACTTCCATTTTACTGGGGTAATCCCCTGCAGAGAACATGTGGGTAGTTCCTACTCAGTACAAGGCAGACAGTCCATTTCAGAATGCCTGTGGTCCCTTGGGTTCCTGAAATTTATTTCATCATTCATATTGAAAGGACTGAAGAAGACTTAAGTATGGGGTTTGGTTTGCTATGGTGGGTGCATGAGCCTACTCCTTAAGTGTGCATAAATCATGCATTAACCATAGAGCACATGAGCCCACATTCTTCTGGAACTTTATTAAAAGGGAACGTGAGTGCCCATGGTTTCTCTTTCTGGATAAAAATGGAATTTTCCCCACAGAACCACAAGAGATACTCAGAATTTTACCCATCTTTAATCAGAAAACTCTGATTCTGTGAATTAAGAAGTTATGAAACCAACAGAAAATAATAGGAATACAGAGGTGTGGAAGAGCATGTGGAAATAACACCTAAAACCCCGCACTTTCCTTTTCTAACCTATCTTCCCCTTTCAACATTCTCTCCCATATATGGTGATGAATTAAGAAAGGCAAGGCAGGGAATTCTTCCAGTTACAGGTCATTGCATTACAATGGCTTTGGAAATAAAGATTTTTCCCTTCAGTACATACAAGATTAGATTTTTAAAACAGTGGCTTAGTCTAGGATTCAGTTGTCAACGATTTCTGTCTAGAAACTATCAGAGAATTATCCTGTGCAATTATCTTAAGTTGGACTCTAAACCACCACATAGAAACAAACCTCTGTTCTGGACACCAAACACTGACTTATTCCCTATCTTAAATAAAAAACCAAGCTTTCATTAAGGATGTGGAAGCAAGTTATTACCTCCCTCCCACCCATCCCTTATATGTTTTCTGTTTATTTTTTATAAACCTGGATAGAAAAGAGGCTGAGACATCGGCATCTCTGATGCCACGTGGTTATCGTCCCAGTTGTTTCTTCTGATTCCAGATGAATGACAGTGGGAGCTGTTCTGCTTCTGAGCAAAGGGCAGGAGGAGGAGCTGTAAATTCTTAGGGTTTCAGGTTAGAGTAAAAGAGATTTTAAACATTGTTTGCCTCACAACTTCCAACTCTTTTCATATTTAATGGCTTGAAAAAACTAGGGTGAATAAATTCTAATGATTTGGGGGTTTACGTTATTGTAGAGCAAATAAAGAAATCAGGGTAGTAATAACTTGTCTCTGTGCCCACACAATCATTTTACTCCAGAATGCCATGAAAATACTTTAAACAGATTTCTGCCAAGGCACTATCTGAGTAATAGGATTACCTGGTGCTCAGGATTCAATCGTGTTTTCCTTGATTTAGGAAGTAATTTCTAAAGGATGAGGACATATGCAATTAGCTGAAAATTCTAATGACATTTCTGCTGTAGACACCTTCCTTGCTACTCCACTTCATTACAAATGCTGGTAGTGGCAACACAAAAATGAAGAATCCTGAACTCTGAATCATTCAAATGCTGTGTGTCCAGACACAGCTGGTGCTTCAGAGATCAGGGTACCTGTGAATTTCAGTTTACATTTGCCAACATCCAGAGTGGGATTCATCCAAGTGGCAACAAAAGCAAAGCAAGATCGTAGGAAAAAAAAAATAAAATTGGAGGCAGTGTGAGAATAAACTATCTACAAATGGGAAAAAGGGAACTAACAGAGACGGCAAAAGAATAGAGAACAGCCCAGATCCACTGGAATATCCTGATGGCCTTCTGCCACCACAGGAATATAAGGAAAGCTATCAATGGGAGAAGAATCCCATAACAGCACAAAGCTACAGCAGAGATTTGTGCCATCTTGTGTCCCCACCTCAGCTCGGGATAGAAGACAAGACAGGGAAAGCGAGGGCCTGCCACTGAGAGCTGCCTGCTATCTGCTCTCTGAACAGCCCCATGGGGCCCAAGGCTCAGAGGGAAAGAAATGGGGGGAACAGCACAAGCTGGAACAGCTCCTGCAGAGCTGAGAAGTGGAATCAGATAAAGAATGAATAAAGGAACCTTTGTCCCCATTCCTCCAATCTTCTGCTGGTGATAGTTCAGGTGGATGAAATGATCTGGTTCATTAGGATTTGTTTGAAAGAGATTGATGGAACAACAGGGCACGTCATGGACAACTGAATAGTTCCATCTCACTTTTTAATATAAAATATTAAAGTTCTGAAAGTGAGATATGCTATCACAAGAGAGATACAGCTACGTTTTCAGCTGTATTGCAGTTGAGGTAATTCCTCATCTCTTTTCCACCTCAGAAAACCAATCCTTTTTTATCAGTTATAACTTGACAACAATGTTCATTTAACAATTTAAATAGCAATATTATAATGACATGTCCTTTTAAATGGGAATGAAAAATAATTCATAAATAGAGAGGCAGAAGAAACCTCAAAGTTCCATTTTCATGTTTCTTATTTTGACGTGTAACAGTAACTTGCAATTTAATTTCCCTCTTTTTTAACCAAACAGAAAAGGATGAAACTTGTCATAAATGAGGTCTCAGTACAGCTAAATAAGTCTAAAAATCTAAAGCGATCCAATACTTCTTCAAATTAAACACTCCTAAATGGAAACTTGGCTCAGGCTTCTCCAACTTCATGGATTTTGATTGACATATCTGTCCTTGTAACAGACACTCAAAATCAAGAGTCCTTAACAGAAGTGTCCCTAACTGTAACAGTCTTAAAGCATGACTGCCTTTGCCAGGTGAGCCTAACTCTGGTGTGTCTCTCTGAGGACGCTTCTGCGAGACTGAAGAACTCAGGGTTTTTTTGGATGTGCCCAGCATTTTAAATAGCATCAGCTTTTAGAAACCATATAAAACAAAGCAAAAAGTGCAATATGTGTGCCTTAGCACTCCAGCATAGGTGAAATCCAACATTTTAGTATTGTCACTCACTTCAAAAGGGTCAGGATTTCACCCTGTATGATCCCAACTTACAAAAGTCTTCCAAAGGATTTTGAATAACACAGTATTATGCAACCTTTAACATGCGAGGGCCAAACAAGTTATATTGAAAGGTCAAAAGGATAAAAGTGGGAGCAGGTGACTACCCTGCCCTACTCTCTTTACACTGCACAGGTAGGGTTCATTCAAAACCTCTGCTTTTAAAATCACAGGGCATACCTCAGTGTGCATGTTCAATTCAAAAGGCAGTACAAACCTTCTCCCTACTTTAGTTGTTCTTAATTTAAGCCCTACCATTTAGGGCTTTGGGCCAGAGGTTACACACCAGAAGAAAAATCAGGGCCTGACTTCTGATGACTCAAACCCTTCACTTGGTGCTGGAACACTTCAGCACTCCCTTGATTTTTTTTGGCACCGGGAATTTATGACCTAGATTCTGGGACACTCTAAGGCCTAACTCTCGCCTGAATTAGGCTTTCCACTGAGCTTCTCTCTGTGATTCCTGCAGATCCTAGCAGAAAAGATCTATAACAAAGCACACCCAATTGTCACCGAAGTGAAGTCCTGATATGGACTGAGGAGTTTCAATAGGTAGAGTATATGAAAAGGAAAATTTATGCCTATGTTACGGCACCTTTAAGTAATCAGAGCAACATTAAGGGAATATAGCAGAAGATTGATTTAGAAAGTGAATTTTCTTGCTTCCTAGACGGCTATCACGAGGTCTGTTTTGGAATGACTGAAAGGAGAGGGCCATAATGTCAAGAGCACACAGTGCAGCCAGCAGCTTTTCAGTGCAATGAGAAGCATTACTTGTGGGAGATTTGCATTCTTTGAAGGATTTTTATGCATCATATTCTGTTAATTACTTAGTCCTTGTGAGAAGTCAATGCATGCTAGCTGATAGAAACCCACCTAGCTGACATCAGGAGCTCTTCTCCATGAGTTAATCTGAAGCAGGAAAATACCTTGTAAACACACATGAAATAGGACAAGCTAGCTGACTGCAGTAGTTTCTGGGTATAACATGACAGCAGGTGCCAATAACATCTCTAATCCTTAAGTATCTCAGCAGAGCTCCAAGTTCCCAATTTCTGCATGTTTGGTAGCACAGACTCCACCTACGCTGTAACTGTGGGTCAGAAAAAGTACAATACTTCACAGCTCAGGCAGAGAGAAACTTTTCCTTGTACATGAGGAATGATGAGAACACATTTTATTATTTAACTCTTTCTAGTTGTTAAGAGGGGGAAAACATTTTGACCTGCCATTACCCCTTTACCCTTGCCTAGTATATTTCCCTGTCAGATGAAGAAACGTTTGAGGTGATAACAGTTTACATAACATAGCTAAGCATATTACCTAAAGATTAAAGCAGTAGGGTCAGCACAGGGGCAGAAGTATCTCAGTTAGGCCAAAGCAGCCAGCTCTATTACAGGTTCGTTTTATGCCAGGTTAATGTTATTCATACTAAACACATAACATTTAAGTGTTGTTCTGCCTTGGCCTCCCATTCCTTATTGCGATGCTTGCCATGGAGGTAATGCCTACCTGTGTGGGAGGGGAGATTCATTTACCGACTACAATCACGCCAGGGCACCCATCTCCAACCGGGATGGGGCACGTCACCCCGCCGTTGTTAGCGGCCTGGAGCTGTTTGTGCCATCACGACGCAGCAGCCTTGAGATCGAAACTACCACGATGAGCACCGAACTACGACCTCAAAAGCACCGGCCTCCGTCAGGCAGCGCCAGCAGCAGCTGCCCGGACCCCTCGCTGCTGCAGAGGCACCCGGCCCGTCCCCGGCAGCCCCGCCAGTCGAGGGACGCGGTGGCTTCGCGGAGACAAAGGCCGCGGGGAGGTGCGGACAGGACCCGGCCGAGAGAACAAAGAACCAGAAAAAGACCAGAACAGCAAAGAAAGTTGATACAGGCCCCCGCTGCTCTTCCCCCCCCCCCCCCCCAGCGCTGCCACCCCCTGAACTTTCACATGCGGATGACGGGCCGCGGGGGGGAAGCGAGCCGGGAACCCTGACCTGCCGTCCCCCTCCTCCCCGGCTGAGGCTGCCCGTTGCCCCCATCCCCTCACGCCTCCTTCCTCCTCAGCCGCTCTGACCCGGCCCCCCCACTCCCGCCCGGTGTGCTTCCCTTTAACGCGCGCTCCCGCTGCCGGCTCTCGCCCCTCCTCCGGCCCCGCGGACGCGCACCCGAGACCCATTTCCATCGCACCCCCCCCTCCTCCGCCCCCTCGCGAAAGAGCGCGCGCGCGCTCCCACCCAGCCCCTCCCTCGGCGGACCGCGGGCGCCCGGGCTAATTGGTTGGCTGACGGGAGCGCGCACAGCTCTGGCCGGGCGGGGGCGCGCGCGCGGAGGCGGCGGCGACGACGGGGACGCGCGCGTCAGCGGCTTCACTTCTGTCCGGGCAGCGGGGGCTGGAGCCAGTCAGTCAGCGGCCGCCGCCGCCGCTGCTGCTGCTGCTGCTGCTGCGAGGGAGGAAGGGAGGGAGGAAGAAGAGGGTGAGGAGCGCGGGGGAGCGGGCTCATGACTCAGTGAGCGGCTGCAGCCCTTTTCCAGCCCCGCGCCCGGCCGGAGTCGGGGCGACCCCGGTCGGATCGTCCCGCAGCCTGTGCCCGGCACCAGAGAGACGGAGAGACAGAGACCTGCGCTTGCCTGCAGGTAGCAGCGGACACCCCCCCCCTCCCCCCCCCCCCCCCCCCCCCACTGCTTTCCCTCCCCTGTCTCTCCTGAGGCACACCTCTGCGCGGCTGTGGTCCCCTCCCCCCGCCCCGTCCCTCGCCATCCCTCCCGCAAGGCAGCTCTCCCCTCTTTCCCGTTTAACTGCGACCCTCGGTTTCTACCTTTATCCTTCCTCTCCCCTCCCCCCTCCCCCCCGGCGCTTCCTGGTCCCTCTCTCCCCTTTGTAACCCCTGGCCAAGCCCCTTCTCAGCAACAGTCCCGCCCGCCCCCCGCCACCCCTGCATCTCTGCCACCGCTCCCGTCTGCTCCATCCATCCATCATCCGTCTATCCATCCATCCATCCTCCGGTCATAGCTTCAGCCTCCATTGCTCCTCAGCACACAAACCCCACACACCCCCCCACTACTTCAACAACTCTTCCGTGTCCATTTGTCCTGCTTGTCCGCTGCGGGCGGGACCGACGACCGCCGTCGCTCCCCCCGGCCCCGCTCCGCGGGCACTCGCTGCCCTCCGGGGTCGCTCCGGCGCTGGGTACTTCCTACACCCCCGCGCCTCCCATGACCGAGCATCCCGGTGTACACCAACATTCCCCCCCCCCTCCCCCCCCCCCCCCCCCCCCCCAGCCGCCGCGGTGGGCGACCCGGGCTACAGCCTCTAGGGAGAGACACTACCCCTCTCCTCACCCCCGAGCACCCCGGGGAACCCCGCAGCCCAACCTCCTCCCTTCCCTCATGTGCCCCCGACGTCTTCCTATCGCAGTCTCCTCCTCCTCTCCACGGCTGGCTTCTACTTCTTGCCCCGGCCCGGCCCCGCAAGCACGGCATTTGAGAGTGCCCGTGCCCTCGCGCCCCACGATGCCACATGATGGGTCTCCCCGACTGGCGGGGGGGACATGGTGGGGCCGTGGGAGCCCGGGGATGCTGTCCTGTCGCTCCGGGTGCCCCTCTCAGAAACCGGGCTCCTCCTGCGTCCCCTCCCGTGATGTTCTGGTCCATTTGCCCTTTATGGTTTCTAATGAAGATGAAGTAAGGCGGCTGCTGCTGTTGCTGCTCTTCGTGGACCCTGCAGACACATTCAATTTATCTTGGCTTATAGGAAATTCAGGCTGCTTTAGAAAGACATCATCACTAGCTCTGCCACCCTTGGGACCCATCTGCACATTGCCAGGATCTCTCTTTCCCTGACTGCTGTTTTTTTCTTTGAGGAGGGGGAGTAGTTGCAGTTGGGTTTTCTTGTTATAGTTATAGTTTGTTTTGGTTTGTTTTGTTTTTCCTCTTGAGGAGGGAGGGGAATGTGCTAGTAGATATGTAGGGCCAAAGCAGGGTCTTTTTGGACACTCTTCCCTTAGAACTGATAGTTGTGGTTACTCTTGTAATCTGTGTCTCTGCTGAATCATCTCACATTAAAGGAGAGATTTTTAAGTTCCCTTTCACTCCTCCTTCTGTCCCCTCTGCTCATTTTTCTCGCTGCAACAGCAGGGAGGTTAGCAACCCCCGTCTGAGTGTGGAATAGCCTGGCAGCTGGGGACATGGACATCGTGTGTCTTTCCTTTCACTCCATGTGACAGTTGCAAGCACACTCATGACTGTCCAGATTCAAGGAGTATCTTGGATTTCTCTGTGTTCCTGGCAGATGAAATGTTTTCCTCACAGCGTCATCCCCTCGGGTGATTCCTCCTCCACCCCTCTCCACCCCCATCCTTTTGTGTGTTTGTCATTTAAGTTTGAAGTGTGTAACTCTAGGCCCTTTACAACACACTTTTATCATGACATTGAGCATCCCTTGAACTATGCAAAATTCCTAAAATCACAGATATTGTGAGGAGAGGGCATGGCAAGAACTGTGGATGTCAGAAAGGGGAACAGGGAGAGAGGGGAAAGAAAACCTAGGAACGATCTAGACATCAAATGACAGATGTAAGCATTTTCTTGTTTTGAATGCTGGCATTACGTGTTACAGTAATTATATGCTCTGGGCTACTGTTACAGTGTTTGATGGATAATAATCTGAATTTACGAAGTGAACACAGTTGGTTTTAGATATTAGTAATATCTATAACAAAGATTATTCATGGTGGATGTCCTGTGTATGTGAGCTTTATTAAATATGTTTTTAACTTTCTCGCCTGCAGTGTTAAAGCCTGTGAACAATTGTGAAGAGAATTTTTCTCTTTAGAAATAGATGTATTGGGCAAAGATCAGAACTGAAATCTAGAGTAAATAAAGGCCATCAAAAGTGTTATTAAAAGAAGATGAGATTGTATTTTAGCTGTATGTAGAAGCATGGAAAACGGGTGCTTGATATCAAAATTGCATTATAGTTATTAAATGCATATTTTGACTTGTCAGAATAGGATACTTTTGTGTTTATTTACCTCTAAATCTTCTATTGCTGTTATCTTAAAATCTGATAACCTGGTTGTTAATATCTGAACATTAACCTTTGTAAATATAAGAATTGTAATAATGTTGTACCAAAGGAAAAATCATTCTTTAAGAATGAACAGTTTTTTACTTTAATATTAGGATGCAAACTATGCATTATTTCAGTTACTTCAATGAGCATATTAAGTGTTGTGTTTATAGGTATGTATATAAATTTATATATTAAAATATACTTATAAAATATTATTTTTAATAATAAAATCCAAAATGTAGCTTAAGCTGATTAAGGAAAACCACCATTTGATATTATTTGCTGTTTCTCTTAGCATTTGAACATTTTGAAGGGGTGCCGTACATCCAGATCTTCTTTTCTGTTCAGCCTCATAAATTACACAAAAAAGATCTAATTCCTCCTGAATTTAGTTGAATTGTGTCAATAATGCCTGAAAATATTACTACTTCCACTCCATGGCATGTACAGTTTAATAGAATTAGATCCTGGAAAGGCTTCTGTAGAATAGGACTCAATTTATTTTTTTACATGCAGCTTTAACTAGAACACTTACAGCCTTTTTAAAAAGTGTCCTTTTCAGCATGACCCTGTTGGCATTGATATTACTTTACTTTTGCTTTGCTGTCTCTTCCCGTAAGTATGTGCAGGGAGATGAACTTTGTTTAATCCACTGAATGAGCATGATTGAATCCGAGCCTGCAATCTCATTATTCTCCCTTGAGAGAGTATTAAAACATGTAATAGTCAGGGAGAATAGTTTTGTTGTTAATTGTGATAGTGTGTGTACATAGGTGAGAGGAAAAGCAAGTCGAAGTTCACAGCATTTTAAAACTCTGTGTATGAAACAGCAAATTCCTGATTCAGACAGATTCGATCAGAAAACCACCCAGATATGTGGGGATTGTGTGGGTGTAAACAAGTAACGTTTGGGCCTCTCTGCTTTGAAGGTGGTTCTTTTACTGAAATCTCTAGGGAGGATATATAAAACGCATATATAAACTATAGGTTTGGAGTTAAAGACCACCTGGTTTGATTTGGGTTTCTTGTTTGTTGGGATTTTTGTTTTTGTCGTTTTCTAAGTCATTGCCACCACATATGCTAATTCAGTAAGAGTTTTTCGTGAGCATCTGACCTTCATTAAAACAGTTTGAGAAGTCGTGACAGCCGTAACAGTGGGCTTGTAATTCCTCATCTGTCAGCATATTGTTGTACTATTTCAAATTAAGGAAGACATGAAAGTAGCGAACTACTATCAGAAGAATGCAAATAAAGCATTAACTTGACTTCTGAAATATACTAAGATATCTTGTCTCTGATGTTCTCTGACAACTTTGTTGCCTCGTGTTACCTGAGCAGAATTTGTTAGGAAAAACTTTGTTACATCCTCTCTAGCATGCTTACCACTCTGGAAGCGTACAATTTTAGTAAGTGCAGTCCTGTGTTAGTGCGTTTTGGTTCTGTGAATGTTTCCATCGAGCATGCCAAGATGTGAATTTTGTAATGTGGAAACCCACATTATAGACTTGGAATGAGCCCACAGATTTATTTCATATGGGATAACAGAGAGTCTTAAGACAGTAATAGCTCTCAATTTTTAACAAAGTATTCTAGATTTGAATCAGCGGCACAGGGATGAGGTAGCTAACTTACGATATTGCTGAGCAGTTGAAAAATAGCATTCATGTTGAATAGTATTATACTTGCAGAATTGTGTTTCCTTTTTAACTAAAATAACTCATGATTTTAATATGTATTTATCAGGGTTTAATATTAATTTGGTATGGAGTTTGAAATGACCAACTCCTAAATTATTTTTAAGATGCTTATGGCAAAACTATTCAGTATTAAAATTACTGAAATGCTGTAACACAAGCATTATGTATTAAGACAAAAACATGAATCTTGTATTATTTCTCTAACACATGTAAAGAAACGCTATTGGACACTTCCTTCTGAAAAATCTAACTTTTGTGGTTTGTTTTTTGTACAGTGCAGCATCTGCCATGTCTACGGAGGGGCAGAGAGTTGATGATAGTCCAAGCACTAGTGGAGGCAGCTCTGATGGAGATCAGCGTGAAGGCGTTCAGCAGGAACAAGAAAGGGAGCAAGTTCAACCCAAAAAAAAAGAGGGGAAAATATCAAGCAAAACAGCTGCTAAACTGTCAACTAGTGCTAAAAGGTACAGTGTTCTTTTTGTGTCTTTATTTTCTCTTCTCTTTCTTCAGCTATCAGATGTATGTATTGATTCAGTATATTTTTCTTGTTGTTTCATTATAACACTACTGTGTCAGTGTAAAATCCTAATAAGACTGGTCACAATAATGAGACCTGTATGGTTTTTTCCCCTTCTTTGACAGATTGGCTCTTTCACATGGTTTTAATAGTAGCTTGCATGATAAACGCTGACTTTTTTTTATTGCTAGTAAAACTCAGACAGTTTTGTAGCCTTATAAAATATATCTCTATATGTGTATGTATGACTGATGTTGAAACTTGTCAGTGTAACTTACAGTTAATTAACCATAAACATTTCAGACAGTTCAGCAGCTCAGCATGTTAGGACTACCGTAATACCTATTGCTGTAAAGTACTGTGTTTCCTTTTCCCAGATGGTCAGGTCAGAAATATTTGAGTGAACAACAAATGCATGTTGGTTTCATTACTTTAAACTGTGGTCTGTTTTAATACGCGTTTCTTTTCCTTCTCTTTTCTGCTTGACAGCAAAGGTAGGTTAGTAGAATAGCTATTTAAATTACTCTATGCTATCATGTCAATCTCCTGATAATGATTGTTTTGCTTGGACCAGACAGAAGGAATTTACAGCTTAGTGTTGCTCCATTAGTACGTGTAGGGGTGTTAGTCTAGGCAACAGGATTTAAATGGGATTATAGTGATTGAAGTTAAAAAACACCTCTAAAATAATCCAACAAGAGTCCAATTCTGCAGATGATTCTGATGCAGAATTCCCAGATCTTGTTTCTTTGTTAATTCAAGATTGTGTAAACTATGAGAGAAACTATTGGTGTTGCACTGCTATGGTGCTGTAGTAAAGAAGCATCAAGGCCTTATTGCCATAATTTATAACTTATGCGTGTACTAGGAGTCCATTAATATCAGTATATGAACATGTGCGTACATCTCTTCAGGATTTAAGTCTTTGTCTTCAAGTCTTTAATCTGCCCTTTACCATTTACATACTTTTCTGAAGTCTCTTCTGTCTTTCCAGTGAGGCATTGTCATGCTTTTCTTCTGCAACAGACACCTTCCTTAGAGCTAGCCTTTCTTCTTTTTTTCTTCCTCAGTGAAATGCTCTCTGAAGACCCATTCCTACTATGACACTATTAGGAGATTACCTAGTCATATCACTTACAGGATGGACAGCAAAACTTGCCCATGTTTTCTTTTATGACTAAAGGAAAAACCCAAACCATAACAACTTTCACTTCAAACTCTGATGCAGTTAATCCTCACAGCCATTAAAGTTTCTGTCCACCTTCTCTTTCAGCCTGTGTCCTGCTATTGTTGCTTTTTAAATATTAGGAATATTGGACTAGTTATGACTTTAGAGGTCATAAAAATCAGGTTTTAACATCTTTAGAAAAGAGTCTGTGTTCTTAATTTCATACAAGGCCTAATGTAATGATGTCACAATTCTGACAAGGGCCCGTGGACACTATCCTATTAAAAAATTAATAATGATATGTCAGAAATTGGTCTATTAATCTTAGCTTTGTATCTTCAAAGCTAAGAGCTTTTTTCAACACGCATTTCACAGCGATAAAATTACTTAAACCTTTTAAAGTTTAATCATATCTGCTTATGGTTCTGCTGAAACTAATTATGCCAGTTGCTGACATGAGTACGTTTGCCAGTTAGACTCTAAAGCCAGTTTCATGTGTGTACTAATATTGAAGGAAAGCCTTTTATTATGCATTTTAAAATCTGAGATGGTTTACAAGAGTCCTTTAGATACGTGCACAATAAATACTATTTTTTGGGAAGAAAAAAATCTTTCTGGAAAGATGACAGCAACATAGTTTTTGTAGTAGCAGGGATTTTTTTTTAGTATCATAGGTTGATTTTGGGGGGGTGTTTTGGTTTTTGGGGTGGGTTGTTTTGTTGGGTTTTGTTTTTTTTTTTTTTTTAGTATTCGGTAGTTTGTGACCTTGTTAGAATTGGGATTACGTTTCTATAAACATTCTTAACCTGGCCAGGTTTTCATAGTGGAGGCTTTGTTTCTTTGCTTTTTAATTAAAACCAGTAATGTCTCAAGAAAGGAAAATCAGAAATTAAAGCAGAAGATAAAAAAGAGAGGAGTAACATAAAGGAAGAAAAAATGGCACAGGGTGCTCAATTTGTGAGAAGTGTTACACAAACTACATATAAAATGTCTCCATAATAATACTATTATTTTGTTCATTAGAAGTGAAAAATAGTGCAGGAATAAGGCTATGCTCCCTCAATGGAAATGTTGCCCTTGACCAGATTAAAGAAGTTATCTTTAAAAAATTTGAATAAGTTGAAGTAATTCAGCTGCCCTGATGAAAAAAGACAAAACATATGCTTAGCAACCTTTTGTTGCTTTTGATTTCAGTGGGTTTGTATGGCATTACTGTAAAGTCACAATAATCTCCACTAAAGAGTTTCACTGTGCAATTGCCTTTAATAACTCCATTGTAGTTAAAGGAGTCAGCTCTGCTAAAATCAGTCAAAACACCAAACACCAAAATGTACTGCAGTTGTGGGTTCGGTGGTCAAGATTCCTTAATTCCTGTTTAGAGCACAGAACACCAGCGAGTTATCATAGTACTGGAGCCACAGTCACAGGCTACAGCTAACCTGAGTTTGGAAGTTACGTTTTCTCACTTGGAAAGCTTTTTCATGCATATGGAACTGTAGTCACAGTATTTTTGTATTACATTGATACCTCCTGTATATCTTGGATTAGAAGGAAGATTTGTGCATCTGTATTTGGAATACCTCTGCTCTGTGTTTAATTTATATGTTTATGTAGTCAGACAGATTTAAATAATTTTCTGTAGCATTAGGGTTTTATATAAAACGAGATTTAGCAGCATGCTGGCTTTTGCTTTTTGCGTATAAGTAAACTGCTACCATGTCTTATATATGAATATACTACTCCCACAGCTTATTGCTTTCTAAAATGAGCTGATTATGGAGGCTACTGGAAACAACTTGAATCGTTATCTGACTTTTTGTTTTGAAGGTAGAGTTTCTTCTGTTAGAATTGCTAACAGATATCAAGCGTTGCTAACAGATGGTATCAAGAAGGCAGAATGCTGTCGCACACCATCCATCTCTGTTAATACTTCTAGGACTAGCTGCTATACAGGTGTAATAGGTTATAGCATATGTCATACGCTGTACCGGTCATTCAATTTTCCTCACCCAGAGGGCACCACCTTAAATAGCAACTTTTCTTACCTAACATGTCAAGATTGAGAAACTTGCTGCATATCACAATTACAGTTCAGGCATGGAATTGAATTGTTGTCCTTGAAAACAGCAAGCATCTTGTTACCTCTTAAGTAGCAAATCTTAGCATGACCTTTGGATTTAGAGAAGTGTAGCCATTCTTGGCTGACATGGTAGCTCAACAAATAAATGTATTGTTTTCCTTGGCTTCTGAAGCTGACAGTTGAAAATCTGTATTCTTTTGTGTCCAGTTGGTGAATCTTTTTATAACCATCTGTGCCTACAATGAATTGTGAACTTTGAAACTTTGGTTGTAATCTTTTCTTCATTGAAAGAAGTTACAACCTGAAGGAGTAGCAAATAGGCAATGAGTTAAATTTGTCCAAAATGCAACAAAATAAAAATGAGTGCTTTTTTCTCCCCCTCTTTTTTTTTTTTTTTTTTTTTTTCCCCTCAAAGAAGTTTATCACAGCACTATTTTCAAGGAATCTGGGAATGACATTTAGCATGTTGAATATGACAGCAAAATATGGAGTGCTTTTTCTTAAAAGAAATATCCTTGTCATTTATTATGCATCTAGTATGGAGGCCAGAATACTTCTTTTCCTCCAACATGAATCTAGCCATCTTTAGCCAAATTTTCTGCTCAGTCACCGTTTATATAATACTGGAATACATACCAGTAATTTAATTTCTTAGTATTTTCTCAATAGCATATTCTTTGGCATGGAGTGTTGGCTCATGAGGCTTTAATGCATAGTGACATGTATTTTAGAGAAGTAGACATGGTAAAAAGAGCTTATTGTCATGTAGTCCTTTATTTTGCTTCTTTTCCTATTAATCATGTGGGGAAATCCTCTGCCATGTTCAATTTTTTCTTACCTTTAAGAAAACTTTACTGTTTCCTTCATGAAACAGCACACATTTCCCCTAGGCTTGGAACAGTAGTGAATATCTGTCTGTGAGAATTAATAATGTTTGAAATCCACAATGTACTTTGATGCTTCTGAATTTAGGGGTAGATTAACCTTTGCACTATTACTGGAAGGCAACTATGTTTGCTCTTTTCTGCTAGTAAATGGAGGGGGAAAGTATTTTTATATCTGTAAGAGAGATAGGGGTCAAATGGCTTCTTTAAGACAAAGCAAAGAGTATGAGATCTGACATTGCAAATTAAATGTCCTATGGGTACAGCCCAGGGCTTTGATTACTAGCAAGAGCTTCTCCCCCACTCCCCAATATAGAGTAAGCCAGTATGTCATCTGTTTAAATATAAACTGGATATGTATAATGATTTTCGTTTAGAGCCCTTTTTCCTCTCTCATATAGCTAAACATAACAGTAGTGAGGCAGAAAATCCAAAGAAAACGATGCCAGAAAGGACCCTGCAAGAAGTGTTTTGTTGCCAGAGGCCACATATTCTTGCGGTGAACCCTCTGTGGTCAGTAAAGGAAATGAGGCACATCCTCTCCTGTGCCAGATTTGGAGGGCAACTCAATGAAACAAGTGCCAGAGCAGTGGAGTAACTCTTGCAGATAAAGGCCAGCTTGCACACTGGAGGTCTCTTATCAGTGCAAGCCTCTCTGGGATGCTGCCTGATGATTTAATTGTAACTTTGAATGCTGTGACATGTGAACAAGCTATTGCATGTCAGCTACTCTGCAGAAACTGTTCACGAATGTGCTCTCAGCATGAATGCAAGGTAAATTAAGGTTGCAACAAAAAAGGTGTAAGGTTTATGTATTAGTTTTAGTTCAGGATGCCAGAGAGTAACACGGACAGCTTGCTAAAGAGCAGTTGATGGACAGTATCATATTAATATCTTGTTTGTACAAAAATAATCAAGAATGAAACATCTCTTTATCTTAGATGCTTGCAAAAGCAATTAGGACTTTTGAACATAAATAGAAAGCATCATCAATTTTTATGGCTTGAAGCAGAAAGGTTTTGGCTTATTTAGATGGTCTTTAAGGTCCCTTCCAGCTCAAACCATTCTATGATTCTGCGATTCTTGTTTGCTCAATCACAGGAAAGGCTTGCTCTTAGGATTAGCGCCCTTAGCATTAGAAGTTAGAAATTTTGGACTGAACTGAACAGAAGAAGAAAAGGAAAGTCTCTGTACCCCTTTTTTTTTTTTTTTTTCCCCCCAGAACAGAAGGAATGTGGGTTAGGATTTAGGAGGAAGAATGTAGGATTTTCGATCTAGGACTCAAGTTGCACTTGTCAATCTATTCTTGATGGGTCTCAGACAATGCAACAAAATATTAACCTTTCTTACTACTGTATGTAAAACAAAGGAATAATCCCTGACTCCATAGGAGTTCAATGCCATCATTCTGTAACTTCCCAGAAGGCAGAAAGGTTAAAAGCAACCCATAAACTGCAAAAGTTGAAGAGTCCACGCTACCTAGGCTTTCCATGCTTTGAGTTTGTCATAGTAAATTTCAAAATCACAGTAGAAATTTGTCACATAGAGAATAAATATTTTATGTATCTCCCACACTTGTAAAATCTCTTTTCTAAAAGGTGTGAACTGTTAGGATTATTTAAATGGAATAACTTTTTAAAAGCAACATGTTGATGTGCTTAGAAGCCACTAATCAGATTTTCCCTTTTAAAAAGGTGGTGGATTTTCAGTGTTGTTTTCAGCAAATATTGATTGAGCAGCCTGTGCCTATATTTTTTGCAAGGAAGTATATTTATTGGGGAAACTATATTTACACTGTAGGTGTAAATATTTCAATCGGTAGAAAAAACAAATAAACATTGTATTTCTCACTTTACAGGGGTAACTAATGTGTGTGTATATAGGGTTGGGGTACACAGAAGTTAGAAGAAAAGCTAATCATCTGAAAGAATGTTTTTATCTTTTCAGTGATATCATCTGGTCTGTTAAATTATTATTACCTCTAGCTACAAATCTTGCCCATGTACATCCTAATTATTTCAGAATGTGAATGATGCGGGATTGGAGTTTCTGGTTCAGGCCAGTTCTTCTACTGCCTTTGGTTCATTTATTCATAATAGCCATAAAATCAACTCAGAGTGGCACAGGGGGAATTTTGATAGTAGCTGTGAGACCCCTCAGCATGTAAGATTGTGTTTGGATTTTAACACTATATAGAGGATTAAACTGCTCATTTTTATGTTATATGCCAATATGCCTGGATGTTAATTTTGAGAAACCATTTTCTTTGGCTGTATTTATAAGCAAAATGTGTGGCAGTCATTTTTAAAAGGCCTGACCTTTTTATAATTTGGTTTGAGCACATATCTTGGGAATTTGGGTGGTGTTATCATGCAGATTTTGTTTCTTTTATTTTAGTGTAGGGAATAACAGGAATAGCAATGTGCTCCCGTATGTGAAGTCCTGTGAGGAAGACAAGAAGAAAATACTGAGCATGCATTGAATTGCTTTTTGTCCTCCTTCTAAATGTTAGTGGTTTTGCACTGAAGTAGCCTGTAAAAAAGCCTTGGGTATAGTGTATAGGGAAGGTGGCCATCACAGTCCTGCTTATGGCATCATACTCTGGCAAGTCCTTGGGAAGTGTAAGCTACAAGTTCGTTTGGGAACCCTGTAAAAGCCTACTCTGCATGTTTAAATTTCTTCAGAGAGCGAGATACTGGCTCTCATGCAGATGCTGTTATAAGGGAAAAGAACCAGTATTGCCAGATGAGGCAGAGATCAGGATTTCAGGCCTGTCAGCATCAGCCTAGGAATATTCGGAAATCCTTAAGAAAGAAGTTGCTCTGCCTGGAGGAAGAGTTCCATCAGGATGCCTCTGATGAGTGCAGTACCGCCAGGATCTCTGCTGGACCTGCTCAGCATCATGTCTTCATCAGTGACCAGGAGGATATGGCAGAATGTATTTTACAGATGATAACAAGTTGGGGGGAGTATTTTGTATACACAGGGCTACTGCTCAGGGAGACCTCAGCAGGCGGCAAGAGAGGGTTGATAAGCAACTCATGAAAATCAGCAAGGACAAATGTAATATCACACACGTGCGATTTGGGAAGGACTAACCCCTGGTAATGGCACAGACTGGGGAGCAGCTCTGCTGAGAAAGATGTGGAGACCCTGGCAAACTCACCATGAGGCAGCAACAAAGGCTAACTGCCTCCTGGGATGTCTTAACAGGCACATTGTCAGTGGAGAGAGGAAAGTGATTTGTCTCACTTTACTCAGCTCTCATTTGACTGCATCTGTAATAACATCTACTTGGTTTTGGGCACCCCAGTTCAAAGAAGGCACACACTGGAGCAAGTCCAGCAGCATGTCTGCAATCTTGCCACAGAGCTGGAGCATTTCACTTTGAGGGTTGGCTTTGGGGAGACCTGATAGCAGCCCTCTGATACCTAGAAGGAGGTTATGGAGGAGGTCCAGATGTGCTCTTTTTGGGAGGGTGAGAGAGAACCGTCCAATCAAGTTGGGTTTTTTTTGGCCCTGCCAATGTGAGATGCATTAAAAAACTAAATATTGTGGAGAGTAAGAGCTATGAGACACATAGGCAGAGGGGAAATACAGAAGAAGAGTAATGAGACAGTTGTTGTGTGAGCAAAGGAGCTGAGAACCTTGACCTATAGAAAAAGTGGGATTTTGCAGGTAGCTAGTCGTGGCATAACTTGTCCCAGATTGGAGGATCATTTTTCAGAAAATATTGATTTTTACTTCCACTTTTACTTGAGCAGTTTGATGAAAACTTACAGTACCAGCTTTCCATCAGAAATTGCAACAATTGTATTTTGTTATTATTGATAGTATAGAAATGTTCATAAAGTTGAAAGAATTACAGCTTTATGAAAAAAATAAAATAAATCCTGATTTTTATTTTTTTTTTTTTTTTAAGGATTCAGAAAGAACTTGCAGAAATTACATTAGACCCTCCTCCGAACTGTAGGTAAGTTCATGTGGATTTTATTAATTTGGAATATGGAAATGGATTATATGAAATTATGGAAATTGCATAATTTGATAGAATAATTTTTAGCTATTCCTTCATGCTGATTACTTAGTAATTTTGGAAGATGATAGATATGATATTATGATAGACAACATGTTTGCCTACATACAGGGAATTGATATGACATACTTTCTGGCAACAGAAGTAATGGTAAAAACTGATGAATCCTATGATGCATTAATAGATACAGGGTAAAAATCAAATCCCCCTCCATTTAAGGTATTAAATCAATAGCCTTTTGTCTGATTCTGTAAAGTCTAATCTCGGTGACAGTTGCTGCTATGTTTGATTGCTTTTTATCGTGAATTGTTAGCACACTGTGAATATAATGGAGAAGGGGATTTGTTACAGGCACAAGCTATTATTAATCTTCTGACTGTGCTTCTGGTGATCAATTATGATATTCAGTGAAAACTCCCTAAAGTAGAGTTTATCATGGCACAGCCTTTCTAATAATGATTTTGTGCTTGTTTTGGTTTCGGTTTGTTTTGTGGTTGGTTTTTTTTTTTTTGTTCTTTTTTTTTTTGGTCAGCTGTGTTTACTTTCAGTGTGTTTAAAATTTGCTTTGGTATGAGTAATGAGGTAGGCCTAGAAACCCTCGCTGCCTGGTGGCCGGGGCAGTATACAGTTGTTTTTAGATGGCTGTCTCGTGCTTCTTATCTGTCAGCTTGACATACGGTCAGTGTTGGAGCTGGGCCAGGGCTGCACAGCGCTGCTTAAAGGAGCCCCTGCCACTGCATATTCTGCAGTGAGAGGTTGGGCTTGGTGTGGAAGAGTAGCTTCCATCCAGACCTGCCAACCTATTTCAACTGATGTGGTTAGTAGGATTCGTTCTATTAGTGCAGTAAAAAGAAAGATTGATAGAAATGGCTGATTGCATGCAGCTCTTGTAATTAATCCCAGTAAGTTTCAGTATCGAATTAACTAAGCAACTGGTAGTAAAAATGACAGTCAGCTTTATTGTTTTGGTCTCTTAGCGAAAGTATGTGTGAGAAGATATTCTAACAAGATTTGATGTGGTTGTGCTGGATCTCAAGATATAAGTCAAGTGGCTACGTACTAAAGTGCTGTGTAGTGAAGTAGCCTTGCAGTAATAGTGTTCAAAGAGTATTTCAGTCAATTAGGATGAACAGTTCTTTTCTAGATAAAACATTTTAATAACGAAGCTGTTCTGTCATACTTATGACGATGTGTGAGTCTTCAATCACATAAAAGCTGTTTCAAATGGCAGGTTTTACTTCAGTGTTGATGACTGATGCCTATTAGTGGATTGATTTGCTGAGATGAATATAAAACTTCAGTCTACTGTAGAATAATGCTTAAGTCTATGAACTGAGTCTAAAAGGCTTGTAGTTTTCAGGGCAGTGTCATTTGTTCTAGTTTTCTGAATCCTTCCCTTAATAACAGAGCAGTTTTTTCAGTATACCAGATAAGTTAGTTTGATTTCCTTTTGCTAGTAAGTGTAAACTGAGAGTTGGCTGTCTTAGTGGAAAGCCCTGTGGTGACTTGCAATTTAGAAAATAAAAAGTGAGCTGGAGACTTCCTCTGCTGTTTTTGTTTGGTTTTGTTGTTTGATTTTTTTATTACTTATTTATGCTAATGATAAAATAACTATAAAGTGCACTGTGTGATGCTGTTCTGCAGATTCAAAAAATTACATTGAACTTTGTGTGTCTGCTGCTTTAACACAGTTCTTAAAATGCAGAATTATTTCATGTTGTGTTCTTGACAGATAACCATTACTAAATATATAACTTTACTATTAGCAAATATTTTTATAGTAAATACGGAATCACTTCATTTAGCTTTGTGCTCTGTTGACATAGACTAAACAGTGTTTTCATTTGAACTTCATCTATTTTTCTATTATAGTTAAACATTACAAAATAAATACACCTGCCAGACATGATTCTTCAGCATAATAAAGAAAGACAAGCTTTTAGAGTGCAGTATATCTTACCCTATAGTATTGATACGTCCTTTCCTGGGTTTAGTGAAATTTAGATCATTTTTATGAGTTGTTAGATTTTTCTATTAACAACACCCCATCATATTTCAAAGATTTCCTCACAGATGAAGCTACTTGAAATGGTTGTGATTCCAGCTTACTTTCACTACGTGTCATCTTTTACATATAAAATAAATCATGATTGGGCAATAGGAATACGATAAATCTCAAAACTAAATGTCACAGAAGATGAGAAGAAAAGCAGTATTTTTCAAGAATACCATCTAAGTAGTTATTTAGAATGTTCTGATAAGCAGGATGTTGAGCTGAATTGGAACTTGGGTGGAATTTTGCAAGATGTGTTGCAAGACTTTGTGTTAAGTACAGCAAGCCAGAGCTTTGGGTTTGTCTCATTCAGGAAAAAACCCAAAATGGAACACTAACTGTAGTACAGTAGTATCCTATAATGGCACAATAGGCTACACAGGCAGTACAATCTCCAAGGGAGTTGCAGCTTCCACTTCTGCATCAGCTGCAATCTTAACACTTCCCCTGCCTCATCCCCACCAAGAGAATAGGCTGTATAATCTTCTTGTTTGTCTGGAAGACAAAAAAAGTCTTGCTCAACATGCCTTGTAATTGGCAGATTATCACTGCTGTGACTTGCAGTTTTTCCAAAAAACTTGCATATTTCCAAAACTGTGGAAAGCTGTGGATTTCAGAGTTCCTAAAAAAAATCTGTTGTGTTTGGCTTTAAAAGAAGATTTAATGTTATGAGACGCTGGAGTTGCCTGCCTCCATAGATATTCATATTCTGTAGTTTGGGTTCTGGGCAATTGCGAGAGTCCTCTTGACTCCACAAACTTTGGATCATTCCTCAGGACTGAGAATATATAATGTTCTAAGTCACAAAAAGTCAAGCTCGGGGGCATGTGGGAGTTGAGCAGTGTAATCACTGCTGGTTTTGGAGGAAGGCATGTCATGAGACAGCCTGTTATACTTCAAATTTAACAGGAAGAACTGGAGGGTTCTTGGTAGATGTTGTGTCCTATCCCTCTGTCTCCCTCCTAGTTACTTTTTGATAGAGCTGAATTTACTGTCAAGGAGAGTCCTGAATGCTAAGTGGGTACATTTGTGTAGTCACGTATCATTGCAGCATTGTGAAATTTTGTCAGGAGACAGTATACTTAAATTGTAGGCATTTGCCATTCTTCTCTTTTTATCCTCATTGAAATACCAAAGCTTGATTGCTAGAAATGTTGCACATACTTTAACTCTGAGTAGTGCAGAATACACCTTTTCTCACTGGTGATAAACCCCTCATATTTAAGTGTCATTTTCATATATTGACTTGCTGGAAGAGGGGAATAGTCAGGAGTTCTTGTAGCTAGAATAATGCATTTTCAAGCTTTCCCATTTGGACTGTATCTTGTCCAAGAGAATAGATTTCATAGAATACTACTTCTATTGTCAGCACTGTATATTGTTTTGCTTCTCACTGGCAAAAGAGCAACATCTCTGTGGCAACTTATACCAATTGCTTACATGGGAAACTAATATTTGGAAAGCATTTAATGTTTTTTTAGAAGAATCATAGAATCATAGAACAGTTGGGGTTGGAAAGGATCTTAAGATCATCTAGTTCCAACCCCCCTGACAGGGGCAGGGACACCTCACACTAAACCATGCCACCCAAGGCTGTGTCCAGTCCAGCCTTGAACACCGCCAGCGATGGAGCATTCACAACTTTCTTGGACAACCCATTCCAGTGCCTCACCACCCTTACAGTAAAGAATTTCTTCCTCAGATCCAATCTAAACTTCCCCTGTTTAAGTTTGAACCCATTACCCCTTGTTCTCTCATTACAGTCCCTAACGAGGAGTCCCTCTCCAGCATCCCTATAGGCCCCCTTCAGATACTGGAAGGGTGCTATGAGGTCTCCACGCAGCCTTCTCTTTTCCAGGCTGAACAGCCCCAACTTTCCCAGCGTGTCTTCATACGGAGGTGCTCCAGTCCCCTGATCATCGTCGTGGCCCTCCTCTGGACTTGTTCCAACACTTCCATGTCCTTTCTATGTTGAGGACACCAGAACTGCACACAATACTCCAAGTGAGGTCTCAGGAGAGCAGAGTAGAGGAGCAGGATCACCTCCCTCGACCTGCTGGTCACACTCCTCTTGATGCAGCCCAGGGCTGCAAGCACACACTGCTAGCTCATGTTCATTTTCTCATCGACCAACACCCCCAAGTCCTTCCCTGCAGGGCTGCTCTGAATCTCTTCTCTGACCAACCTGGAGCTGTGCCTGGGATTCCTCCAACCCAGGTGTAGGACCTTGCACTTGACATGGTTAAACTTCATCAGGTTGCCATCAGCCCACCTCACAAGCGTGTCAAGGTCCCTCTGGATGGCATTCCTTCCCTCCCACATATCAACCGAACCACACACCTTGGTGTCATCAGCAAACTTGCTGAAGGCGCACTCAATCCCTCTGTCCATGTCACTGACAAAGATTTTGAACAAGACCGGTGCCAACACCTATCCCTGAGGGACACCACTCGTTACAGGTCTCCAGCTGGACATTGAGCCATTGAGCACAACTCTTTGTGTGTGGCCATCCAGCCAGTTCTATATCTACCGAGTGGTCCACCTATCAATTTGATGTATCTCCAATTTAGATACAAGAATGTCATGTGGGACAGTGTAAAACACTTTGCACAAGTCCAGGCAGATGACATCAACTGCTCTACCTCTGTCCATCAGTTCCGTAGCCCTATCATAGAAGGCTATGCTTCTTTCAATGTGAACTTAGCAGCTGGAAACAAGGAGAGCCAGCACAAAGTGAATAGCAGCTCTCTGTGGACACCACTTGGAGTAACTGCTCAAAATTTTCTGATTAGGTCACTGTTGTTACCTATCTTCTTCTTCATATTTTCTTTTGATGTTCTCTAGCATATTTGTCACCATTCTTCTTTCCTGTGTATTTACTGCAATTCTTTTGTGTTGTATTTTTTTTCCCCCCATAGGAATAAGGATGATTCTTGAGTCTCAGAAATGTATTTTAAAGGACTGTGCGGCTTTGTGGGGAGATTGACTGGCTCTTGTTCCAGAACAATCAGTTAAAAACCCTGATGTAGTCTTATCTCTTCTATTAGTTTGGAATCATTGCATTTAATTCCTTGCTTCTTGTACTATCTGCAGAACTGATAAACAGCCAACATCTTATTATTTTGCTTGTGAAAACTGATCACACAGAAAAGAGTTAAAACACAGTTGTTTTTGAGGAAATGTATAGAAGAGCCAAGTGGAATGGCAAATTATTCAACTTGACTTAGGGAGAGAGGTCAGCGTGCCTGATGGACGCTTCTTGTGCTATTGACTGTATGGAGTCCAACATTCCTGTTCAATATCGCTCTGACTGTTTTTGCTGATTGAATCCGGGATCTTCACAACTCTAAGGGTTTATGTGAATTCCATCAATTTAAGTTAGTGTTCTTAAGACCATTTGTTTAAACTCTTGCCTAGTGCCACTTTAAAGCTAAGGAGACAGCACAGGTGTCAGGAGCAGAAAACAAATGTTAGGACAATTTCATGGGAAGATCAGGAGGGAGAAGATTGTCAGCCTTGCTCTACAATGCAGAGACATAGAAGTGTGGCAACCTAGAGCAGCAGGTGCAGCAAATACTTGACATGCTGGCCTGGCTTACTGGAGTCTTCTTCCTTCCCTCTCACTTGAGGAACTTGTTAAGGAGGTCTTACTCTCCTTGCTATGCACACACGCACGCACGCACGCACACGTAAACTCACATAGCTTTCCAACATGAGCAAAGAGATGCCTTACAGTTTTTTAGATCATATGCTTACAACATCAGTTTGACTTGGGAAGGCTGAATAATTTTGGCTGCATGTGTTTGCTTAAGATGTTTAAATAAATGTGAAAATATTTGGAGAAAGCAGTGAGCAATGCCTTTTCCAAATGAAAAAACAATTGTTCTTGGGTGCTGGAAGGGTTCTGTTTTTAAAGCAATTTGCTCAACCTAAATTTGCTTCTCTTTTATTTAATCTCCTTGAGTTTGCACAGAGAGTTTGCATAATGATTTTTGGTAGCAATAAATGCTTCCTCAGTAACACTGGGTCTGCTTAGGTAGTATCCACTATATCTTTCACTACCTTTAGGTGGCTGTTGAGTTCTTTTTACTCTTACACAGAATGCACAGGCTCCTCTGGCTAAAGAAAGGCTTAGTTCCATTTCTTCTGATAGCAATTTCATTTTTAGAAAGACATGGGTACAAAATTTAGATGGAAAAAACTCTCCAAGATCTAGCAGCTTATATTTTTATTTGAAAAGAAACTGTGATCAGTGGTTTTGATTGTTTCAGTTAGGGATGCATCAGTCTGTTGCCATAGGCACACAACTGTGATGCATGTGATGCTAATGTGTGAGCGGGATGAAAACCGGAATAAGGAATGCTTTCTTTGAACGTTTTTCCTCGCAAACATTTCCAGCCTTCTTGGTATGAATCTGGGCTCTCTTCCCGTTACATTATGTTACCCATGGAGTTTACCTTCTGCCTCTATAGGCTTACTTTGATCTGCTGCTTGTTTTCTATAACTTTCTAGAGAAATTGTGACACAGAAAATGTATTTAACTTTGCTCAGCTAGGCCTCTTAAGAATTTACAGCAAACAGCAAAACTTGATCAAAAAGACACACATAGAAGTGGTTGACATGAATGTGGAGAATCCTGTTGTTTTAAAATCTACGATGTATCAATATTCGAGAATGAGAATTAATGTAAAATGTATGAGCACATATTACAACTGCTTCATTTTTTAATTTGGATTCCCTTTCTGCTTCAAAGGCAAGAAATGCATCCCAAAAACATGCACTGCAATGATCACACTGTGATTATATTCTGTAATAGCAACTATACTATATTTTATCACTTGGGTTAGATTGTATGTTGTTTGTATAACTGGTGGGGTTTTTAGATTTATTACCTTGGTACCTTGAAGTACCTCTGACAAAATGTTCAGAATATCTACTTGATTCCATTTCTGCTTGCAGTAGTGGATGCTTTTAGGATTGATTACATCCAGCACTCCAAAGCTTCAGGATGTATTGTGGGTGTTGGTGGCTAGAAACCTTAGCGACTTTCATGAAGACCAGAAGGAAAGGACCAGAAGGAAAGGAAAAAAGGCACTAAAAGGAGCCTACCGCTGGCTGTTTGCCAGGGCTGGCAACTTCACTCACTGATGATGAAGTAAGGAATGGGCTGACAGCACCCATTACTTCCCAGCATTACAATACCTCCACATGATTTCTGCCAGTTATCCCAGTTTTCAAATGGTAACAACTTCTCTACCAGGAGGAGAGTAAAAGAGAAAATAGTATTAGAACTAAGAGTTTTTCAGCGAGCGCTGTGTGAGCATGGATTTTGGGAGGTCAGGGGGATGCCAGAGAACATCCCATGGGAGAGCTAAAGCAGGGAAATGAGTGGAGATTGGGGCATAGGGACGGATCATAATAATCACACATTGAAGCAGAAAAGGGCAGAAAAGTGCCTGAAAATACACGGAAAGGATCCTTGATATTTGCAATGTGCTTAGTGTAGAAGATTACTAAAGCTCTAGTTTAAATTGCAAGTTTGGGGAAGGTGGAGTGGTGAGGTGTAACAAGGGTAAAAACAAACACTTTGATGCTTTTAGCATGGGGAATTATGAAATTTTCTTCCAGTGGCTTCATACTCAGTTGCAGCTGGTCTTTGTAAGTCTGTCTCCTGGCATAAGGAGAATCCTCAATGCTTTCAGCATCAGGTTTTTTTAAACTACTTTCCGTAGGCATTTCTTTTGCCCTCTCCTACATAGCTAAACAAAGTTGGGGTTTTGTTTGTTTGGGTTTTTTCCCCTGGGAGTCTGAATTTGGTTTATAACATAAAACTGACAAAATATGATTGTTTTTGTAATCTCTTTAATACAGCCCTCACAAAATGCCAGAAAAAACATCTCCCCACAAAAAACCTTAAAGTGTGTTAAATAAACAGTCGTCGCTTGCCAGCAAGGGGAACATAACCACACTGACTGAGACTTTGCATCATTGTTGAGAGACTTTGCAGAGAAATAGCTAAATGTGTAGCTCTTAAATTTAGTTCTCTATTTCTGTGGAGATTTTTTCCTATTCTTTTTCTAAATGTAGACTAGTGTCTTGTATATAAAACTACATATGAATCAGTTTCTTTACAGAAATTTAATAGAGCACAGTTATTTGGAAGTATTACTATAGTAGGTACTATTGCACTGAACAAGCAGTCACTGCCATTTTATGATAATCATCTAACAAACATGCTTTTATTAGCAACTTATTGCTGTTAGTAAGTTACTAATTATTGAATAACTGGGGAAAATAGTAGCTACTTTGTTGGTTGGGACTGACAGCATTACTGATAATGAAGTATTTGTTCCCTTAAATAAATGGCACAATCTCAGAAGTGTCTAATGCTGTTTCTCTTCAGTACACCCATATTTGATCAGAATTTGAGCTCTGATCTATGTAATACTTAAAATTTGTTTCCTTTTTAAGAAAACTTTAAAAAAGCATTTGGCAAATTCATGTTATTTCCTGAATGCCATTGTGTACCTCATGTTCCTTCCAAATCAAAAATAGTGGTTTTCTCTCTCTTTGGAAATTTATTAGAAACCCTCAATCTTTCTCAGTTCCAATACCACAATTCTGCATCTTTTTAACAGCTGTTAACTTTATTCTTTTGAATTCTGCCCCCCTTGTTGCTGTTTTTATTTTGTTTTTGCATAGACATGACAGTCTAAGGCAATACTGTAATTTGTCTTTTTTTCTTCATATATGCAGAATGTGCATAGATTTACAGTTAGTAGTCTGAATTTAATGAAATTGTTTTCCAAAATCTCCTGGCAGAAAAGCTGCAGTTCAGGACCAAAAAGTGATGCACTAGTAACAGAGCATGCCTTACAATGTTTCAGAAACAAACTATGAAACTGATCTGGGTGCTGCTTTCTTGGAGTGCAATAAAACTTATTTATGCTGTAGTTACACATTTGCAGCTTTGTTACAAGCTTTTTGGGGTATCAAATTGTCTGCAGCTTTGAATCATATCATAAACATGATTCTAATATGTTGCTAATTACAATTAAGATATCTACTCGAAATAATCTTTGTTTTCATTTTTCTACGACAATTTATTTTTTTCACTTATTTACATGCTTTTAATTTTTCATTTTAACATTTCTTGCAGCACTTTAATTTACTTTTGTTTCAAAGCTGTGGAATTGGATTAAACAGCGTTTTTTAAATACTTCCATGTTGCTTGGAAAGGAGCCAGTTACTGTGTATCAGCTTAATAGAAACCATGCCTAGCAGGGCCTCACATATGGCAGCTCGTGTTTGTGTGGTAAGACATTATGTGTTTTAAATATTAACTTTTATATGATAGTCAAATTTATGCCAGAATCTGAAGTTTCCTCTGATTAATGTTAACAAAAATAGAGAGCCAACTGTTTCTGGGCTTTAGGAGAAATATGTAACTAAATGCATAATTTACTGTCTGTTCCACACAAAGGCTGTATTTATATGACCTTTTTTAACTTGAGATGCATACTGTGCCTAGAGAAGGCTATAGGTTAGTGATAATACTCTTTCTTGACACTTTTAGCCTTTTCATGTTGTAAATATTGTGGAGGCCAAGATGGTGACTCTGTAGCTAAGACTGAAATATAAGGGTTTGTGCGTAATTTAGGAGATTGAGATATATTTGAAGAGTAAATAGTACACAGTTACATCAACTATTCTTTGAGTAACACTTGACACAGCTAACAACTTAAAGTTTAAATTTCTCAAGGCTTTTTTTGTTTGTATTTTTTAATTTTATTTTAATTTATTATAATTTTAATTATTATTTAAAACTTAGTATAACTTTTATGAAATGCAGAGATTTTAAAAGCATTTGTTCTGGATTGTCTGGCTGTAGACAGTCTTCTGTATAAAATTCAGCAGTGACTTATGATGGAATTTCTTTCTCAGAAAATTATGTTTTCAGTGGGGAAATTAAGAATAATTTAATTCTTTCAAAAAGATTGACCCCTTTTAGGTTATTGGTGGAGGAAGCTTTTTATTTCTGCATATTAGCTGATATTTGATTTAACTTTTTTGTTTGGGAGGTGTTGACAGTAGTCGCCACTGAAAAATATGCATCATAAATCTAGTAGATATTATTGTCACTCTTATAACTGCAGAATTGCTGAAGGAAATTCTTTTCTTTCTATGACACTAGCAAACTGTCTTCTGCGTCAATCATAATTATATGGGTAATCCTATAAACCCATTGTAACAAACTGGATTTATTTTACATTTTAAGGTGTTCTAATACTCAAATGGTAAATAAATGTTTTATTACCCTAGTTTATGATTAGTCTGTTTATACGTAAGAAGGTAATGTTGAGGACTTCATATGTCAGAGCTAAATAGGTTTATTTATGTTTTTGCAGACGATTGCAGTACACTTAGTATGATGTCAACTGTATGGTCATTTAATGGATCACATAGATGTGATCCAGAAAATTAAAAAATGTACAGTCTCACTATTTGATGTCTTAGGTAGCCTAAAGAGGATAATACATGTATTGCTTATAAATTTAAGTATGTTATAACCCTTCAAAAGGGGATGGATGGAATGTAATGTCTTTCGTTTTCAGACAGTTTATGAATGAAAAATTAGATGTCTGCCGTACATGCCATTTCAGATTTGTTGATACGAATAATTGATTGCTAAGCTCATAGCTGTGGCATTTAGCTTTGCAAATTAGGGATAAAAAGAAGTTTCAAATCTGGGGCTTGCAGCCAGGGTGGGTTCAAAGGAAAACTAGCAGCAGAACCACCATGGTAAATGCAGTGCTACCTTTTGCAATAGCGTAAAGTAACCATGGATGGAGTTTGTTAAGAGTTCCTGGTTAAACTGTTGGAGTTAACTGGGCTTGAAGGTTGCACATGAATTTTGACTGAGTATTTAGCATGAGAATAGACCATTCCCATTATTTCAGACTTTGTTGGATAGTTTGAAAAGAAGGGCATTCTTGTCTGGACTTTATATAGAAGAGTGTCTGGCTTTTGATTCCTGAGGAAGTGTTAGCCTGGATCCATGTTATATAGGAATAAGTTGTTTTTTCTGCAGTAGACATCATAGTAGACACTTGGGGTTGCTCATTCAAAACACTTTGTGGGAGTGTACCCTTTGGCACTGTATCTCTCCCATCCCAGAGGACTACTTTTGCTGGCTGGGTCAGAAACCCAAGCACAGCTTCTTCCATCTCCTGTATACAATCAGCCATGTTGCCTGCCAAAAACAATCCTCTGGAGTTACTTTGTGCCTAGGGTACAAAGAGCAGGTTCTTTGTCTTGACTCTTTCCTGAGGTATTGTATAAGATCTGCCATAGTTTGGCTCAGAGAAAACAGCCAGCTCTATTGTGGAGAAAACCCAGCACCTAACACATCCACCCAGAATTAACCATTTGCTAGTTTTTGTTCTGTTGCAGACAAAATAAGACCTGTCAGTCTATAAAAATATTTATAAAAGAAAGCTTGCTTCACTGCCATGTCTTATTCACAGCAATGTCCTGTTGGTAGCAGCAAGAACAGTAAAACACTTTGACACACAGTGTGCACATTACAAAAGTGAAGTGTCATATCAAAAATGGCTGTAAACATTTTTGGTCACTTGTCATTGCACATTTGAAGGTTGAAAATTCTTACAGAAGATGACTCAAGTTTCTTCCTTCCCTATATGTCTGGGCTGCCTAGAAGGGAAGAAGCACTACTTAATATGGCGTTTTAATGGGCCATTTCGGGGACATCTCCTATAATCCTGGATGTCGGAGTACATTCCTCAACAGCCTGCCAATACAGTGATTAGGCATCAGTGCAAGAGGACTATTTGGAATTTTTGTTTCAGCATTAACTGAACTCCAGTTTGAGCTTTTTTTTTTTTTGGTTGTTGTTGTTATTTAGGGTTTTTGCAGGGTTTTGTTTGTTTTTCAGTTTGTAAACTGTAGTTTTTGAAGAATAAGGTCAGGTGATCACACTTACCATTGGGATGGGAAACTGTCTAGCTGATAGGCATTACATAATCAACTCAAATCTCCTTTGAGTCTGGAATTATTGTAGTGTAAAACAGATTTAAATTCATGATCTAAGTGTAATGACCTGGCTTCACTAAGGGGAAATCCTGCCAGACCAATCTGGTGGCCTTCTATGATGGGGCTACGGAACTGATGGACAGAGGTAGAGCAGTTGATGTCATCTGCCTGGACTTGTGCAAAGCGTTTGACACTGTCCCACATGACATCCTTGTCTCTAAATTGGAGAGACATCAATTTGATAGGTGGACCACTTGGTGGATATAGAACTGGCTGGATGGCTGCATGCAAAGAGTTGTGCTCAATGGCTCAATGTCCAGCTGGAGACCTGTAACGAGTGGTGTCCCTCAGGGATCAGTGTTGGAATAGGTCTTGTTCAACATCTTTGTTGGTGACATGGACAGTGGGATTGAGTGCACCCTCAGCAAGTTTGTCAGTAACACCAAGCTGTGTGGTTCGGTTGATGTGTTGGAGGGAAGGAATGCCATCCAGAAGGACCTTGGCACACTTGTGGGGTGGGCTGATGGCAACCTGATGAAGTTTAACCATGTCAAGTGCAAGGTCCTACACCTGGGTTGGAAGAATCCCAGGCACATCTACAGATTGGGCAGAGAAGAGATTCAGAGCAGCCTTGAGGAGAAGGACTTGGGGGTGTTGGTTGATGAAAAAATGAACATGAGCCTGCAGTGTGCACCTGCAGCCCAGAAAGCCAAGCGTATCCTGGGCTGCATCAAGAGGAGTGTGACCAGCAGGTTGAGGGAGGTGATCCTGCCCCTCTCCTCTGCTCTCGTGAGACCTCACTTGGACTATTGTGTGCAGTTCTGGTGTCCTCAACATAAAAAGGACATGGAACTGTTGGAACAAGTCCAGAGGAGGGCCACGAGGATGATCAGGGGACTGGAGCACCTCCTATATGAAGATAGACTGAGAAAGTTGGGGCTGTTCAGCCTGGAGGAGAGAAGGCTGCGTGGAGACCTCATAGTAGCCTTCCAATATGTGAAGGGGGCCTATAGGGATGCTGGAGAGGGACTCTTCATTAGGGACTGTAGTGAGAGGACAAGAGGTAATGGGTTCAAACTTAAACAGGGGAAGTTTAGACTGGATCTGAGGAAGAAATTCTTTACTGTAAGGGTGATGAGGCGCTGGAATGGGTTGCCCAGGGAAGTTGTGAATGCTCCATCGCTGGCGGTGTTCAAGGCTGGGTTGGACATAGCCTTGGGTGACATGGTTTAGTGTGAGGTGTCCCTGCCCCTGTCAGGGGGGTTGGAAGTAGATGATCTTAAGGTCCTTTCCAACCCTAACTATTCTATGATTCTATGATATATGTGTGACATACATTTTCAGGTAGCCACAAATACAGCTTCAAAAGCCCACGATGTGATGGCTGTAGAATGATCCATTTTTAAGATGTTCAGCAACAACCTGCTTTGCTCCTTGCTGGATACAAATAGCTGGGGGATGACAGCTATCTCAGTTTCAGTAGAATCTTTATGACTTATATGATAATGATAATTTTATTCTGCTGCCAGTACAGAGCACTTTGCAGACTGATATCAAGGTTAATTGTCACTTTGAAAAGTGAAGCACAGTCTGCCAACCTGATGCTCTGCTCAGCCGAGAAAGATAATTGTTATTCAAGTAGTATTTAAATGAGCTCAAATGCTGATAAATACCCAACCAAAATATTATTTTTTTTTCTGTCATGTTTATTCACTGTGCTAGAGAATGAGGTCATCATTGTGTATAAATTTCACTAATGGACGCTGTAGTCAATACATGCTGAGTTATTTACAGAACTTACAAGGAGTGGGTTTCCCCCCATATGGGCTGTGGGGAAACACTTAAAGCTTGAGTTCCTCTTGTCAACACATCCTAATTCTTTTATGTCTGTGGTTGCTTTTAGCAGTTGTACTGTTACCGTATATATGAATCCTTATGCACTATGAACTGACTTTTACTGGAACATCGAGAGGTTTAAAATTTCATAGAATAATAGAATCAACTAGCTCAGAAAAGACCTTTAAGATCATAAAGTCCAACCTTTACCCCAAAATTTGTACTGATTTCTGCTATGCTTTGCAAGTTCTTAGGGTTACTTAATGCTCCATTTATCTCACACTGATTCTACAGCTTTCATTTTTTCCCCTCTAGATTCGGGGAATTGTAAGCAGCCCAGATAAATAATGTAGAAACATGGAAATATTATTTTAAATTAGCAGGTTGGGGGGGGGGGGTTGTAACCTTAATAGGTGCACAACTTTTTAAGGGAACTGGTCAGCTGCATGCAACAGTGTAGTCCTATATTGTAGAGAGCCACGAGTCTGTTCCAAAATCTGGTACTGGCGTTGTTCAATTTGCATAACACCTTTCACCTTAGGGGCTTCAAAATTAAGATTTTACCCTGTACCTTTCCCTCTTCTTGAAATATTTTAATTGAAGAGAATGCATGAGCTTTATTCCATCTGCTGCCCCCTGCCAAAGAATTTCTTATGGTTTTCCCCACTGTGCTGTTTAAAAATTATTAGCTACAGTGGTCTCTTAGCCTTGAGAATTCTTAATTTATTTTTGAGCAGCAGTAGCTCTATGTTGATGCTTACACTGCTGTTCTTTTCTGCATTGCCAAATAGACTTCTTCCTTATTCACGTGAAAACTTCTCGTTTATATTTAGTGATTTGTCTGTTGATAATATTTCAGTGAAGTGGTTTCTGTTTGTTTGGGGCTTTTTATTATTAGAATGTTAATTTGATGCAATTTTAGGGCTAAATTGATGCCTGATGTAGCTCTACCAAACAGACTATATTGTAAATAGGTCAAAAATTTGCACAAAGCACAGTAAAATGATAGAATAGTCACTTTGAAGCCTTCAAAAAGTAGAGATAAAATAAACTTACATTAGTGGTTTATCTTAGGGGAATGATTATTGCCCTTGACCATCCATAAATTCCTCACTGAGGTGTTTGCGTATTATTACTTTGTAGGAGGACAGTTCATTACTTACTGGTAAGAGACCACTTACTCATTAATTCTGTTATTTAATATGCATTGTAGTCCCGTGGCTAAGAAACATAAATTCTTAAGTGGATTGTTTTCACTCCTAAACACTTCCATATGTTTTTGTAACATTTCTAGGTTCTGTATGGCTTAGTAGCTTTCCGCATGACTAATTAAGATTTTAACAAACAAAATGGAAAAGGGCCAACTTGTAATTGTTAGTGCAGAAGCGTAATCAGGCATACATGGTTTGTTTGTAATAGTTCAGCAACAGAAAATGTTTCAAAGAGAAGACACACGGAGATGATTAGTAAGTACCACAGTGATGTGAGACTGTCCAACTACAGAAGCAGTGAAGTCATGTGAAGACTTCAGTATATACTTTTGTTTTTCTTATCATAAGGGGCACTGATACTGTGTGATTTTAGTAGCCATTTACACTGAGTTACAAAGAAGAAATAAAAGAAAGGGGTTTTTGCTTGGGTAAATGGATATGTTGTAGAAGTGTAGCGAGTGCTATGTGTTGTAAAAACTACCAAACTGACTACAGTTTATGCAAATATGAAAAGGTGAAAAATATCTGGCAGGTAAACTGTTACTTTTAAACTATAAAATGTTTATTAGATGTATATCAAGGATATAAGTAACTTCAAGATTTACATTGTAGCAATTACAAAGGCTACAAAATGAGCATAATTTCTGACTGTGTATTGATTGAAATGAAGAAATGGAATCAGAAATAGCAATGCATTGTTATAAGTAATGGAGAGGAGACTCAATTGCATAATAATTGTTGTTACTGCTTTTCAATTTATTTTCCTGAATTTGTTGGAAACAAATTTTAAAACAACCAACCAAAAAAACCCAAAGACCCAACTGAAGCAACAAAATAAAACCCACAACCAGGAAGGAAAAAACCCAACAAACCTATAACCCAAAACAAAACCCCAAACTGTTACTGAGCTTATGCACGATACTGAATTTATTTGATTCGTAAAACCATGCTGTTGCTTGGTCAGTTGAATAAATATAAAACTTCTTGCATTTCACTTTCAGAGTTTTCATGCTCCCTAGCTATTTCAGGTATCTTTCTGTGTCTTTCTGTGGCAAGTTTGAAGATATCATGCCACTGTGAGTTCTTCCTACCTTCATCTCAGTCCTAGAAAGCAGTCATTCTCTTGAGAATTCATTTTCAAATATATAATAATTTATAGTGAATAAAGTAAACTTGCTGCTTGTTTGTGGAGAGACAATATATTAGTGTTTGGTTTTTAAGAGTAAATGACATTCAATCTTAAAATTTCCATTGAGTTTACAGATTAATTTGCTCACCATTTCACTTGCCCTTTAGCAAAACAACTGGCTTGCAAGCCTTATGCTGTTTTCTTCCAGCTTCTGCAATGTGTTCTTTCATCCCCTTGATACAATGACTTGAATCATCAGGTTTATCTATATGTGCAGGCCACGAAAGCTGATGAATTGGTTAAATTAGTTTTAAACTGATTTTAATTCTAAAGTGTCCAGATAGATTTTTTTTTTTTTTTTTTTTTAATTCTTTCATTTCTGTCTTATTTAATGTTGTGTTAAGTCCATTGATTTTAAACTGAATCAATGTAAACATTGTTTCTAAATGTTCCTTCAGCTTTTTGACTGATTGAGCTAAAAATGATTTTAAATCATGTTTCTTCAACACTGCAAATTAATGCATACGCAACCCTTCAGCTGGGCGTCCATTTTGGTTCTTTATTCCTTAGTTCTTCCTGAAGGAAAAACAGAAAGCCCAGGAACTAAATAGTGTGTTGGAGAAACGTCAGCTAAGCATGGTTAACTTCCTCACCTTTACAAACTGTATTAGTTTCAATGATTCTATTTGACAGGAGCCTTATTTTAACACAAAAGACTTTTTTGGAGGCAAGGTCAATATATGTTGTACAACATCATTTTTATGGCATCTGCTGTACAGTTTCTGTTAAAATGAAATTCTGTAAAGAGGAGAAGGCTCAGGAGGATCTCATCAAAGTGTATAAATACCTAGAGGGTTTAAAGATGGAGTCAGTAGTACCCACTGACAGGACCAGAAGCCATAGGCATAACCTGAAACACATCTGAACATTAGGAAACACTTTTTTGATGTGAGGGTGACCAAACACTGGCACAGATTGCCCAGAGAGGTTATGGAGTCTCCATCCTTGAGTTATTCAAAAGCCATCTGGACATGAGCCCTGTTTCAGCAGGGAGGTTGGACCAGATGATCTCCAGAGGTCCCTTCCAACCTCAGCCATTCCGGGATTCTGTGATAAATACAATGTAATTTATTTGGTTTTTTCCTTGTTGAAAAGCATGAATATTGCAGCATTTTTGAGTTGATAAGTCATTAAAAACCTTAAGAGTCACTTTGTGTACTTTGGTTTTGACGAAGTATATAAACTGTATATCATCTGAAACAATGAGGGTGAGGTGCTGTTTAAAAAGAGACTCTGTGTGGTGCTTGGCTGACATTCTGGGAGTTTAGCTTTATTTCATATGTAAGCATCTTCAATGACAATTTTTCTTTCGTTTTTACCTTAAGTAATCATGTGCAGTGTTTGTTGTTAGAGTTGAGTATAAATTGTGCTTGCAGATAGCTGATTGAAACTGAAGGATGAACTTAGAGAAGCCACAGAATGGATGTGCAATATCTTTGCCCTTTTTGAATTAATTGGTAATTTTTGGTCTGACATTTGAATGCACTAATTAAATCTTTGACTGAAAATTTTGCAGAGCTATTTTGAACATCATGCAGCTACTTTACTCACCTGGATTGTACTGTTTTATATTTAGACGTCTAATAAATGAAATTGTCCATCTTGTCTTCAAATAACAGATGTTAAGTGCTATCACTTATTTGTTTCAGTGAAGTATACATGTGGTATAACACTGTTCTTTATCCTGAACAGTTGGGTTTTTTTCCACACTTGAAAGGTACTGGGCTTCTTTGTATTTGTTGCATTTCCTTTTGAATCAAAACCAAGAGCCAGCCAGTTCCTTAAGGTTTTCTAAAGCTGAAACCCCTCTTAAAAATGTAAACCATTTTATATACTCAGACACATTTAAACCCAGGTACAGGAAGAGATCAACCAATGACTAACCTCAGAGAGATCCCGCAGAATTGCCAACCCTGTTACCAGCAGTGGTGTGGCTCCTGGTCTGCATGATGGAGGAACCCTGCATTCTATCCCTGATATGCCAGAATGGCAGTAAATGGTTTAAAAAAACCCCAGACGTATTACTCAAAATGTTCTTTTATATCAGAACAGTAAACATTCTAGTCCTTTTATTTGCTTCTAAAAGCAGCAACTAAATAGCTCAGCAAAAAGGGGTAAATGATATGCTTAAACTTTAATTGCCTTACAACAGTATTCAACCAGCAAAAAAGGCCTTGCTGTTGAGACACTGAGCATCTTGTAGGTTAGATGAATTGGCATTGAATACATCTAGACCTGTACCAGCTCTGTACAGTACTGTCACGTGCCACTGTACTAAGTTTCTGAAGATGACTCTAAAGAGGCAGGAGTGACACTCCTCAGATGGAAAATGTAAGTATTTTTCACCAAAGATGAGGAAAAAGAGATTGTATGAAGGATGTGTGGAAGGATTCACCTTCTAAAAGGTTGGGAGACACTAATTCAGCATACAGATGTTAAAAAAATACAGTCATGCAATGATTTTTTTTTTTTGTTTGACAAATAATGCACATTCATTTGAAAGACTGTTTCAGATTAATATATATGTAATTTTTGATAGTTTATTCTTGCTACTGCAAAGCTTCGGTTCTCGAATTTTCAAGGCTTAACAGTTAATGCTTTGAGTTCCATTTGATTGTCATGTTACAAATAATAATTTTACTATTAAAGTTGAAATTTTATTATTTAATTACAGTTTAATTGAGAACAGTCAGAGTAACTTCAACATTATTTTAGGCCCTGGGAAAGGGATGTCTTGTTGCCAATAGTCCAAGTACTGCTAAAAGAGAAATTTTCCTGAGTTAACCCCGTCTAAAAAGACTCATGATTCCTCATGTAAGGAGCAAAGGTTCCTGAAAAAGCTTTTGAAAATAGTTTTTAAATTGCTACTCAATCTGAAGTAACCGATCCAGAGGGTAAATTTAACAAGAATACCTTTGCTTCCAATTTGTTCTTGTATAAACATTCATATTGTAAATAGTCATATGTTTAAGCAAGGACTCTGTTTAGACCTTGTGGTTAGTGAACCTGTCTAGCATTAAAAATGCCAGTAATAGAGCAGGTGACATAGCAGTGGCCTTTTCATACCACAGGAACTAAAAGAAACTTTATTAACCAAGTAATCCAGATAAATGTTGAAATTAAAGGGGAAACTGCATGTATTCATTGGGACTTCACTGGGTTCTATGAAAATAGCAAGAATTTATATCTAGATTGACCACTGAATTGTAGTTGCATTTAGAATGTAGAATGCAGCAGAATACTCCCTGTAATGGCAAGTCCCTGAAATACTAATGACATTAGGACAAATAAAAAAGTCTCTTGGGTACTTGAAACTGACAGTATATTTCTTACTCAGATAGTTTCCATTCTTTCTTCCTAAGTACTTTGAAAACCAGCTATTTAAAGTTTTTGGTAACAAGATGTCCATCCTTTGCAGTGTTTTGTGGTTTATCCTGGCCACTTTAGTTACCTTCCTTTGCTTATTTCTTTATGTTCTATTGCTTCTTGTTTCAGAGGGCAAGTGACTCCTCTGGACTTCTTACTTTAGATCTATATGGGTAAAATTAACAATACCAGAGTGTGTTCTTAGACTATAAAACTCAGTTGTCAATATTACTTAGTCATTAGAACAATCTGGCAAGAATTAGGACAGCATCAAACGGTATTCTGAACAAATTCTGAGCATGGCAAGAAAGAAGGAAGGCTGAAAGTCATTCCTATTTGGTATTTGCATACTTTGACGGGTAAGGGAGTACGGACACAGGCTGTTCTGTGCCAGCTAGCCTTAGTGCCAACAGGAAGTCCTGGCCTATTTAATTTAACGTTATAGGTACAGTCTCATACACCACCATGAACAGAAACTGCAAATCTGGGCGCCTTTCCATGCTGAGGGCATATATATATGAGGGATTATATATCATTTGTCTATTAGATTACTTCCAGGTTTCCCCCTTACTGCTGGGTGCTGTTGAAAGGGTAACTTTCACAGCTGTGATTGGGCTGTATTTACTCAGAGTGAGGAATACCAGGTCATGCTGGGAAATACCTCAGTGCACCATGGTTTTGCATAATTGTCTAGACAGGATGTTTTGGGAATGTAACCCACTCTTCTGAATGCAGTGTTGTGTTAGTATTATGGTATTGCTACACAGCAATAATGTAGTTATTCATGTCTCCTAAAACATGAACTTAATAACACTGATGCTAAAAGGTGATAGAAATGTCATTAAAATCATATGTAAAGTAAAAAGGACCCCCTGTGCTAAAAAAGAAGAAGGCAGCTGAGTTCCTGGCTTGTACCAAGAGAGCAGAAGTTTGGCATGTGAGTCCGGCTGGCTGCCAAGAAATATAACCCATACCCCATTTCATTATTTGGGGCTGTTGGCATTGATGATGGCCACTGTTGCCTTGCAATGTGAAAAGGCTGTTATTTTAGGTACGTCTGGGTGACTTTCCAGATTGTGTCAAAAGGTGATATGAGGGACAGAAAAAAATTACACCTTCAACTTTTGTAGGCCAGAAATACTAGACTTTGCTTTGCAGTGGTAGAAAATGGTGCTTTTGTAAGTTTAACTTCTCATATGTAAATGTCCAAGAAAAGGTTCCATCCTTTCCAAAGCAGTGCGGTTGTTAACGTGGTCAAAAGTTATCAAAATGTGCATTCCGGCTCTTTAAGTGACTGCTCAATGACTTTTTACATAGGGGCATTATTGATGGTGGCAGTTTTAATAAATAATTCAGTAGTTCTTTCTTTTTGATTGTATAGCAGTATTTGTGGATAGTAGAGGTCTGAGGACTAAGTGTGACTGATGAGAATGGATGGTGTATTGCTATCAATCTTGTCACTTTTTACCACATGTAAAAATTTGAATTTGAGTTATTGACCATCTCACAGCATATTTGTCCTCTCAATGTGTGTGGATGAAAACGATGCTCAGAAAGTGATTATTAAACTTTATGTGCCTGAAAACCAATGCTACTTGTGTAGCTCCAGCGTTTACTGATTCTTTTAATATTTTATTTATTTATTTACTACATAAACAGTGTGAAACGGGCTTGTTTAATTCTGAGTTTCACTGAGTTTAATTTTCTTGCTGTTTAGCTTTGAAGGAAATTCATACTTGTATTTATCATTCCAAAGGCAAACTGTATTTTATCATTTCAGGTGGTGATAAAGAGCTTATTTGACTCTGATAATTATGATGAATGATTTGTAGTAAATGACATGGTCAATAAGTTAAGATGTTATAATAGCATTATTCTTTTGTGTGCCTTTGCTTGACATAAGGATAACTATCTCTGGCTAACTTTGGCTGACTCTGCCTAACTACCTTTGTTTTTCTTCCTCTCTTTTTTGCTCAGTTGTAGTTTGATTCACCAGCTTGGAGTCTTTTCCATTCTCTTTTCATCTTCAGTCTTAATAGAAATTTTGATTGACAGTACTTGATTCTTAGACATACCTTTGTGTATGGTGATGTCTAACAATCAGGATATTGTTGGATGTTTCTTTATTTGGGTATGTGCAGGGGAGAGCAAGCAACCGTTTCTACCCTCTGTATTTCTTGCTTGTTTTTCCTTGGAGATTTTTTAATAGTATCACTTTCCTTTCAGGGTTCACTGAGCCCTGAATATGGTTGGAGCATAGTAAATGTTATCTCTGCCCTACCAGCCTTTCCCCTGTCATGGTTTAACTTAAAATAGATCAGTCAATGATAATATCATGTAATCGCAAGTCGAACAAACTTTTTCTCCTTTGAGAAAGAATACATTATTACTACTTGTGGGAACCAATTTGATCAGGGAGTATAACAGAAGCTTAATATCCTTTTAGGTATTTTCCCATAGAAGAAAAGAGCAGCTCTGCCTGAAGGTGTGAAGTGGAAAGCCAGGCTTCTTCCACGTTCCAAGAGACTCCTCTTCCTATATCAGCTCTGTTCAATCCAAAAGTTCTCCATCTCAAAATAAATCTGAACTCCTCCCAGTATCAGTTATTCTACTCTGATGTCTGTCTGTAGCCCAGGGGATAGTGCTAGGAAGACTCCAGAGCATACAGCTCTCATGTTGAGCCCCAAACTTTAGCCTAACTCCTAAATCTCGCTTTTCGATCTCTCTCAGCCCTTCCTCCATTGTCAGTACTCTTAGGAGCCACGGGGAATAGTTCCCACAAAACACTTTCTGGGATCCTACACAGACAGCAAGTGAGTTCTGCTGCTTTGATTCTTGGGAGGCTGGTCATCATGTGGTTTTTTTTGGCATCATTGAATTAGCTGTGTGTTTGATAATTAGACCACTGTGGCCTTTCCTTCCCACTGCTGGACCTTTTTCCTCTGAGCATCAGAAATAGAGAATAATATCCTGGATGTTGATTGTTCTGTACTGCCCCTGTAACCCTTTTGTTGATATGCGTCTTCTCTTTGTGCGTTTGGTTTTGGGGTGGTTTTGGTTTGGTTTTGTTTTTTATGTTTTGTTTTGTGGTTTTTGTTTGGTTGGTTCATATTTGCTTTTTGGGGTTTTTTTGTTTAATTTTTCCATTTAGCCAAACTGTCTTCAAAGGAGAGTATTTTTATTTCTGATATCTATAGCTGCTGCAATTGTTGCATACTTGCTATTACATATTACATATCATACATTAACTGAGAAATCTTCCATTGCCTAGTTGACCTTAAATGATTATCTAATGCCACAGCATGCTCCAGAAATTATTCCTGTTCATAGATTTAAACTTTTCGTGAATATGTGTTCCAGTAGAGGCCAGAAGGTTAGTGCATAGATAGTAGATAATTTTTTGTCGTCTGAATGGGTTGATGTCTTGATTACCTCCCTTCACCATGAAGGATGCAAAGTACTAGGGCATATTGCAAAACTTATGTTAAAGCCAAAACAGGCTTGACTTTAGGATTAGGTTTTGGATTTTATTAATGAGAAATCTGTAGCATTGAACTTCACCTTCTGATGAGGGGCAGGATAGGGAGGCATTTTGGTGGACAATTGAAGGCCCATTAAAATAAATGAGAACACTGGCACAGATGAATAGACAATATTGCTGATTGCTACATGATGAAACTTTTTCAACTAAAATGAAATGCCAAGCATGTGCTGTTTTGATCAGTGGATAAGGAATTGTGTCCTGTTTAAAACAAACAACCTCCCCCCGCCTGTCTACGCTTATTCAACTTTGTCGACAGTCCCAATTTACAGTTTATATTCTCTCCAGACTAAGTATCACTAAAGCATAAATATCTTGAATAGATGTAGTCATAGTACATTTCAAATAAATTCATCTCTGACATGACTATCTGGAGGCTAGAAGCATTTAATCAGATATAGAGCTCGGTACTGTATTATTTTACTTGATGTATTGTTTCATTCACAAAACAGCATTTGTATTATCTGAAGACATCCTATCATAATATTGCATTTCTAGAAATAGCTAAATAGCAAATGAGATTATGTTTTTGTATGTCAGTCATATATGCTCTTTACTATTTTCTGGAAGGATAATGGAATACTACTCTGTGGCTTATGCTGGCTTAGCTTCTGAACTCTATGTTAAACCTTCATAGCAGTAAGCCTGTATTCTGTAATATATGCTCACTTCTGTAATGCTAAGCTTACCTTTATTAAAGCTAGCTTCCATAAATATCCCTGTTTGTGAAAACACATCCTATAACTTCTCCTTCTTGCCTTTCTGAACACCAGAAATACAGTTTCTATATTATTTTTGTTTACCTTTTAATCTGGTTTTCAATTACAAAAGATTATACAGTCACAGTGTTGTTTCCGAAGTTTCTAGAGAGGAAGGTCGATGGCTAATTTCAACCAACTTGACAGGAAAGTAGGAGTTTAAAAAATGCTAAATTCCTACAATAAGCCTACACACCATATGGCCCAGAGCCCACATGTAATCCTTGTAGCTTTTGCTTTCACGTGCCAGTGGCCAGGGGGCAACACGTTCCCTCTCATCATACATTCAGCAGTTCATCCGGAAAACAAGAGAGCCGATATCTTCCAACAACTTCTCTAGTGAGATAAGTTCAGTAGTAACACAAAAGGTCAAAACACGCATCTTGACTTTCTTTGATAGGCAGAAGTTCCTCTTTAGGGACATGTCTAATATTAGGAGGGAAGTGGGTTTTGGAAGTACTTCCATCTGTGCTCACCATACATAATATAAACAGGGATCTGCTGTTCTGGAGAGACCTGGAGTAAACAATTCATTTCAGAATAGGCTTTGTAGTTTGTCTGTTATGAGGGGAACTGTTTTGCTGGTGTTAAACTAAGGAAGTCCTCAATTGTTTTTATTTTCATACCTTTGGACTATATAGAGGTGTGAATTTTTAATGTCTTGCTCAGATTATGTGATTTTGGGTAAGTGTTCTTGTGAAATACAATTTATGTGCTTAGGTTGCCTACATGTCCCTGACAATCCTGTCAGCTGCTCCCTTCTTCCTCAGAACTGTCTCCTCCAACAATCACTGGCCAAATTTCAACCCAAGCTGACAGACGGAAAGAGGTTTCGAATCATAGAATCATAGAATAGTTAGGGCTGGAAAGGACCTGAAGATCATCTAGTTCCAACCCCCCTGCCAGGGGCAGGGACACCTCACACTAAACCATGCCACCCAAGGCTATGTCCAACCCAGCTTTGAACACTGCTGGCGATGGAGCATTCACAGCTTCCCTGGGCAACCCATTCCAGTGACTCACCACCCTCACAGTAAAGAATTTCTTCCTCATATCCACTCTAAACTTCCCCTGTTTAAGTCTGAACCCATTACCCCTTGTCCTCTCACTACAGTTACTCATGAAGAGTCCCTCCCCAGCATCCCTACAGGCCCCCTTCAGATATTGGAAGGCTGCTATGAGGTCTCCATGCAGCCTTCTCTTCTCCAGGCTGAACAGCCCCAACTTTCTCAGCCTATCTTCATATGGGAGGTGCTCCAGTCCCCTGATCATCTTCGTGGCCCTCCTCTGGACTTGTTCCAACACTTCCGTGTCCTTTCTATGTTGAGGACACCAGAACTGCACACAATACTCCAAGTGAGGTCTCACAAAAGCAGTGTATCCCAGTTCTTGAACTAGGGTTAATCCAGCAGTTAAGCAGCATTGACATTTATTTCTCCTTAGTTCTTAAATGGGAAAAAAAAATAAAAATATTGCAATTACTGTGCAGCTAAATATTAGGAAATAAACATGGTGCAGAAAGAGCTTCTGAAAGCAAAAATGGTGGGGAAAAATATTATGCTGCTAAATTCTGTTTGAGATTTGCTGCTATGGAAAGTGACAATTATATTAATATAAACATATGGATATATTTCAGACTTGTCTGTAATGACTATCTTGCCCTTCACCACAGCTGAAAGCTTCTGCCTAGTCAAGGTATTGACTTTTAATATTTTAATCTTGAATCTACCAAAGGCACAAACCACTGTATGTACACTACATAACACTATTTAAATCATTTCTGCTTCTAGAGGAGCACAGGAACATGCTTTATAGAATTTTTACCCAGCTATATGTACTCAGTCTTCAAGTTTCTGATGTAATAGTCTGTTCCGTACCCCCCCCCCCCCCCCCCCCCCAAAAAAAAAAAAACCAACAAAAAACACCAATTTAGGCAGTCTCTGTCTTGGCTAGAAGATACAGATCTGGCCTACATTTATGATTTTCAGGTGTAGGTGTCCTGCAAGCTGCTAATTATTTAATTCTGGATTGAACATTAAATTTATAGGGATACTAATAAAATAGATAGCTGTCTAGAGGGGATAATTGATGTTACTTACAGTGCTGAACCAAGTCAGGAACAGTTGAGTAGAGTTCATTGCAGGCACTTATCTGGGGCTCTAGCACTTCAGCTGGGTACCCAGTAAACCATCTCTAGGCAGAACAGGGATCAGCCTCTAACTTCTCTTGGATTGTAAGCCCCTACAGGAAATGCCCTTCCACCAGCTCCAGGAGAGGAGTTTGTCTCAACCTCTCTTTTATGCTGGATTTGTTTACTGAATCCTTAGAGCTGCAACTTGTGTTTCATTGGCCATGTTTCTTTTGCCCTTACTTCCACCCCCATGTCCCTTTGCATGTATGCTGTCTGTTGTTCTGAAATAGTATAGTATGTCCTTCTCACCTCTCAGTTTTTCATGTTTTGCAAAGGAACTGTAGGTGTTACGAAGTCCTCATCTGTTGAGGAGATGGTTAGCATTAGAGCTAATGATAGATATTTTTGCTGATAGTGCTGAAATCCAAAAGGTAAATGCAGTTCAATGTAAATAGACGAGTTTGCTTTTTAATGTAAAGTAAACAGAAAAGAAGCAGCTCACTTTGAAGTGCAAATGATTTCAGCATTAAGATGTATTAGTGAAATAGTATACAAGCAATATCTGCTGTCTTCTGAGTAGGTCAAGTAGTATATAAGTGTTTTGAAGATCTGTGGATTTTTGTACATTAGTATGGCTTAAACTGAGGCATAGCTTCTCAAAACTGAATTTATGCTAAAGCAAAAAGACCTTATTTAGAAACAAGCTTGCATGGATCAGAATGATGTAAAATACTCTTAAACTGCATTCTGTTGCTCTAAAATTTTAAATTTCTTTTGTTATTCCCCAAACCCCTAAAATAAATGAACACATCTTTTATTAAATAGCTGTATTTTAGCAGGAATTAACATACAAATGTTTGAGACTGAAAGTTTATAATGCCTTTTATCCTTCCTATGCTTATCTATTTTAAGTAGCTTCAGTGCTCTGTGAAGACAAAGGCAGTGGTGTACATGTCACTGATAATAGACGGTGTGACCGTATCATGTATGCTTCCTTAATAATGTCTGACATTATCAGATTGATTAACTCAGCAGGGGGCTTTAATCAGATTTAACTACTGTTGGCAGCTGAACACTGGCAGAATAGTAATACATCAGGGAGTAATATTGAACTTCTTTTATAAGCTGTATTAAACATGAAACTCAAAAATGTACCATAAAAATCATCATTATTTCTAGTACTCATGCAATAAGAAATGGAACTTGTACATTGCTCATACAATCTCAGATCTCGTTTGTTTCATGTTTTCCCAAATTTTCTGTTTCATCAGTTCCAAATACTGATCTTCAGATTCTCTTTTGGTAGTTAATTGGAGGGTATTTTAAATATAACTATTTCTTTTAAGATTCAAAGACACATAAATCTTTTGGGAATCAATGACTTAAACAAAAAAAATAATAAAAATGTGTTGTAGCTACAAGTTTAAGCATGTGTGTATGTGCCGAAGTAATGATAGCTGGGTTTTCTGCTTTGTCCTTTTCAAATCAAATGTCATATTATGACATGTTGCTTCAGTTTCATTTGATATAGAATACTCACAGTATTAATAAATAAAAAGCAGACTTCAAAGATGTTAATGTAACATTCATTCATGGATCAATAGGTCAGGAGGGACAACTGTGATCATCAAGTGTGACCTTCTGCCTATTGCAAGGCGTTAAGACTTTTCTGAGTTCATTCCTGTTTGAACAAAAGCATGGTTTCTTGAAAAGATTGACTTTTGGTTGAAACAAATTAATGAAGGGGACAACCACAGTCCTTGGCAATTTGTCTCGCCAGTTGGTTATCCTTCTGGTAAATTACAGTCTGGATTTGTTTAACTTCCAGGTTCTACATTTCATTCTATCTTCCTACCGTAGTTAAAATACAGTACAAATATGCTACTATTATTTCTTAGTTAATTAAATTTTTTTAAGTGTAGTTAAATGTTGATTCTGCTGTTGGTACTTTGTGTTTTTCATTAACTTCCCATGCTTTCTGTTTCAACATTAGCTTTCTCTTTGAAAACAAAATAATTAAGCTCCTGGAGTGTTCTTTTTCTAAAGTAAGCTTTTTAGGTTTTAATTATTTTGTGGGGTGCTTGTGTTTGGCTGGTTGCTGTGGCACATTTAAGTCTTCCTTCCTTCCTTCCCAAATCAGGTTTTCTTGTTATCCTGAAAGCACAGCCTGCATTTTTATATTTTCCATGTAAGACAGTATTTTTTTGTATTCCAATTCCTGTTGTGTGCTTTTACTCATTGAGAAGTTCTGGTTGCTTTACCTAGGCAGTGCAGGGTTTTCCATTTCCTCCATCTCTGTTGAAACTGTAATTGTTATCAGTGATAATTTAGTTTACTTTAGGTCATGAATATAAATGTGAAATCGCAGAGCACCAAGACCTGATCGTGCTGGTTGCTTCTAGACTGTTTCAGTTCCTTCTTTTCCAACTGTGCAAAAAGCCCTGCTGTCTTATTTTCTGCATTTCTTATATCACAAGGTGATTGGAAGAGTATAGCCTTCTGTCTCTTACTCACTCTCCTCATAACATCTTCCAGATTGAGAGTCTTAGATGACTGACATCCCATAGCTGTAACACTGGACCAAGCTGCACTTAATAATTTCCTCATTAGAATCTGTTTTTCAATTTTTGTAGAACATTATTCACAAGAGCCTTAACAGTGCTAAATATGTAATTGGAAGAGTGAGTTACTCTCTAATTTGTGGAGTCTTTAACTGTCCTGTCTGGTTTTTCCTTTGTACTAGGTAATAGGTGCTACATGAGTGAGCTTTAAGGAAGAGGGAATGAGACAATCAGCTCTTGCTTGGACAAATCCTTATTTGTGTTTCAGGGAGGTTCATGTCTACCTGAACTATTACTGCTGAAACAGAACAAAATCATTGGGTTTAAGTTAGGTGAGGAAATCATTAAAAGTGTTCATAAATAATAAAATTGTAATGGAATATGCAAATTAATTTATAGAAATGTAACATCTTTTTTTCCCAGAATACCAAACTTTTCACTCCAAATGGTAGTGCTGATTGCTAAAGTGATATTACAACTACTGCAATGATGTTGTTCCTTTGCTGAGCTTGTAATCAAAGCATCTCAGGCAATGACAACTGTGTTCTTTATTATATACAACAAAGAAATTCCATTTATATAGTGTAAGCAAAAAAAAAGAGAAATTGTTTTGACTATATTTGTAATTACACAGGAAAGTGCTGTCAGACACCTATAAAATAGATGAGCATTGATCGCTATAACAGAGGTGAAAGAGAATCAATATTAGCATACCTTCAGACAAACCAAACTAGCATTTGAGCTGTTCAAAAATATTATGATTTCAGTAAGATGCAATAAGAACCTTCAGAATTGCTGATAGTTCTCCAGTATTTCTGTATACTTGAGGGAGAGGGAGGTGGGAGAGCTAGTAAGTTGATGGATATGTCAGGTACAAAGAGAAAATGCTTCTGAGAACAAGCAAATGTTTGAGCAGGGTGTTGCTAACATTGCAGTCGATGTTGGCATCTGACAGTCATGTAATTTATGGCAGTGTATCTTTAAGTAGCAATTGCCCAAGAAAGCAGCAGATTATAAAAATGTGTTCAAAATTGGGGTTTTTTAATTATTGTTCTGTTGTTTGGTTGGTTGGGGTTTTTTTGTGTTTTTTGGTGTTTTGGTTTTTGTTTTTTTGTTGGTTTTTTTTTTTTTTTTTTTACTTCACATCCATCCTTGTTTGCCAGTTTAATACCTCTGGGGCTGCCTTGCAGATCATGGGTGTGTTTCGAAACTGCATTTGGATGACATCGTTTCACAGATCACTTTTCTTGCATGTGACAGAAAAATATAGCTGGATGTGACAGAAAAATATAGTTCCAAGACACTCTTATGATAGGTAAAATTGCTACCAATCTGATCTGGGAGCCCTACAGAGAGTGTTTATATGGATTTACTGTGAACTAGAGAATGTGTGTTATTTACAATTCTCATTTGCTGTTTTGTGTCTCAATTCTCCTTTTTATGTAAGGCCTAATTCAGTTAGCTTGTGAATCAGATGGAGTCCCCAGATCAAAACAAAAATAATAGAAATAACAGTGGCAATTGAAACAAACCTTTTACAGACATAATTCAGGTAGTGTTATGTGATTTCTACACCTAAATTGGTGTTATTGGAATTTCCAGATTTTTACTTGTTCAGTATAGACTTGAATAGCCCTGACTGTTTAGGATATTCTCACTAGTATCTACGTGGTATTTTTATCCTCTGGAGGGAATAAAACAAATTGCATTACCAGGACAAATTAAAAAAAACAAGTCAGTAATAAAACAGTGAATCAGAGTATTGCAAAAAGGACTTCATGTATGCGTCACACCAGCCAAATAACCAGATACTTGAAGTTACTGAAAGATAATATATAATCTGTACTGTTAAGAGATTTTAGGAAAATGCCTGTCTGAAGGCTTTACTTCCTTGCTGCTTAGATTTTTGTAAAGGATTTTTGCAAAGGATTTTTGCCTTTCATATTAATCTCCGAATATAAAGTGTCTTATGTGTTTGAACCTCCACTTGCTTCTAACAGCTGGAAGGAATAGGCTGTCCAAAGTATTTTGGAGCCTGTGAGGCTGAATGCTAGGATTAGATCGCTCACTTCTTTCGCAGCCTGCCTGGTGTCGCTTTAAAAGGGGATTTTTAAAGTCCTTCCCACAGTTCCCCAGGGTTATCTGGGTTATCCTGAATTATCTCTCTTTACAATGAGGTATTGCTACTACTCATGGTAAGTTTTTTTCTTTTCACTGGTAAAATGGGATTCATATACTTATTGTTAGTTTGGTTTTGGTATATGACTGAAGAAAAAAATCACTGGAAAAGAAAAAAGTTAATTTTCATTCTGCTCCTGTGTGCAGCCAGATAGAATTTTCTTTAGGCTTGGGAATACAGCCTGACTGGTTAACAGTTGGTTATTAAGTTCATAATTGGAAAATTACATTTTTATCCTAGAAAGAGAGGAAGCTGCAAAGTGTAATTATTTTTCATAAAAACAATTATTGAGTTAGAAGACAAAGTGGTTATAAGCCATTTTCCACTTGTCGCTACTATTCAGAAGAGTGGATTTTTTACAGCCCTATTGTCATGGACCATCAAATTTTGTTCTAGGCAGTTGAGCTGCGATTCAAAGACAGGGCAAATAAATCCTGGAAATGTAATCCTAAATAAAAGATCATACACTTTCTAGTAGGATGGTGGGCTCAATTTATTTAGTGTCTTAAAAATAGCAGAACTTTATATCTGATGACAAATTGTTGGAGAAAGCAACAGTAGTCTCTTGCATAAGATCCAGGGAAAAAATAGCTGAATAAGAAAGGTCAAAAAATGAGAGCAAACAGCTCTCATCAACAGATATGTTATAGTGAACTCAGCATGTGGGTAGATGTGTAGAATGGATCATTTCTCTAAAGAAAGTGGCATTTTCAGTCCAATATTGAAGCAAATATGATAGAAGATACATTGACAATCTGCTTCTTACTGGAGTAAGTCTTCCATCAAAAAGAAAGGGTTTCCTTTTGCTATGAATAATAACTAGAAATATTTTCTAATAATTTGTGTCAGAATTATTAATTTTAATATTATTTTAGAAATACTTTAATCTACATTACAGTAGTGAAACAATGAAGCAATCGTTATTGTGTCAAACATTGTTCCTCAAGTTTGGGCTTTGAACAAAAGTGAAAAAAATCCTGCTGTTTGGAGAGGAAGGTGATTACTTTTATTTTAGTAGTGTGGCAACCTTGAAGCTAAAATGCTAATTTTATTTGGAATAAAGCAGCTGTTAATTGTTTTGTAGAATATTATTGAAAATCCATTAATGAATGAGAGAGCAAAATCGATTATGCACCTGTTCACATGTTTACTAATCCTCGGAAAGAATGTCACCGCAGATTAGAAGAGTTCTGTCATGGGATCTAAAAACTCTGTATTCTTTAAGCTTTACTAAAAAAGGACAGAGAAAATGGCTTGCAATGTTAGTCAAGGCATGTTATATCCATTAACTTTGCAAGAAGGATATTGGAATTATGTTGTGTTATCATAAAAAGTGCTAAATTGTTCCTCTCTTGGGAAAATGTATCAAGAATTTGGTGGCATTTTACCTCAACTAAATAATTGATTCCTCCCTGCAATGGCTAGGAAGCTTACTTGTATAGCTGGCTCTAAGCAAGGGTAACCTGATCTGATCTCAGCATTGCACAGAATTTGTCTGAGAGATTGCAAATGTGGCAAAATTAATAGCTAATGGGAGAACTGTGCAGGTGAGAAGATGACTGCGAATGTTTAGGAAGATGGTAGAATTAAGAGTTTCTCTTTACGTGTTTTTATTAACAATCTTGGACTTTCTGGGACTTCTCATACAACTAAACTCTGGAACCTTCCAGGAAGCAATATTAGTGTAAAATGATGGAGCTAGACAAGGATTCAGGAAGAGATAGGCAGGGGAGGCTGATCACCACATTGATGCTGACTGTTCCAAATTTGCACCAATAAAGAGTTCTTGAAGAGAATGAAAACCATAGTAGGAAATGAAAATTCTAGTAGCATGTCTAATGTATGCATCACTTCTGGGTTTTTTCCTGTGTATCCCTTTTAGATTCAAATCTCAGCTGGCTTCTCTGCAGCTCTGTGAAGCTCCAGGTCAGAGTTCTAGAATTCTTGACTGGGAGAGCTTTTAATTCAATTTAATCAACAATTTATCTTAAATGAGCATGTTCAATCATGGACATTTCTAAGTCACTATATGTAACATAGTTATTATGTAATTTTATATTGCAGCTATTTATTTAACTTTCCAAACTATGCTGCTTGGCTTTTATGTGCTGTTATTTTGAATCCTGAACAAAATCCTGAATAAAATAAACAAATTTAAATAATGACCTAAAAATGTTAATTTTTATATATATATATATTTTTTTTTTTATACACTGAAAGACACACTAATAAAACCAAAAAGTAACATCTACAGGTGCCTTTTGTGAAAAATTCTTTTTTTTTTTTTTGACACCACTTTATTTACAAATCTTGTTTCCTCACCAATGAGGGAAACATTTTCAATAATGATGAGTTTCTCTATTTAGTTATTTTCCACAAAAGTGTTCCACTTTGCCTTTCTTAGGATGTGGCAATCCTAAGAATTGTTATTCTGCGCAGTATTGAGGATTGCCCAGGTCTCTCGGTCAGCATGCAAATTTCAGTAACAGATTCATTAGGAGGACAGGTTGCATCCCCTGCTGCATTTTGCCTCTCTGTTCAAATAAAAATTGTACGACACTGTCAGGATAAATTTTTGTGGTAGATAACTGTCAGTAAGCTTTGGGAAAGGGTAGAGTTGCTTTAGTTTTTTGAACTTTGACCCCGTTTCAGACAGAGTATCGGTGGACAAAAGGATGTCAATCATCTTGTATAAATCAACTTTTCAAGTTTCATCCTTAGGGAGAAGTAATAAAAGCAAGTATTGATTTCTCAGGCTAGTCAGGGGACTCAGCTACAAAAATAGATCTTGAAAGAAACGGGAGTCAGAAAAAGAATGGACAAAAGGAACAGATAGGAATGTTTTCTTTGCAGATGAGTGCTTGTAATTGTGTAACAAATCACAAGAAAAACTGACAGCTGATAAGAGAGGGGAAAGAAAAAGCAATGTGTACAGACTGGAAGCCTGTTTTCTGAACCTTAAAATCATTCAATTAGGAAACAGCGAAATCTGAAAGGGAAGTGGCAGAGAGGTGTTTCAATGCTTTGTCTAGAGGTGTACATGTCCTGTATTGCTTAAAGTACAGGCAGAATTATTTCTAGAGGGCTCCATGTAGTGCCCATAATGTCCATTTTCTTAATTTTTATATGAGCTTGTCTCAAGAAATGAGCTATAAATGCAGTGTCTGCAAGGATGTAACTCTGGAAAGTGTGATTAGACTGATGAAGCATCTGTGAGCCAGCACCTAAGCTTGTCTTTTCTTGAAGGATTTTCAGATAGAGACGGTGTCTCCAGGCAGCATGCCAGAGAGGATGAATCAATACTGTAGGTCAGAGCACACAGTCTCAGCTGCAAGCAGAAGTGTGTTATCAGGACTATGGGAAGCACACTGTTCATGCTTTTCTCAGAGTCTCTTCAGCACTCTAACATTTTTCTCTGCTGATGGCCGCAGTATCAGACAAAGGTCAAACCATGCCTGGATCCTTAAGGTGGCATTCGACCTCCAGCAAAACCCACACAGCTCCACCCCCAGTCAGTTTTTTACAGGCTGTAGTTGAGGCAGTGGTTCATATTGTTCTTGAATTGCCCATTTTAAGAATGTTAATTATCTCTTACATTTATTCCAGATGAAGAAAGTATGCCTTGCCCACCAGCTCATGCAAGATTTTACTTAATTTTCATCATATCAGGATGTCTTGGGAGTATCATAATTAACATAGGCATTGTAGTTGAAGGCAACCAAGTAATCTATTTGTCTAGTGATGTAGCAAAAGTTCCTTCTTATTGCATTGACTTGTTTTCTTACATACGCTAAGTATTCTAAAAGCAGTTGTTTCAAAAATGAAATGTTAAATTTGATCTTTTTGCAAGTCATACTGCTGAAGCTTCAACTGGATTTCAAGGTAACAGTAATGGCATCCTAGTCAATGCATTAAACATGCCATTTTAAAGAGCTGTGTTCTTACAGTCAATAATTGGAGTTATTTTATTGAGTACATAATTTCTCTCCCTTCTTGTTAAGATCAGACTCAGGTAGGGTTTAAGCAACCTTGCTTGTAAAGTAGCATTCATTTTATGACTCCTTCTTTAATTAAGTGTATCACAGAAATGAAACAATGTAGAGGGGACAAATGTAAATACTAAAATTACAGTGCCAGTTTTACAAAGAATCGTTCAAACTCTGAATACAATTATGTGGTGTCAAAGCTAGTGTTTTTGTATTTAGCATCAAAATGTGATGCAGCAATTGCATGTTTTGTGTTGATCTTTATGCCTGAACTCAACCTGTACATATGTATATATTCTTTAAATGAATGGATTGAGAAATGACTGCCTGAAGAAATAGGGGTTACAGAATTAGTGCTTTTGAGAGAAGTGATCTAACCAAAGGACTAAAGCCTCTGCTCCCATACTTAGGTAATTGTAATTGGATTCAGTTAAACTTTCTGAGGCAATATTAACAGCATAATTGCCTATTTATAGTATCACTTAGGTTTCTTTGGCGAGAGCTGATTCAAACCATCCGGAATATCATTTTTAAATACAAAGTAGTACTATGTGTTACTGCTATGTAACAAAAATGGAAACATGTATATAGGTATAGGCCCCACCAGAAGAGGTGCAGTCAGCAGGTCAGGGGAAGTGATTCTCCCCCTCTCCTCTTCTCTCATGAGACCCCACCTGCAGTAGTGCATTCAGTCCTGGGGCTCCCAACATGGGAAAGACATGGACCTATTGGAGGAGGTCCAGAGGAGGGCCATAAAAGTGATCAGAGGAGTGGAGCACCTCTCCTATGAGGAAAGGCTGAGGGAGTGAGGTTGTTCAGCCTGGAAAACTTGGTTATTAAATTCTCCAGGGAGAATATATTGCAACCTTTCAGTACTTAAAGGTGGATTATGAGAAAGATGCAGAAAGACTTTTTAGTAGGGCCTGTTGTGATAAGGGGTAATGGCTTTAAAAAGTGTAGATTTAAACTATATAAAGGAAGAAATTTTTACTGTGAGGGTGGTGAAACACTGGAACAGGTTGCCCAGAGAGGTGGTAGATGTGCCATACCTGAATATATTCAAAGACAGGTTGAACTGGGATCTGAACAACTTGATATAGTTGAAGATGTTCTTGGTTATTGCAGGAGGTTGGACTATGTGATCTTTAAGGGTCCTTCCCAACCCAAACTAATACGTGAATCTATCCTGCTCAGTATCTCCAGGAAAGTAATGCAGAAAAGAAATAATCGTTTTTTCAAAAATGACTTCTGCAAATTCTAAGGATGTTTCTGTAGCAAAATTACTTTGCATTTTCCAAGAGTTTAAAAAAAGGCTTTAGTACTGTGCAAATAAAGTAAATGGTTAGAATAAGTGGACTAGGGTAGCGGTAGTTAACTGGCCTAATGAAACAACTTCCATGAACTTTGAGCAAGTATTTACTGGGCTTTTTATTCTTCTTTTGTAAACAAAGCCTGAAAAACTAACACAGGTAGTGTGAATTAGTAATAAACTTTTAAATGCTGGTTATTTTCAGTCTGCATGAATGTTGTTCTTAAAGCATTGTGTCCTGTGAGAGGAAATAGAAATCACATCTTTCACTCATGAATTTCACAAGTCATGGGCAAACACTTGAATCTATAATGTTACCCGTTCTCCTGGAGAATGCTTTCCCTTTGTAACTGTGACATTGTGGACTTGCCTAATACCTGGGATGAAACCCATTAGCAGCTTTCAAGCATAGAAGGTGGGAAGCCTCTGCTCCCCATGATGGGTGTTCCCTCCTTGTGGAGCAGGTACAGCAATGGCTGGTGCCAACCCAGGAGACAGGTTGGGGTACGAAGTAGGAAATTACAAGGGTAAATATTTTTCCATGCACATGAAGTGTCCCAGCCAAACTGGGGCACCCCAAATGTGGGTTTGCACATTCAAATATTCAGGTACAATACAATTTAACTAATCACTATCACTCACACTAATGATTAGTAATCATAGTAAAACTTTGCAAAGCAACTTTATTTCTGCAGTATTCTTGCCATTTGTCTACTGATGTGGATGCCCCTGAGGTCAGTCTTGCTAGAGTTACTTATCTGTGATGCCAGATGACGATGGGGAGGTTTCAAAGATGCGTTACAGAGGCTAAGATAGTGCTGTTATCTAGGTAGTCCAGCAGTATCCTTTATCCTTCATGGGCAGCTCTAAGCTTCCAAGAAGCAAAATCCTTATTTCCAGGGCCAGACTGTTATTTAGTTTGTTTCACTTTAGCATGAACAGTCCCAAGGTCTCCAGTAAAATTTCACTACTTCCTTACATGACAGTACATAATGTGAACTAATATGCATATAGACAAATAAATGCACTTTCATTCTATGAAGACTGGTTGATACAATAGTTAGGGAAAGTAATTTTTGTAACACTGGTGTGAAGTAGTTCTCCTGTGTTACCTGAAAGAATATTGCATGCTTTAAGAGTATTCTGAGTGCAGTGGTAGTGGTAACTTTTGTCATCCCTTTTCTCATAGACCCTACAGCTTTTACAATATCAGGCTGAAATGTGGAAGCAGTTGATCTAAATGACGGCTAGCAAGCAGAGGAGTAATAGATCTGGAGAGCCTCCAACAGTGAATCTAGCCTGCTGTAGTAGTTGTCTGTGCTTCCTTGTGAAGCTGTGTAGCTCTTTGGAGTGGCTATTTGGATAGTTACATCCCTTCTGAATTTGTTGCAATTTTTTGACTTTCTGCGCCTCTCAAGATGATTGAGTAGGCCTTTCCAACTTCACCTACATTTCAAAAGCAAAATTGGAGTTGGATTGGACTGTAAATATGAAAGAGATGGCTCACTTGATAAACCATGTGTTACTTCAGTCTCTGTATGACACTGTTTGCTACTCCAGGCTGCTGGCTTTTTGCTTGACTAATTCACTAAGATTTTACTTTTTTAATTACAATCACAAAAGTTAGATAATGTATTGAATTTTAACTCTGATTTGAATCAACCCTCAAGTAACAAACAGAAGATGACTGCCCATGAAGCATTGTATGTTTGTATAATTTCTCAGTACAGGCAATGGGAGTATAACTATTTCTACTGTAGTGATATATATGCATAGTTCTGCAGTAGTGTCTGTATAAATGTGGGTTTGTAGCCATTTATCAATCACAAAAGTAATGAATTTATTAAAAAAATAAATAATAACTGGACCTTTTGCTTTAAGCCTTCAAATGTACTTTACAGATTATGCACTGAAGGTTCCTTGATTTTATAATTTTCCAGTTCAGACCTTTAATTTTTTTCTATTAACTTTTATATATATCTACACATATCTATCTATATATGATTTAAGGCAAGATTATTGCCCCTGACACACAAGATCTGTCTTGTTTCAGTTTGCAAATTCTTGCTACCTGTTAGAGGAAGGAAACTTCATATTGACTATAAAGCTGCTCCCTCACCACGTGTTCCCTGTGGTGGAAATGAATCTACAGTGCTTTTGACCTCTGATTTTAGATGCATGTTACAAAAAGAAGGGGAGGAAGAAAAGGGCAGGGGCTCGTCATCTGTTATAGGTCAGAATAGTTTCCAGTCATGGATTTTGGGGGCTGCAGAGTTGTAGAATAAAGAAGGTACTGTTTCAATCTGTGTGCTACCACTCTGCTACTCTGAACAGGTGCATTAGAGAGCCTGCACACTGATGAATGCCATCAGTCCCTGGATGTTATTAAAGGCGTTATTTGGAGTAGGGAACCAAGAGTACTAAGCTCACTTTCAATGGTCCATTTTGTCGATAATTTCGTACATGTGTGTATAGATACACATATATACGTGTGCATCTCAGCAGCTCATTTGCTGATTTATTTATTGCAAAGAGATAAAAAATGGATCAGCTACAGTAAATATATTAGTTAACTCTTGCTATTAGCTAGAGCTTGTTACAAGACCTGCTTTGCTAATTCGCCTCCATATTAATTCATTCTGTCGCAAGTTTTAGACTTGTTTGGCTTTGTCTTACAAAATTGCAGTTGGCAGCTCTATTAAATGAAACAGCCTAATTTCTTTTCAGCTGTTAAGTATTTGTTCAGTTACCTTCTCTGTACAATCATTTCTGAAGATGCTATTTGTGCAGCAGGTGCCCTTTATCGAATCAAAATGCATCAAATAATGTGGTATAATTTAAAGATGATCTGTTTTTGCCAGACCTGTGACCAGTGTCTTCCTCCTGTTTGTCATGAATGTGTTAGGCTAACAAAACCAGGGAACATCTTTGTATGTGTATCTTGTAGTGCTAGTGAAACAGGCTTTTAAACATCTAGTACATCCTAAATCTCTAATGTGCAAATTACAGTGACTTAAGGATATGGATTTACAGAGTAAATAGTTTCAAAAAAAGACAGCTAGGGTGGAAGTACTTTATCTTCTTTTAATGTTTGCTTACATAACTTCAGAATGAAGCTTGCAAATGGTCTGTATAATTTAAAGTGTGCTTTACAAAATTCTCATTTCAAATGCAATAGTATTAATTTACTGTTCTATTTATAAGAAAGCAAATCTATTTTACTTCCTGGTAGCATGATAGACAGTTTTTCTGAATTTGAAGTGGACATTCTCTGATTTTTGGCAACAAATCTGCTGTATTCCCTCTGTTTTCTCAGAGAATTCTTACAGATGTTTAAAACAACCCAAACAACAAACAAAAGAACCCAAACAAAACAACACATGCATTTCATCAAAAGAAGAGACCATTTATGAAGATTTCTACTTTAGCGCCTCTGAAATATTCACACCTTTGCACTGCATTTTAAGAATTCTGTGTTTGGGTACTTTAAGATGCTGCTTATGACAGCTTGATGGGCTGTTACAAGGTGGTGGTAGGTGTTTTCTGGCTGTTCCCATTCACCCTCTGCTCCTCAGGCAGCTCTGTGGGAGTGCCTGCCTGCTGCCTGCCCTGGGGCCGCCGAGCTTGGTTCCCTTCCGCGGCTGCTTCTCTTGCTGCTCCCGAGCACACGGTGGCCATGGGGAGGAGGTGGCTGGCTGCATTCTGCTTCCAGATGGTCCCCTAAAACCAGCTCTGCCTCATGAATATTAATCAGAATAGATCTGAAGGAAGAGATGAGTGACCTATTGTGGACTGCATTAGATTTGCTTTTCTATTTGAGCAGTGGAGGTGAGAATCTGGCTGAGAGAAACCCTTTTACTGGGACTTAATCTTTAACTTTTGCTTTTACTTAAAACTGACATTGAAAGTCAAGAGGTTGAGGGGGAAAACTAGCCCTGGAAAGGACGCTCCATCCCTCAGGCCCATGGAATTGTACACATCTTGTCTGAACTGCATCTGCAGAGATGATGGCAGCTTCCCCCTACCTCTGGACTTTGACAAATGAGTTCTGGCAGATTGTAGAGCAGCAGCTTAAGGTGTTACCATCTCCAGATGCTTCTGATCGCTCTTCTGGCACTTACTACTTGGGAGAGGGTTGCCCGTTGATAAAAATGATATTTTTCACCATAATGCTGTGCTGTAAAATGCAGGAGTCAGTATGTAGAAACATGCCCTGTTTTCACGTGTCACTGGCAGGTGATCATAGAGCCATAGATGAATTTGTCTCAAACTCCTTCTACTAAATATAGCTAAGCTCATTTATTAACAGATATGCAGCTAGACCTTCATTAGGAATTCACCTCTGGTCTTCTGTTAGTAGGCACTTACTGTGCAACACCTATTCCCACAAAATGACCTATATAATTTTCTGGCATTTAGCCATTATATACTGTTAGTCCAAAGTTCAGACTTTGTATTTGCAGAAAAATAAATCCAGGTTAAGAAGTATATGTGCCTTTGCTGTAATACCAACTTTTTCCAAGAACAGAAAAGAGATTAAAGAGAATATCCATATCCCTTAAAGATGATAGAAGTGTTCTGGTTCACAATGAACAGGGCTGTACCGTAGCACTGTTCCTTCATCTATAATGATAAGCAAACAAATTTAGTAAACTACTAGCACAAGGATAGTGTGGTTCAGACAGTCTAGTATTGTTTTATGGATAATTGGCTTTCTCATTTTGCCCCTGACGTGGAAGTGCATAATTTCTCTATCATATTCAGTTCTTGTTCCCTTACTACACTTGATAGAGTGCCTGCAGCGAAGCCAACATCAGATCATCTGCTGTCATAAGTGTTATTGGGTAGTTGGGGCTTTTTTTAATTAATTCACTTTTTTTTTTTTTAAATGTATAAGGTAGCCTTCATAATATTTTTTCCATTATGCATTCTCTTCTGCATATGAAAGTGTGACATTACAGAAAAGAAAGGCTGTTGTGCAGAGTGTACAGAGAGAAGATACATGCATATCTCGAAGCTAGTTTCAAGAAAGACGGTTTTAAGTTGGAATAGGAACCACTGCTTATCATGTGTGCTTGCAGCCCAGAAAGCCAACGGTATCCTGGGCTGCATCAAAAGGAGCATGACCAGCAGGTCGAGGGAGGTGATCCTGCCCCTCTACTCTGCCCTGGTGAGACCTCACTTGGAGTATTGTGTGCAGTTCTGGTGTCCTCAACATAAAAGGGACATGGAAGTGTTGGAACAAGTCCAGAGGAGGGCCACGACGATGATCAGGGGACTGGAGCACCTCCCATATGAAGAAAGGCTGAGAAAGTTGGGGCTGTTCAGCCTGGAGAAGAGAAGGCTGCATGGAGACCTCATAACAGCCTTCCAATATCTGCAGAAGGCCTATAGGGATGCTGGGGAGGGACTCTTCATTAGGGACTGTAGTGATAGGACAAGGGCTAATGGGTTCAAACTTAAACAGGGGAAGTTTAGAGTGGATATGAGGAAGAAATTCTTTACTGTGAGGGTGATGAGGCACTGGAATGGGTTGCCCAGGGAAGTTGTGAATGCTCCATCGCTGGCGGTGTTCAAGGCTGGGTTGGACATAGCCTTGGGTGACATGGTTTAGTGTGAGGTGTTCCTGCCCCTGGCAGAGGGGTTGGAACTAGATGATCTTGAGGTCCTTTCCAACCCTAACTATTCTATGATTCTATGTTAAGTTTTAAATGGTATTATTGAAAGAAGTTCAGAACATTGTATTTAACTTCCTAGTGATTTACCCCCAACAGAGAAAGGTTGAATAGATAAAATGAAGTTATTAATGTTTCATCTGCAGCCTGTTCCTTTTTTCTGTCATGTAATTGCCAATGAGGTTGCTGTTCCTCACCTTTGCAGCAATGGCACATTAAGGTCTACTGATTCAGCTAATTAAGCAATTTAGATTTGTGTAAAGAATGAAACTGGATATATAAAATATAATCAGCTGTTGTGTGCTGCTTGTCTCTTTGCTTTCTTAACAATTAGGCAATATCTATGCTTTCAGTGCAAAGCATATAAATAATTGAAGGTAACTAGTGAAGGCGTTATGCAATTACAGTTTGGGTATGTTCTCAGTTTTTTGCAAGACTATTCACCTCCTAGCTGCTGTCTACAACGATATTAACCCTATATATGATTCTTTTTATGTCAGTCTCCAGATTTAAAACTTTGCTTTTTGGTTTTCATACTCATTAAAGAGAGAAATATATGTTTTACTGTGTGTTTTGAGATGTCTTCTAGATTTCAATTTGGCTGGGGTTATAGCTTGCATGAAAAAATGTTCAAGAAGGTGCTACTCATTTTTAACAGATCCACATCATAGATTGTGCCCCAAGAGAAGTGAAATAATATGTTTATACTAATACTTGGATTTGTAAGGCCATTTGAAATTGGTTTCATAATCAGAACTGTTGACAAAGCTGAAAAAAACTTGTTATCCTCTGTTGTCCAGAATTAAATGAATTCAGAGAGAGATGCTGTCTTACTGACTTGTGGAATAGCATTAATAACTATTTTATTTAATGTTAGTATTGGTGCAAGAATAATGAAACTGAAAAAATAACAAGAGGATCATTCAGCTTCAGCTCTGTTTCATACACCAAGAAAATTTAACACCCCCTTGCTTATCACTTTTTGTGATAAGTACAGAATTTCATTTTAATCATGTTAAGAGATTTCTGTGATGCCACACCCAATAACTTGCATTGCTATGAATAATTCTCACCCATTTTGGAGTTCAGTTTAATTCTTTGGCACTAATATAAAATTGAGTTGATTCTGTGGAGGATTTAAGAGATTCAAACTTTTAACGTGTCGACTGTGAGAGCATAACTTTTAACTATTATCTTAAACTTCACATTTCTAGCTGTGCAAATGCTCAAGTGAGTATGTGCTGTGAGGTTTGTGATTTCTAAGTTTTCCTAATATATTCTGAAAAAGTATGGAACAGTTTCCTCCAATTAAACAAAACTTGATTAATGTTTTGCAGTGTGAAAAAAGGAGCTGATATGGCAGGTTTGTATACCAAAGAGCTGATAATGACAGGGCTGTGTAAAATCACACATTTTATAAAGAGGTAGTAGTTCTCCACTTTTTCAGATACAGGAATTAACAAGCATCAAATGAAATTAGCAGCTAACTCATGCATGGAGGGTTTCACAGAATACCCCCTTAAGCTAGGGAAGTCCTTTCTGACAGTTGCTGTGAATGCTGAAACTTCACATGGAATAAGGAGACACTGGAGAAGTGCCCAGAAGAGACAATCTTGCTATGTCTATGATGCCTATAGAAACCACTTTGCCTTAACTGTGGAAGGTCCCTCAATTGCAGAACAGAAGCACTGGAAAGTGTATTTTACATAGTGACCCTGCTGTGATCTCTTCCATGTATGTCCCTTTTGGCCACTGTCAGAAATAAGATCCTCACCAAGGCTGACTGCCTTTATGCACGTAGGTAGAGATAAGGGTGTATTTATTATTGCTCTGCTCATCTTAACACCAGTGGAAGTTCTACAGATTAATTGGAAGAAAGGACACTACTGACCATAGTAATCTCTACAACTTGAGAGCCATATTCCATTTTTGAATGCATTTGATAGATTACTTTTTGCTAGAAAATACTAACTTTGGTGGATGAAATCAACTTTTTTATTCACATTTTGGGAGCAGAAGCTTTTATCTGTATATCCTATGAGGTTTCTGATATAGCAAACCTTTATTGTGTTGTCCTGCACAGTAGCATGTAATCTGTCATTTAATGTGGAATAAATTGTCAGTGTAGGAGATGTAGTTAAAATAGAAGTCGCAGAAGGTATTTGCTTAATTGAGGCCCAAGTCTTACCTTTTGTTGGCATGAGTGGGAGTAGAGCAAAATCCAGACAGTCCTCATGAAGTATCCTATTTAAATCCAAGTGACACAACAAATGCTAAAATTGACCAGGAGGCATTGTGCATGTGAATACAGGAGTATGTTTAGGCTGTCTCATGCAGCACTTAACATTTGAGGTTTCTTTCTCTTTGCCATATTTCTGGAGTCTTGCAAGATCCCTTCTTAACCACCTGCAGACAGCTACAGCAGCTGAAGCGGGTTTGCATCATCCAAGAGGAATGACCTGATGCAGTGCAGAGCTCTTCACAACTGCCTATGGAAATGTGGCTCCTGTGGTTACCAATAGTGCTTGCTTCCAGACGTATTTATGAAAGAGGGATAGCTTTTTGGTTTCACTTTTCATTATTTTTGAGAAGGGAGCTCAATTTAACTGCCAAAAGAAAGAAAGATCTGTAAGGAAGTTGGCTTAGAAAAATTGGCAAAAGAGAGGCTAAGTAAAACATAGAAAATAGCTCATAGCTTAAGCTTGCTTTGACCATTGGAATTTCTTTTCTATTGTAATTTATTGCCATCAAAATTTACATGTCTGACTGTAACATCTTGGATTAGTAGCACAAGCACAGTTTGCAAAACCTTGAAAAGCCAAGTGGCAATGTTAATGTCAGGTTGATAGCAGCTGTAAAATTTAACGTCAAGCACACTCACAAGGATTAGTTTAAAATCTGCTGTCATGAAATAGCAGACTACAGTGAGGTACTTGATAGCTTTTGCATGAGCTACTGATAGGGTACACAAACATTTTCCCTTAACCACAAAAAATAACCATGGAGGATGTTCAACTCCACCACCTCAGCACCAGCAACCACTATTATTTGATGTATTCTAGGAAGCCCAAGTTTATTGTGGTGATAAATCATCCTGAGTTTTTCCACAGTGTTACCATTCACAAAACATATCCCATTAATTTATATGAATTCGTTGTTTGGCTTCACTTTTGTGGTATCTTGCCTGGTTTGTAGTATCTATTTTTACTTGTTCTGTTTTTAGCTAAGCGCAGAATTTGGCGAGGCTTTACAGAATCCATTGCAGAAATGAAAAGTAGATGATTTTGCAATTTTTGAAAGTTAAAGTCTTCTTTTGCTGTGTTGCTTTGCCTTCGTTTTCCTCCCTACACCCACCTCAAAATAAAAGGCAACAGTAATCAGAAGAGAGAAAAACTTATAAGACTTTGGAATTTTCATCTTTCCCCCTGCTTTCTACTTCTCAGTTACATTAGGTTACATTAGCACCAGAACATCACCTTCTACATATACAGTAGTTTTTTATCTCCTCCTCTGCTCTGTGAGACTACATTTCTTTTACACATAAGCTGTCTTTCCACTTGCCACTTTAGATTTACTTGAGGTGGAATTTTGTATTTAAAGAACACCAAGAATTTACAACCAAGTAGAGTTTTAACAGTTCATCTTCCTAATTACATGGATGTTCTGGTAGTATGATATTTTCAGTCAGAGGAAAAATATTTGCATGGATGGTGATGGTATGGTTTGGCAGAGAAGAGACCACCAAATATAGTGAGAAGTTTGCATGAAGGGAAGGGGCTGCTGTCTGAAGTGAGATATCCCATGTCATTTTTTGTTTTTCAGAAGAAGCAAAAAAGATAATTCATCCAACACATGGGAATAATTGTAGGCTCGTGTTGTGGTTTAAGGCCAGCTGGTAACTCAACGTCACCCAGCCATTTGCTCACCCCACCTCCAGGCAGGATGAGGAAGAGAATTGAAAGAATGTAAACCCCACGGCTTGAGATAAGAACAGTTTAATAACTGAAGTATAATATAAAACTACTACTAGTAATAATAATAATGATAAATGGAATAACAAGGGGAGAGAATATAAAACTAAAAAGGGAAAGGAAAAAACCCCAATAAACAGCAGTGATGCACAGTACAATTGTTCACCACCCGCTGACTGATACCCACCCTGACCCGAGCAGCAACCTGGCCCACCAGGTGACTCCCCCCAGTTTATATACTGGGCATGACATGCTGTGGTATGGAATACCCCTGTGGCTAGTTAAGGTCAGGTATCCTGTCTCTGCTTCCTGCTGGCTTCCTGTGCCCCTTCTCACTGGCAGAGCATGAGAGACTGAGAAGTCCTTGATCAGGGTAAGCACTACTGAGCAACAACTAAAACATCGGTGTGTTATCCGCATTGTTCTTAGACTAAAGCGGAAAACACAGCGCTGCACAAGCTACTAAGAAGGAGAAAAGTGACTGTTACAGCTGAACCCAGGACAGCTTGCCACAGTGACAGCATTATAAGCTGTTTTTTATAATTTTAAAAAACTGCCAGTACTGTCAGGAAATATTCATCACCAGAGTTTCTCATTCCATCTTGTGAAGTGAGTTGCTTTGGCCCAGAACTTTCTTTTGAGGGCTTCATCTCTTCTTCCAGAGAAGCTGCATCTACTCATGTCTCCCATGGGATGCAGAGGGCCTCCTTTGCATTGCCATGTAACACACCAGACCAGAAAAATTCTGTTTTCTTCTCCAATATTTATTCTATATTCTCTCTGTGGGTAGCTTAATTACTCAGTTTTCTCTTTACTGATACTTATAACAATTGGATGCTTATTCTAAGGTACATGTTGCCTTGCTAGGTAAAGCAGAACCCTGTTTTCCAAGGAAATTCCAAATCTTTCCTTCTTATGTCTTCTCTCATCTCATCAGTTTACTCCCTTTGTCCTTTATTATGTGTGGGAGCATGTTTTCTACCTTCACTGCCAAAAGAAGACGCATGGGGCTATGGTGGTTTTTTATTGCCATTCTACTTCGTTGCAGAACAAATGTCTACCATTAGTCTTCAGCAAAGAATACTTTTATTTTAAAATTGAGTATCATGGTAGTGTAGTTAGCCAATATGATTATGTTATTTATGTTGTAAATTGGGGAAAGAGGGAATCAAAAAGGTCAAATTCATTCTGTCAGACAAAATTGCTTGGTGAGGCTTCAAATTACTGACACATAGTGTCTTTAGTGAATAATGTATAGAAACTATAGAATCTAGTGCAACTTCTATATTGTGATAGTGTTCATAATACAGATGAGTTTTCTTCACCTCATTGAAGAAAAGCATTATATGTCCTGCTATTATTTCACATTTTTCATAGAAGAGAATAGAGATTAAGTACTATATTAAAAGGCACACATAGCTGAAAAGGACTATAATTATGTGTAATTTAATAAGAAAATATTTTTACTAATCCTGTATTTCATATTTTATGTTCATCCTAATTAGTTCAATTGAGAAATATTAAATACTAATTTTGCCATGCCTGCCAAGATACCTGAAGGGTTATTTTAAAAGATATTATTAATGGGACTGGATACAATGTGTGTGGATCCTTAATGATAATTAATTCACTCGGGAGAGAGTCCTAATAAGCAGAGGTAAAAACAGAATTTGAGACAAAAGCACTCTGTTTGGTTTGGAAGTTCATCTGTTTTCCGGTGTAAGCTCACTAGGTAGATAAATAATTCCAATCAAACTGGTTTGTGTACCTATCAAAGAGTGTTTTATTGGTATTCCTTAAACTGTAGGTAAAATATTATCATGAAAAATTACACATATACTTCATAAATATTCCCAAGATTAAAGCTAATTTGCTAGGCCCGCTGATATGATCACAGTTCCTTTACTTTGATTGCACTTCTTTTTTTTGCTTTGTACCCAACTATTTCACTGTTATGGCAGGTAGGTAATATTGATTTCTCACTGCAAGAGAACTTAAAAGCTTTTGTGAAAATTAAATGAGTTTTTATGCACAGCTGCCAATTTCATTTAGACTATTTTTAAGTGTCTACTCGAGTAATAGGAGAAAACTTTTATTTCACTGAAAATACTAATTTGGTTTTATTAAAGTTTAGCAGTTCAACAAAAAAGAAGCCTGCAGAATACTGCATGAAATATTAATAGGTTTTCCTGTCAGGATATTGGGGGGTTTGTTTTGTTTTAAGAAATATCATATTCCTTCAGTCTGCTAAATCATTCTTATGGATGCTGCGATTTTGTCCTAAAGTGAACTATAAATTCACAGTATCTGCTCTCGTTGGTTTATTATGCTGCATGATTTCAATGATTTCTGTTGTATTTCTGATTTAACTCTGAAGAAAAATGTAGGCATACAAATAACTGTCTGAATACAGGCCCATTAAATAACAATAGCATTAGTTATCTATTTCTTGAAAAATATTTAGTCATTTTTTAAAGCTTTATAAAAAGGGGCTAAAAGCTCAGTCATACTTGCTGCACTTGTTATGCCCCAAATTGTAATGCTGAAAAATATCATTCAGTAGATAGCTGCCAGCTTCTCCTACCTGAGACAAAGCAGGAAATTATCCATCTTTTTTATTGTAGCACTGTTAAATCAGCTAGATGGATCCAAGTCTTAGTCTGAAATAAGGCCATACATGAGTTGTCTTTTAAAGCATCTCTTAGAGCATCTCAACTCTCATGTGCTCACTGTTTATGCCCAAATATGCTATTAATTCTGCTGCTACAGACAAAACCAGCAAAAGCATGTGAACAGAAATGATTAATCCACATAGCTAATCCACATAGCATTCTTTGGCTGTAGGATTCAAGTGTCTTGATTAAAATTTTTGCCCTCGATTTCTAATGCTTTAATTGAAAACAAATCCAGATTTCTGAGTCAGACAAAATATGCCTGGTGAGGAAGATAAAATCTCATGGTGATAATGTCAGAGCTGGCGGCTCTGCAGCCTATACCAGCTTCTGTTCCACCATGATAGCTGTTTGCCAGCAGGCAGCATCAAATCACTTAAAGTACCTTCTGGGCTGCTTTCATACTGCGGTTTAAATAGTTTTGGAATACCAGCAGGTTTTCTCATGGAATGGTGCTTTTCCCACTTCTGAATATTTTTTAATGTATTTTTTGTAAGTAAAAGTTAAATAGGGTTCTCTTTTGTGTAATTTTGTCATACTGTTAGAAAAGCTGAAGCCTGAGGAGCAACTTTCTGTTATGTTTTAAAACTAATGAGGCACTTTTAATCTGATTCGATTTGCAAGCTTGTTCCACACTCATTCCACTGTGAATGTTTTCACTTGCTGTCCCATGTCTTGTCCCAGTTTCCTTAGCTGCATTTGCTGAAAAAAACCCACATGCTTTGTCTGGTAGAAGTACATACCTGTGTAGCTACTGCCAGGTCCACTGAGGGTTTGAAAGTAAGGACACTTGGCCGAAGATTTGGCAAATGAAAACCAGTAGCATCTAATGGAAGATACATGGTTCTGGATTATTATATAGAAAGATGGTCTGTTAAAAAATGCATATTTCACAGAATCACAGCCTGCCTGGTTTGGAAGGTACTTCTGAAGACCATTTAGTTCAACTTCTCTACTCAAAGCAGGATTAGCCAGAGCAGGTTGCCCAGGACTATGTCCACTTAGATGGGCATCTCCCAAGATGGAGACTCTACAACATCTCTCTGCAACCTGTTGTAGTGTTGGACCACCCTCATGCTAGAAAAAGTGTTCTCTTGTGTTCAGATGGAATCAAGGTGAGGCTTCTTATAGTTTCCTAGCTCCTTCCTCCTGCCCTTCTTGAAGATGGAGTGTGGTTTGCTTCCTACCAGACATCAGGAACATCTCCCTGTTGCCATGACTTTTTAAAGACAACTGTAAGAGTGGCCTTGCAATGACATCAGCCAGCTCCCTTATTAACTCTTAATAACTCTTAATAACTCTTTATTGCATCCCATCTGGTACCATGGATTTGTGGCTGTCCAGTTTAAGTATTCCTTAACCCAATCATTCTCCACTTAGAGAAAGTCTGCATTGCTCTGCACTTTCCCCCTGGTTTCAGGGTTTTCAGATTCCTGAAGGCAGGTTTTAACCTTCTTTACCAAGGCAGAAGAGATACTGAGCACCTCAGCCTTTTCCATATCCTTTGTGTCCAGGTCCCACATGCATTCAGCAGCTGGCCCACATTTCCCTTGTCTCCATTTTGCTGTTCATGTAGAAGACCTTTTCACCTTCCATATTCAATTCTGGGTTGCTTTGGCTTTTCTAACCCCATCCCTGCAAGCTTAGAGTGTCTCTGTATTTCTCCTGGGTCATCTTGACCCTGCTTCCACATCCTGTACACTTCCTTTCTGTGCTTGAGTTTTGGCAGGAGCTAGTTATTAATCCATGCGGACCTCCTGCTGCCTTTGCTTGTGTGTATTGCAATAGTCCAGGCTGGAGGTAGCAAATGAAAAACAAGATCATTTCAAACATTTCCTTATGCAAAGATGTAAGTTTGAGTGGGATTATAATGGAGAAAGAAAGTTAAGGTTAAAAGAGGGAATATTTTGAGATATTGCTGCAGGCAGTGCAGTAGAATATCTTGTGAAAATCTTTTAAATATGTCAAAATAATTGAATATAGGTACAGTAATGATTTATTGTGAACATAACCCTCTACAAGGTTATAGAGTGTTATATACGAGATTTAAAATTATTTTAAAATATTTGCTGTCATTTACAATGTGACTTTCAAAACCTTAGGTGCAAATAGCTTATTTCAGTTAAAAAGGCTTCATAATAAAAGCAACCAGTGTTGAGGTGAGTGAATGAGTAAGATTAATGAACCCATCCTCAGGTAAGCACAAGCTGTGAGCTGACCAAATACAGCATACCTGCCTATGATGGAAAAGAAAATGGGAAGATTTAAATGATCAGTGGTGATTGCCAACAGTGGTTGGAATGCCAGGTTCAGAAAAGCAGAGTGTAGGACACATTGGCCAGGAAATGGTGAAGGAACAGTCATTTTGACTTTTTTGGTTTTATTATGTTGAGATCTGTTCTACTACCTACACATGGCAATCCTCAATGGATGCCATAGAATTAACATTAAATTTACCACAGTGCTAAGTGTTAGCAAGGACCAGGACCCTAGCCAACAACACTTAGGAATTTTACATGTGACTGATGGAAGAACATAATATTGGAGATAAGAGCTGATAAAAATGAGAAATGGTCAAGTGGAAGTAGGACATGAAGACAAACAGTTTGTATTTAATAAGATGGAGGAGCAGGGGGTTGTGGGAGTGACTTATAAACAGGGTTACATGGTGATTCAAAGAGCTTAAGAAACTGATTCTTGCAGACACACTCTGAGCAGTTGTCAATGTAGAAAACCGTATTAGCTAAAGAAATGAGAAAGAAAAAGGACATAGAAATAGAAGGTGTAATAAAGAAATTTGACATGATCAGATCTGAACCTGGCTTTTCACCATAAATTAGTCTGATAGAGAATATGGTGGGATACCAAGAAGATGCAAGTGTATAATTGTCCATGTATAAAATGTATGAGAAGTCCATAGAAGAATGAGCTTATATTTGGGAGTATATTTTATATAAAGAAGAACAGGACCATGAAGTATTTCATTAGTAATTGTCAGGAAAATCAGCAGCTAAAAGAAATATGCAATTTTTTTAAATGGACTTCTTTAGCTCCCTACCCTTCCACAGCTACAATAAAAAGTGATGCATAGAGAGAATGTTATCATGTATCAGTGAAGCATATATTACAGCATATATTACAGGATGCTCATGGTTTGCAGCCTTAGGGTTGAACACACTCATACTGAAAGGTTAAGAGGCCACAAAGTGTATTTTGACATATTTTCTCTGCCACGTTTTGTCTTTTTGCACAGAATGTAAAAGGAATGCAAGTTGCACCACAGACTCCAGCAAGGATAGCTAGCCCAGCAGTGCAGGGCCAACACTGCTGAAACCCAGAAGCAGGGAGAACCCAAAGTGCTGGGGGAAAAGGGCATCTCCAGTTTTATCCACAGCTCTCTGTGGACCTGAGATAGAATAATTTCTTCTACGGCCTGCACAGGTAGGAAGAGGGGGCAATGCTTTCAGGTTCACACATTCTGCACTGGCCTTCTGTGCTGGCTGTGTGGGTGAAGAATCAACTCCTTGCCGGAAAGCATGTGCCGTAAGCAGGCAGTGGTTTCCAATGGGAGTCGTGGTGCTCTGCAAGACAGCTGAGCAGCTGGGTTTCCTCTCACCGCTCCACTGTGGCCAGCAGAGCCTCTTGAGCAGCTGCGCTCAGGACAAGCCAGCAGTTGCTCACATGGGTCATCCCAGACCCACTGCATTGTGTATGACATAAGACATCTTTCCTACAAGTAATTCTACTTTGGTTAGTGGATTTATATTGCCTCCAGCTGTAGGGTTGATTTTAAATTATGGGAAATATTCCATTTGTGTTTGAAACTTGTAATTTCTTCCTAAATATTTAGGCTTAGCAACTAATTTTGAATAATAAAGTTTGTATTCTTTGGGCTTACTGTACATAAACTACTCAGAAGTTGTGACACAGGTTACTAAATTTAACAATGTCGGCAAACAAAATTGACAGTGTACTGAATCATCAGATTCTCAGCTGATGTTATCACTAGCTCAGCCACTTGGAAAGCATATCATTGTTTAGGAGTTTGTTGTTCTAAAAAACCAAGTCATAGTTACTATTTTTGTTCTGATTCAGAACTTTGTCATCTGTTGTAATCAACAAAAGCTTAAAACTGAAATATTTCTCTGATTTTTTTCTTGCCTTATATTGCCTATATAAGGATTTGTTGCATCGGGGTTGTGCATGAGAGTTTGGCTTGTGATATATTGGTATTTTTTTCAGAGAAAACAGTTGAAGTATTTTACTTTAAGAAACAAGGAAAATTCCGTAAATATGGGGTTTTTTTTGATGGATGCACTCCAGCAAAGAAAAGTAACAACATGGTGGTGCATTTTATCTTATTTTTCTTCAGTGTTACAAAACATAAATTGCCAGCATGCACAGCCCTTAAAACTTAAGGACAACTTCAATCTATTGAGTTGTTAAGGATCTAGAAATTTGGAAACTTTTAGAAAGAATTAAAATGCTCTAAATCATCCAAGGTTTCTTTTGAATTTACAGTGGGGAAGATTACTAGGTGACAGAGCTCTGTAAATGACAGAATTTTCAACAGCAGATGATTTAATGAGGAAAATCTACAGGTTAATCCCTGCTACCCAGCATTGCCATACCCTAAGAATCTCTCCAGAATGTAACAGGCTTCTAGTACTGTCTCTAAATTACTCCATTTTCTTTGGAACATGAAAACTGTGGATTGGACTTATTCTGTTAGGTGCAGGTTAAGCATTTGATGTGATCAAATAAGTGTTTGAAGTTTTACATAAATTCCACTTCACTGAATTGCAATGTGACACTCTTGCTCTGTTCAGGATCGAAGGCAGGAAAAATGAGATGTAGGATTTTTAGGTTCTTCTTTTTTTTTTATTATTCCCTGGTAATAACTCGGACTGACGGTAGGGAAAAGCCATAGAAAACATAATGGAAAGGGAGGACAGAGACTAGATGTGTGTGGTCCTTAAACTGAGTCCTCTCCCAGCTTTCATGACCAGGCCCTGGCCCACTTGCATCGTTACATGGATTTGATAGGTGTATTTTCCTACGGAATGAGTGTATGCAGTTTAGATTCAAGGTATATAGTGAGCTACTCTGCTGCTGCTTCTTCGCAGCATAATGAAGGATGTTCAACATCCTTTATCCTTTTGGATAAAGGTTGTCCCATCACATTTAAGAATAATAAATGTACAACCAAAGATTTATTCTTTTCTTCAGAATTTTGGTGCTCTTAGCTGGTAAGATAATTAGAGAGAGACATTAAAAAAAAAATCTTTTGAGGACAGTTGGATGTGAAATTCTCTTTTCATTTTTGGAGTATGTGAGTTATCCAGTGACGTTCCGGGCAAGACATCTTAGAGGTCTGCTTCCTTGGTTGTCTGAATTGTAAAGGACTTTGTGCTGCCAGCTGCTGCATAGGAAACAGGGTTTTGACTACAGTACCCCCGCTTGGGCATTAAATACTAATTTAAAATCACCATTAGTATAACACAGAATTCGAAATATATTTTAACCAAATGAACCAAAGAGCAACACAGGGAAAGCTTTGCTTTGTCTTCAGTGTAGACAAAAAAGATAAATAGACACAGCCATCTCCATGGTCTCTGTTGAGCTCCCTGAGATTGGTAGAAAGGGTTGATTATTTTTCTGTCATTCAGTCCTGATCAGCAGTTACACTAGCATCTGTTAGTGCACATCTTGTGACACCTGTGCTGCTCATGGCCATTGTTTCCTTTTGAGGAAACATCATTATTTTCCTAATGCAGCAACTTACAGGATCCTATCTTGTGCTGATGTTTTTGCTGTGCCTATTCTGTGGTATGTATATTTGCAACCCTTCAGTGACAGGAACACCCGTTTCTAATTTAGAATTAATTGTTGTTTCCAGTTTTTGAGAATAAAGCAGCAGCAGGTGACAACCTGTAGTTCATTACTGCCACTCCATAATTTAACAGCATTGGATTTGCACCAGAGCTGGCCTTTTTTTCGAAGATCACTTTGTTCAACACTTCTTGCCATTTACTGTTTCAGGAAGAATGGGGAATAGCAGGAACAGTTTTGAACCATATTTCATGGCAAACTGGCTAAAACTCATGCACACTGGAACTGTGGTTATTTCTTTTCCTCAGTCTTCATTTGTGGATTTATACAAATAAACAAATAGGGAACACAAGTGGGTGTGTCCACATATGTGCTGTTAACCACTGGCAAAAATAAGGTCTTTCAAGATAATGAAATATGTGTAAACTGATTGGAATTATCTCACTTTTTCTGAAGGTACCTGATTGGAGAGAAAAAGAAGGATTTGAAATCTTGGTTGGGATACAAGTTTGTTTGTTTGTTTTCAAAATTAGTTGTTTCCTTTAAAGCCTGTAATTATAAATATTTAAATTATTTTTTTACAAGGGGAGCATATGGTTCTTTCTTAAATCATCCCAATTTATATTAACTTCAGCTTCTAAACTAAGTGAATGCAATACTGCTAGTATAGAAATGCAATCTCAGTCAATTAAAATAGTCATACTTTCTTGTAAATAAATAGTGGAAGTGCTGTATGAATGATAAATACTTTACCTGGGACCATTTGGATTCTTGCCAGGAATGCAAGACTGTTATCAAGAGCTTTCTTCCAGTTATTTGGAATAAAAATTGATTTAGGATTAAATGCCTCTTTTAGCAGCACCTAACTATGATATCAGGAGAATGGTTCAGCCATTCACACTATTAGGTATTGTAATTTTGCCCACTTGACATTAAGCCTCTTTGTGTGTTTCCTACTCTTTAGCAGCTGTTAAACTGGGTAAATTCAGAATTTCAAAGGTCATCATTTTAATTTGTGTAATCTTGAGAGCTCAGTTACTGATAACTTATTTATGATTTAATGAGCAAATCCATCTTCCTTTTGCTTGATGGGATGTGCATGTAGGGAACGTTTGTAGTCTATTCCATCTTCAGTGAACTTGGGACAGGTTTTCTCTGACTATGATTCATGAGAATTCTCAGGTCCTGTTTCCACAATGTGCCACAAATAGATCTTTGTATATTTTTCTTAATCTCTTTAGCTTTGATCAATTTTATCTTACATTATTTTATCTTTACATTTTTCTATTTTTACATTTTGCTACTCATAACTTATTTTCAGAACATCAAGGATGGGGGGTACCACAAGTTGGGGCAGTTATACCTGAGCCTTGAGTCTTTACCAAGCAGGTAAAAAAGGAGCTCTGGGACTGTAGGGATAGGTAGTAGAATGAGAAATTTTCCAGATGTTAAAAAAAACATTTATATTTGTGCTAATGATCACGAAGGTGCAATAAATTTAACCCAGTTGCAGTGCAATAAATTGAATTTGGTTACTGTTCTTCTGTGTTCACATATAAGACTGGTAAAACTCAGACTGCTAATGCCAGTGTGCCAGGAATAAAGATTTTCTGTTAATAGTTGTGGCAGAAGTTCCATGAAAGGGGTTTCAGATTGCAGTAAACATATCTGAGCCTGACTGCTTGCTGTTGGCAAGAAGTATTCCCAGTCTACAGGGCAACTTTATTCAAAGGTCTAGTAGACATTCCCATTTGAAATGCTTTCCCAAGTATGAATAAATTAATTCTTACAGTATCTGGAAAAGTAAACAAATAGTAGCCCATTTAAATTGTGGGAAAAGCAATTTAGGCAGATGAAGTTATTTGTCACGTAAAGAAAAGCTGTATCAGAGCCAGAAATTGAAGCCAGATTTCCTTACAGCATGTCCTGCTTTATAAAACTCCCCTCCCGTGGTTGATATATGTCATCACATGCTATTGTCCATCAGTATTTCCACTTTGGATATTATGAACATTGAAATAAATTATTGGAATACAACATCTCCCTGAAGGTGACCCTTCAATCCACCCACTGTAATACTTGAGCTATGAGGGTGAAACCACAAAGTGCAGAACTGAATTATCAACTACTAGATTAGCCACAGAAGTAGGGCACAACACACTTTGCAAGTGTCTTATTTACTTTTCAAAACAGTTGTTTTCATAAACGGTTTGTGATGCTTGTGTATACAGAATGAAAGTTCTTTTCAAAGAGTGAATGTGTTAAAAATTCATTTATTCAGAGTTCATACTTTAATGTATTTGTGCAGCAGGGAACCGTTTGTATCTTTTTAATTGTTATTTTCTCTAGATGCTTAAGTCAATTACAGCTGAGCAGTTACACTCTGGTAGCTTTTGTTAAGTTTGGAAAGGAAGAATTATGGAACGCAAAGCAAAGCAAGCAGCTTGAGCCCTCAGAATTAAACTCTCTTTTCTTGTGCTGATGGAAGAATGTTCTGATGTCAAGGCTTTACAAATAACTTTAAAAATAAACCCTTAAATGATTTTTCTTTTTAAAGCTTTTTTTGGTTGTTTCTTCTGAATAGATGAGCTTTTATTTTTGGATGCTGATGCTTAACATCTAAAGCTTGTTTACGAAGCTCTCACTACTTCTCCATAAAAGCAAGGAGCTGTAAAAGTGAAGTTTTTAGCTGATGTAATGTTGGATTCTGTTAGACACCATCTTATCTCCTGATGTCAGAATTCGGAGAGAGGTGCTTTCACCAGACAGGGTGCCAAAGGTTATAACATAGTTACAGTATTTCCAGCCAGGTGTATAAGAATAAAATTCAAGTGTAAAAATTAAGAATCTTACTTTATTCCCTCATTCATGGCTACTACTGCTAAGTTTCCTTTGAAACAATAATAATGGTCAGACTATTCCATTGAGATTTATAGTCATTATAACATTGACTATGGTAGTTGTAGAATCAGCAATATCAACCCTTTAAAAGTGAACTCATAAATACAGATTTCTTATTTTCTTCTCAGATTTCTGACTGGGGTCAAGTCCAAGTTAAATACTTCTAAAAACTAAATAAATAATATTTCATAATAAAAGGAAAACACATGGTGTGAAAACATCTTTTCTGTTCAAATATATAAATTCCTTTCTGGCCATCACAAGTTGCATCACCAGCAGCTTGACTCCTTTACTCAGTTTGGATTGGAATTACTCCACTTTGAATTGGCATCTGACTGATTTTGTTATAGAAATTATAGCTCTTTTGCAGCATGATGCTGAAGGGCTCCTCCAACTTTAAATTTTCCTGAGTGGCTTCCAAACCCACAAAGGCCACCAGAGTAGTTGCAGATACCAATGATTCTGAGTTATTCTCTGGACCTCAAATGAATCATACTACCATGTGCTCATGTGTATTTACCCCCAGAACACTGTGTTGTTATTTGTTAGTTATAAAGCAACAACAAGATGTTAAGTTGTTACATCAAATACATTGATGTTTAGTTGAAAAAAAAAAACCCAAACATGTAAAGCATTTGGAACGCAAAACCTAAAACGGCACATTTCCTAAATACCAAACTACAACCACCTACAATATTTGCGCATAGTGAATCTGTTTCTCAACTGAAATCTGTATCTACTCAATTATAACTTGTTCTTGCTTTTTATCATCAGTTTCCCTGTGGGCGTTTTTAAAACTAAACTACACCAAATATTTCCTGAACAGATTATATTTTCACCTTCTTACATTCTTCTGAATGTAAAAAGGGCTGAGTTATCTGCTTCTACTACCTCTTGATTTGTATAACTACACTGAATTTTTAAAACAGATTCTACCTTCCTTTCATATAGATATTTTAGGTTCACTTTTTCCAAATGCCACCATATTGTAACAAATACATTAATGGTATACTTGGGCCTCCCGACTTTGGGATTCAGTTTGCATGTTTGTAGCCAGCTAAGACAGGGCTATTTATTCTGAACTAACCCCCAGTGTGCAAAATAGGACTTGCTCCATCATGTGTCAGCATGGTCTCAATGGGAACTAGATTTTACAGGTGCAAACTGCCTGCTCCTCTTTTCCAAACCTTATCATGTAATGTTTGCTGCTAGCGAATATTGAAGCAGATATGGCTGAAGATCAAATTATTAATTAAGCTCTGAGAGTAACTACAAATTACCTAGTCTTTGTTACCAATGCTTTTTAAATATACTTCCCTAATTACAATTCATTACCTGTGCTGATCAAGCAGTAGGTTCCGCAAATTCTCATTTTTAATTATTGCTATCTGAGCATAGAATTACTAATATAGTCTGGGATTTCATATGCTCTTGTGACAGATATTTTGGGTCTACTTTTGCTTCCATATGAAAAAGGTAATCTATCAATAATCCACTTCGATAGCTTCTGGTAACCTGTGCAAAGGAAACTTGTGTATAGATTCACTGTTAGACAGGAGCGTTCATACTGGAGAAAATATACTATGTCCAGACCTGTGGGAATATCTTTCAGTAATTGTTAGAATATCTATCATATTCAAGAATATGAATAGCATTTTAATTAATTTTTTTGCATAAACATTCTTTTAGTATTTTTTATTACTTAAGCTGTTTCAAAAGCATTTGTTCATCTGTCTTTCCTTAATTGTTAACAATGTTTATTGGAATTCAGTGCTACCTTTAGTTTTTTAATATACAAGACTAAGTGCAGGTTTAGCCAAGTAGAGCAAAAAATGCTATTGCAGATTTTTATAAGCTGTTCAAATATTCACCCAAATTTCCTAAATATTCTATATTATTTAGGTAGTATTTTTACTGTACTATACAGTATTTTTAGACAGTGCACTGAGAGGAAATTGCTTAAAAACATTTCCAGTTAAATTTAAGTATATAGCAAAAATATTTGGCACAGAATATTTTTAGAAGGCTAACAAAAAACTTCCCTGTGGTGTGTTTCTTTACAAATACGTTTAACTGTGCTCTAACTATAAAAGTCTGGTGTGAATTTGCAGAAAGAAACTGTTGGTAAGGTCTCTTTAATTAGATATAATAGTTGCATCCCTAAACATTATGCATATCTTTTATTAATTAATTTCCTTTAAATAGATTAATTATCTATTGGAAAAGCATAATACTTAATGAGTATACATTTCAGTTATTTAAAGATATTTGGTAGTATATTCTGGAATCATTTTATTTTCAGGCTTAATGCACCCATCTAGGGATAACCTTAAATTTAGCAACTGTAAGTAGATTTAATGTCTCATATATAGGCAGCAAAACAATAAACGTGTTTTACTGTAATAATTAGGATAAACCAACAAACAAATCTCCATAGAATTTGTGTTGTTTTTCATGGCACAACTAAAGTAAGCTCTGCTTTACGAAGAAATACCTCAATCATTTTATTTTTGCAAATGAAAATTAAGGCAATGAATTCTAGCAATTGTGCTCCTTTCCAAACAGCTGAAGAAAAAAGGTATTTAATATTAAACATATCTTACTTTGCTGCTAAATAAATCCTGATCTTTCAAATTTGCATGTTTGCAAGTCATAGACATGCTGTGAAGGTTTCTCAACAAGTATGCCTGCTTCACGTCCCAGTGACTAGGAGACGTGTTGTGTTTAATGCTGGAGTATTTAGGACTGGTAGCTTTTATTGCTCTTTTGTTGATTTTAATCAAATAATACTCAATGTTTCATCTTAATCACAACGTGTCAACTGGCATTTTATGTCTGGGTAATAAAACACACTGTTGAAATTCAAATTTCACACCAATTATTAATTGTAACACATCCTCAGGGCTTCTACAAACATGGTATCTGAGGGTTAATAAAAACGATTTTCTAAGAATGCTGTGCAGAAGCTTGCTTCTATAAATAGCCTTTGTGAGTTACAGTACATACATTAGCAGCTCTGGAAAGTGTTAAGAAACTATGAACTCAATTATCTTGTTTCTTTTTTGTTAAAGTATTTATAAAATAGGTTATAAGAACATTGATCTTACACTCTTGCTTGTGATGGTGAATGTGTAGAATAATTGACTTTCTGTCCCATTTATAAAGTATTCAGTCATTATCCAAGTGAATAATGTAACACTGATGTTTAAAGGGCTTTTCATGGGAGGAAAAAGTGGCGTGGCTCACTTTACTGCATTGCCTGTCAGCGTTTTATTTGTCTACAGAAGCATATGCCACAGCATTTCAGTTTCACTAAAGAAGCACTTTGTGTTCTTCAGCTATGAAGAAAGCTATAATAGGAAGTAGGTCAGTGTTTTTGCATGCATGTCTCTCTCATTGTTCCTGGATCTTTGCTAATATTTTGAATCTGTGAACAGTTTTCCTCCTGAAAATGTTGTTTTATTTAAAAGAAAAGAGAAGCCAAGCATGTTCTTCACCATGTCTGCTAAGCTTTTAGAGAGTAAAAGTGAAAACTCCAAAATTTTGCACCTAAAATTTGGTCAGCTATGGGATGTAAGTGAAATGTGGATCTTATTCTACATCTTCACTAAATTGCAGACTATTTTTTCCAACAGACCAAACAGTCTATGAAGCTGAGTCTAAATTGTGTATATATGAAAAGAAATGTCTTGTATCATTGTTGGAGCAAGTCCAGAGGAGGCCACGAGGATGATAACCCCATCCCTGGCAGCATTCAAGGCCAGGTTGGACAGAGCCTTGGGTGACATGGTTTAGTGTGAGGTGTCCCTGCCCATGGCAGGGGGGTTGGAAGTAGATGATCTTAAGGTCCTTTCCAACCCTAACTATTCTATGATTCTATAAGGAGGCTGGAGCACCTCCCATATGAAGACAGGCTTAGAAGATTGGGGGTGTTCAAGCTGGAGAAGAGAAAGCTGCATGGGGACCTCATAGCAGCCTTCCAGTATCTGAATGGGGCCTATTAGGATGCCAGAGAGGGATTCTTCGTGAGGGGCTGGAGTGATAGGACAGGGGGTTCAAACTTATAAAGGGGAAGTTCAGGTTAGATATAAGGAAGAAGTTCTTTACTGTGAGGGTGACAAGGCACTGGAACGGGTTGCCGAGAGTGGTAGACGCTCCATCGCCGGTGGTGCTCAAGGCCAGGTTGGACAGAGCCTTGGGTGACATGGTTTAGTGTGACGTGTCCCTGCCCATGGCAGGAGGGTTTGAAACTAAATGATCTTAAGGTCCTTTCCAACCCAAACCATTTTATAATTCTATTGGAGGAGGGGAGCTCCTATGTCCATTGTTGCCTTCACTTGCTGTGGTCTGAAGCTCCATTTCTCATCTGTAACTTCAAACCTTTTTTAACTAGTCTTCAACTGAGTATGTTTCCACTATGTTTCTACCTGACAAGTGGGGCTAAGATTTAATGGCTGCTGCCCCTGTTCTGGTAGGGATAAGCTGCACCTCTCTAAGGAACAAGATACAAAATCCAAGAATTCCTTGATCCAGCTTTGCTGCAAATATACCTTTTGCAGAATTTTTAAGTTGCACAGAAGGAGTTTCACAGATAAGCACAACTACCCTGCATTTGTTAGGAAAATAAATGTTCTTAGAAATAAGTGTGATGATTATGTTTTTGTTTGGCTTGTGTACTGTTTTCCCTTCAATAGATCTGCTTTCTGTTGCACTTTACCATGATTCAAAGTAAGCTTTCAAATTTGTAATGCTTATAATCCTGCTTCTTAAAAAGTCTTCTTTATTCGTTTTCAGCAAAATGCCAGCTTTGTTCTTTAGGCTTTTGTCTTAAGTGAAGCAATAGCTTCATATTCATAAACCACAAATAAATTATTTTCCCTGTTTTGCTATATATTTACTTATGGATTACTAAAAGTTATCCATATAAGACCTTCTATAGTACTGGAAATGCAAGGCACGATACTTGGTCTTGGAGGTAACTAATGGGAACAGATACCTTGTTGTGTGACACGTATCCATGGGGGAATAGCAGGGTAGTTACCACCATTGCTGATGTGCTTGGCCTTGGCCAGTGATGGGTCTGTCTTGAAACTGGCTGTCATTGGTTCCATCAAACACAAGGGAAGCTTCTAGCAGCTTCTCACAGAAGCCACCCCTGTAGCTTCCCCCCTCCCCTAGCTTCTCCATGGGTGGCAGGGGAAAATTATAGTCAGCATTAATAAGAATCTTGAAAGGCTTGTCCAGAGCTCCTCTTTTCCATCAGTCTCCATGTGTCTTTCTTCAGGCAAATTGCAGAACTGGATTCTTGCTTTTATAATCTGTCAGTGAAAATTTTATTTCAAATAAGACTTCAAATACAAAACAAAAAAAGAAGGTATACAAATTGTGTTTTGTGGAGTAACTGTGTCACGCTGGTACAGCTCTTTATCCTGCTTTTCTTTAAATTGCTAGCACTCTTGGTCAGAAAATCAGATGATAACCCAGTAATTTTAGTCTCAAAGGGTGGTTCTGAAAAAGCTTTCATAATAACTCAGGACTCTTAGGATGACGTATGAAGTGCTGTTTATTTTTGTTCCCTAACTTGCTGCATTCATAGTTGATTTCTCTAACTGCAAAAACTACATTTCAGACAGAGCCTCTTGCCCAACTCTTAAGAAAAACAGGCAAACTACAGTTTCCATGGTTTCAGACACTGCTGCTCATCCTCTCAAGGCTGTTCTACTCTTGGTAGGAGAAATTTGAGCACTAAGAATGTGTGAAAGGCTAAAAGTGAGATTGTTTGTTTCAGGGTTATTTTCCCATTTTCATCTTGTGCTTACTATGTGCTAGAGTTTTCCCAGACTACCGAAGGTGAGGAAATATCTTTTCCAGACTAAGAAAGATTTCTCAATGATGGTATCAGTGTTATTTCTCAAACAAGGCTTTCTTACAAAGTTTTTTATGCAAAAAGGATAAAAAGTATATTTTAGTAATCATATTAGGAGTGTTCTCTTTGTTTCAGGGATGGAACATCGGTAGCAGTTGTTTATTGATCTGTTAAATATGGCTATTTCAAACAAAATGGCTTGGGTTCATTAGCCGCAAGCTTCTGTTTCTGAAGGAGCATTGGCTGGTTTTGATAGATTATCTCATTTCCTTAAAGGGAATTTTGTGTCCTGGGAGAGAGGGGAGGGGAAAGGAGGGAAGAGGAGGGGAGTGAGGTGAGGAGAGGAAGTAAGAGTCTTGTCTCTCTTTTTTGCCTGCCATTCTTTGCCTTTTTGTAGCACAAAACCAATTAAATGTTTTTCAGAATGTTACTCACTTCTGAAATGACTGAATGTAATTCTTGATGAATGACCATTGCTGGCAAACTAACCTCGCACTCTTTTCCTTCCCCCTCCCCCTTTTTTTCTTTATTATTCTTATGGCTCGTTGATAAGAATCTGGGGGAGGGAAGATTTCTGAGTTTCAAAACCTTTGATGTAGTATGAAAACCACTTGTCCTTTGCTTTGGCTCCCATGTATGAAATGAGGTCATAGGGGGTCAAACAATTCCACTTGGCCCCTGGGTCCTCCTGATGGCTGCAGGAGCAATGAACTTAAGGTATCAGCAGTCATGGCCCTTCCTCAGGAGCTATTGCACATGTAGCTGAGTTGCAATGGTCTACACACAACTGGAGGTGATAGATCAGCTGGAGAGGCCCCGGGCTGATTCTCATCATCCAGGGTAAGCTTTGCTCTTTCAGCTATCTACATCAGATTTGTTTAGTTAATATAGCTGAAAAGCTTTATGCTACTTAGGCTACATCCTTGATATTTTTTAAAAGTTATTAAGTAAAAATAATTACAATAGTATAAAAGTTATATTTTTTTCCCCTAGTTCTTCTGGGGCTAAAGGGATATGAGAGAAACTCAGAAGAGAGTTCTATAAACACTAGGCTGTAAGACAAGTTGTGGAAGTAGCCACTTCTAGTAAAAAATCTTATTCTGAAATCATTGGGCCTGATTAATTAATGGTCAAACTAATATAACACTTGGTGCATCATTTAACTTGGTGTGTTACTTGCCTTCCATAAGAGTAGAAGCTCTTTAGCTTTTCAAATCAGGAAATGACAACAGCACTCATCAGAAAAAGGGACTTCTCCCTGCTGGAACTTATGGGTTAGCATGCTAAACATTACTTTTTTTAAAGTAATACAGCTGAGGAATACATACTGTGTTTTTTCTCCTAATTAGTTTGCATGCAATTTTATTACCTATAATCTAATAACTATGTGAAAAAAACAAGTATTTCCAAAATCTCTCTGCTTTTTACTACATATTAGATTGGGCTTTGGATGAGAAAACTGCATTACCGGCACATAAATTATGTCAAAACGAACTGTCACTTACAAGAAAAATGTTTGGTGGCCCACAGGTTTGAAAGCATTTCCTTTGCTCTAGCAGAACCTTAGTGTTATTGGAATGCTACTTTGATTGAGTTCCCTATTATTTATGCAAAAGCAAATTAATTCCTTTAAGTATCTTATTGTACTACTTCCTTCTTGGCTTGTCACCAAATGTCATCTCCCCAGAATCTCTATTTAACTGCCACTTCCCAGCACCATCCCATGAGCTGTTAGAAGGAGTGAACAGCTGCTTTCCCCACTGCGAAGTGCCACTACTTGGATAGTTAGCAAAACATGCTGATTTATGGAGTGATCGGTTTCTTCTGTCCCAGAGGCTGGGTGAGTCACTCTGGAGGGAACCTTGTGTTCATCGTCTCTGCATCTGAGCTCATACTTCCCCTGCCTTCATGTTTCCCACTGATAGTACAATGAACCATTCCCCAGAGAACTCCTTTGCAGGGAGCAACCATGCGCTTTCCAGCAGAGCTTAACAGCCTAAAATAAGTATTTTATCCTATGCTGTTGAATCATCTATTTCAATTGCTTCTCTGCTTTCAGCACCACTCACCTCTCAGAGTTCCCCAACCACCATTCATTTCCCATCCGCTGCTGACTCTTTGAAGGATCCTTTTGGTTTACAGATGCAAATAGTGTCTTCTGGGGCATATCAGCTCTATGGCAAGAAGGAAAGTAAAAAAACTCAGTTTGGAGACTCAGGAATGCTTGGACTAGAAGGGACTGAAAAGAAAGCAAGTTGAGGAAAGACTGTGGCACAGGGGAGGGAGACACAGAACTAACAAGCGTAAGGTTGACTATTCTGGCTATTCTAATTAATTTCAAGAGGCAGTTGCAGCTTTGAATTGATAACTGAGCAGTTCTCTCTCTGGGTTTGGTTTTGACTTATTGTTGTCAGAGGGGTGGCAGTCTGCATAGGAAGCAATGGTGGGGGGAAGCATGCATGCATTAGAAAGTGTGTCAGTGCTCAGACTCAACCTGGCAAAGAGTTTCAATTCACTTTGCTGAAAAGTAATATCATCTTTGTTCCTATTTCACCTGGGTCCAGGTGCAGGGATCTTCTCAGGTTAGGGACTTTTCCTCTTGTTAGTGCATCTCATGTAGCAGGCACTCCTGTGAAAAAAGATGTGAAGCTGAACAGCAAAAGAAGTGAAATGGGTACAGAGTGAAGAAGTTTCCTCTCGCACATTCTCCACCACAGCCACTTTCTCTAAGCTTTTCAACACTGATGTTCCTCTTCTGAACATTCCCATCTTCAACTAAATGGTATTTTGTCTGTGTAAGAAGTGTGTGTCACTGCTCTGCTTGTTTACCCTGTAGTCTGAATAGAATTCATAGATACTTTTTTTTCCCAGCAACAGGATCAGCATTAACTGTTACTCACTCACCTTCCTCAAATTCACCAAAGGGTGTTGCTTAGTGCTATCATCCCTAGCAGTGCAGCTCTTCAGTGGGTGAATGTCATAGAAGGCAACAGTCCTTCTGCACTGTTTTTTTAACTCTTGAGAGATTACTGCCTCTTTTTCTGTACCATCATGTAAAAAGAAGTAAATGATAATGGAAGTCTGAAAACTAGTATTATGGAATAACAAGGATGCAATCAGGTTATTACACCAATCTGCAGCCATGCAATGAAACAAATGCTTACACAGAACAACTGGTGAAAATGAGCCCCCTAGGCTGTCTGCAAGTGTTGACTGAGCAGAAGTTTAGTCATAATTTGATTTGAGAATTCCCTGTTTGTGGTGATATAAGAAACACAGTGCCCCTCTGGGAACAGCAGAGCTACCAGCTTTATCCTCGACCTGAACTTTGAGTGAATTTTCATTCTTCCCTGTGAAACTGAGTTTGAGCTCAAAATGCTTGGGAAGTGTTATCTGTAGTGTCTTTTTGCCTTTATTTACTAGATACCAGCATATATTTTAGGTCTGTCAGATAAATGCTACTACCATATGTTCTGAAAACATCCATTGCTACCTCCCCTTCAGAAAAAAAACTCTTTTGTTTTCTGTAGAGCTTTCCAATGCTAAACACTTTAAAACGCTAACAATTTGGGATTTTAACAACTCTTTATAGTGCGAGCAGCGGTTTTTACTCTCACTATATTTAGAATTCTTTAGAATATGTTGAAAGCTGATTTAGTGGACAACAAGAAATACAAGTAATTTATAACTGCTTTTTTGCTGCTAATTAGCTGAGATAAATTGTGATCTGATTTGTGATGAGATTATAATTTTCCAGTATTTTGACTGTCTCATTAGCTTAATGCTTAAGTAATAACTTCCTTCAGATAATGTATTTAATGTTTCAGTATTTTGTCAGTTCATATATATGAAGAAAATCATTTGTGTGTGTGTTTGCTGTGATGATATATTGAAAATTATCACTATACATAGCAATGTATAAACAGTCTGTAGCAGGCTGACCCTGACTAGAAGCCAGGTGCCGACTAAGCCACTCTATCACTCCCCTTCCCTTATTGGACGGGGAGAGAAAATATAACAAAAGCCTCATGGGTCCAGATAAGGACAGGGAGATCACTCACCGGTTACTATCACAGGCAAAAGAGACTCGACATCGGGAAAAAATTAGTTTAATTTTTTACCGACCAGATCAGAGAAGATTACTTAGTACAAAAAAGAGGTTGAAAGATTTACAATATTGAATTAAAGCTGTAACATTTGATTTTCTTCCAAATTAAAAATAAAAAGGAGTTTTTTGCTTTAAGTTGTGGTTTGTCACACTTCAGTTTCATATAAGAACTTCAGGACTGCTTGGGCATCTCAGATTCTGCCCAGGCAAACCAGAGGTACATAAAACCACATCTGGGTTAGTCTTTCTTTCTGTATTTGCCAGTAAAATACTGATTTCAGTTTCATACTAATTTTGGTATGGATCACTTTTTATGACTTTATTTTTATGAACAGGTGAAACAATCTATGCAAAAATTAATAATTTTCTTTGGAGTAGAAGGAGGCAAGGTTTTAGCGGAAATATATAAAGCAAAGGTTCAAAGTCACTTCATAGAATCATAAAATAGTTAGGGTTGGAAAGGACCTTAAGATCACCTAGTGTCAACACGCCTGCCATGGGCAGGGACTTCGTTCAGTCTTTTGTTTTTTTCCCAGTCTTGGAAAGTTTGGGGTTGGACAGGGGTGGGGGCATCTATGGTACAGATGGGGAAATGTCCTAGAGCACACAGGCTGTACTATACTCCCCTCTGCCTCCCCATCAGATCTGTCGTTGTTTGGAGGACAACTCTTGATGTTTAATTCTGAAGCAAAGCATTAGTTTGTGAACAGATAGGCTTTATCATCTTCCACACAATGACGTTTTCTTAATAGAATTCTTTACTTCAAAATATTAAATGGTTGCTTTTGATTAGTTATACATTGAACAAAGGAGACTATTGCTGTTATCAAATAGGAACTTACAGTATTATTATCAGAATATCGAATGGTTGTCAGTTTTTCTCTGTAAAGCAATCCACTTACACTCTTACTGGTAAATAGCCTGGGAATTTCCAATTTGATTAGCTAATGTCAATAATTAGCTGAAATAATACAAAATTCTTTCTCAAAAATAAAATTCTTATGTTTATGGAATGATTAAGAGGAGCATCATGGACATCCCATTATAGCAAACCTGATCTGAAGAATGCCAAATCTCTAAAATTGAACTTATAGTAACCCTCTAGTCCTTAGAAATAGGCAAACCACATTAAAGTAATAATAAGGTTGTAATCCTACAAAAACTTTGTCAGCTGCTTAACTTTACCCACTCTACTTAGTTCTCTTCACTTTTCACAGTGTATGTATAGAAGTCTTCAAAACCAAGGTCCAACCCTAGCTTGTAGTGGAAAGAGTATCTTCTGTCAATCCTCATGTGATTTGCAACAAAGTGTGTATTAAGCTCTACTATCGAGGTATTCTAGCTTTTTATACCCATTTTAACATCACTGTAAATAAATTATGAACAAATGGCAGAAGGATGTAGTGAAATTGAGTAGCAGGAACTCAAAGATTACAGGATAGATGGCATAACATAGGAGACAGAATTTTGCTCAAATTTGACTTTTGTTTTTCCCTGTTTTGAACTCTGTGCCCTCAAATTGATCTGTGATCCCTTGAATTTAAAAACAAGCAGTCTTTTTTAATTATATAGTGTTAAATTCAATGCTGTTTTTATTTTTATTAGAACATAAAATTTTAAATACTGTTTCCAGAATTTTTGCTCTTTGGTTAATAATTAGGACTTGCATACACGGAGGAAAAAGATGCTCACAAAATAAATAAATGACAACCAGGGTAGGAGGGAAGGGAGAGGAGCAGTGAGAATGTATTTTTAATGTAAACCTGTCCTTCCCATTACTCTGGAGTAGTTTTTTTCAGATACATGTAGATGAAAACATCAGGCAGTGGTCATCTGGTTCTTTTTATGTCTAGTGTTATTAATGATCTTTTTGCACTCTTAAGTCTAAAAAAAAGATTGCCATCATTGTTCTGTTCAGCAAGACATACAATTTAGTACACTTGTAATGCTTTGAAGACATTTTTGAGTATAACTGTAATAACCAGAATATCCTTTCAATATTAATAGGTAGCTGAAAGCAGTATTTTGACCTGCTTTTTAAATTAAACTGAAATGGTGCTTTAGATTCATTCATCCAGTCTAAATCTAGACAAATATAGCTTTGCATCTGGTATACCCTGTTTTCCATGGTAAGACTCCATGGATGAAAAGACTCCAAATGAAAGAGAACAATCTGCTCACATTCCCTTATGAACATATCCTTGTATTTTCTTTATCTTGTGTTTAACATGACTAGGCCTAGTTATTTTTCCTGTGAAGAGGAGTTTCTAGATAATATGTGTTTTGCATGCATGGTTGATTTGAAGGGAGTCTGAAGTTTCTGCAAAGTGTTACTTTATTTTTCTGCAGTTCAAGAACCTGCATCTGTGTCCGCTCTTCCATGTCCTAGGCACAACCAAGGCATAACTGGGAATTGTACATCTCAGAATGTGTAGAATTAAAATGCAACGTAGATATGGTGTGCTTGCCTTGGGTTGCTTCCTACACAAATCTTGGTTTAGAACCATGTTCATACAGGCAGGAAAATAATATTCAGGAATGAGCATCAACAAGGTTGAAAAAGGAAATGCATTGTGTTCGCTTCAATTGAGTGACTGCACATATGAATTTTGGTCATTTGAAATTATTTCAGTAACTTTTAATGTTAATGCCATGGGAGAGTTCTGCAAACTCTTGGTTAGAGGGACCAGTCAGACTGCCAAAACTCCTAAGGCCTGACCTTGGAGATGTTTCTTCTTCCATGGGATGAGGGCACTTAAAAGTTGTTCTCCCACTTTCCCTTCTACTTGGCCTCTTTCTTCTTTCTCCCTCTTCAGACAATTCCCTGCACCATTTTGGCAAATGCAGGGTAAGAAATGACTGGTAACAATGACCAAAATCCTGCCCTGTCTTCCTTCTATGAGGCATGTCATAAGTTCCTGGAGAAATGGGGAAACTAGAGTAAGAAGCTGATATTCAGAAGTCTGTAGTCCAAGAAGCTGTTATTTAGGTCTTCCCCCCCCCCCCCCCCTTTAATTAGCTGAAGTCCTATGTATTACTTTTGTCTGTAAGCAAGTATTTAACATTAAGAAAAATTATTGATGCGATTATCCTCTGTCCTTGACATTGTTCCTAGTTGAATTAATGGAAAGGCTGATGCAGGTGTCCACTGATACAGAAGTAAAGGAGAGGGGTGTAACACATGCCAATCAATATCCATTTAACTGTACATCCATCTTTATTACATTAAAGCTTTGGCTGGTGAAACCAAATATTGTTACTGTAAGATATACAGAATTCTCTAAAGCTTGACATAATACTGTCTATCGTTTTTATTTAGAAATAATGATACAAGATCAATCTGGCATTCTAACTGGATTAGAAATTGGCAAATGAAGGGATGTCAGTGCACCTGTGTAAACAAGGCACATTTTCTATTGGGATCTTGTTGGAATCAGTTCTTCACTGTCTATGGTATAACATTTTAATCAATAAGCTGGTAGAAATAAAATTACTTAACCTATTTGATTCACACAAGTGATTGAGGTAGTGGTAATGAGCAACATGGGTTATTCTTACAGAAAAAAAGATGAGTGATAAACTGGATGTAAGCAAGCCGAATATTTACATGCAGTGCATGATTTTTCAGGGACCAAGCAAAAGACATCTTCTGAAGTTGAACTTCCTATTCAATCATTTGGAAAAGCTAACATCCTCATTCTGAGTTATTTTGTGGTCAGTTTGTAACTTCAATTCATAGTTGAGATAGTTTTGGTTGGCTCTGTTTGTAGGTTTGCGTAATTGCTGGGGATGGGTTGAGTTGATAGGGAAAGATAGTTAAAGAGTTGTAAAATCTCAAAAAGCATTCTGTGTGAGAGATGCTTTCTGCAGTTGAACCTTCTAATATATTCCTTTGGTTAGGCTGGTTGCCATCTATCTCTAGAAAATGAAGCAATAGGGCTTGTTTGATGTGAGCACTAGTGTGTGATTTGGAAGACAGCATTTCAGTTCCACATTCTTTAACATGACATATGTTGTTTAGTCTTGGTGTGTTTTAACTGCCTATGTGTAAAATGGGAATAATGAGTTTTCCTGTCTTGCAGGGTGGTCATAACGATAAATGTCCTGAAATATTTCATATGCAGTGATGTTAGAACAGCGTAAGCCATATTGTCTTCCAGTAATGTTTCATATGAAAAACATTTTCGAATACTTACCTGGTTGCTTTTTGAAGCCTAGATAATACTTATATCCTCACAGATTTGGTTGTTATTTTTGGTTTTTTATTTGACGTCTTTAAGAAGAGAATCGGCGAGCAAATAAAACAGCAACTGAAATATTCTGCAAGAGTACTTAACAGCAGATTTAATGGTCACTAGTACATGTAAACATGCAGAAAAATTCCACTACAGTGTAAATATGCACTCAATATAATTAAATTTCAGTTAAAATAACTTAATAGACTGGTGTCATGCAAAATATAGAAAAAGGGGTTTGGAATTTTGAAGGTAATGGTGCTGAAAAATCATATACAATACTAGAAACTTAAAATGACTGAGAAAGCTTTTTTCCCGTTTCCTAACTTTTGTCCCTGTGCATCTGTTTTGCCATGATCTTATGTGCAGCACACATCTGAAAAGGAACATGCATATTATGTAACTGAATCACAAAAGTGCCTTGAACATAGGAGAGCCTAATTAGTACAAGCAACTCCTCACTATAAAAAACTGTGTTCCGTATTCAAACCACATGTACTTAATAACCATATCTGAGCTAGTGTAGACTTTGTGAAGAGAGCAGGAGTGCAATTGTATGCTGTATGCCCACATATGTTACAGGGCTAAACACTCAGCTGGAAGGTTAAACCACACTTGTTGCCTGGCCCATCTTGTGATCTTAGTGCACATAAAAATCTATAAATATCTAGGTTTATTGTGAAACTAAATTAAAGTAACTGTAGCCTTTTCATTAAGGAGGTTTTGGCTTGGTTATTTAACCCTTTTTGTAGCGCAGTGAGGAACTCACAAAACATTTTAACTGGATTCCTGGCAAATACATTTGGTGGAATAGTGCAAGGTAGAACAACTCTAGAGCACTGGAACAGCTTTTATTTCTGATAGCATTTAAAAACTTAAAGCAAAAAGTAAGAAACCAAAACTGGAATTAAGAACAGCCAATTATCTAATGTTTGCTGAAGTAATATGGTTTAAATATATGCCTCAAGAAGGAATGTATACTAGCTGATGCAAAACATACTCATTACTAGCACAGTGGTAAACGCTGTAGACTTGCACTTCTAAGCACATGAGGCTTGACTCACTAAGGCCTGAAGCTACTCCAGGAAAGACATAAGCAAACCGAGTGCTCTTTTCCCTCAAGATTCATCAAAGGATGAGTCATCTGTTACAAACAGAGTAATCATCAGGCTATTCTGCTTTTCTGCTGACTATTACTATTAGAACAAAGCCTTGGAGCAAAAAAAAAAAAAGGGGGGGGGGAGAAAAAAAAGATGTGCCTTTGATCTCATTCATGGGACTCAGGGTGGTTTATGCTTTCAAGTTCTGCCACTGTGATTGTTTCAGTCATAAGGTGGAAAATACTGTGCCACCACCAGGCATAGCTTCAATGGCAAAACCTCTTGGTTGAGATGCAGTTAAGACTGTGTGAAAGCAGCTCCCTCTCAGATGAAGTGCTGTATCCCATCCAAAACACTGGTGTAAGCTCCAGGGCAAGGAAACGCTTTCCTTTTCCTACTTACAGTTTTCTCTCCTTAAAGCTGCAGTCTCTCAAGCATGGATATACTTTATTTCAGATGGCAGCTTTAATAAAGTGATCAAGAGTGAAATGGTTAGTTTTTACTCAGACAATACCAAAGACAAAGCATGTGAGAAGTAGGGATGAAGACCCTGCACCAACACAGTCTCCATGCAAAATAAACATCCCTGAGTGATTACATGAAGCCAGAGTGTAAACAGCCTCAAGAAACGTCTGCAAAACCACTCTTTTCAAAAAACCTTCATCTCACAGAAAAGCCACCATTCATAACAGGGGTCCACAAGAAATCCTCCTGCCTGTCTAACAGGCAAAGGGGTGAATTCATAAGGACACTCTTGGGATAGTTTTTATTTTACAGAAGGAGAGAAATGCTAAAAACACTTAGGATTTTTAACATGATGTACTCCATGAGGACAGATGTTAAAACTAAGTAATACCATCAAGTTTTCATATAAAAATTACATTGTTACGAATGAAGATATTTCAGGATACTGTCACAGAACAGGGCTTAGAAAATCTTCTGAGATTGCAGATGAATTTTCAAATCCTATAAACAGATCGATAACCAAGATTAGTATTTCTTTTTAATATACATTTAGGAGGGCTTTGGCATTGTGCTTAAACCGTTTGCATTTAATTTTGCAGTATAGATTTAAAAAACAGAAGTAGGTGAAGGTGATGAGGTGAATGTACTTCTGAAAACGGTATTTATTCAGCTTCTATACTTTAACTGTTGTTTAATGCCTTATTCCTGGTATCTGTATCTGCTATTGTAGACATTGAGATAATCCTCAGTTTTACAAAAATAAACCCTACAGAAAATGATAATATACCAGAACATTTTCCAGTCTGGTTTCTGAGTGACAGCCGTGGGCTGTTTCTTTGTTAAGTTATAATTTTTTTCTTCCTCAACAAGATTGTGTCTTTTTGCTTTTGTATTATAATCTTTTGGGTAGAAGGAGAGAGATCTAAAATTGTTGCGCTGATCCTCTGCTCTGCTGTTCTGGATAGAATAGCAAGAATACCATCACCACAGAGTGATAAATTTGAGTACCATCTCCCAAAGTTTGTGTGCTCCCTTCCATCAAATGAACTAATTCTCCCTTCCTTATGTTTTGCACAGTTGATTCTACTGCCTTTTTAATAGGTTCTTAGCTATCAGAATGTAGAATTTGACATGTTGTTCAGTTTCGAAGCTGTCTGCTTGGGGGAAGGTATAAGGTCTTTCAAAGTGGCAAACATAATTTTCCCTTAATGACATCACATGCAAATTTCCAACAGAAATTATTGGTTACATTGGCAGTTAAGAAAGACCTTACGTGATTTCTTTCTTTTGCATGCAGTACAGGTTATCATCAAAACCTGTACCAATAATGTAAGCTAAATATACAGTGATATGAAAGTTTGCATACATGTAAGGAAGCGCTGTAGTGGCCTGAAGCTTGGATTTCTCCCCAAATGCTAACTTTCATTGAAGCTTAATTATGAACTGAAAGTGAACTTCATGTCCAAAATACTTTCTTGTTATTCAGTCTACACTGTTGCTATCTTGGCAGCATGATTTATTTCAGCCCTTGAAATGCTATAAGCAGAAGGATGCAACTCTGCAAGTTCCAAAGCAGTTCTCATTTTAATCTAACCTAGTGATCATGGAAAATAGCTGATCGAGTTGTATAGTTTACCAGGTTAGTCAGTCAGCGGATGTTCTTAGAGGCAGGAAGGACGCCAAAAAGTCCATGGAAGCATTGTAGAGCCTCTTACTTTGTATTATGAACAGTCGAGAGTCACCACCCCTCTCTAGCTTGGGCAACATTTCTCTGTGAGCTGCCAAAGAGATTTGAACACTCTCTCCTGAGAAAATGTGCTTGTTTGCACCGGCTTTATTTCTTTCTTGCACTTTGCTTCAGAAACAAGATGCTTTCAAAATATAAGAATTTGACTTAAGTATTTTGTTAGACATAATGCAAATCTTAAAATAGCTTTCAGCAAGTTAAATTCTTCCTTTTATTCAATTCCTGACAAAAGTAAGGAAGAAAAAGAGCGCTCCCTTCTTACAGGATTGGCCTGTGCACTAAGGACAAGTTGTGAGAGATAAATCTGGAAAGCTTTAAAGTACTCTCTGTTTTTTATAAAAAATCCACATCTGTGCGGAAAACCAAAATGAAACCTAGTTGGCACTCCTGGCTGGCTACAGTAAATGTATGCTTTGCTAATTAACACAACTGTACCTGGGAGATGAAAACAAAATGTGGTATTTTATTGATCCTTAGACAGATAGTTGCATTATTTTCTGTCTCCACCTTGCCTCCTCTCCACCTCTTGCCTCAGCTGCACAAGGACTTTCCCTAATTGTTTTCCTTTATAAGGCACAGGCAAACACTAAATGGCATTGAAATGTGAAGCTATAGTATTGTAAGGGTGAATGTAAGTTAGGAAAAGGAAAGAAATGCGGGTTGGCTGCTATATAATTTATCATTAATACTGCAATTTTTCTTTTAGTATTTATCTGTCATTATGCACAAAAAGGTAGCGTGGAGTCTTTCACTACTGATTTCCTCTGTTTACGGGTGGCTCTTAGCAACTCATTTCATATCATTTGATACAATTTCTGCTGATTATAGGTGCTCAAATATTTTGATGATGCCAAGCAACCAAATGATGTAGTGGAGGAGAGGCAGTGGGATATTCTTTTAAATACATATGTATTAAGGGCTTGAAAACACACCCCAAATGTTTGTACTTCTCAGTCCCATCCTGACCACAGAGAGAGCTCTGTCTGAGGCACAAGGGTAGGGTGAAGAGAATTTCAATGAAGACAATAAAGAAAACAGGTTTTTTTGCCTTTCTAAGTCAGAGGGGGTCATAAGGTAATCGTGCCTGGGACAGAGATAGCGGTCTTAAGCATATCCTTTCTACAGGGACTGTCATCCAAGGACACCTATGTTGGGCACCAGAGGTCTGTAGAAACTGCTGGTGACTTACTCAAAAATGGCAGGCAGTGTAGGTACCTAATCTGAGGAGTCCTGAAAGACACAGTCTATTATCTTCAGTAGCACCACACTAACATTAGCTGTGCTGCCTCTTCATCAAAGTTGGGGTCTGTTGTATTTCGCAGACCCTGGCTAGGTCAGTATAGTATCTAAATGCTCTGTGCAAACATTTCTTGTTGGCTTAGTACTATCTTGTGGATCTCTTCACCACACCTCATTGTTTGAAGCAGACAGGCTTATCTTCAGTCGAAGCCTTTGAACATAAATCAGTGTTGGCATTTCATTTCCCCTACTCACTGCTACCAAAAAAACCCCAACACTTACTTACATGGCTTCTTATATGGGAGGCATTAATTTAGCCCAGGGTAAGCAGTGGTGTTTCTGATATTTCCCACCCAACAATTTGAAAGCCTGTGAAAGCAGCCACTAAGATGATGAAGAAAGGGAGTAGCACTGAAGTGAGAAAACTGAGTTGACAAGTTATAGAAATAATGCTGCCTGAGGTTGAGTCATTAATGAGCAAAAGAAAACAAACCCCATCTAGAAGACGACCGCCTGTCACTTTGAATGTTATGCTATGAATATTTAAATAAAAACATGGAAAAAGACGTACCATTTTTCTCTTTTTGAAAACCAGAAAGTAATAAATCATGCTGTAGATAAACTATGTTAAAAGATTACATGGTTTTAGAGAAGGTGTTGTGTTGCGACTTTGAAAGAGAAAACAACCAAGTGCAGTTGGAACAGACCTCTGGGGACAGCAAGGGAACCCCAGGACAATGAGAAGAGCAGCAGTCTCATGAGCTTAATTTTGATTATTTTCCATAAAGTGGGAGAAGAAAGAAGACATGCTGTTGCTGGCTGCTCTAGGGAAGCTTTTCTTGCCCCAGTTCCTCCCTTCTCCTTTATATGTCTGGCTAGAAATTAATTAACATGACTAACATTAGGCGACCGTCTCTGCCTCTCATAAAATAAAAAATGAAAACATAAAACAAAGACATCTCTGACACTATACTGAACAATTTTGGCAGCTGAAGCTGTGTTTAATCTCTAAGCAGGTTAGTAATATTTGATACTTCAATTTGTATGCTGGAAGATTTTCTTTTGTTCCTAACAATTCTATATTTAAGATTACCAGGGCTTCAGGCAGAACTGTTTGGGTAGTAAAGTGATAAACTGACACCAGAATACTGAGCAGAAAAAAACCCATTACACTAACAGCAGCCAACAGCAGTTAATGGTTTTCAGCTGTTGCAGATCTAATTGATCTTGTTGCTATAACAGAAAGCAGTTCTCTGTGATTCATAGGCTTTCTTACTGGAACATATTCTACTCCCTTAGTGTTTTTAAGCCTCACTAACTCTGGGTTTTCCCTTTTCTTAAATGCCATTGCTAACAACACATTCTATTTAAAGCTAATATTAGTCAAATAAAAATTCTGTTAGTTTACTGAGCCTTAAATTTTCTCTCTTCATTAGAAAGAAAGGCCAAACTACTTAAATTCCATTGTGCATTTCTTATGCTTACTAATCCCTTCTTTAAAGTGTCACATCCAGAGCTCATTATTCTTAATTTATATGTAACCTGAAATCCGTATCTGCCATGAATGTATCAGATGTGACTAAAATGATGTCAACATTTGCCATCAACTGCAGTTTGATGCCAAAACCTCTTCTCAATTCTGCACGTGGACATCGATGCCAACAGGATCCAGTGCATTTTCTGCAGGACATGGTTTGACTGATACAACTGATATCATAGATTCATAGAATAGTTAGGGTTGGAAAGGACCTTAAGATCATCTAGTTCCAGCCCCCCTGCCATGGGCAGGGACACCTCACACTAAACCATGCCAACTGAGGCTCTGTCCAATCCAGCCTTGAACACTGCCAGCGATGGAGCATTCACAACTTCCCTGGGCAACCCATTCCAGTGCCTCACCACCCTTACAGTAAAGAATTTCTTCCTTATATCTAACCTAAACTTCCCTGTTTAAGTTGAAACCCATTACTCCTTGTCCTATCGCTACAGTCCTTAATGAAGAGTCCCTCCCCAGCATCCCTATAGGCCCCCTTCACATATCGGAAGGCTGCTATGAGGACTCCACGCAACCTTCTCTTCTTCAGGCTGAACAGCCCCAACTTTCTCAGCCTATCTTCATACGGGAGGTGCTCCAGTCCCCTGATCATCCTCGTGGCCCTCCTCTGGACTTGTTCCAACAGTTCCATGTCCTTTTTATGCTGAAGACACCAGAATGTACGCAGTACCTCAAGTGAGGTCTCACCAGGGCAGAGTAGAGGGGCAGGATCACCTCCCTCGACCTGCTGGTCACGCTCCTTTTGATGCAGCCCAGGATACAGTTGGCTTTCTGGGTTGCAAGCTCACACTGTCAGCTCACGCTCATTTTCTCATCGACCAACACCCCAAGTCCTTCTCTGCAGGACTGCTCTGTGTCTCTTCTCTGCCCAACCTGGAGCTGTGCCTGGGATTCTTCCAGCCCAGCTGTAGGACCTTGCACTTGGCGTGGTGAAACTTCATCAGGTTGCCATCAGCCACCCCATAAACATGTCAAAGTCCCTCTGGACGGCATTCCTTCCCTCCAATGTATCAACCGAACCGCACAGCTTGGTGTCATTGGCAAACTTGCTGAGGGCGCACTCAATTGCACTGTCCATGTCACTGACAAAGATGTTGAACAAGACCGGTCCCAACACCGATCCCTGAGGGGCACCACTCATTACAGGTCTCCAGCTGGACATTGAGCCATTGAGCACAACTCTTTGCATGCAGCCATCCAGCCAGTTCTTTATCAACCGAGTGATCCACCTATCAAATTGTTGTCTCTCCAACTTAGAGACAAGGATGTCGTGTGGGACAGTGTTAAATGCTTTGCACAAATCCATGCAGATGACATCAACTGCTCTACCTCTGTCCATCAGTTTCGTAGCCCCATCATAGAAGGCCACCAACGGGCCCTCTGCAGAATGACTTTGTCTACCAATTTTATGTGAAAAGAATCTTGGCTCTCAGCCTATGCTGTAGCTGCATTGCTCCCTATATTATTTAATTTAAATAATATTAAATAATATTAAGAAACTTGAATCATCTTTCTCTAGGGAAAAAAATAGGTTTGTAGCTGTTTAAGTGTTGGAAAGTTTAATTATACCTCCTGTTCATTCCCTTTTATTGTTGTAAAGACATCCATTACTGCAATGGGAGGCAAAGTAACATTTATGGAAACGAAAGAAATGGGGAATTTTTCATTTCTTCCTTTCTTGTTTCTATCACTGCACTGTTCTGATTTGGTTTTTTTTAAAGGTTGATACAGAGCCCCCTGAGATTTTTTAACATATGAGAGTAGATAACCTTGTTCTTTTGTTCGCTCATCCCTGCCCTGTTCTGATTGCCTGAGGCTGTTTTCTGAATATTCCATTTCATATCCGTTTAACACTTTCTCCATTCTTCTTTCTGCCTTCATTCATCAGTTCAGAATAATGTTACATCCAGTGTATCAGCAGAAAGCATGACAAAGACCTTCAGACATAATCTCATGAATGCCTCATTGAAGGAAGTCACTAAGAACAAACCAAGGTTGTATAAATGCAGAGGAAAACCTCATTGCACGAAAATTGGCAAGTTCAGATTTAGCATTTCCATTAGTCCTTTTACTTATCAGAGATGTGACACTTAAAAGATTCTGCTGCTTTCACCTATAATGAGAAGCCCTTCACTCCACTTGCTGCCCTCTCTGGAGTCCAACACATTTCTCACCAAATCAAACATCATCCTATAGGGAAGTATGACATCATACTCCTCAGAGTAAACCTTGGGCTGTAAAAAGACTGAGAAACACCAATACAAACAGTTCAACATCACAGAAAGTTTTCCACTTACTAAAAGAGCCATCTCCCTTTTTAACGAAAAGAACAGCCGCATCTTGTCATCCTGGTTAAACAAAAGGACTTTTAAAGAAAAGTTTATAAAGGGGCATCTTGGCTTATGTGAAGAATGAGCAAAGCCTCCGAAAATTGATTGGCATGAAACACAAATGATTTCTGAAGTCAATCCTAACTGTGGAATAAGCGCAGGTTTAAGAAATACCTTTTTTCTGAACAGAGTATTTTTTTCCATTTGGATGCTCTCACAGGGGTGTAAATTCAACAATCCCAGTGTGAGACAAGGTAGAGAAAATAAGGAAAATAATGCAAATGTGCAAATGAAAATCACCATTTTCATGAACAATACACGTGAATAACTAGAAAAAACATGCATGCTTTAAAAATCAGGCTACTTTTAGAGTCACATTTTATAGATGAGCTTAGGAAAGTAATGTGTTACATTACATGCATTACATTACGTGAGGGTGACGAGGCACTAGAACAGGTTTCCTAGAGAAGCTGTGGCTGCCCCATACCTGGAAGTGTTCAAGGCCAGGTTGGATGGGGCTTTGAGCAACCTGGTCTGGTGGAAGGTGTCCCTGCCTGTGGCATGGAGGTTGGAATTAGGTGGTCTTTAAGGTCCCTTCCAACCCAAACCGTTATATGATTCTAAGATTTTAACTTTCAATATTAAAACCTTATTGATAGTGTAAAAGTCTTTATTGATAGTGTAAAAGTCTTCTGTTTCTGAGAAGGAAAACTGAAGTACATACTAGAAATCAACAATAAAATAGTCAAATACACAAAGTCATCTTCTTTGAGTTTTGGAAAAAGCTCAGAAGACAGTAACAAAATAACACTTTCAAGGGACATAAAACTTTAACCAAAAAAAAGTAAAACTTACCCTGCAGATGACACAACAACAAATAAAGTGTACACTAGAAACCAAAGCCATCTGGCAAATTAAGTGAAAATTAATGATTAAAGAAAATCTCACTGTGTTTGTAGTGTGTTTTCATCCATCTGTGCCCAATTATAAAAGAGTTGTCAAAGAAAGCAAGCCACTGGTGGTTAATTCCAAACTAAACCAGAAAGCCTGAAAACGTCCATCAGTGTTTCTCTTACAGTTTCTAATCTTTGCAGGTTTCTGATAAGAGCAGCATAAAACTATGGTGTCGTGAATCTTGGCTCTCACATTTGAAACTAACAAAGATGTACTACCTGTGATCATTTTAGATTAAGAAAATACTATCTTTCAAAAGCACACTACAGATAGAATTTATAAAAGGAAAAAACTACGTTCAGATCCATTTCTGTCATGTGCAGCCAACACAGCAATTGCAGTGAGCAATATCTAGACTCTAAAACTGTTGGCTGTGACCTGAGTAGACAGTGCTGAAGTATCGTGCTGCCAGAGCAGGCGGTCTTGGAAAGGCGATATGCTTGCACTGATTCTGTGTCGTGTTGGGTTCACAGGGCTTTGAGGCCCAGGCACAGTAGTTAGGTTGTGAATTTGCAAATTTCCTGACACTTCATGTTACACATGTGCTGCAATTGCGCACCCTTAGATCGCTGCTCAACCACCTGCATGGACTTGCTCAGCGTCCTGCAATTCACAAAGCAGCCATACACTGTTCTCTGTTTCAAGGGGAAGGAGCCTGTGATTCCTTTCCTGTTTGTTTGGGCCCTAAGATTATTTTAAGGGCTAACTGTGACTGCTAAGCTGTTGGGACTTCTGATTACTCTTGCTCCTCAGCAGAGCACATAATGACATGGTGATGAGTAGAACTAGTGGATAGCATTGCTATAGGGTTGGTTATACTTTGGGCTTTCTCTAGAGAAAGCAAAAAGAGATACACCCAGAAAACAATTTCAGAGAACAGGTGTCTAAATTAATTGTTCTCTTGAGGTCCTTAACCACTAATTGAAAAGGAAAAGTAGTCCCCATGCAGTAAAGTTAACTTTATGAAACCCTTCTGTAATGCAATTTAGACCCAACAGTAGTTGCACACCAAAAGAATTAGTGAGGAATAAGCATGGAAAAGAACAAGTAATTCCCTTTGTGTTCTTTATTTCCTGATGAAGATTTGGTGTCAGAGAAGTGAGTGACAGAAGGACAGTATGTAGCAACATTAACTAACTCTCTTTGTGTGATTCTTAGTACATGGTAGTAAGGCATGAGCTTACTTTTGGAGGGGTTTTTTTTAGTTAGTTTGGTAAAGGGTCACACTTCTACCCTGGCATCTTGCTCACAAAAGATTTAGGACAGACGTTTGAAATTGTGATCAGGGAAAAAAAGGCAAAAAGTAGTGGAAGAGGTGTCATTCTTCTCCAGCCCTATACTGTTCACAGTCCACCTCCTAATATTGTCTCTGAAGCCTGGGCATTTTATTAATACTCAAAGTCTTTGTACAAGTCCTTGCTGCTGGGATTCTTCTGGTATGGTGTATATTAGAACTCAGCCAGACTTGAAAAGCTGATATATATGAAACATTTACAGTTGTAAAACTTTAAACTCAGTAACATCTGCTTTTACAAATGGGCCCATATGAAGCTGTTCTGCCCACCTCCTTTAAATAATGCACTTGAATTAACTCCTTACAGCCTTCTGACAGCAGACAACATAAATCAATATTATCAGCTAGCTGTGTAATCATAACATTTACAGACCTCTCAATATCCTTTACATCAAGTACATTAAAATTGTCTGCTCAAACATAGACTATAGTTTGACATGTAATTGGTTTTGGCTGCAGTTCAGTTTATACAGCCCTTGTAGCTCCTTGGTTGTGTTGGTAGAAGTGTTTGTGCAGCCATGCAGTGAACCAGATCAGGGACCTGAGCCAAGTTACAGGGAAAAAAAAAAAATCCAAAAGTTATTTTTGAGCTAGATCAGTGCCCTGTACTGGCAAAATGGAAACAGCAACAAAAAAGCAAGGAAAACTAGTGCCAGCATAACATTGAAGTGGAGGAATGTCAGGCCATGTTTTCAACATTAACTTCCAGTGCAGCATTTAAATACCAGCATTAAATGGTAATTCAGCAAAGCTATTTATTATTGTCAAAGTAGAAATTACCGTCTTGACAAATTGATCTAGAGTACAAAACTCATTTTTTGAACTTGGACTAACTCTTTGGTAAACATTATTATTGGGTTGGGGGGTGGTAAATTGATTACAGTGTTTCATAAATGACTGATAATGCTATTTTAATATTGCAAATTAGATTCTGCTTCAAATGAAAACCCCAAACATAGCTATGAGGGCTTGATTATACCAGTGCATTCCCATTTACTTCAGTGATGCTGATTAGAGTGTAATTTAGGGCAAAATTTTGTCTGAAAAGTTTCAGTTTACCCCTTGTATATGAAGCATTCATTATTCAATATCTTTTAATATTATCCATGCTGTCTATGACTCCATATAAGTATTTTATTTTCAAGCTCTATAGGGATTTGTGTTGAGCATCACATCTATTATTACTGTACATATATATGCAGTAGTAAAAGAGGAAATTCCGGTGTGGTGGCTCAGAAGTTCCAATACCTGATTTCCTTTCCACTTTTTCCGTTCTGTAGAGAAACCCCATATTGAATGCTGTAGCTACATGGCCTGTATGTGCACACAAAAATTACCTGGAACATGTCACATGTAACATCATCTACATGAATTGAGTTTTGATTTCTCATAACCACACTTAAAAAATTAGAAATTCCTAATATTAAACTTTCCCACTGTGCCATAAAATCTTGCTTGTATCTTGTCCGAAGGTTCAACAAGCAGCATGTGACATGATGTCACGTGTTGAGAAACTTAACATGAGCCAGTAGTGTGCGCTTGCAGCCCAGAAACCAACTGTATACTGGGCTGCATCAACAGAAGCATGACCTAGAAGTCAAAGGAGGTGATCCTGCTCTTGTGAGCCCTCCCTTGGAGTATTGTGTACAGTTCTGATGTCCTCAACATAAAAAGGCCATGGAGCTGCTGGAGCAAGTCCAGAGGAGGGCCACGAGGATGATCAGGGGACTGAAGCACCTTCCATATGAAGACAGGATGAGAAAGTTGGGGCTGTTCAGCCTGGAGAAGAGAAGGCTGTGTGGAGACCTCATAGCAGCCTTTCAATATCTGAAGGTGGCCTATAAGGACACTGGCGAGGGACTCATCATTAGGGACTGAAGTGACAGGACAAAGGGGAGTGGGTTTCAACTTAAACAGGGAAGTTTAGGTTAGATATAAGGAAGAAATTCTTTACTGTGAAGGGTGGTGAGGCACTGGAATGGGTTGCCTAAGGAAGTTGTGAATGCTCCACCACTGACAGTGCTCAAGGCCAGGTTGGAAGGAACCTTGGGTGACACGGTTCAGTGTGTGATGTCTCTGCCCATGGAAGAAGGGTTGGAACTTGGTGATCTTAAGGTCCTTTCTAACCATCACTATTCTATGATTCTATTATTCTGTATGCATAACATATCACAGCTGTTCTATTCCATTCATTCCATTCCCTGCACTCAAGATGAGTTGTATAATGATGAGACCGTTATTTACCTGAAATGCCAAGGGGTTTTCAGCACCAAAAAAACTTTCAAAGACGTGAATCAGACACAAATCAGGTTACAGGTGGAAAGAGTTTTCTATTTATTTATAAATAAAGTTATTTTAGTTTAGTTTAGCTGAGTATAGTTTAGTTAATTTTAGTCTTGTTTAGATATTTTCTTTTCCTAAATCTTGCGGAGCTGATGCCCACAAGCATTAGCCTGATGCACATGCATAGCCAGCAGCAGGCTGATGCATCCTTCAGTTTAGCTTGGAAAAGCCTCCCTTGCAGCCTGACAAAGGAAAGCCGGGGCAGTAGCCATGCTGTGGTGGTGTGAGAGGAGCGCAAGAACCCAGCCAGAATGGGCCAGAGAAGACCTGACAAGGGGGGGATGCTCAATGCAACAGAGGAGAAGCAGCAAGTCCCAGGGCCACGCTGGGGCCACCCTGAGAGTGCGGAAGGCTTCCTCCCCCCTTCATGTGGGGCACGAGGGCCACCTGCATGGAGCATGAGCAGCTGCTTTTAGGCTATAATAGCCCAAAGGAGCCCCATGAAGAGGCTGTGCTCAGCTGCAGAGGAGGCAAAAACCCCGGGGACACTTGTTAGTCCTGCCTGGGGAAAAAAGCCTTCTGCCCCCAGCTGCAGGACTTGAGGGGCCACCTTTGTGGTGCATGAGCACCAGGCGATAACCCAGAGCACCGGGACCAGAGGAGCCCTGACAAGTGGTCATGCTCAGTGCTCAGAGGAAGGCAAAAAAACCCCGGGGACCAATGCCAACCTGCACCAGAGGAAAATTCCTTCCTGACCCCAGTGCTGGCAATCAGCTGCTCCCTGAGCATGTGTGCAAGACCTGCTCCTGGTCCAGGAGCTGGTTATGCCTCTAAGGGGACAAGGGGACGCTGGCACTGCCTTTCCTGCCTCCACCTGGAGCCACCACAGGGGCTTCCAAGAGCAGCCAAGTGCCGCTGGCCTGATCTAGCCTGGGAGCAAGAACCCTTCCAGTGCCTGGTGCTGGAGCTCCAAAGCACTGGGGGAGGGCACTGGACTTATACTGCCCCAAGCATTGTGATGCTGCACTAGCGGGTACTGGCACTATGACATGGGGGTGATGGGTCCCTCACAGCCCTGCTCACCGCAGCCCTACTGCTGCTGCCCCTTCACCCAGCATGCATTGAAGAAAGGCCCTTGGGGTGCTGGCACTAAGGCAGTGCCTGTGCCCAGGAGGCCCAGGAGGATGGCCCTTCCCATGGCAGCCACACACTGGGCTCCACTGCAGGGTGTCCCTGTATATGAATCATTATGTTCAGACTGTATCAATAACAGCTTTTATACCACTTACAGTCATTTGACTGTGGTGATCCCAGAGTGAAAGAAAGGGGTTTTGGTTACCTCTTCATGAACTTTGCCGAAACGTAGAGAGAAGACAGGATTTCCTCACCATTCCTTATCAATACACTAAGTGGTGTTTGTTAGTGTGCTGCTTCTGGTGAGGTCTTCTTCTTGGAAAGGAGTATTGAAGAAATATCTTCTGTGTTTTTTACACAGGGTGTTTTAGATATTTGCTTGTGTTTATTAACATTCATGGGTCTAGTTTGGGGGTTTTCCTCTTGTATTACTATTTCAATGCAACACTTCACTGGCTGCTGCCTAATTCCATATTCTTGATAGCTCAATGCAGTGTTTTGATCCCAAGTTGGTTTAAACCACGTGGACTGAGCAAGTTTTCCCTGCAACACTCAGAAAAAACAAGTAACTGACTCAGTTGTGTAGAACACTTTTAAATCACTCAACTAAGCATCACATAAGGGTACTGTATAAAAGGCAGAGATTGAGAGACTGGCAACAAATTCCCCCAGCACATGTGTTCAGATCCTGGAAATGCAGAATGACTGCAGGTCTGCCTCCCATAGGCTAATTTCTTGAGAGGTCTATCAGAGTGAAAAGGGAAAGTCACAGAATTTGTCACTGGAGATAATGGTGTAGGCTGCAGAAGACAGCTCCAGCTGGGCTCCTACCTGAAATGAGGAAATTTTTGTGTCTGTTTAAACAAACTGGTCTTTTAGGCAGAACATCGGTTTTCACATGCAATAGTAGAAAATGCTACTGCCTCTGCCCAGGTCTGGTAGAAAGTGAGCATAATCACCTCTTAGAAACAACAAGGGGAAAATAACATACACAAATCAAAACACTTCTGTCTATAGCTAGAAGTATATCATTTATATCTCTATATCTGTATCTGTACATCTATATCTACATCTCTATCTCTCCCTTCCTATCTCCTGGGTTAGTGCAAATAGCTCCTTACATCACAGCAGTATTGGTAAGTGCAATAGAGGGCATGTGCTGAGGACACCAGTTTGAAACAGCAGAGCTGCGGCCAAGGCTAAGGGAGACAAGCTGGAGTCAGCTGCAGCAGCGATGCAGTTGCAAAAGCTTTCATAAGGGAAGGCAGGAAACAGAAGAAGCTGTGAAGGGACAGCTTGATGCCCTGACTTCTATGGTTCTAAAATAAAGTAATTCTGTCAGGTTTGGCATGGTAGTTTCCAATTAGCCGAGAAACAGCTGTTGCATTTCCAAAATAACTCTCACCTACATGATGTTACCGAGAGTACTGCTTGCTGTAAAGTCATTCTTCTCCAAGCTGTTTCCTTTACAAACCTGTATGGTGGGAAAAACTACAGAACATTTACTAGTTTGTAGTGAAATCCTCATCCATTTTCAAAATTGAGAAATCTGCAAAAAAACTTGTTTTTCCTTAAAATTATTACACATATGAAAAAGTTAATGTTCTCTGAGGAAAGCCAACACCTGGAAACAGCAGCAAGACTTGGCATGGATTCTGTGAGTCATCTCATTAGCTTATTCACATAGAAATATAAGTGTGTGTATATATTCTATTGATTCTAGGATTATATATTTTATATACATACATATATGTGAAGACTTCTGTCTTGCATTTCTTTTTCTTTACAGAGGGAGGGAAGCTAGAACAGATTAGTGGTTCCTGAAATATAAGTAAGGAATTGCTGAAGCAGTCACGGTAAAATCAAGCCATGGGCAAACTTCTATCTTGTTCAGTAACATGATATTCTGGTTGTATGCCTGTTTAACATCTTTTAAGCCACCCTTGGGCAGGACCCCACTGTAAACAAGCTGTCAAGTTTAACTTGGAACATCCTTTTAAAAATAATACTAATAAATAAGCATTCTGTCTTCACACATTCTGCTGCCAGGGATCCTTCATTTCTAAACTTAAGTGTATAACAATTTGTAAAAGTGTTGTGTATTCACTGGAATCTCTTTCTTTTTACATAAATATGAATTCTCCATTTTCCCATTGCTTAATATTTTAAAATTGAAGCTTCAGTTTTATTTTATAATTCTATACTGTCATTTTAATAAAAGCTTTTGTTGAAATCAGCTCTGTCTGTTAAAATGTCTGGCAGTGCTATGTAAATCAATAATAGTAATATTAGGTATTAATAGAAGAGGAATATGAGTCTCAGATTATTGGAAGCGGAAGTAAAAAGCTGTGCTGTCATGGGTTCAGCAGCAGCAGCCATTTTTCTCCTTCTTGGTAGCTGGTGCAGCATTGTGTTTTTGACTTTTGGCCTGGGAACAGCGCTGATAACACCAGTGTTTTCAGTTACTGCTTGGTAATGTTTTGGTCTGACCAAGGACTTTCTGAGCCTCATGCTCTGCCAGGGAGGAGGGGAAGCCAGGAGGAAGCAGAGACAGGACACCTGACCCAAACTGACCAAAGAGGTATTCCATGCCATAGCATGTCATGCCCAGGATGTAAAACGGAGGGCAGAGACCCGGAAGGGTGGGGGTGGTGAGCGATTGTATTCTTTTCCCTTCCTTGTCGTTGGTGGTGGTGGTGGTAGCAGCAGTGGTTTGTGTTATACCTTGGTTACTGGGCTGTTCCTATCTCAACCTGTGGGGGTTGAATTCTTTCGATTCTCCTTCCCATCCCTCCAGGAGTGGGGGGAGGAGGGAGGGGGGAGTGAGTGAGCGAAACTGTGTGGCTGCGAGGCTTAAACCACAACATGCGCAAAGGAAATAATTTGGTGTATACAGCAAAATCTATAGATTCAACAAAAACCATTGAGATGTGTAGCCTTGAATTGCTTCTGTGTTATTCTATCAACGAACTATCTAAATATATACTTTAGTTCTTCTTTTTGCTGCTTTGATCTCCTTATAGCTGCTCACTCTTCCCTGCTAGGTTTTATTTGCTCCAGCATTTGTTGCCCTGTGGCTGTGCAGGACGTTTGGGATCTCTCCAGATTCCTTGCAGTGTTGAGTGGAAGATCCTGTGAAGAGGAATCTGTCAAAGAGGTCAAAAATAAACGGCTTTTGGAGCTAAGTAATAGCGCTGCATTGTTTCCCTGAAAAGACAAATGAAGTATCTCATGTTCTGTTTTCATGAGTGGCCAAATCTTACTTCCACTCACAGGTACTTCCAAGCAAACAGAGGTCTGCCTGGCCTGTTTCTATTTTTGTGAACTCCAGGCATAGATGAAACAGGAATTCTGAATGTGGCAATTAACCAGAGCTGACTCTGAATTAAAAACATATTTTCTGAACAGCAAGCCCAAAGAATGTATTCAATTAGATGAATTTGTGAAAAACCTGAGACTGTTGCTGCAGCATTTGAGAGGAAGCACATTTGCTAGACTGCACAAGTGACATTATTTCACTCCATATTATTTGATGCTTGGTTTGTTATTGATTTGGTCTTGCTACAACTCCTGACTTTTTTTCTTAAACTCTGCTACTCTTTAGCTTCATTATGCATTTCTGCTTTGGAGAAGATGTATGCATGTATACACAATGTTGACAAATCAAGTGTCATTGGAACTATTATCCTTCTTGTGTGTGTGCATGCACATGCAGTGTTTTCGGAGATATGCACACACGTTAAAAACTCAGCCTTTTTTTAAGAAGAATTCCTATGGGTTTGGGAAAAAAAAAAAGGAACATGTTCCTAAAATTTAGTCATGAAGTTGAATAAATAGAATTTTGAATATATGTTTTTAGTTTATCAGTTTTATTTTATCATTTACTTTGACAGTAAAGGTTAGTAGTGCTGGATTGAGCATTGTGTGCTTAAAACTTCTACAAAGTGAGAATAAAAGTGTATTTTAAAAACCAGGGAACAACTAGATATGTTTCTCTCAGTAGCATAGATGACACTGCTGTCAAAACCAATGAAAACTGCAGAAGAATTCAGTGAGTTCTGTGTTACTGTCACTTCACATAAGTATTACTGGCCCCATAATGCTGTTTTTTCTTACTAGGTCACAAAAGACCATGGTAGCATGTAAGATACTCTACGTATGAATGGCACAATGACTACAGAGTAGTTTCATTGAAAGACCTTTCAATCCTGCTGCTGGAAGTTCAAAATAATTTCTTCAGTAGTAGCTGGAGGTTCTTTAGTGAACACTGTTTCCAAGCTTTCACTGGTTCATTTTGGGACATACATAAATACTGATTTAGAATTAATTTTCTCTGCTGTGTTTCTCTGCATGCCAGATGCAAGTGCCATATCGATGTTGAGTATTGCAGTGTTTCTCAATGACACTCAGCACATGGGCTATGCTTTGTGCATGCTTTGTATGTCTGACAGTGGCATTTTTGTGACAGACTGTAGAACCGTGAGAAAAGTTTCATTTACTATGCATGTTTAACTGCCTCACTTCCATTCTCATCTCTATTCATTTTTGTTTGGACTCACTGTTATGTGGAAGTATGTAGAATAGAAACAGTTCTTTTTCCCTGCACCAGGTGCATTTTGGAAAAAAAAAAAAAAAACAACCCTAAAATGCTGCTGTCTTATTTTGTGTTGCTCAGTGGTCTAAGAGCCAATGTTTTGTGAAGCTTTAAAAGCTTATTCAACCGAGCTGGAAACTCTGTTTTCTGGTATTGCAAGACATTCTTTTCAATTCATGGTACGTTCTGAGTTATTGGATGTTAAAACTGTAGTACCATGACATAGGAAATATATTTTAATAATTTTCATAGGTTATTGAAATGTATTCATTATAATTTTATTCTCCCTTTAAGGCCTATAAAGTTGAACTCATGATAATAAAATCAAGTGCCCTTACATGTAGATATATAAGAAATATAATCGATGCAAAAATAAATCTCTCTAACACAGATCTAAAATAGATTGTCTGCAAAATATATGTTGTAAATATGATAAATGGTCATTCAAAACAGAGGTATTATGATCACTCCCTTGGGATGATCCACATTAAAGGCAATATTGCTGAGCTCGTATACAGTAAAACCTTGGCTGTGCAATTCGTTAGGGTGAGTGTATCAATTTATATCCATGAGGGTATGTTACAATCACATGCGAGTATCCAACTTCTGTTATATAACTGACAAACAATTTTCGTTCAAGGTCTGTTCTATCTTTAGCCTTCACCACAGCTGCATCAAGCTTATTAAGCATTTGTTTTACTTTGTTTTCTGTGAAAATCATAGGTGTTGCAACAACCCCATGTTTTGGATATAGCATTTGATTTCCAGTTGGAAATGAGTTCTTGTTTTTTGAGGAATATTTTCTTTAGCTTACTTGCTTAATCTTCAGTTAATTTTTGTTCAGTTGGTTAATGGCACCCCATTGTAATTTGACATTAACAACTGTAGGGTTGCAAATGACCGCATTTGACTTCTAGGTAATTTCTTCAAGATTTTGATTTTTGCATTCTGAAGTGCTGTTTCCACAACCTTACCTCTGGCTTCAGCATTTGACATGAAGTCTGACTTCAGTACTTATGATGTCAAGGGTATGTGTTAATAAACCATACATCTTTGAAAAGAGTTATGGAATATATTCCCTGAGGGCCATTGATAACCTTGTGGTTCATAGTCCCCAGATAATTTCAATCCTTCAAGCTTTAATAGGTACTTTCATTCAAAGACTTAGGTACTCAGGTTTCTGAATTCATTTATATATGCCTAAACAAGTGGTTATACCTCTATATTTCTCCTCTGTAGCTTAATTTATGTATGTTCCTGGATCCACTAGTGAGAATAGGTAGCTTTGTAGGAACTTTATGGCTGCTTCACTCTGTAGATTCATGGACCATTTTTATGGTGTATTTAATAGAGAGTAAGAAAATTCATGTATGTCCCTCCTGATGAAAGATATTAGAAGAAGTTAAAAGGCAAGAGAAGAAAATAACAGCAAATGAATGACTAGGTTTTGAAGAAGCTAATTTCAGATGGAGGCTGAATGTGAAAAATCCTCGGTAGTGTAGAAGGTACAAGTGCTGATGAGAACTAAGCTTGAGCAGGATGAGAGAAACTTCACGAATGAAGACAAGTCTCAGAAAACCTAAGTTTCCTGAAGCACTTGATAGCTTGCACTTTGTAAGTAGGAGTGGAAATAGGAGAAGCTGATGGCTGATCTCAAGCCGAAGAGGCAGACACAGAAGTGGAAAAAGGAATCTTAGCGCTCTGGTGTAAAGAGAAAGAACAAGTTGTCAGGATAGACTGCAGAAAAGACAAAAGCGTGTAGGTAGCAGCAGAAAAGCAAGCAGAATGAAAGCTTTAATCTGGAGACAGCAGTCACGGGAGACTCAGAATAAGTGATGATACAAAGTTTTGCAAGATTGAGGAGGTAGAGCAGCATTAGATAAGGTAAATTATGAAAGGAGAAGGAGGCGGAGGTAGACAAAAAGATATAGTGGAATGCCCTTCTAAAGTAGAGAGGAAAATTCGAAGCCTGCTTCTTTCCTCAGATATAAAGGCATGAGAAAGGAATTATGAAAAAAAGAGCACTTTCTTTTGTTAGTTCAAGTGATGCTGAAACATCATCAAAGTTTGGTTTTGTTGCTTTAAGGAGTTGCAGGGTTAGTCTGTATATGACATCATTTCTTACAGCGGTAAGAATGGTGCACCCAGGTAGTTCTGCTTCACCAAGGGAGAATGGGAAAGTGCGGTTATGGACCTTGCTGACTTAACAATGAATACATTTACTAAAGCTATTTGATTCAAACCAGTTTCCCACTGTACTCATTGTTCAATCTACCTATGCTTTAATATTAAGGGTTAGTAAATAACTTATCTGAGTAAAAAATAAAGTAGTCAAGTCATGACAATGAATTAATTAGCTGGTTTATTTGTGGGTTTTGCTCATTTGCCAGTGGTTTAAATGAGCATCCTTAGTTTAGTGTACATGCTTGGTATACAGGTACAGAGTAGAATGAATGAAAAAAAGCTTTAGTAATCAAACAAAATTTATTTTATGATTTAACACTAATGAACCATTGCTAATGTGCTATAAAATACTACTTCAGGTAGATACTGATTTCCGTTATTAAAGCTAATGGTCTTAGTTGCTTCATCTGCCTTATTCCAATGTATTAAGCATGCAGACCCCATAATTTAATTATCACCTGTTAATATTAGCTCTAAATTCATTTTTGTGCTTTTGGGCTGAAGCTGCAATGATGAGCCAATTAAAACCATTATCTTTCTGCTTAAAGCGTCACATTTGTAGTTATGCTCAATAGTACATGATCCTACAGGGACTTTCAAGATGGAACATGCTGCCCTAATGCCTTAGGGATTAGCTAAACAAAAGAAAAAATTTAAAGGAAATTTTAAATATTTTCTCTCCTGCAGGATTTTAATTTTCAGATCTCTTCCTTTGCTGTACATCAGTTTTCCTCAAAGCTAATTTGCATAGTTGTAAAAGTGTAGCATGTAGCTGAATTACCAGAGAGACTCAAATGAGACCCTGGGTTTTCTTTAAATCCCAGAGGAGGAATCTGGTTCAAGAATATACATAAGGTACTAATTGCAAGGATCGTATTAGATAGCTACTATTTGAATGAGACTGCTGAACTAATAAAATGCAGAACATCATAACCTCAGAGATTTGATAATGAAAAAAAGGAGCATTTAATTTATGTAGATGTTCTCAAAGCAACTTGAAAGGACGATAGCCACACATTGTATCAGTTCCATTACACTGTTTATTAATATGAAAGACTCCTTTTCTCTTATGTTATCAGCTTACTGCTGACAAGGAATTTCAAGTGCAGGTGTTTCAAGTTGATCTAAATTTGTGCTTTTAAAATTCGTGACTGAAAAATGGCTGATGTAGACAATGCACCATAAAATTTGTTGCTGGAATAGGTGCTTTTCACATAGAAACATATATTTGTGTTTTGTGCATCAGTCTGTAACACTGTAGTGTAGGCGTATACTAATCTAGTAGCAGAGCATAGAAACTAGACTATTTGATCTACTATATATGTAGCTATATTGTATTGCATAAGCACAATGGCAGAACTCTATTTCTAGTTTCCTCTATAGAAAAATCCTTTCTTCTGGAGTGCAACTGACCTTTTAGGGGCTTTGTTTGCCTGTGGTATAATGAGGGACTATTCCTTTCCCTCTCTTAATTTGTTTGGGGCACTGCCTTAGGGACTGGAACTTGACTCTTCCAGGACCAGTTTCTCAAGTGAATCAAACATCATGCCTTGGGCCACTGCAGAGTTTCCAGGCATCTGTATGGAAACATCCTGTTATTAGCCTCTTAAAATTAACAGAAAGTGGAATTACTGTTGAACATAGCCAGGTTTCAGATGACGTTGGAACTTTTTCAGTGGAACGGAAAGCTCCAAAGAAAAAGCTATCAGCAGCTGAAGTCAGCAAGAATTCCCCAGCTGATAACGTGTGCGTGTTTGGGTGATAGTTTCCTTTGGTTTAGTTGCTTTCTGCTTATAATTTTTTCAATATTGTATTATGGGCATGTGCTCTTTTGTCAGTGAGAGCTATTAGGAACAGAGCAGGAACCCTGCTGTGCCTTAAAATTAAAATCAGGAAAAAAAGCTCAGGCATGAGAAGAAAAAAAATGAGCACAGATAAGAAATAAATGTAAATTAAGTTATCAAGATTAACTAATTTTGACCATGAAAGGCCAATAAATACAGCATGGTGTTCTTATAAATTTTTCTGCTTCTTTGAGTTGTTCTGGCCAATTGTAAACTGTGTAGTCTATTTTTCTCATTAAATGAGAGGTACACTATTTTGCTGCCTCTCCATACATTCGTTACTCTGTTTTACAAGTTTCATAGAAAGCAAGAGTTCAGCAGAGCTGCTACTGAACTTTTTCTCATCTCTTCTCCTCTACTCTTTTGCTTGTGGAGAAGGCCCACATCATAAACTTGAGATATTGAAATTAATTCGGCCCACATTCAATATCTAGCCAATCTGTGCACACACAGATAACCCTGCCCCAAATTATTTGGAAGAAAATGGATGAAAGCTGAAAAGTGTAAAGTAGGTGGGTTGAGTAGTAGCCTGGAGATGCTGATAGTATTGCATTGAAGTAGAGAGAAGTTGTGGAGGATGTCTGACAGACCATTGCATTATTGTAGCAACAGTTCTGGAGGACATAAGACATATCAGAAGTGGGAAAGTTTTCTTTATATCCACTGTTCACAAAGTAATGTGTTTTTTTGGTAGTCCTTAAGTGTAAAAGCATCATTTAATGTAAACTGTAAACTGTAAAATAACATTTTGATAACTTAGTTTCATGAAATTCAAGTTGCCTGAAGAGCCAGAGTAATCTTTTTACATAAGCAAGCAGGATACCACTAGCATTTTTATCAATCACTGTGTAAAGTGAATGTATTTTATGTCTTCATTAGTAAGTAGCCAAGACAGTTTGGCAAAACTGTAATGATTATAGGGGTAGCACTCAACCCTTGCAAATGTAAAATAATTTGCAGTTTAGGGTGAGCCTCTGCTGCTGTCAGTTCACAGTTTAATTCTTTATAGACCCGCATGTATTTGACATGATCCTGTAATTTCCTTAGTTGAGCAAAGTTGATTGAATTTTTTTCCAATGTAAAAATTTGATCTCATTTTGCCTAATATTTACATTTGGATTAACATTAAGAACTCCAGCCTTTGTGGTGTTATTTACTGTTTTTTCAATAATGGGATGACAGGCCTTTTCCATAAAGTTAAAATCCAAGTGTTTCCAGCAAACAATTTTAGAAGGAATTACACTGTTGTTGAACAAAATTATTGAGTGCTTATCTTCTCCTATTGTGTTTATATTAAAGTGTGTACAGACAGCACACCAGTTGGAACAACTCTTTTGTAGGGCCATGTGTCTTGAGAAAATACTTAGGCTGCCTTGAATCTTCTTCTACATGAGGAGGCAATTTTCTAATGGTCTCTGAATTTGAACATTGACTAACTGATGATTTTTAAACACTGTGATATTAACTCTTCACAACTTTAAGTACTTAGCAGTTTCAGTTGACATTACAGAAATGCTCATTTATTAAATCTTTATTTAATCTTAATATTAGAGGAGGTTGCGAAGCTTCTTTCTCCCTTCCATATTTTAACTCATAACTGAGCAAATGAGTCCATTTAACAACTGTGTGAAACTATTTGTGTCTTGAGATATCGTATTTTATCTGGAAGAACTTTTATATAGCAGAAACGTAGACAATCACAAAAAGCTACGTTAGTGAGACAAAAAGGAATGGTACTGGAAATCGGCATTCATAAAGTTTTAGTTGGCTGTAGATTGCTTAGCTTGGATTATGAAAGACAGTAAGCAGATATGCTGTAATTGTTTAGGCAAGAGGAGATTGAGGATAATGATTTAATATGAAATTACCATTTATCATATATCATGCTGGGAAAGTTTCTTTTTTCTCTCACTTTTGGGTTTTTTAGAGGCTCTATTTAGTAAGCAATTGATTAATTAGAGAATAAATACCCAGAGGTCATTGTCCTAGCTATTAACATCCTCCCTTTTACAGGTTAAGATGACTTCTCTTTTATGGTCATAATTTTCCCTGAGATGGGCTGGCTGTTTCAAAGAAGGTAACAAATTTAAAAGCCAAATGTGCCCAATAGATGCAGAGCACTTCCAACTTGTATGCATTAGACGTAGATAGCTTGTGACACCAAATGTGATCTTGAATTGCATGACTGTAATTCTGCTGTGGGTACTGAAAGTATGATTTAGCAATTGTGCCTCATTAAGGTTTTACAAATGGCTATTTTGAAGTACAAATATAGTTCAGAATGAAAAAGGGTGTTTAAAATAAATTTAATCTCTGTACGTGCTGAGGCGCCTGTGGTGCTTTTATCTGCAAACAGCTGTTTAAAAACAAGAGGGCTTTCAGCTAAGCCAATAGAAATATTGGATTTTAAGGAACTTCAGAGATTTTGGACTTGCCAGTGCTGGGGTAACAGCTGTACTTGATGATCTTAAAGGTCTTTTCCAAGCTGGTTTGATTCTGTGATTCTATCACCAAATCCAGTCCTCTGTCGTGGCATGCAATATTATACAGTCTTTTTCACAGACTGGTTAGGTTTTACCTATTAGGTTTTTCTTCCCAGTCTCCGCTTTGGAAGGTTGTTGTAGGACAACACTCCTGTAATAATGATTGCGAACCTGCTTTAAGTTTCCATACTTAATTTATTCATGACCAGTTTCTGCCCATTTATTCTAAATCAAATATTCTCTCACATATTTGACAAATCTTTTGCCCCACTGTATTTGGTGCAAGCTGTTATTTTTCCTCCCATGCATCATTTTTCAGCATGAAAAAACCAAGGCACCTCTGTCTCCTCCCATAAGATAGGTTTATGCTTTATCTCTGTGATAGTCCAAATTTGATTTTTCTTTTTTTTTTTTTCTTTTTTTCCCTTTTTTTTTTTTTAAATCATACAAAATGCTGCCAATAATGTCTCAATACAGGCTATTCTATCCAATGGTGTGAATATGCCCTCTTCTTTATGACAATACCTTGCCTTGCACTTTCCATGGTCAGATTCAATCAAGTGGCACATAGTCATCCTGTGACTGACTAAAATAGGCTGCTATTTGCAACTAATGAGCTCTCAGTATGTATCGGGAATTCTTATTAATAGTCCCATGTGCCCTTTGGACTATTACTTTCAAACCAGTTGTGTTTCTGGGGTCTTCAAGATCATGCATTTCGCCCCTCAGGACATTCAAACTCTCTTCCTCTAGGAAGACTCTACCTCCTGACTTTGTATCCATAACAAACTGTATTAGTGCATCTTTATTTTCATCCCAAGGTATAAATACTAAACTAAAACATGAAATAAAATGGGTCCCAAACTATAAACCTGTTACATTGGAAGATACCTTCATGAAGTAATGCTAGTAATGGCTCCTAGATGCCCAGTGAGATTATTTTTTTAATATAATATGCACCAATTTTTCGCTTTACCTCAGATCTCAGTATTTTATACCCAAATATTCTGTACTTGAAACTTAAATATGGTCTTTTGGAACTTGCAAGGTCATGTCTGATACAAAAGTGATCTTCTCTACAGGCGTAGCAATCTGTCCAGAATTTCACCAAACACCATGCAGGTTAGATAAATGGGCCTCTGTGGATGCAGCATTTGGCAGATTAGATGTCTGTTATCTGTTCTCTCCACCCGCTAACATATTGCTAATTAGGTTTGAGAGTGAGGTGAAATGATTCATAGTAGCAGAACAGTGAGTGTCTTTAGTAAATCCTTGGTTCAAATCCACTTGAGAGAGAAAAGAAAATATAAAGTGATAAATGCTTCTGGGATTATGAACATTTTTTACGTTTGTTTTTTTTCCTGTCCTTATCTCTAAAAGTCCTTCGATTAACACTAAGTTGGTGAATATGAGACATTCATGTCAATTAGTAGTAAATGCAGAATAAATTCAGACAACCATACACTGAAAATGTGAACAAAGAAAGAAGTACTTGAGATAATTCTTCTGTTTGTGTAAATAAAGTGGCGAGATGGGTAGTTTATCTCCATGTAGTACAGAAGATGACTGCACAATGAGTAGAAGATACAAGTGGACCCATAAATCTGACATTCCTGAACTTTCAAGCACTTGATTTTTTAACTTAAATAGGATTTTTTGAACACTGGGTGGTCCTTTTTTGTTTACTTTTGTCTATATTTGATACTGCTGTACTGATTTCTTTCTGTAGCATCTCCTGTGACACTTCCTCTTGCCTCATTTTCTTCACAGTCATAATGGTGACGAGCATGTCATATCTAATGATCTGCAGTACTCCAGCTCTTTTCCCCCTGGAATAATCTAGCAGGTGATCTTCCCATGCATGTCCTGCAGTTTATTTTAAGAATGGTTCCCCAGACCATCCTATATGCACATATTCCAAGGCTGGTGTTTATAAATGCCTATACCATGCCATTTGTTGTAAGTGATACCATCCTGCGATAAGATATTGCAAAGCAGCATAGACAAAGTAAGTAATTACAGTATTTGTCTGAGATATAAATGGTTGGATTATACAGATCCTACATTTATATTCAACTAAGAGAACAGTGAGATTGATATATTGTTCCTCACTTGCATAATACAGTATGTGCTAGAACATTTAAAAACACTCAGTAATTGCTTAAGTCCTTTGTTGATATATAAATGGCATATTTATATGCATCTGTGTAAGTGCCTCATAGAATTTAACAAGTTGAAGAAATGCGTGACTAAATGAGTAACATGAATCTTTTAACGGAAAAAATAATCCGTCTGTTCAGGGTTGTGTAACCTCTGATATTTGTTGGTGCAGAGGATAAGTAGTTAGGTAAGTGCACCTTGGTCTATAGCTTCACTGGTTAAGTATTGTCTGAATATTAATCTGCCAGATTGTGGTTATCTCATGTTGAGAAAAACAGCAATATTCTTGCTGTCGGCAGTGGCTTTCAGCTGCATGGATCCAGCTGATGCTTTTTCAACTATATGTAAGGAGCAAAAAATGTATCCTGCACTGTGCTGCTTTGATAAAGATTAGGGGGAAAAGATCTGTGAGCTTTTTCCTCTTTGAGCAACTATCACAGAGACTGGGGAGGGAGAAGGTGACTCTCTCCTTCTTGCTAGTTTTGTGTTCTTGTAGCAGAGAGAGGTGCTTCAGAGGCTGAGAGTGGTTCCTCCTAAAATTGCACTTTGCTGTGGAAATTTCAGTCCTGCAGTAATGAGACCACTGGTGTCACAACGCTGAGAAATGGATATTCCCGTGAAGCTACTTAGATCAATCTGAGGAGAGTGACACTACCAGCTGCCACCTTTTAAAGAGACTTCTGAAGGTGTGGAAGGAGATTGAAAGTGCTTTCTCAGATCTGTGGATCACTAAGGTAAAAGAAGCAGTGAGGGGAATCAGGGTTAATTAAGGCAGTCTTAAGACCAGTCACTGCTTCATGGCTTTGTTAATCATGCAAGAGCTGCTCTGAGATTCTTGATGTTGAAGGCAGGGGCAGTGGCATGGGATGTCTTTGCAACTGCTAGAGTGATAGTCTGCATCCCTTGGAGAAAGCAGATTTCCTTAAGCACATATATCTGGAAAGGAAACCCTCTGAATTCTAACTTAGTAGTTGAAATGTATCTCCAGCTGTAGGTAGTAGGAGGTTTTGTAGTTAATCTCCTGGCACACCACCCAAGTCTTCGAAGGCAGACGCAGAGACGGTGAGAATGAAGACCCTAGGCCCACTGTAGGAGAGGATCTGGTTCGAGACCATCTTAGGAACCTGAAAGTACACAAGTCCATGGGACCTGATGAAATCCATCCGCGGGTCCTGAAGGAGCTGACAAATGAAGTTGCTAAGCCACTGTCCATCATATTTGAAAAATCATGGCAGTCAGGTGAAGTTCCCGAAGACTGGAAAAAAGGTAATATAACCCCAATTTCAAGAAGGGGAAAATAGATGACCCGGGGAATTACAGACCAGTCAGCCTCACCTCTGTGCCTGGCAAAATCTTGGAGCAGATTCTCCTGGAAAGCATGCTAAGGCACATGAAAAACAACAAGGTGGTTGGTGACAGCCAGCATGGCTTCACTAAGGGGAAATCCTGCCTGACCAATCTGCTGTCCTTCTATGATTGGGCTACGGAACTGAATGAACAGGGGTAGAGCAGTTGATGTCATCTACATGGACTTGTGCAAAGCGTTTGACGCTGTCTCACATGACATCCTTGTCTCTAAGATGAAGAGACATAAATTTGATAGGTGGACCACTCGGTGGGTAAAGAACTGGCTGGATGGCCGCACGCAAAGAGTTGTGCTGAGTGGCTCAATGTCCAGCTGGAGACCAGTAACAAGTGGTGTTCCTCAGGGACCGGTCTTGTTCAACATCTTTGTCGGTGACATGGACAGTGGGATTGAGTGTGCCCTCAGCAAGTTTGCTGATGACACCAAGCTGTGTGGTTCGGTTGATACGCTGGAGGGAACGGATGCCATCCAGAGGGACCTTGACACACTTGTGAGGTGGGCTGATGCCAACCTGATGAAGTTTCACCGTGCCAAGTGCAAGGTCCTCCACCTGGGTGGGAGCAATCCCAGGCAGAGCTCCAGGTTGGGCAGACAAGAGATTCAGAGCAGTCCTGTGGAGAAGGACTTGTGGGTATTGGTCGATGAGAAAATGAACATGAGCCGGCTACAAGTGTGCGCTCGCAGCCCAGAAAGCCAAGCGTATCCTGGGCTGCATCAGAAGGTGCATGACCAGCTGGTCAAAGGAGGTGATCCTGCCCCTCTACTCTGCTCTTGTGAGACCTCACTTGGAGTACTGTGTACATTCTGGTGTCCTCAACATAAAAGGGACATGGAACTGTTGGAACAAGTCCAGAGGAGGGCCATGAGGATGGTCAGGGGACTGGAGCACCTTCCATATGAAGATAGGCTGAGAAAGTTGGGGCTGTTCAGCCTGGAGAAGAGAAGGCTGCATGGAGACCTCATAACAGCCTTCCAATATGTGAAGGGGGCCTATAGGGATGCTGGGGAGGGACTCTTCATGAGGAACTGTAGTGAGAGGACAAGGGGTAATGGGTTCAAACTTAAACAAGGGAAGTTTAGATTGGATATGAGGAAGAAATTCTTTACTGTGAGGGTGGTGAGGCACTGGAATGGGTTGTCCAGGGAAGTTGTGAATGCTCCATCGCTGGCGGTGTTCAAGGCTGGATTGGACATAGCCTTGGGTGGCGTGGTTTAGTGGAAGATGTCCCTGCCCCTGTCAGGGGGGTTGGAACTAGATGATCTTCAGGTCCTTTCCAACCGTGACTACTCTATGATTCTATATATGGCCCTCTGCTTGGGTTCTAGTGGGATTCCTTGGATTAATATCCAGACAGCTGTCATCTTGGACTTTGCATGGATTTGTGTAAATGTAAATGAATTAAATGCAGCTTACTTTTAAATGTGGAAGAAAAATGTATTTGGTAATTTAAATGAAAAAATAAAGTCCTAAACTTGAATTCTAGGGCTATGACCCTTTGGATGAGGCTTACAGTGTTTGTGCTCTACTCTGTCGTGCAAGGAAAGGAAACACTCAAAAATGTTAGATGAAGAAGTTAATACATTGGGAAATATCATTGGGAATCTGTAATTTCACATCCAAACCAAAATATGAGTGGAACAAAAGAGTTTGGGAAGGCAGAGACAGAGAAACTTTAAATGAGAGTTTTCAGATTCTTTCTGTTTTCTTCTGATTTCCTTTAATTTTTTCTTAGAAAAACACCAACCTTACAAACAAATATTTTCAAAATTGCCCTCATCAAATTGTAAGGAAAAGAAAACTCAAGAGCAACAAAGAAGATGGAGTATGTGTTTAAGTGGAAGAAGGAGAACTGGTGTTATTTCCTTCCCTTAAGAGGGAGAAATGCATCCAGATGCAGGAAAGCCTCATAGAGTTTCCCTTATGGCCTGAGCAGGCTTGAATCTGCACTTTCCTTTTCCTGTGAAGATGTCTGGGGAAATCCTGCACTGTGGCATACTCCAGGGAGATATATGCTTGCTTTGTGTGTCCCTGGGGTGCTGCTTGGATTTGTAGAGATAATTACTCCTTGACTGGAGCAGGAAATGGAGCTTGGCCATTTCAGGGCTGCCTATCTTTGATTTTGTGTGTGTGTGTGAATTGACTTGGAGGAGGAAGAAGAACAGTTTTTTCTCTCCCTCTCTCCTCTATCAGACACCATAAAACATATAAACTCAGAGGAATTACTATTTCTTCATTCTTATTTCCATACAGGGAGCTCAAGAAGATTCTGTGGAGTTAGATTATAACCGAATACAGATTTCAATTAGTGTTTCATCCAAACATGACAATTCATGGAATCCAAATCTTTGTCACAGTACTGTGTTGATAAAGAGAGAAAGTAAAGATTCCAAATAATAAATACAAAACATATAAAAATTTTATTAGCTGTTTAGCACATTATGTTAATCTCCTGTTAGCTAATATTATGAGCAAGGCTAGGTCTGGAGAGAGTAATAGCAATGGTCTTAGGAATAGAAATAATGCCTTTAACATTCAAATAAGGATTCAGAGAGCTAGGTTATTGTTATGAAAACTACTACTCTTAGTGAGCATATTAAATTGGCAGAGCATTAATCTGATTAAATGTAAGATGTTGTCCCTTAAGAATGTAATTTACAATATAGAAAGCTCAATTAAATTTATAAAATAAAGCCATGAAAATGGACAGCATTTTTCCAAATTTATTTTTCTTGTGCATTTGATAGTAAAACTTAATATCTATAGATACATCATAATATACACTGAATCAGTGAAGTATTAAAGCAACACTGAAATTATAAAACTCAGCACATCTGTATTTATTAGCTTTAAGGTATTGGATATTAAAATTTATTCTATATTATTTTTCAAATATTTTTATCATGTTTCATCGCGTTAAAAAAAGTAAAATGCAGAAAGTTTCCTTCCTGAAAAAAGATCTGTTTTCATGTGCCTTCTTCCGCCTGCTTCTCGGTGTCCACAATGTTGGTTAATGAACTAGAAATTCTGAAAATCTCTGTTATTAAAGGGACGACCAAGTCAGCAGTGGGAGGGTGGGAAATGGAAGCACAAGTCTTAGGGATTAGTTGCTGCTTTGTTCTCTCCTACAAATTTTCTCCAAGGTCAGGCTTAGTTTTGTCTAATATTTGTATGGAGAGGGTAAGAAATTTTTCAAGACATCTGTGTTTAAATAGATAGAGATGCCTAAAAGAAGTTAGATAGAAGTGTAATCCTGGCGAAACAATACTGATTTTCCTTGACTTAATCAGAGTCTTAGCTGGCCTTGTGGTTTTACAGAATGCTGTTTGTTAACCACATTGTGTGTATTACATGTACTGCAGCTTGTCGGCAGTTTGCTTCATCTGTTCATGTAGTAGAGGGTGCTTAAAACAGCACTTGAAGGACAACACGCTTAAAAATGGGTATTCAGCAGTTTTGCAAAGAGACACCATGGGTTTAGCAAGGTCAGGTGCATAAGCAAAGCAGGATTTCCAGTTGCCATTTCATAAATTAAAACATCAAATTCACCTTTGGTTCTTTCTCTTATATAATGTTGTGCAATTAAAAACATCAACACGTTCACATGAAGATTAGTTTTAAATACTGTTAATGACCTGTTTCATAGTGATAGATGCCCCTAAATTCAAAGTATAGCCTGTAACCATCTTTTCATTCCATTCAATTCATGTAGTTTTAAGGGATTTCTGATAGTTCCAAGCCTCAACCCCATAATTTTGTTTTTTTTCTGTTATTTGAACCAAGCCCTTATGGGTATTTTGCAGTATTTTACTGATGCTTTGCGGCTGTTATTCAAGTTTTACTGAAATACTTAGCCATATTTTATACTGCATGTGTTTTAATAACTTACCAGTTGTAAAACATATCTGTCACACAGCATATGTTTATCCAACTCATGGAGATTTGAGTCCTAATTTAGGAAAAATCAGCCATGTAACATTCCAGAGGTCAGAGATCCTTCTGATTTTGACCCATAATCAATCAAATTACAACTCTCTATCTTGGAATCAAATTAGAATTAAATAGCCATGTTGTGTCCTGCTTTGTGGGCATTTTTCTAAGTCTGCAACTGTGCCCTCTGAAAGTAAGTGCTAGGCAGATGAAGATAATAAATCAATGTAGCAGGAGCTAGTAATGGGGTTATACTTGGAATCATCAAGTTTACAAGCCAATACATTAGGTACCTTGTTTGCTGCTGTCTTCAAAATACTTGTGTACACCTGGAGTGTGTGATTTGTCTGTGTTGGCTGCTGCACAAGTAGCTGTTGCAGCTGATCTGCTGCAACCACACTTCCCGACATTGTCAACAGCAGCTCCAGCCTTTATCTACTAAGTTTGCCTTTAATGTTGTTGTTGCTGTTTTTATTGCTTATTGCCTTTATCTATATCAGTTGATCATACAGCTCTATCAAGCAGTCTCACCAGCACAGTACAGAAACAGGGGCCACAACGGACAAGGAATGCTCTCTCTGAAGGTGCAATCAAGGCTTGATTTTTCCCAAATGTGGAGAGAAAGATGTATATGGTTTGGATAGTAACTTTCCAAATGAAATATCCTGGATGGTCCACATGAAGGGTGGAAAAGGAGTGCAGAATGTGTTTAGTTGCTGTTAAGGAGCTTGGAACAGTCATAGGATTGGTATTAGATTTGGGAATATTTTACTTTAAATGGCTTTGCATTTAATACTTAGCATATGCTTTACTCCTGCATTTTATCTGCATTTCATTATGGAAATGCTTTCTTTCCAAGTACATGCCAGGCTGAAAGAAGCATGTGGGAGATTGTGTCCAAGTGCAGGAGAGAGGCAGATCCTGCGTGACAGGAGGGTTTGGCTGTGTTGGACCACGCTACCTTTTCAGAAAGCACCAACTCTCCTTTCATCTAGGGTTTGCAATAGGCTGGGTGCCATAAAACACTGCTAATGACCTATATATAAGTATATCAGAGATTTTTAAGTATGTGTGAAATAGAAATACACACGCTTAGTGTGGTCATTTTTTAAAGAATGAGAACATTTTCATGAAAAAGTTGTATAATGGAAGAGGAGACTGAAAATCCTCAAAAGTACATAAAAATTTTAAGTACTTTAACTTTTCTCTGCATTTCTCAGGCATTACTGCTCTTTTCTTCCAGACTTCCCACAGCATATCCTAATTTATTTTGTGAAATACCGATTTGACGCAACCAGTAAGAGACATCTTTAGATGATTCTATAACTTAGTAACAAATTCTTGCCACATTTGCCAAGAATCAATGACTATGCAGCTGCCTGTTGAAGGAGTAGGTAGGTACTCAGTGGGAAAAGTCAGAGGAAGTGGTGGACTGCCCAAAGGTGGACAAGGATTACATGAAGGTGTGCATCCTCCAGTCAGCCAGACAGTATTGAACAAAGAAACACCCAAGCAGAGCCCACAATAAACATGTAATCATATTAATTACCATGTGGAGATCACTCTGTTCTTGGAAGCATATGAAAAATCTCAGTATATAACTTCCGTTTGATGATCAGTGTAAGGCATCATACGCATGAGGAAATAGATTAAAAACTCTATCTGTGATTATAATTGAAGTTTGTGGCTCCCAAAGGCATCCTGCTCAGAATTTGCTAAAAATAACAAAAGCACTAGTTCATAGTAGAACAGTTACCAAGATGTATTTGCAGAGGCAACATGAAGTGATGCAAATTTTCCCACAGAGCTACAGTCATTTATTGCAGAAGTCTAACCAAAGTTATTGATAGTTAGTATTTACAGGCCACCCACCTTTGCCTCTCTCTAATAGTATTTATGCACATAAAAAGAACAAAGTAAAGAGGATCATTCCCAGAGAGGTATATAATTTTAAAAGGAATTCATGGAGAGAAACTTGATGTGTTTTGATGCAACATGTATCTGGGGCTTTCAGACTGTGCTGTATATTAGCTGCAGGAATCATTTAGTTGTGTGTAATGTTTTCTATGGATTTGTACAACATTCATTTCAAAGGAGCTGTAATTATAGATATATCTTTTGAGAGAATCTCTTTTCCTCAAAGCTGAGCATTTGTTCAGATAGTAAATGTAATCATGACATAGCTGCTCAGGTCATACTTTCATGCATGTGTTAAGCAATTATTTTCTGTTATAATTTTTCCTATTTCCTCTTGAAAGATTTTTTGTACAATTTGTAGCTTTACAAATGAGTCTCCAAGGATAAGGGAGGCCAAGCTGTTGTGTCATTTACAGTCCAAGGAATTTGAGTTCCAAATTTCCAGTTTCATCTGGTGACAGTTTATTCTTGCTTGTGAAGCTTTCCATTTCTTGTATTCAGACTGTGCAAAAAGGACTGTAGGATTCGTTTGAAGGTTAGAGTAGAGGAGACAAATTAATCAAACCCAGAGATCTTAGTTACGTTACAAAGTGGAAAGCCCTCTTATCACAGTCATCTGTACTAAAAAATACTTTCACTAAGAAAACCTCTCTTTGAATGAAAGCTTCACTTTCTTAACAAAAACAAACCAAGTGAAAACACACACACACAAAAACACCGTTTCTTTCAGCCTCTGCACCCTTCTCTGCATTTCGTCACATCTCAGATTAAATCATCCCTTTGATCCCCAGTTTGACCTCTCTCCTTTCAGCCTGGGTAAGCCTGAGAAGCTCAAGGCCAATCCTTGTGCATTTGATACACGATTTGAATGCTGCAGTCTTAAAAAGGATACAGTTTTCTTCTCATCACTGTGTTTTCCCTGACTTTGCTGAGCATAGAAAACTTATGCAGAATTTGGTAGAGCTCCATCTACTCTGAAACAGCCAATGAGGAAAGGGTCCAACGAGGCGCAAAATTCCAGCAACAGAACCTAATCTCGCTCATTATTTATGATATATTTTGTTGTTTTCACTTTTCTGTGTTTTCTTAAACACTGTCTTTAATTGGTCAAGTGTGCTTGTGGCTATGAAGCTCATTTTCTATAGCAGTGTAGTCAAAAGAGTTCATTCGAGCTGTCCTGACATGAGTTTAAGCGAACCGAAATGCGTGTTGAAAGGTGGAGTGGAGCAGCACACAACCAGAGAGCACAGGAGTAGGCAAGAATAGTTATGGGATGGATTTTTCTTTGCTTAAACTGGTTGCTTATGTGACCCTAGGGAAGTCAGAGGACCTTGTATGGCTCTGTCTGCCCTCTGCATAATGGTATGGCACCCCTCAAAAAGCATGGTGTCCATGAAGTAAAAAAGCATGGAACGCATTACTTTATGAAGAATGGCAGACACCAAGATCTTTGTTGTCCTTGCTGTGCTCTTAGTGATTAGTCTAGCACTCAGATTTTATTTGTATGCCAACTTGATTCTGTTCTTAATTCTTAGGATATCTTTAAAGTTTTTTAAATGCTTGGGTTTTCCTACCCCATTTTAGACACCATCCACAGCATAGGGGATACTTTATTTCATGCAACTCATTTGTTTTATTTGAAGGAAAATTATGTCTTATTTTAGTTTAGGCAGTGTCTATTTTGACACCTCTGTCTTGCATTCATTACTCAAATCACACAGTTGCAATTTCTGTGTATACACACAAGCATATTACAAAGGAAAAGATGAAAGACTATGGTTACTTCATTGCTATTGTGTTTTTTCATTTTAGGTGTTTCCTGCTCACCCACTTAAATTTGCTCACAGCAAAATTGATAAAAAGATGGTGTGAAATTTCCCTAATGTACATTCAGTTTGAGTTTTCTCTATGCAATTTGCAAACACTAAACAAAACTATTTTAGCATGCAAAAATTCTATATCCTATTCTTGAATGTTTTTGAAGCGCAATGTTGCTATTGAATTTACCTCAGATGTTTAAAAAAATGTACAATCAACTTCATAGGAAGGTTCATTTTCAAGTTGAACTTGGTTAAGCACGAAAGATTTGTAAGCTTTCAGAATTCCAAACTTTAAATTATTCTCTTTATTTATATATATATATATATATATATGGGAGTTAGCCTTGAAATCTGGAACACTTTGTTTTAATCAAGAGATCAATTACTGTGCTGAAAATGCAACTTGACATATTAGCCAGCTTGAAGAGAATGGAAACTTAAACTATCTTCTCTCCCACCACCAGCCAGATGTTCAGATCTTCACCTTTTGATCCCCTGAGCCAGGGTTCAGGAATTCTGAGCTCTCTGCCAAACTACAACTCAGTGTGCTGACTCTGTGGTAGTAATTTATATGTACTCTTACTATGGCTATACTATAGTGCCTTTAGACCCTTCTGTTGATAGCTTCATTTCTACTTTTTAAGTTTTTAATAGAAATTAATCTTTTCAGGATATTACCTTTTATTTATGTGGGAAGATGATTCTCCAAAACTCCATTATTTCAAAAAATAAAAATACTAAAATACTGGAAAGAAAATGTCACGTTCTTTCTTTACTGTGTAATTCCTCTCCATCCTTTTGCATATGTCAGTGCCCATCCTCAGACTCACTACAAGTGGCTCCTGCTCCACAAATTTAATGACAACAGAGCAGAGTAACAAACTGCATTCCTCAGACCAGCCCCTTTATTTCTCCATTGTTGAAATGTAAAAGAGTACAAGTATGTCCGATTCTGTGGAGGTGCCTGAAATTTGGACCTTCCTGCCATCCCCAAGCAGGTGGAGCCTTGATCCTGATGCATGGATTAAATCTATGGTTGTTCAGCACATGGTTGAGGACTTGATTATTTATCAACAAGTGTTTGTTCCTAGTATCTTGCTGAAAGGATTATCTACATTAAGTAAAATGGTCCATTATCCCAGTGTCAGTGTGCTCTGTATCCAGTCTGCTTATTCTGAGACACACAGTTACATATAACAGAATTACTTTTATTAAATCTACAAAATTAGAACAGTGGAGCATTTTGTTGAATGAGATAAATTGGAACAGTGCTGCTTCACCCCTTCAGTGAAAAATGTAATATGTGAATTATTTGGCTCTGTGGTTCCGGTGTAGCTTGTCTAGATCTTATGTCAAGACTGACTTATACTAGCAGTGTTCTTAGTATTTCCAGGATAAATACATATACATATCTATATATATAGTGACAACCAAAAGAACCCATTTAAAAAAAGCTGTTCCAGGTCTTACGGATAAGAAGCTGTAACTTGCAGATGGTTGCAACATGCATGTAAAATAGGAGACAGAAAAAAGAAATATGATGCAACTAGATCACACCATCGCTACACATGCTACACCAGTTAGTGGCACTGGAGCTTTTGATGTATCCTTAGCTTCGCTGTTACCCACGTCCACTGATATCTTTCATCCCATCCCAAAGAAAGACTTTCGTGTTTAATGTGTGCAAGGTTCATGGTTTGGAATAAAGGCCTTCTGCAGTCCTGCCTCCTCTGCCAGGGTAATTATCTGGAATACCCGGTCTCAGGTGTGCATGTAAGACCAAGCTGAAGAGTGTGTAGCTCAGGAGTTGTATAAATTAAGAGCTTGGGAATGATTATAAGGCAGAGAGGAAGGGGTGGTGTTGCAAGTTACACTAAACTCTTGCTCTTTTTCTTGCAAAAGGATTTGTGCGTAGCAAAGAGATCTGATTTGCCATGTTAATGTTACTGCACTTTACTTAAGTTTGATACCTGTCAAAATTCTTTATTTTTACAGTTTTTTTCTGCTCTTTACTTAAGAGACCAGATCTCTTTGGAAGTGTGAGAAATACTTTTATGTTAAGTGTGTCATGAAGGGGCTGAAGGGAAATCCTAAAGCAGTTATGTTTCATGGAAAAGCTTTCACATATTATTTCTATAAAAGCCTTTGAATCAGTGCTGTTTCAAGTACTGAAATTGACTTCTAGAAATACAACTCTCATGGGCACAATATTTTTGTAAACATTAATATATAATAGAAGGAGAAATGGGATTAAATTTGTCTCTCTAAGTAAAAAAATGCAATATTGAAGAGGTTGGTGAAGCCACTGAAACCAACTGTATTTTATGGCATGTGATATAAAATATGAACATTCCTGAATGAACATGTTTGTCAGTTATAAAACAACATTATTTATATTTATAGATTTTTAATCTTACTGCTTGAATGTTTTGGCTTCTAAGTAGTCCATTGCATCGGTGTTATGCTATGGACACTGTTTAACTTCTTTTCTCCCTTTTTTGTTAAAAATTTAAGCTATAATGAAGTTTATTATTTTCAGAGTAAATATTTACATAGCATATTGTAACATCCAGAAATACAGCATTCTTTTAGTTTATTAAACCTTCTTGGCTGGTATTTGAATTGCGAATCATATTCTTTATTACTACACAGTGGAACAATTTTAATTGCTCCCTTGAGCATTACAATATTTCCAAGCATGAAAAAATACCATAATAGATACAGGAGTAAGTCTGCACTATTTCAGTCACTTTTCCCATTTGACAGTGAAAATCATATGTTTAAAAAGACAGAAGCTGCAGTCATGTAAAAATAATTTTTAAAAGCTACTGCTGGCATATTATGGAATGAAAGTAAAGGAATTCCTGTGAGGATATGATCTACTTTGTTCTGCGGAAAGAGAAAAATACTAGGCAAAACATTTGAGTTAGGAAATCATCCAATAAACTTTTAAAAGCTATTCATTAAATATCATGGACCACATGCCAGAGTATATTCAATAGAAATGGTAGAGTATTATCATCAAAATCATCTAAATGACAATTAAACAATGTTTTGTGTTCTGATTAAGAATGTTTTAGGACAAAAATATGCAAGAAAGATAATAAAAAGGAATAATCAAATCCTAATTCTAAACCTAATCCTTACCTTAGAATTGGGATAATTTAGGTCCATGATTTCCAGATTTAAGTAGTTTTCTTACGTTGTCTATTACTCCTTCTGGGAGTAAGAACATTAGAGAAAGATCTATCTTATTTTAATATTGATTCTTACTAAAGAAAAAAGGCACAGCTTTCCTATTCCTCTATATTGTAGTGGTACATTTCTCAACAGAATTAGTGTTCTTTTAAAGCCTGGGTGGAGGAGCTGAATTATGAGTGCCCTTTCAGATACAAATACTGACTTCTAAGGCTGAAACACGCAGCATTTCTCCAATAACATTGTGCCCCAGAGAAGTTATCCAGGAAAGTGAGGCACAGTTTCTCAATGCCCAAAGATTCTTACTACATTCTTTTTTAAGACTGAAAGAAAAAGCTAAAATTAAATTAACTTTATGTTGCTTAGCAATATATGGAGCACTGCAGCTGTAGCAGATTCAAGTTCAGATTTGTTGCTTGTGTTCATTATGTGGTGTGGCTCTCCAAGCTGTTATAAACTATTAATCTTTGAAGTCCTTTGTGCATGTATAGACATCAAGAAGCCATATGTTACTAAAAAGTAGTCCTAATATCTCTTAGTCAAGGTCTTGGTTTGTTTCACTGAGGTGAGGGCCTGAAAGTCCAGTTTAAGGCTGCTTTACCTAAAAAAAATGCAAGTTCCTGCTTTTGCTTTGTCACTCAGAAAACTGTTATGGCTGAAGGTGCATGATTGTACCTGTATCTGTCAAACATATGTGCTGCGTTTTGGTCATCAGTGGTGAATACCGGACTTAGCATGAAACAAAGAATCAGCAATTCCAGTATTCTTTCTGCATGTTTCCTTAGGAACTTTTTAGGAGTTGTTTGAGCAGGGAGGAGTGCCAGGCTTTGGGGGTTCAGCTGCTCTTCGTAGTCTAATGGTTCTCCTTCTCATATGGACAAAATTGACTCTTTCTGCAGTGGGAAAGTGAAACTTCAGTCTTTCCCCTCAGACGTGCAAGTGTGTGGATTAATCCACTGGCTGGATTCAAACTTCATTATACTCAACAGGAAAGAATCTGATTAACTTTAGATCACCGCATTAGGAAAACCACTTGAAAATATGGGTGTATTGTGTGGCAAATGATCTGTTGAAGTCAGTATGTTTTTTTCCTTTACTAAAGTGCTTTAATGGGAGACCATATTCAGTGTTATGCTACTAAGAAAACAGTGCACAGAAATTTCATAAATGTATTGTGGGATTTTTTTCCTTTAAAAAGTGAAATTTATTTTCAAATCCTGAAATGAATATGGAAATCCGTCCCCCTTTTGATAAAAAAGGCTGCCTCATGGTGTCAGAATGGTAGCAGATCCAATACCCTTCAATGGCTCGGTCAAAATGGCACGCTGCATGTGAAAAATACTGTGCTGGGATGTCCCTCCTGCTTATCTGTATAGAAGAACAGTGGTAAAATTAATGTTCAAAAAAAACCCCGTGCATGAGTTGATGAGTTTACAAATGTCTGATGATCATATACTCAGTACAGGCATATGGATCACTGGTCATAAAATATGAAAAAGAATAATATATTTTAAAACAGATCTTTCTATAATGTGATAACCTCAACAACTTTATCTGAGGTGGCAAACAGACAGGTCTTTCACGCAGTGTGCCTAAATAGGACTGTTACTCATATTTCATTTCCTCTCCCACCTTCTGTGTGACATTGCTTACAGATTTTCCGTGTAATTACCAACCTCTGGCTATCAATAGAAAAAATATCTCACTGCTGTATCTGCCCATTCTTCCTCTCTCTCATTTTGAGTACTTATTTACCAGTTCTTAGGCAACCTTCACAATGTTACACAGCACTGTTGCAGGTATTAGCAAAAGTGATTTTAATGGTGCTGTAAAAGTGTGACTAAACAAAGCTCAATGGCAAAGTTCACTCTATTACTTACTACACGGATGAAGCGTACAAAGGTAAATTGAGTTAGAATAGAGCTAGAATGATTTGCACAGACACCAGAGATGCAAAAGCATAAGGGAGATCCTCCCATTTAGTCACCAGGTTCAGAGTAGACCCACTTGCTTTCTAAATTCTTGATGGAGCTTAGGTGCAGCTAGGTCCAGTCTTAGTCTCAGGCTTGGACAATGGCTTACTCTAATGAAATTAGCTACATGGATTTCATAAGTATTAATTCAGCATGCTATCAGTCACTTACCAAGGATATTGTGAAGAAGGGGTCCCTCCATCTTGGGTAAGGACAGTCCCTTAGTAAGGAATCTAAAACCTTGAGAGGCCTCCCACCGCAAGGGGAGAATCACCTGGCATGCAGTCAAGTTGCCATTTAGGGAGAACTCAAATTGGGTCATCCAAAGATCTGTCCTTGATGAAAGGTCTCTCTACCTCGAGGAGCAACTTTGAGAGGCATCCCAGCTCAAGGGATCACCGCCATACAGCCACGCTGCCTTGCGCAGAGAAATCAGAGAAGGCTTGCTTACAGAATAAAGCGATTGGCTCATGGTCAAATTACATGCAATGGGAAAGGTATGCATGGCACTCCTTGCACCCACAAATTTCTTTGTTCCTTGATAAATGAGTCTTGGAAAAGCCATCACTATTTGTGTGCTAATCACGATTGATGTTCCAAACTCATATACACCAATGCTTAATGTATCACTTTACTCCTTCATAGGTTTCCTACAGTAGTTATTGGCCCAGCTACAACTGAGATCTACCTTCTTTGGAGCCTGTACCAAATTACTCCTGGTTTAGTTAAGGGGTTGAGTGCATCCATCACAACCACTCTAAAATTATTCCCTGGCTCAATGATGGGTTTGAATTCTGTTCTTTTTCTTGATGATATCAGGCCTAAGTTTCATATCTCTTCCTGGTTTATCAAAATTTTAATTGTTTGTAGAACGTATTCTAAGTCAAAATACAGAAGCAAGCTTGTTACTTTTAGAAGATGTAGTTACCAATTTTAGAGCCAAACTTCTTTTTCTTTTTGTGAGCCTGTTCTATTGATCTGTTTCTCTCCAGAGGAAAATGGATCAATACCTTAAACTATACCTATTAAAAGGAAGGATACAGGAGAATCTTATGCTGTTGTTACCTGCTTTTCACTTTTTTAGATTCATAGGTTTATGACAGAGGACACGAAGAGCAAGGGTGACCTCCTATTTATCACAGAGCCTCATTTCCACTGCTTACCTTTACTGCAGCATTAATCTCATGCTCAGTCCTCCAGAAAGAGAGGAAGACATCAAAAGAATCTGCCACTTCCCTTGGAAGTTTATTCCAGTGAATTTTCAGTTTCACTACTAAAAGTTTATGGTTTATTTCCAATTTGACTTAATCTGGCTTTAGCTTTCATATACACATTGCACTTTATTTTGCTAAATAAGTTTTCTTTAGAGTCCGGTATTAAGCAGTTTATATCTTTCACAATAAGGCATTTATTTTCTAGACCTTGACTCCAGGTTTTTCCAATATCTCTTGAAAATATGAGCACCAGAATGCTATGTAGTATTCCAACACTATCAATATAAGTAAAGTTATTTCTCTATTGACTGTTCTTTTTGCCTCTGCACAATACTGAATATTGGTGCAACATTGCTTATCCAGTGTAAATTTTTAGAACCATGACTTTGCAGTCCCCTGTTTTGAAGACCTGTCCTGCATGATTTGTTCCTAAATGTTTTCAGTGTTTTAAACTACTTTGTCTGATTGTACTCAGTTTATGATACAATCCAGATTGCCCTGCGGTCACCTCTGCACCCAAGATCCAGATACTGTCAAGCTGTGTGTGCATTAGGCAGCCCCCAGATGGAGCCCCATGGTCCACCTCAACGCAAAAGTAGCTTTGCTGAGTCAGCATCAATGTCGCTCCTCTGAGATCTGAAGTGTTCAGTCCTCAGCAGACTGCAGTGTGCTGGGAATACTTGACCAATTCCCATTAGGTTTTCATGTGTGTTGGGTTCCTCTCTCATTGTCACTGCACCCTGTGGTCAAGCCCTGTGTGACTGCAATGTCCTCTTAACATTTTGCTTTTCACCAACCTGTGTGGCATTCTGTGGTTTTATCAGAAATCGCCTTTCAGATCACTAATAAAAATGATTGCATAGTGTTGGTTATAGAGCTGATTCCTGGAAAAGAGTATTAGAAATACCCATTTAATCATTAGGTGTTCTTCATTCATGGCCATTATGTTAACACAAAACCTTTAGTGGATGTTTTGGATGTAGTCAAATTAACAGCTGAACCTGAAGTTTACAGATGTAGGACTCTAATTTAGCTAATTTATTCAATGTTCTGTTTCAGTGCACTTTCTGTCATTTCCATCCCAAGCTTGTCTACTGATGATCTAGATACTGTCTAGTGCCTTTTGGGGGAAGTAAATCTCCTTTCCTTAAAAAGGTGTATGAATTCATCAGGTTTTGGTTTTGCAAGCTGCTGTCCTGGAATTTCTCCACAGGATTTGCAGAAATTCTTAAAGCCTGCCACTATATCCAATAGTGATTTGAGCATATATGTTTTAAATTGGTTCTTTAACAGGTATTAACTACTTAAACCAGTAATAAGGTATAGTATTTCAACAAGTCATTAAAGTTTTTGGAACAAGTTTCTACTACTTGCAGAGCATTTTCATTATCAGTTCTATGGTACAGTGCTTTGGGCATGTAAATTGTATATAGTAGATCACAGAGGGAGAAGTAAACTGAAGAAGAAAAACACTAATGGCATGTGGATGTTGTGGCCAGCAGATGATATAAAAAATTCCAAAATAATCTTTATTGATAAGTAGAGAAGTACTGGATTCTGGATTGCAGACAATTGTGTGTTGTGTACTGCAACTTCTCTGATGGAAGAGGCAGCTTATAATGAAATATCAATGCTTGTGACATTTTGCCGTGCTGAGGGGAAGAAGGTGTCATTTGAAAGCAGCCTGCATTGTCATAGATACCATTATTTTTTTAAAGTATCGACTTTGACATTCTTGCAATAAACCAAGATTCAGTGCCAGGATTATGAGTTTCTTCCTTACTATGGTTTCTGCTATATAACATCCATTTATCAAAGCTAAGTGGCCAAATCAACAGCGCATTTCCATAGCAGGTAGACTATTTAGACTTATTACCTATACTAACAGACTTTGAGTTCTTACCGTCATTCTTTACTGGGCATCCCAAGTCGCCTTTGCTAAAAGGCTGGGATACCACTATTTTTTCCTTACTACTTGTTAAGTATGTAAGTCTCCAGTTGTTTATGTTCAGACAATACCATGAGCTCTCTTGCAGTTAACTTTACATTTTTGTTCATTGGAAGAAAAATTGTCCCAGAGAATACTTTCGTTGTCCTCCCCTGTAACAAGCACTATGCGCTTTCAGATTAACTGGAAGGTTTATTGGTGATGGTATTAGAAAAATTTAGCTTTTATGGCCAGTAAAATGTGTCTTTTTCTCTCTAGAGATAAAGACTTCTACACCTGGCACTTTTATGGCATCCAGTGGGTTTTATTTTTAAATAGCTTTAATTAAGCTTCTGGTATCACATGGCACAAACAAGCAATGTGTGGCGGTTTTTTCCCTTATCTCACAAATCAAGATATTAAAATGGATTAATTAATAAATAACTATGACCCTGAGATCTTATTAGTAGACTAAACATTTCACAGAGTAAGAAGTGGATTATAGGATGCTGTAAACTGCAGTTAGTGTAGCATCTTTAAGTACATTGAGTTGGCTGATGCTTTTATAGGTATTTGGCTTTTTTTTACAACTATATGCATAAATTGCCCTTTTGATATATAGGCATATGCCTCATATACTTATTTTTGATTGGTGCTGCTGCAGAAAAGCAAAGAGAAAGATCCATCCTGCCACGGCAAGCAGATCTTCTAAAAAAACCCTAAAAGCTGGACAGCTGCTTTACTGACATTTTCCTTATGCCAGTCATTTCCTTATTGCTGTCACTTTCCAGAGGGAGAAATCCCAGGGTGACCTTGTCTGAATTGTACTATATAGCAACAGGAGCAAAAAACTGGGAAAATCACAGGTGGATATTGAATATTCATATGAACTAGTGGAACATAATGCTCTGTGCCCAAACTGTTGGGAGAAAATGTGTGTAGTTATTAACCCTGAGGAGAAAAGGTAGAGTCTTACAAGTCCAATCAAATGATAAACAAAACATTTGAATAATATAGCAAAGACAGTAACTATTATATAAGAATGTTTTCATTTTTACGGCTGTTGAAATTTTAATGCCCATTTCATTTGAGCTGCCCATTTAATGCCCATTTCATTTTTTCGTAAGGACCAGAAAGACCATCCACTAATTTCGGGATGCAACCATAAACTCCCTTGAAGAGGAAGCAGTTCATCCTGTCTGTGTGCATAGCATCTGCCACAGTGGGTTCCCAAGTCAATTGGCAGATATTATCACGTAGTAAAAAACTGAGTGAAAATAATTCTGATTGGTAAACTTGGTAAGCTCCTTACTATCACAGTAATATTTCAAATCTTTAAGGGCACCAATTCTGGATGTCTAACCCTGCTGCATATTTAGAAAGCAGCCATACTGGGAAGCCAGGGCTGTACATTGAATGATGCTTGAAAAATATACAAGAAGGCTGTGAGACAAATCACATTTCCCTTCATCTCTATGCAAACAACTTTTTTAAGCTTGTGAAGCATTTGACTTCCTTGATCTCTGAAAAACTGAGATCTGCAAGTTAATTCTTGTGTAAAAAATAAATGTGTCATCTATCTACTATTTTTTATGTTGTCATTTCTCATTAAATTGTATGTGCCTATGTTATTTATAGAACTTCAGCTTTAAAAGCTTACCCATGCAGCCTGAACATTTGCCAGGTTTATACTACCAGTCTGTCTCAGTGACGGCCAAAAGAGAGAGAAAAACATCTGAAGACAGCCTAAAAAAATGAAGTTGAAAAGGTGAGAAAGGGGAGATGTGTGTGTATTGTAGAGGATTTAAAAGCAGATCACTGACCTGTCAACAAATTAGACTGGGAGTCCAAGGAGGAGAAAAACTGATAAAAAGTATTACAAATTAAATTTAAGATACCTTTAGAAAATGAATGAACACAAATGGAAGTAGTTTATCATTTTTTACTCTGTTCTAAATTACTCATGGTCAATTTAATAGAAGTGGTGTATTTTGAGAAGTACTACCAAAAAGCTGAGCAGTCTTTCCACAAAACATATCATAGTGTGAAAACACCACCAAAAAAAGCTGTGACATTCTATGAGTATGTCAGTTTTGCAGTGGTGGTTGCAAATGTAAAGAGAAAGTATTCTAAAAATTCAGAATGGCCAACTTTTTACTTATTTAGGAAATAGCATAGTCAGTTGATGCACAAAAAGGTTATATTTACAACACCCTTCCCATGGAGATTCTCATTTTGTCATAAGCGTTTCTGTGGGATGTAGCAGAAAAGATAGTAACACTTAAAAGCACTCTCCTCACCTTCATGCTTCCTAGTTCAAAGACATATTGGGGGATGGTTGCCACCTACTTATTAAAATGTGAGGTGGTAATAGCTACCGCTCAGTCTCTCACTCCTGTACTGATGCTGCACTACCACTGAATAAAGTGCCGTTAAAAGGACTGTAGTTTTGCTGCAAAACTCAATTGCAACTCATTCAGAGAGTAAAACTGCTGAGAAAAAATAGGTTTTTTTACCTAGTCATTTTTCCAACTACAATTGTAACGTAACAGTTATCTTCTTTTGCTGGTTAACAGTTGTTTCATTAAGCAGGTTGAGAAATGCTTTCATAGCTTCGTAGACTCATAAAAATATGACTTGTGGTGTTTGCTTTTAATCAGATTCTACCAATGAGGTCAAGGGAAACAACAAAAAGTCCAGGTTCTTTAACATGTGGGAAAGAAAAACACCTGTGCCTGTGATCCTGAATTTCAGTTATATATTGAGGAATCATAATTATGTCAGATGTGATAGTTTCAATTCAAGTAGCAAATATCTGTAGAGGACATACCTTGCCCTGTAGTAAGTGTGTGTGTGTAGGTAAAAGAATCATAAAATTATAGAATCATTTAGGTTGATAAAATCCTTTAAGAACACTGAGTCCAGCCGTAAGTCTAGCACAGTTTAGTCCACTGCTGTCCCTAAGCACCATATCTGCATGTCTCTTAAATACCTCCAGGAATGGTGACTCAATCACTTCCCTGGGCATCCTGTTCCAAGGCTTGACAACCCTTCAGTGAATAAATTTTTCCTAATATCCCATCTAAACCTCCCCTGGCACAACTTGAGGCCAAGCATGTGCACCTAAAAGCATGCCTTTTCTCTCCACCTGCCTCAGTTGATCTAATGAAGGAAATTTTCCTTCCTTGAAATTGTATTTCCTATGTGTACGCTAGCTTCTTTGAATTAGTTTACATTAAGATGTATTCAGATTAGTATGAGTCACTACTCCTTTGTTTAGAAAAATACTGTATTATCTTTTTGGACTGGGACCATGTTTTCATTAAGGCAATGACTATTACCTAAAGGGGTCGTGACCTTTGATATGAACCTCTTGTCATTGCTATATGAAAAATAATGAGCAGCACTCCTGGATTTGGTGAGATCAGTGTGTTTAGCCCTAGCTACTGGACAGATGAGGTGCTAAACCTATTTGACTACCCTGCAATAAGTTGTGTTAGCAAAAGGCATATATGTAGTATAAATATTTAGAGTTAGAATTGCAAAGTTGTCAGTCAGGTCTACTTAGCAGGGTGCATGAGAAAAAAAGTCATTCTCGGCAGCACAGATTTTGGAAGCTGAGGGGAACTAAGCTCTGAATAGCCAATGACTATAAAGACGTTGCCCATCCCTGTAGCTTTGTGTGCTTGCCTAGAGTGAGCAGGTAAAATGCATAACCAAATAACAATTATTATTTCCATAATAGCTGTTTTTATTAAGAGGAATTGAAAAAAGCAAGAAAAAAGTTTTGTCAAGGGGACAGAGAAGCATAGGCACTAAATCTATGCATCTTAATTATTTTCTTCTATGTTTATATATGGAGTTTCCTTTTGTGCAGTTCACTGTATTGTTCCTTGTAGCTACACTATTTGTTATGCCATACAGTCTGAACTATGTTATTCAGATACTGTAATCCCTCCTCAGAAATAACCTGTTATGTTTTAAAAATATTTAGTCTGGCTTTTTTCAGCATTGCTAACTTTTTATACAGTATTTTAGCAGTGAAGGTTTGTGATGTTCAGTGAGCTTAGGCTTATGTAATTTTTTGCACCTTTTTAATTTCTGCATATGTAATTTTTGAAAACACAACTTTGTTATGGAAATTATCTTGGCCATCAATGCCTGAATGTCTTTAAAAATCCAGACCAAAGAGCCTTATTGCTTTCATAGCCTGAAAATTGAGATCTGTGGTCTCTGCTTCAATTGCAACTACTATTAAAAGCTTTAGGAAGCCATTGGCTTCATCAGTAAGATGTACAGTATCTAAATTTCACAAGAAAGAGTTTAAGTTTCTGGCAAACTGGTATTTAGAAGCAATTTCATTCAATACAGCTCCTTTTTCCAGGAAAATCTTTAAAATAACTAAGTTTACTCATGAGGGTCACTACATAAAGAAGTTTCTGAGTATCAGGAGAGTAAATATGATGTGTTTATAGGAGCAAGAAAGAAATACACAGATAATGTCTGAAATAAATATAAATTGGTATTGAGCTCTGCATTTTCCATCCATTTAATCAAATGTATTGACCTGTAAGTGCTGAAAGGCATAAGAAACATGTACCTAAAATTTTGTTCTTTGGACAGTCACTCCTTTGGTTTCTCATTCCAGAAGTATTTCAGTTGTTGCAGTCAGATATATTACAGAAAAAATTGTAAATTTCTTAAGGGTATATATTACTATGCTTGATGTTTCTTGTCTTTACAGAGAAAGATAAAGACCATTTCCCAAGATAATTAATAAAATTCAATCTTCGAAATTATTGCTAATCAAGAGCAAACAAAATAAAAGTTAATATGGCTTCAAATTTAGCTGTCAGTAATTTTGACATCTTTCAATCTTTACGCTGATTTAATGTTTTCAAGAGCATAACTGCCATTTGAGGAAACACTCAGACTATATTTAGCATAGTATCATGTGGGTTAAATTACATCAATTGTTATTTACGTTTTGAGTTCTTTGACCATGTCTGATAGAGGTGGAGTCAAGGACCTACCCAAGGATCATGCACGCTTAAGTACTGGATGGTGCACTAAGAAAAGCTTTTTGAGCGTTGGATCACTTAGTCTCCACTATAGTGAAAAGCAGGCTTATGCTAATGTAGGGTTTCTATGAATTTTTAAAGCAAATGTGAGGTTGTACAATATTATAATGGCTGTGTTAATGTCTCCAAATGCCAAATTTGGTGATATTTAAATCAATACTCAGTATTCCTTTGCAAATGCTACTTTAATTGTTAAAATATGCTTAGCAATATACAAATGAGATTAAAAAGTTAGCACCTGTCTAAACATAGATATTTTATTTTACAATACATGTATTGTTCAGGCCTTGATACCATGAGTTAACAAACCATATACTTGCAAAAATTGGGTTTCATTGAATCTAATGTTTTGTTAAGAAAATCTTTCTTCAATGGCATGTTTCATTTTTCAGATTGCAATATATTTTTATGATTTTATGATCATGAAGGAAATTAAGGTACTTCTCATGCTTACTGTATGGGTGGATATGAAACTGAGTAGCATACCTAATTAAAAGAGAACTTTTATTAAGGAAAATTACAGTATTTTCTGAAATAATGGTAAGATTCTGTTCCCCCAGATGATAAAGATTCTGTACTTGAATATCATTATCAGTACTTCTTAATGCCTTTGGAAAAATAACAAAATTGAAATATATGAATTTTCTTGAAAGTCCAGTTATATACATGCATACTGAAGATAGCATGATCATGTTAATTACAGTTGCTACCTTTTCAATTATATAAATGAAGGAGAAAATGAGAAAAAATACCAAAAAATCATTACAAATTCTAGCACAGACTCAACAGAAGTAAGCTGTGTCAATAGTTCTGACTAACCACAAAATATTTGGTAACTTGATGTTACAAGAAATGACAAAGAGTGCAATTGCAATAACACAGACGTCAGCTGCTTATTATTTTTATAATGCCACTGAAATAGCCACAAATAAAATGCATATAGCTACCTCTAAAGGAGTTGTAAGTTTGTGCCACTAGTGAAAAGGAGCACAAGATGTGCTCCTTTCTTAATCCTTTTTTAAGTGACCTTAAAGTATTTAGAAGCAAAAATGCAGGATACCACAGAAGGCACAAAAAAAAATATTTTAAACTTTTAAGCATAGATAATTATCAGGCAGCAGAATACTTTCTTTAGTCTGATATCCATGGTGCTACATGAAAAACATCTTCGTGCCCCAAAAAGTGTGGGTGGGTTATGGTAAACTAATTGAAGAAAGAAACTAAAGCTGATTCATTCAAGAAAGCGCCGCTGTATAACTAAAATTTTTAGTACAATTTGGTTTATGCAGAAATTATTTCATTCCTGAAAAGCTTGTTTATTCAGACAAGAAATAATAAAAGGAAGAGATATAGATCAAGTGGTTGACAGCAAAGAGCAGTCTTCAGCCAAATGTGAGTAATGGGCCTCTTGCTGCATACTCTTTATTGAGTGCTTGAAATTCCCCAGAACTTAACTGAAGATGAGTCAAAAATTGAAAAGATGTGTTTCTTTTTGGCCATGGAGTTTTCTTTTGTTTGCTTGTTTATTCCTGGATCATTTGAAAATATCTGGGGAGAAAGAAAGGATAGAAACTAGGAAAAAAAATAGGCTGAAAGATGTAGAGCAAAAATGAGATGTAAATAAGACACCTTTAAATCTCCTTGTTTCCTGTGCTGAAATATTATCCTATATTAATATAGTCATAAGAAACAGTAGGTCAGTAGATAAAATCTTATGTGAAATTATATGAAAACATATACAATTTGTTATAAATCAGTGGGTTGGGCTTAGGAATGTTAAATTAATTTCACACACTTTTCAGTTGCAAGAGTCTAGATCCTTACTGTTGGAATTCTGTCTCACAAATAAACAAGATAAAGCATGTTCTTCAGCTCAGTGGTTTTGTTTGTTGGTTGCTGAATCCAGCTATGACTCCACATATGTTTGAGCCTCATATGCTCCAAGCAGAATAAAATTATTCATATTCATGACTGTAATGTCCTGTTGTAAGAAAATAGTAAGCAACTAATTCCACCTATCACTCCCAGTACTCTCATGCTACATCACTTTTAGGGGCTGACTTTAAGTCTTATTTCCACTTTTTTACATTGATATATGTAATGTTACAGGACTCTATTACAAATATTGTCATGGTGAATGAACACCAGGAAAAATTAAGGTGATAAAAAAGACAGTAATTTTATTTCATTGAGGTAAATACATATAAAAATGTGCAGTGGTGAAAATCTGAAATCTGGCATTTAGATTAACAGTCTTAATCTGGTTTCTACTACCTGGACTAATATTTGTAACCTTGTATTATCATTAACAGAAACTGCTTAGCCCAAGGCAGTGTTTCATTTAAAACTACAGGGGCAAAGTAAATGAACTAAAGCACTGTAGGTTTTTCTAAACTGGAAAAAACAGAAACAAGATATCAGAGTCCTCCATGTTGAAAAGACTCTATATGACAGTCTCATGTAACTAGCTGGGAGGATTTGAGGAGATTTCTAAAGATAATCAGTTTAATTCTAAATATTATGATAAAATCCCTGTTGACTTTGGTAAATCCTAAGAAATGGGCTTTATGCAGGTGACCTACTTGGAGTTGGTAGGAGTATACTTACATCTGAACAATCTCTGCACAGTTTGAGCTGTCAGTGAAGCCATGGCTCAGATGGGAGGAAATAAGTCATGTTTACCTGACTTAAGTGCAGTTGGGATGTCATGTAAATTTAGTTATTATCAAATTAACAGTTTGCATTGTAATTGCATTGGGTCTAGTATAATTATCTTTAAATTCACAAATAAATCATATAGATAAATAGATTTATAGTGTACGGATGCTAAAGCTATATATGTATATGAAATACTAAAGCCATATAATGTATGTATGTGAAATAATTAAATCAGTTAAATGTTGTATAATAATCAAGATTCCAAACTGTGATAGCTAACAGCAAGTTCTTAGATAGATGATAATCATTATAGTTTTGCAAGAGATATAAGAACAGATTATTGATAATTTTTTATAAGGACAAAAATACATAATGCCACTTTAATATTTTTGTCATTATAAGAGATAAAAACATTTATGTCTGAAACTGATCTCCTCTGAGACAAATTGGTCATCCACTTCATAGAACTGTCTGGGCCATTTAAAAAAAGTACTGTATTTATGTTCAGGAAGGCTCAGTTTTTTTGTTAAATTTTTTCACATAACACATGTAATTCATGGAGTTAACGGTTTAAGTGGATTAGAAATCTGCCTGTGATTTGTCCAGGGTAAATCTTACTGAAATAATCTCATGCCTCCTAATGTGGGGACAGGGAAATGAAACTGAGTGCAGGGCGTTACATTTGCTAGTTCTAGGAATAAAAGCGCTTTTTTCCCATATATTTTTATAACAAAACAGGTTTGTCATTGTTTATTCCTTCACTTAACTGGAGTGTGTTGTTTCATTTTAATGCTTAATTTGATATGAATCATTTTATTTTACAGAATCACTTTAGATGGCAAGAATCCCTATTTCAATTTTCAAAGCCTTGCATAAAACATTTTAGTAGCATTTTTATTTTTTATTTAACTGTACTGAACTACATCATTCTTCTCAAGTTTTAGCTTATTATTCATTTGGAATTACAGAACTAAGTTCAGTAACATAACTTGTCTAACTGCTATTTCCCTTGTCTAGACCGAGGAATATCATTACCAGATGTGTGCAAATAAAGTAGTGTTTTCTTCTTTTGAAGATAGTTCACAATAATCTATCACCAAATAAACTGGTAGACAGTCAGCATGGAAAGGAGTCTAATTGCTTTTGTTGGAAAGGGGAGGGTGAAGAAATCTTGGCAACATGAAACCATCTTTGGGAGTGTTGAAAATATTTCATGAATAGCCTGAAAATTGGCAGTGTTAAATAGAAATGAGGAACTGTTTATAGGGACAGTTTAATTAGCTTTGCTAGTTCATGTTGGTTTCTGTGTACCAGTTTTTAAACACCTTTTTCAGATTAGTACACCCTTTCAAATTTGTATTAGCCTTATGTATGGTGTCAAAGTTTTATTTAAGTACAAATCCCTAAAAAAAACCCCCACAAAATGGGAATGCTTTTTTCTTTAATTGGGATACTTTAGGCCAACTTTTAAAATTGCAATTTTCCATGAGAATCATAGAATTTGTCGTGGTTTAAGCCTCTCTAACCACACAGCCCGTTCTCTCCCTCACTTCCCCCTTTTTCTTCCCTCTGCTCCTGGAGGGATGGGAAGGAGAATCGAAAAGAATGCAACTCCCACAGGTTGAGATAAGATATAAGATATAAGATAAAGTATAACACAAACCACTACTGCAACCACCAATAATAATAAGGACAAGAGAAAATACAAGGAAAGAATACAATTTCTCACCACCTAAAACCAAGCCCAACCAAGCAGTGCACCCCCACCCTTCCGGGTCTCTGCTCTCTCTTTTCCATCCTGGGCATGACGTGCTGTGGTATGGAATAACCTCTTTGGCCAGTTTGGGTCAGGTGTCCTGTCTCTGCCTCCTCCCGGCTCCCCTCCTCCTTGGCAGAGCATGAAACTCAGAAAGTCCTTGGCCAGACCAAAACATCACTAAGTAGTAACCGAAACACTGGTGTTATCAGCGCTGTTCCCAGGCCCAAAATCAAAAACACAGCGCTGCACCAGCTACCAAGAAGGAGAAAAATGACTGCTGCTGCTGAACCCATGACAGAATTATAGATTAGTTAGGATTGGAAAAGACCTTAAGATCATCTAATTCCATCCAGAGCTAGCTAAAATAAGAATCTGGCTTACTGGGCATAGAGGAAGAAGAATTAATAACATATTTGAATTAAAGCAAAAACAAGATCTGTGTGTAGTTCAGATTGTCTGTATCCTTGAAGACATTTTGGCAAGACATTCTGACTCACCATTTTAATTGTATGTTTAAGTAATTTAGAATATTTTATAAAAAGTCCACAACTGATTTAATGGTGAGCAGAAGCTTCACTGAGTTGATTGTGGAATGTTACTAAAATCTTTGTTATTTTTTCCTCTGTGTATCTTACTGGCATTAACTAACAGATATTTTGACCTGTACAATGCATATTCACAGACCCCATCCAGAGAATCTTGAATGTGAACAGAGAGACGTTTTATATCCCTTTCTGTTTTTAGACTTGATTTTCCACAGTTTGTGTATTTCGCGTTACTGGAACCTGTAACATCAGAAGTATTACGTAGTTCTGATTGCCTTTATATCTGAACATGCAATTTTTTCTTAATAACAATGTGATTGAAAGATTAGCTAATATAACCAATAGTAAGACAGTCCTACAGCCTAGAGAAAACACAGTAGGATGAAAGGAAGGGACACGATTATCATCTATAAATACTTTCAGAGTAACTGTGTAGATGAAGGAAGGAATTATTCCCAGTCTGGAAGATACCAAGACAAAGAATAATGATCTGTATCTATTAAAGGCAGTTTTTAATAACAGGCTGCAGTTGTCAGCCGATCCTGATGGTAGATCCCTGCTGAAGTCAAACTGAGAAGCTCTTTGTCAGTGCAGTCACAGGAACCAGTCATTCCCACTTTGCTGATTCTGTTAGTTTTGCAGAGTAGTTTTAGCTTGCTTATTTGAGAGTGAGGTTTTGCCTGGTTTACATGGAATTGGCTGGGTGGACATCTGATGTCCTTCTCCCACACGTCTTATGGCCCTGCAGGTCCTGGTGGTCTCTATTTTCTTCTTAATCTTCCTATATTCATTCTCACATACCATGCTACTTTATCATGTGTGAATCATCCTCACTCGGGGGAATGGGAAAATCGGGTCAGAGTGGAGCAAATTAAATTTCACCTCAGATCTACAGGCCATTCAGAGTTTTCTTGTAGAGTATTGACAGTTTTACAGAGAAAAGACCTACCCAAGGAGAGGTCCACAGGGGACAGTGTGCCTAGCCCACGTGCCAGGACTGAGCTTGAAAGAAGCAGCCACAGGGATGTGCTGGACTACCTGCTGGCCACAGCAGAGTTATGCTAAATAAATGATTACATGTTAGAGTGCATTATTGACAGCTTTGATCCAAAGCAGTGACACACATTCACTTCTCTCTTCACTCCCAAAAGCTATTGTCTTACTGTCATATGCTGTGGTATTGTGTGTGGTTGGGGTGGGGATTGTGGAGTACTGCCATGCCTTGCAGTGGGGCTCGCAGCACTGAGCCTATCATGGGCAGATGGTGCTGTGTTAGCTATGGAGGTGAGAGGAGATGGGAGGGATGAAGGCTGGTATTTGGAAGAAAAGGGGAAGAGAAATGAAAGTATTGGGTATTTGGAGGAGAAAGCAAAAAGCTGTTGTGTTAGGATGTGTAAGGTGTATGGAGGCCTGATCTGCTATTCACCTGGCTGGTCCCTGTGGTAATCAAGTCAGTCAAAACAGAAGAAACTTACTCTCAAATGAAAGGAAATGGCATTCTTCCCTTGCTGTCTGGTGCTATGGACTCTTGCCAAGAAAGTTGCCACCTGTTGAATTAGTAATTCAACCCTTCTGAAGTGCCCCAACCCTTTCTACAGGTCTCTCTTCTAGAATCATCTGTGTTTACCCAGACAGATAGGAAGATCACAGCTTTAACAGCTTATGTTATTTTGCCGGGGTGCAGAAACATAAAGCAAGTTCATTCAAGGAGAGGAAACCTGGACAAAAATACATGACGTTTGCAGATAGAACACCATAAAAATTAGAGGAATGATGTACACTGAAGAGCCATACTGATGTGTGTTAGTTTATATTATTTTTTGCTACATAAATACAATTTCATCAGTCAAATGGCATATGATGAGTAAAGGTAAGAGACAGAGTTACTCCTGCCATCTGCTGCTCCAGAGATCATTGCCAATGTATTACAACTCCCTTTCTGCAAGACTCTCATGCAATTTCAAATCTCAGCCTTTCAGTTTCTTAAAGAATTATGTTCTGATTTATAAGCCTGTAGGTTGGGTTTTATTTAAATGATAGATTTAAAAATGTATAGAATGATTGGATGAAAAAGCTACAAGTTGTTTTATCTTTTTATCATTTTCTTAAATCCTTCAATGCATTCAGCTATTTCATCTCATACAAATTTCACCTCTAAAACATTACCCACAGTTTTGTATTGCAAAAATGTGGACTTGCTAGGAGGAACAGAGCCACTGTCATCTGTTCAACTACTCTTCTCTGAAACTGAGTAAACCAAATTACTAATTTTGACCAAAATTTCAGAGAAGTGCTTTCACTGTAAGTCAGATACTCATTATAGTGTGTGCTTCTGGTAGAATTAATCAACTATATTACTTGTAAATCCTTTTGATCCCTATGCAGTCCACTTTAAGGCTATCAGGTGAAGAAAGGGAAAAATAAGAATTTTAAAGATAAGATTTGATGTTTACAAAGACCATTCACACTTTCACATTATGCTAGTCAGGGTATGTGATTTCAAACACTTAATTTCAGTTTTAAAGAAAATGTCTTAAACTTATCATACAAGATTTACTTGAATTTTTTACACTCCTGCAGTGTTCTGAACATTGCTTGAGCTCTAGTTCTTTTGTGGCTCTTCCTCAGCCTGTGTGCTGTTCACATGTTGGTAAGATATGTGTAGGACAGGGTAATTTTTTTCCCTTTGGTGAACAACCTTATGTTATGGGGAAGCCTGTGTATTTCTACTAGGGTGAACAGATATTTAGGTGACAGTCAGAGATTTGAAGCAAATTGTTTTGCTGGCTCTAGTTAGCCTGTTCTTTTACTTGTTGTAAGGGGATGAGACTTAAACAGCAGCTATTTTAGGACAGAAATTATTCTTCCTAATTTTTGAAAGTCGGAAGAATAGTGCTTGCAGAGCAGAATGACCTGACTATCTATGACGTTCAAGTGAGGAAAAAGGTACCCAGCAGTATTTTCTATATTTTAATCTGTTACAGTGATGAGGGATTTTCTGAAAAAGAAATAAGAGCACCATAAAAACAAGAGGTGTAAAAGAAGGCATTTCTTGTAATAGTCATTCCGCACATCCTGGCTTTATACCAATGTGTGCTTCCCAAAAAGAGCAGAAAATCTCCAGTAGCTTGTCTAGAAGATGAATTTTTCAAGAGTTTTTCTGTTGTTGTTGAAAAGTTGCTGTTTGGGTTTGTGACAGTTTGACACCAGAAAGGGGATGTGGCAGGGTTTACACCTGCTATGTGACTGCACGCCCAATTGCGTGACAGCAGCTCAGTCCAAACCCAAAACCACAGCCACGTGTGAAGCAAAGCCTGCTGGGTGCCAGATGACGGTCCTTATCTGAGAACGTGTAACATTAAGACATAGCTTGAAGTTTTTAACATTTTAGTCGTATCTTTACTTTTGTCACAAGGCACTACCTCAGGACAAAACATAGTCATCTTCACTATTACTGCTAACAGAAAATGCTGTAAAAACACAGCATTTTCCCTATGTCCAGTAGGTAGAGCCTAACAGAGCACCTAGTAAAATAAGAAGGGTTTGTTCTCTCTCTCTTTCCATTTCTCTCTCTCCCTTTCCATTTCTCTCTCTCCCTCCCCCACTCTTCCTTTTTCTCCCTCCCTCTCTCCTGTCCCTTAATTTTATTCCCCTCCACCCACCTTAACTTCATACAGTTTTAAATAGCCGCTTAAAGAGAAGAAATATGCTTTGAGGGGGGATGCACGTAGGTCTCCAGAGCACAATAGGAACATAAAATCTGTCTCAGAGGCTTAATTAGGTTTGCAATTAATTAATATTTGCAAACCACTTTGAGAATCTGGGTGAAAATTATTATTATTATTTTCATTATGTCACTGCTGGCGTGGATGAACAGGAAGTAGAAACAAAAGGATAATCAGTAAATTCATGAAGAGCTTCCCCTGCCACATTAGAATCATTAATAATTACTTCTTCTTGTGTATTGTTTTTATCCAATATTAGTTTTCCTACTCCAGTGAAGCGAAAAGTACAAGAGCAAAAAAATGATGAAGTCTCACCAGCTAATGAGACATCAAATGCAATAAAAAGTGAGAGGTGGAGAAAGATTTTTTTTTTCCCAATGATTTTAGATATCAGGTGGGGAACAGGGAAGAGTCATTTGTACAACTGGTATGTGATTTCATAATTCTTTATTATTATTATTATTATTATTTGTTTACACCTAGTAAAATCCTACTGTTGTCTCAACACAATTGCCTAATTTTGTGAAACAATTTTGTTTTAATACATGTGGGCATAAAGGCTTTAGATAGTCCCCAACTGATCTTCACTGTCTGATAATAATATATTGGACAAAATAGCATTGCTATTTGTGTGGGAGTTAATGCTTCTGAAAACAGCTAATACACTTAACTACAGTGTATTAACAGTGGGCGTTCTGCTTATTTTTATTACAAGCTTTAGCACTGTGCAATTTTCCTCCAACATGGTAACAATAATCCACTTCATGCTGGCACTTAAGTATTTACTAAGCATTATAGTAAAAAAGTTATGGGAAAAAATGGATATATATAAAAAAAATAGCATCTTGGTATGGCATGGTGTCCATAAAGGACAACGGGGATATGGGCGTTCCGTGCATTTGTTTTTAAGATTCGTGAAGACTATGCTAAAATGTATTACATACATATGGCATGTTTTTTGCACTACCTATATAAAAGAAAGAATGCTCTGACTAAGAAACGAAGTCCACATTCGCACCAAATGTTTCACTGCCATCTCTGGTTAGTACCAGCTGAACATCATGGACATAAAACATCCTAGGGAAGCAGAAGAGACCATAGCAAGCACTAATGCACAGCCCCACACTAACTCATTCACGCTGAACAGTGCCACCCCAGGGTCCCAAGGACTGGGTGCCCCTGCTTGGCAATACAGAAGATAAAGGGTCATGGTGCATACACCCCTTTCTCATCCCAGGGTCTGTGAGGGTGATGGCTGCACTCGATATCATGGTGAGGGAGAGATCTTCATGGACTACTGAGATTGTGGGTGTCTTTTTGTAGTAGTTGTGCCTGCATGTATCAGTGGGTTGGTCCTGTTACACTATGGGATGAAGCTGGTTGCTAGCACCTTCATGCAAAGAGATGATAATGGCCACAGTGATACCTAAAATGGCCTTCTTAAATAATTGCTTTGAAAAATGTATTTTTAGGAAGCTAATGCTCTTACAAGTTCCAGGAATCCTTACAATTGGAAAAGCTCTGCACACAGCTTCTTTATACAAAATTACATGGCTCGACTGTAATTTTGGCGTGCACAGAAAGGAGTGGGGAACAGTATCACAAAGGGTGTCCTCCATAAAGAGCCTCCCAATCTGCATAGCAGCCATTCATACTACTCTACAAAAGATGCTTTACAAGCAGGCGGCAATGCAAATGAGCGAGTCTGCATAAAACCATACGAGCATGGTAAGACAACGGGGAAGCAATGCTGAGAAGGCAAATGTCATACAGAACAGCAAGACATGAGGAAGCTTAGGAACTGCTTGTTTCATTTTGAATAATACCAGATACGTGGGGGCAGCACTTTAGATAATAAGACCCGGTGTCACTACCTCTGGATGTTCAAGGGAGATACAGCACACACTCTTACACCTAAATGAAGAGTGTAGAGTAAGTAGACTGTATTTCAAATGCACATTTGTTAGCACAGGTCTGTAAAAGAGAGCATCCTACAACCATCTGACATAATTTAAGCTTTCAAAACAGCTGAATACTCCTAGGAAAGCCATACTAATTTATCTGTAAAGTTGACTGATATCAGTGTATTTGTGCAGTTATTCCAGTCATCAGGCACTCTAGAAGTGTCATTGTTGAGTTGTAAAACAGGACTTCAAAACATAGTCAGCTTCTTCCTTGTCTTCTGCAAGTTTCATAGACACTGATTTTTTTTCCTTTTTATAGGTTGAAATTGTCTATGCAGCATCCTCCAGCATTATTACTCAGCAGGGCTCTCTTTTTGTCTTAACACTGTTAACTTATTTTTTACAGGGAGTTCCAAAAGTCTGAAAGTTCACCTAGACTGTCATAAGTAACTGTGCAATTTTTGTTTTCATTTGAGTAAAGCGGGAAACCTGGCTGACACTTGTCACTCATTTTTTCTGTGATAGAAAATACTCATCCTAAAATAATAAAATAGAGGCTTTGTATCACAAATCTTTCATTTATGCTACACTTCATTTTATTTAAATGGAGATGCCTTCACATGTAAGACCCTGATAAATCTCTGTGCCCCCTACTTTCAAGGGTTACTTGAAAGATTTATAGCAGGTATTTACAGTTAAACACCTACACTATCCTTCGTTTTGTTTAAGGTTTTATTTGCATCAGTAGTCCTTTTGATCAAGGGGGCCTATAGGGATGCTGGGGAGGGACTCTTCATGAGGGACTGTAGTGAGAGGACAAGGGGTAAGGGGTTCAAACTTAAACAGGGGAAGTTTAGACTGGCTATGAGGAAGAAATTCTTTACTGTGAGGGTGGTGAGGCACTGGAATGGGTTGCTCAGGGAAGTTGTGAATGCTCCATCACTGGCGGTGTTCAAGGCTGGATTGGACATAGCCTTGGGTGACATGGTTTAGTGGGAGGTGTCCCTGCCCATGGCAGTGGGGTTGGAACTAGATGGTCTTAAGATCCTTTCCAACCCTGACTATTCTATGATTCTATATGATTCTGTGACAAAATTTATAAACATCAGAGAATAGAAAAACTAAAGGCCTTTTTACCAATCCAGACACTCCTAAAGAAAACTTCATAAAAGATCCTTTAGGTCCTTAGAGAGATAATTGCACAAACGTGGAAAGAAATCATTATCAAGCACAGCATTACACTGCTTCCTGCTGCATTTTGTGGGCTCTTTTGGTGCGTCAAATGACTTTTGGAAAAAAACAATACTTTCACTTGAAAACGTAACCAAATGGTTGTGCTGCAGTCCCTGGTCCCCCATATGCGCATGTGTGGAGTGATTTATGCAACCTGGAGTCCAGCCTCTCAGTGTAACCCACTTTGAAATAAGGGCCAAAGTCTACAGTCCTGTGAGCCCATCCCTTAAGATGTCTCAGTATACAATAGCTGTTTAAAATATTCCTTGGACATGTTTGACATATTTAAACATACGTTTCATCTCTTCTACCTTCAAAGACCACTTAGGTAACACAATATATATAATCAAACATTTTTTCTGGATGACTGATTATCGTATGCTTGAAGTGCAAGTTTCTTTTAATCTCATCTTTTTCCCGGTCCAAATTAAGGCTTACATTTGAAAGGTATGGCAATGTATAGTTTTTATATGGAAATCATCTTTTACTGTCACCTTCCAGACAAGAAATATTAGCTGCTGAACGATCTGCTGCCTCCATAATTAACACAGGATTGATCACTCTTCCCCCATCCCCTACACTAATAGGCTGCAATGCCCAGCCTGGTTATGTCTCACGCACACCTAATACCACAATTTCTCTCATCCCACCAGATGCTATTCAGATTTCCATGTAACTGGGTATATCACTGTAACACTGGCCAAAAGCAAGCCAGATTCTCTTTCTGCACCTACTGTGGCTTCTCAGAAGAGCAAACAAATCCAGTTCGTTTAGCACACCTGGTCCACAAATTCTGACTGTCTTGAAAGTGTAAGAAGGACTACTTTGAGAGACTGAAAGATTAAACTTTGTCCCAATCCTGGCTTCATCAAAACTCAGTGAAGGCCTTTTGCGTGGGGGAGGATGGCTACGAAATACAATCCAGGAGTCTTACTAGCTATAACAGTTAGGAATAGAGAGATCATCTGTATCTTCTTATAATTGTCACAGATCATGCTCTCTGTTTTTTCTTTTTGGCTTTTAAAAGAATTACAATTTACCGATCATAAAAATGTTATATTGGTGAAGTGAAAGTGTAAATTTATGCAGAAATGGTTAGTAATGATTCAATCACAATTCATATTATTCGTACTCATGCCGTAATTGATGCGGGTAAGAAAGCGGAAGCCTTTTGTTCAGCCCCTCAGTGCTTAGAACAATCCAATCATGCATTTTATTTTAAACTTTGTAAATTTTCTATTTTCTGAAATTGCAAATGATCCATTTCTAAACATAAGCATTCTGTGTTGTAATCCCTTGATTTTATTTTAATGTGAACAATGCTATTCACTGGCTCCAATCACATCAGTAAAGATTTTAAATTTTAACAATGAACATATTCCATGTTTAATACGTACAAAGACATTCAATTATATACCGTTATTTATCAAGTGCAGAACTAATTGGATGTCACTGCTAAGCAGTGTGTCCCTGGAATTTAAATAGAAGTGTGAAGAAGCTCAAGAGACTGTCACTTACCAAGGGAATAAGAGTATCAGAGTAATGAGTAATACCATTTAAAAAGCAGTGGATTTTGGACCTTTGTCCAGAAAGCAAAAGACTACTGCAAACTACCTTTTGTTTTAACTAAGTAAATTGCATCTGTTGCAGTACTAGCACAATTTAGGCAGAAAGGGGCTGGTGACCCCTTCCTCTCTCTCCCATCCCTGTTTTTTCGCAGCACGATAGGGTTGTAATGTTCTGCTGGGAAGTGAGGAGTGTAGGTTTGAACCATGGCAGAGTAGAGAAGGAAATAAACCAGGAATTAGTCCCACATCCTCTGTATTTTGATCCTTCAACAGCATTTGAAGAGTAGGTACCTATTGTGTTTTGGTTGTGAAAGGAAGAAGCAAGGATGTGGGGCTTTGAAACACTATCTGACATAGATGCTGCCTTGCAGGCCATAAAAAAGATACCTAGGCTGCAAAAGGAGAAGAATTTGAGGCACGCCCTTCCTTTGGTGTTTCTCTTTGCTAGTTTCAACAGCTCCCAGCTCTGCCTTACTGTCTGCTCTGAATTCCTTTGCAAGGCATCTGATTCTCCCATAGGCAGGGATCTCACGCACCTAACCCAGTCCTGAGCAGCTTAGTCTGGATGCCAAGCATTTAAGATGAGAAGAAATGGCCCTTAGTATTGCTGAGGGCACTGTGTAAGAAATAAAACAGGCAAGAGAGATCATCCCATCCATTAAGAGTGGATATGGTGTTCGGTTAGATAATAATGTAGACTTTGTGGGTGTATAGTGCAGTGTTAAAGATCTAAACAATGTCACAGTAGTCATGCCTTATACGGGATGTCATATGTATATTGCAAACCATTGGCTCTGATTGATGTGAAACAATTATAAAGAATACTGCTTTCACAAAGAGACTTCATGAGAGAGAAAAAAGAGGGAGGAATAAAATCAGATTGCTGTATGGTCTTGATTCCCCTTGTAGACTTTAACACTAAGCACTGCAAGTACAATATTTGTATGAAGCGCTTCACCGTCAGGAAAAACAGAAGCAGCTGAAATAGCACATGGTTTTACTGCCTGTTCTTGTCATTTTTCTTACAGTACAAATTATGGCTGGTTATCATTAATTGGTTTTGTGCTATTTGCATTATGAAATGCTACCACTTTAATTAAATCCATGCATGTATTTAAAGCAGTTGCTGTCACACATTCACTTATACTGATACAGAGGTTCCTTATGTTTGTGGGTTGGTTTTTTTTTGCTTTAGCAAAGGAAATAATGACCCTGCTACAGGTATCAATGAAGCCCTATAGTTATATGCTCACCAAGACATTGTTTTGGTACCAGGACATTTCTACTGTGGTACAGAAGACGTAGCCAGGTATCCCAGAGCTACTCATCCCAGTATTTCACATGGTCCCATTCTTCCTTCAAGTTTGTTATCCACCGGGCAGAGTGCCCTGGAGCACAAGCAAGATCAGCCTTTGGGCTGCTCCCCCTTGTTTCGGTAGCTGCACTGAAATAACCCTCAGCCATTCCCTTAATGTGGGTGTTCCAGCTCAAAATGCTCTTCTGCACCTGGCTCTGTACCTGTGATGTTCAGAAATACAATTTTTTTGGCACTCAGTGTTTTAATTCTTGCATAAAACTCTTCTTATATCCCTACTACTGCTGAGAAAACCAAACATATTTGTCTCTTCCAGCTTAACAGTGTACCTGAGGACCAAATAAATATACAGGCTGGGTCTCCTTAGATTCCTATCTTTGAGTTATTGTTGTGTTCAGTGAGTTTGTGGTTTGATATACAGGTAGTTAAATGAAAATATTACTGTCATTACAGGTAATTTACAGACTGTGTTTGATCTGTCAAATGTTCTTTCAAAGATTAACCATGGTCTGTTAGTTGTACAATTACCTCAAATTTTTAGGCTACAAATTCAAAACGAGGAGCTGCTATTTTCCTTTAAACTCCTGTCTTTCCCTCCCAGCCTCTGATACTGTGAGACATTACCTTCTACCTTTGTAAAGGTGTTACTTCAAGTTCAGCTAGCTGGAGGCCTTTCAGAAGGTAATCTTACAGCTATGCTTTCTTTCTTTTATGAAAAGTAATAATTATCATCTTTCTTGGATATGTGTCTCCATCATCTCTCAGCCTGCATAATGTGAATGGGAGCTCTACAGGCAAAATTAGGCATCTATTTTTGCAGACAGCTAAACTGACAGTGTGGTGTTTTGTTCACATGGATTAGGACTTCCTTTGAAAATATTCTGTGTGCCTAATTCTTTGGGTTTAATGAGAAGGTTTTCATTGTACCATGAACTTAATAGCAAATGGTATAGTAAGTAATAAAAGGTGACCAAAGTCTTATTCTGGCTTTTTTTTAGGAACCCATTTATGTATTTACAGTGGTAATATTGGGGGGGGGGGGGGGGGGGGGGGGGGAAGCAACGTTTTAAAAATCATTTTTATTCTTACGTTAGGAGAATGAATTAGGCTCTCAGACGTGGTTACAAACTCTGCTAGCTGAAACAAAACTGGCTTTTTATAAACAGAGTTTATTGATAGTTTCAATAGGTAATACTGGGGTTTGTGGCAAGGCTTCTTTGGGCTTTTTTTACAGCTAAGAAAAGTTAACCAGGTGAATTCATATAATAAATATGGGAGAAGTGTAGATAGCATGTTAATTCAACCGTGTTCAGCATAGCCCTATTCTGAGACTCGTGATGCAGAGATGGTGCAGGGGGTCTTTTTTTTAATATCCTTTAGTTTTCTATGTTTTGGAGCATAGTCTATTCTTCAAGTTACCCTTAATTCCAGGAAAGCTGCTTGTGGTCTGCCAGGTTGCCAGGCCACTTTATCAGAATGACTGCCTGATAGGAGCCATTCAAAGGCTCCTAGAACCTGGCTGCTGCCTAGCGCAGCAGTTATAGATGCAAAGAGAGGAGGAGGCAAGCCAAGCTGGCTGCCTCATCACCAGCCACCAGCCCTGGGGCTGCTGGGATGGGAGGCCAACCTCCCTGCTGCCATCTGACCCCATGTTTAGTCAGGGGAAAAGTCATAAGCACCAGATAAAAGCTAACAGCCATCCGCAGTTGCCAGGCGGCTGAGCTGGTTGTCATAGAGCTATCGCCACTGGATGACCATCGATTTGGGGGTCACAGGAGCTACAAGGTAAATGTGATGTATGGAGGATTTCTGTTTGTTCATGCCAGCTTCTGTAACTTGCCCCGAGTCCCTGAGCCATAGGATGAGTTGCTGTGTGAGGTCTAAGAAAAGCATGTGTGGAGGGAGGCAGCTAATTTCCTTCCAATTAATAAATGGCCCTTGTGACTGTTCAGCAACAGCACAAAATGTTATCTATTTCATTCTGTGGAAGTGGGCATTCATTAAAATGTTCGAACTATAAGCTGACCTTCATGCAAAGACTTCCTGCCTTTATGTTTCACTTGAGCTAATATTTTTAAGAACTCTTAAAATAATAAAAATAAAATTAATATAGGGACAGTACTTATAACAAGACCCTCAGCTCACTCAAGAGCACTGATTTGTAATGGAATAGGGAGGGATGGGCACGGAAAACATTGTTCAGATTCGTGTTTAATCAGACCAAGTGCTTTTAATTAGCTGGAGAAGAAGATTGTGAATATTTCTATTTAAGTAAGTGTTACTGCTCAGAGAAATGCTTTCATCATAAGAAAATGATCAGCTCACTTGGCATAAATGAAGAACTCATTATTGGTGTCTTTTAACATACGAAGTCTTTTAACACTGCATATTCGAAGTAATAACAAGGAAGATGAGGCAGCTGATAACTTTAAGCTTTTTTCTTTCTCTTTCTGTACTTTTTTAAAGCTGGGTAATAATTGAAGTATAATTACAGAACTTTCCTAAGATCTGGATCTATTTAATTGATTTAAACACAACTACACAGAAGATTCATTTCAGTTTTTGGTGGTTTTAAATCACTTGGAGTCATTGTTCTTACTCTGCTATTTTTAGAAAAGTATTAGAAATGGAATAAACACAAGACTGAAGTATCAATGTGGTACTGACATCATTAAAAATTAAAATTGAGGATATTACTGAATTATGTTCTGACTTTCAATGAAATTATGCTCTACTTTCTGCAACAATTCTGTTGCAAAATATTTCATTATTCTGCAAAGAACATGCAGCTAATGTCACTAGAGACACTTTGTTTTAAGTTTTCACCAGAGTCTGAAAAATAAAAGTTTTATCTAGGACAAACATTTATTATAAAAATTGGATTTTAGGTAAAGTAAGTCTTTTCAAAATAAAGTATGAAGTTATCCTAAAGATGTTAGTATTTGTATTGAAATCAGTACTCTGTTAAAGATGCACAGAATGAAAAGATGTTAGGAGTGCTGGAACTGTAATACTGGAGATCCCTTCTAGGATTATTTTGTGTTACTTTTAGAATGTTCCTGTGTTTCCCTGGACAAATTATTCTGAATGAACCAAAACCATTTATTTTTTCTAATTAAATCAGTTTTATGATACCCTTTACTGCATTAATGTGAGTCAAATAAGTCTTTTCCTAACATTATTTGGGTGCCTAAAGTATTGAGTTGTCATACATTTTCTGCTAAGTAAAATACAATTGCCTAAAGGGACATAAGCCAAGCACATGCAATGTTGTGGTGGTGACTGGCCATAGTCTGTCCTGTGGTAAATGCAGTGTTGCTTACTTCTGTTTTATTCCAGGCCAAATTGTCTTGAATAGCTTTGCATTTCCTATGTATGCACAGATAGCATCTCTGGGAAGTAACTTCTCAGCCTCTTGACTGTGCAAAGATGCTTTCCCCACCAAAGATATAAAAGGATCCTCTGGCCAGTGAGGATAAGGCTGAGGAAGTGGTTTTCCAATGGATTTGAGCCTATTTAAATCCCTGGGGTCACTAAAAGAGGTTGTCCCTCCCTCTGCTTTATCCTTCAGCCATTCATTGCAGCCCCTCTCTTGTGTGAGCACAGAGCTTGTCAGTTCAGGGAGCTGCTTCAGCTAAAAAAAAACCCTCTTTTTTCTGTGGTCAGATTAATTTTCAGTCCAGCTGCACAGCTGCCTGAGCACTGATGCCAGCGCAAACAAGGGAGCCGGAGCACACAATCACAGACAACGGGGAGGGCAGGACTGCTGCTTTCAGTAGCAGTAAATAAGGTGAAGTTACTCATGAAACTGCAGCCTGTGTGTGTGAGACAAGGTCTAAATCAGTATTACAGATTTATTTTTTCAAATCCTTGAACTTGTTCATAATCCTGAATGAGCAGAACTGGGTAAAATTTGCCATTCGCTCCCTTTTTTCTTTTTTAACTAAAAATATATTTTCTGTAAACCAGCTTGTTTTAGTGAAAAATAGATATATGTAATTAATGATTTATTTTGTTTCTCTTAGCAAATTAACAGATTATGATTATTATTGTTATTGTCTGAAAGTGTACTAACTTGATGTTAGGGAGGGATTTTAGTTACTCATTCTTGTATATTTTCATAAGTGATTGTTCTCCTTCTCCTCCACCCCTCATAAAGGAGATTTATATCTTCATGTTCCAACTGGAAATGAACACAGTGAAATTAATTGACTCTTCTGCCTTCTTTTATGACTGAGGAGCCTGTGACAGCCAGGAACTGAGCCCAGATCTCTCAGATTTCAATCCAGAATACAGCTAGGGACCCTAAAGCCAGAATACATCCTTTGAACAAATTACCCCCAGGTTTTTCCAGAAACCATCATGTAAACCTTTTGCAGCAAACTGGCCACGGTTCTTCCTAGTGCTTTGCTTACAGCAGAGATAGGTGTTCCTCCATTCAGTGTTAACCCCAGGATTTTAGGCAGCAGCACTCCTGGGCTCCAAACATGCTTCTCTCCGGTTTCCCTCATTTGGGAGAATTGCCGTCTATATTAGAAAAATTAATTAACTATTTGAGAGAAATTTCAAATGCAGATGTTACCCACAGTGAGGAGAACAAAATTAACTCATTTAATGTCAGACTTTCCATTAATTATGTAATTAGCCTCCTGGCACTTGAAAAGTATTTAATATGGATATACATTTTAGGTCCAGAAAATTGTGTGACCTTTTGCAGGGCAAAGTGGGGCCTTCTGCCTTTGTTTTGAATGCTCTCCTTCTGGGTAGCAAGTGGGCTTCAAGGTGCAGTTTACTTAGAGGCAAGAGGGACTGTCTGAGAGTATTGCAATTATGAAAGATAAAAAGGAAAATGGAGCAACTGGGAAGACTGAGAGTCAGACAGGACTTGTGTCTGTTCAGCCTGGTATGAGGAAAAATTGATCTTTACTGCGCCATTGTCTCCAGTTTCTTTCTCTTTTCCTTCCTTCCTTCCTTCCTTCCTCCCTCCCTCCCTCCCTCCCTCCCTCCCTCTTCCTTCCTCCCTTTCTTCCTTCCTTCCTTCCTTCCTTCCTTCTTTCTTTTTCTTTTCTTTCTTTTTCTTTTCTTCTTTTCTTCCTTCCTCTCATTTCTCTGAGATTAAGTAGACTTGAGTTTTATGAGTCTTTAGGTGGGTAATGGCTGTGCAGGGTACACTGGGCAAAAACTCCCTCCTATGGACAAAACTATTTCTAAGTATTTTTGGATTGTTATGGTTGACAATCTACCTGTATGCTTCTGGTCTGTAAGAACTGCCTCTTGTGATTACCTTGAACATCATTAACAGAGATGACTTTCAAAATAAAAGGGCTTTTTATGTAAAACTGCACTACAGTTGAGGTCTGAGAATGCATGGGTATTTCTCTGAATTGTTACAAAGCTTCTGCAGATACAACACTGAACAGACAGCCTTCTGGATGTGCTCTAGAAGGCATGCTTCTCTTACTGGGCTGGAGTGAACTCAGGAAGGGTTTCCCGCATTAGATGCTGCCATTTCCATAATCTGACTTTGAAGGGCAGAATAAGACATATGCGTATGGTTCAGTGATTAAGCAGTTATTACACAGCTTTCTTGAACCGTGACCTAATAGTCTAATTTGGGAAGTACTGGGCAACCACACCTTGGCCTCAAAGGTATCTGTGAGGTCTTCATATGAAAATGTCTAATATAGTTACTCAAAACCCCAGGCCTCTTAAATGAGAGATTGGTTTGGTAGTCTGAGCCTGAACTTGCTTGCTAATGGCAGCTCATATATTTGTTCCAAAAATATGCTTTCTTTAAGCATATTTTTGGAAATCTGAAAAATTTCCTTTTGCTAGTGGCTGTTGTTTCTTTGGCAGCCAGAAATTCTGTAACATAAAAATGCACCTTCTGCCTTGTCTTTGATGTGTAATCCATTTTTGGGGAAGGAATTTTCCCCACCAGAATTTGCTGTTACCAATGCGGACATCACAAAGTATCATACAGCTGTTCCAGTTCAACTAGTTTGGACTCACATAATGTTATTCAGTTTTTACCCATCATTTCTCAAGGAGAATACATAAACATCTTATTTTGCTGTAATGCAGAAACTCATTGAATACATGATGCTTGGTTTAATTCCTGGCATTTTTAACATGCAAATTTCTCTATTCAGAGTAAGTAGGATATGTATACTGTTGAGCTAAAATACTTAGTAGAAGAGGTTTCAGTCTAAAATCAATTGAAGGTACTTGTCATTTTTTTCTGTCCTTTGACTGTCTTATATTAAACTGCTAGGAGCTTGAAGTTAATATTTATTTTCCCACTGCTTTTTTCTTTTGCATTCCAGAAATCCTTCTCCCCTTGTAGCTCCTCTTTCTAAAGGCATGTAAAATTGTACAGCTTTCCTGTGTTTACCTCTTCTTCCTATCGTCCTCAGTTGTGACAGCCCCTTCCAGAAACAGATATGATTGAGCTATATCCCCTCTAGTGGCAAGCATGCTTTTGCATTCAACTAAACAAAATACAAAACTGTATTTGTGAAGAGCTTAATTTTTACTGAAATCAGTGCAAAGTTCTTTCCAGTTTTGTTAAAGCAAGACTGGGACAAATGGTGAACATTTTTTAACCTCTACAAGGAAAACCTGAATTCCAGAATATATTCCAAATATCAGTTTACCAGGGGCCTGTACTGCCAATTTGCCTGTATTCAACAGGAATAACATTTGCCCTATAACTGGCACAGTAGGCTCAGTAAGAGAAGTTTTGCCACTATATCACCATAGCCCTGTATTTGATATTACAGCCTGTAACACAAGAGGAAGAGTTGGAGAACTTGCGCATACCTGAAGTCTTTACCCTTTTCCTTACCTTTATTTTTTACCCCAGATCCAGGCCAAAAGTCCTGGATAGAGCTAACTGGTGCAATAATCTCTGAAGTATAATGTCTGAATAAGTCTGCCTCCATATAGATAGAATTTGAGTCCACGCACAGGATGAGGAAATCAGTTGAGTCTAAGTGATTGAATGGTACATGACTAAAGGTTTCTCATATTCAGAGTGTCAGGGTTTGCACTTCATATTGTTTGACACCAGATAGACAGTGTCTGAGCACACAAATCTGTTTGTATCAGCATGGGAAAAGAAATTCAGGCTCTTTCTAGAACTTGTATTTTTGGGGATGAGTCTCCAAATAGTATGAAGGAAGTTCAGACTGATGACTTTTGAAACAGCAATTTTCAAGAGCATGAAACTAGTAAGATTTAGAGTGTATTTCAGTGTCAAGCTCTCAGATGTTTTCTTTGATATGCTTTGTCTGTTTGAAGGTAAATTCTGAGCTCTCAGTTAAACATCATATAATTGGAATATATATATAACATAATTTCACAAGAGGATAGTGGTTTAAAAGTAGAACATATTTTGGAAGTCAAGGACTTGGCAGTGTTCCTTTCACAGGGTTAGAACTATGACACACGCATACAAAAATCATGAAAATGCAAAGTCAGCATTAATCAGCTCTAACAACTCCATTTCCTGATTTGATACGGCTTTGTGGATATGTGACAAACTTACTACATATCAGATGCAAGTTTTTTGTGTTTTAAAGGTCAAACATTTTAGTTATATTGCATTCTTAATCAACATTACATTTCATTTGCCAGCTGGAAATTTACTTTGACTTTGTGTGTTAGAGAAGGGAAATGGCTGTGAGCTGTTTTTTGGCACACTACCATAGTTAGGAACAAGTAAAGTAAGGAAGAAGAATGAACTGAGTCATTTCTTGCTTCATGAAATTATTAAGGACAAGAAGATTGCATTTGTCAACTCCTCTGTGTATGTGACAAATGCTAAACACATTAAGTCAGCAAATACACGCTTTCAGCTAATAGGTAATTCTAGATGCTGATGCCTAGGTCATGTGTTTGCTTGTCAGCAAGCAGAAACCATTGAAGAGGTAATGTGAAAACTTAAATAAAAACTGGTGCATCTTATCTTACAGCCTTTTATTTTTGCTTAAAAGGGTAGTTATCACAGCATCTGCGCAGAGACTAAGTCCCACTCACTCTAGAGGTTGCACTAATGTAGTGGACCCAGTTGGCCATGCAGATATTTACTAAATAAAAACCATAAGGATACAGAAAAACAAGTTACCTGAAAAGGAGTCTGAAATGTGTGCTGAAGGGGTAATGCATGTAGAAGCTACAAAATAGTTGTACTGATTTTAGAAACTACATGGAAGAAGCTCTCCCTCCATAGCCACAGGCCTGACATGTTTGCCTGCTATCAGTGAATGTGTGTGATATTCTGATATAGAACACGAGACAGTGCAGTTGTATTTGTCAAATACTCAGTTCAAACATGAGAGAGAGGCTCCAGAGTTTAAACTTTAGAATGAAAATTTTAGATGAGTTTTCTTCCAGATTATTATTTTTAAGAAAGTTAACATAATTTAAAAAATAGTAAATTTTTAATTGAGGCTTTTCCTCTTGACTTTGAGAAACACCATAGCTTTTCTACACCTCATGGTAGGTGTATTTGGTTCTGTGAGAGCTGGGATAAATGGTGCCAAGTGTCTGCTAAGATGATAGATCTGTACACAAGCCATTTCTTGCCTATTTATGAGGTCAGACAAATCTTTTGCTTTCTACAGATTGACAAAGTACAAATCTAAGGTGTTTGCTGAGATATAAATAAGTGAGTTGACTGATGTCGTGGTTTAAGCCTCTATAACTCATGCAGTCGCTCTCTCACTCATTCCCCTCTTTCTTCCTCCAGCTCCCGGAGGGATGGGAAGGAGAATCGAAAGAATGCAACCCCCACAGGTTGACATAAGAACAGTTTAGTAACTAAGGTATAATACAAACCACTACTGCTACCACCAATAATAATAATGACAAGAGAAATACAAGGGAAAAGAATACAGTCACTCACCACCCGATACCAAGCCCGACCACGCAGTGCCCCCCACACCCTTCCGGGTCTCTGCCCTCCATTTTTACATCCTGGGCATGACGTGCTGTGGCATGGAGTACGTCTTTGGTCAGTTTGGGTCAGGTGTCCTGTCTCTGCTTCCTCCCGGCTTCCCCTCCTCCCTGGCAGAGCAATGAGACTCAGAAAATCCTTGGTCAGACCAAAACATTACCAAGCAGTAACTGAAAACGCTGGTGTTATCAGCACTGTTCCCAGGCTGAAAGTCAAAAACACAACGCTGCACCGCCTACCAAGAAAGAGAAAAATGACTGCTACTGCTGAACCCATGACAACTGGCTTTGACCAGCTACATCTTTTTCCCCATCTTGTAATGAAACTTTTTCATTTTCTAAATTTGAATGATATTTGGAGATGCAGAGGTTTTGCCTACTGCTTTTCACTCCCATTCTGTTGCCTTCTCTGAAAAAAGGAAGCCTTTTATAAGGTTTTCTCAAGGGGAAAATGTCTTTTGTATTGAACCCATGAGATATTATTTTATTTTTGTTTTTCTGGTAATGTATATGCATTTCCTTACATCAGATCACATTATGACAATAATGGTCTTGGTACCCATATGGAATTTTGTGTAATTATCTTTATCCTGCTATTTACATTTTTACTCCATTGTGGTCTTACACAATTCACTTCCATGATTTAAGAGAATTATATCTATAGTCTTTTATTTTCCTAATGATCTTACTGAGACAATTTTAATCCTTAAGTAAGCAAGTACAACACCACTGAAGTCAGTGAAATTGTACCATGACAACATTTGGCCCATTACTTTAATTTATGAGAGGCTTTGAACATGTATTAGAAGCAGGATTTTTTCATTCTGATGCAAGCAGCTCTGGTTGGTACTGGTAAGCTCTCGAAAGAATATATATTCTGTAAGAACACACTGGGGAACTTAAGGAAAAGTAGGTGTTTATTGTAGTGAAAATTAAATCTTGGAAATGTGTTTATCCTCATAGAGTATGATGAATTATGATTGTCTGGTTTCTTTTTTCATATAGAGGAACGTGATAGAATTTTAGCATCACAGTATGGTTTGGGTTGGAAGGGACCTTCACAGATCATCTAATTCAACCACTGAACATGGGCAGGAACATCTTTTCACCGGACCGGGTTGCTCAAAACCGCATCCAGCCTGGGCTTGAACACTTCCAGGGATGGGGCATCCACAGCTTCTCTGGGCAACCTCTGCTAGTGCCTCACCACTTTCACAAAAAAAAATTCTTCCTTACATCCAGTCTAGATCAACCCTCGTTCAGTTTAAAACCGTTGCCCCTTGTCCTGACACTAGAGGCCCTGATAACAAAATCTCTTTCAGTTTTTGTTATAAGCTCCCTTTGAGCACAGAAATGCCACAGTAAGGGCTCCCTGGAGCCTTCTCCAGTTTGAGCAACACCAACTCTCTCAGCCTTTCTTCATAGGAGAGCAGTGCATCCCTCTGATCATTTTTGTGGCCCTCCTCTGGACCCGCTTCAACAGGTCCACGTGCCTCTTGAGCTGAATGCAGTACTGCAGGGAGGGTCTCATGAGAGCAGAACTGAGCAGAGGGGGAGAATCACCCCAGATCTGGTGACCACACTTCTTTTTATACAGCCCAGGAGATGGCTGGCTTTCTGGGCTGCAAGTGCACACTGCTGGCTCATGTCCAGTTTTGATCCACCATTATCCTCAGCTTCTTCTCTGCAGGGTCACTATCAATCTATTTATACCTCAATCTGTATTTCTGTTAGGCATTGCCACAACCTAGGTTCCGGACCTTCTACTTGACCTTGTTGAACTTCATGAGGTTCACACGGGCCCACCTCTCAAGTCTCTCAAGTTCCCTCTGGATGGCATCCCTTCCCTCAAGCATATCAACTGCACCAGTGGCTCAGTTCCATCCACAGACTTGCAGAGGATGCACCCAATCCGACTGTCTATGTTATTGATGAAAATATTTGTCCCAGTACAAACTGTTGAGGGATAGGTACTACCCAATTTGTGAGGGAAAAAAAAAAAAAAGACTCTATAAAAGCCATTTTAAATGATAAAGAATTGAAACTTCATTTGAGACTTTCCAGTTACTTTCAACTGTATAGTACGGCTACCAATAAAAGTCACCTGTTGTGGTTTAAGCCCAGGATTAAACCACAACACTCATGACACTCACCTTATCAACACCCAGTGGTTTTGTGTGAGAGTATGTTCCAGCTTCTGTATGCACCCAGTCAACTGGGCTTCATCATTTCAAGTTACCTTTTTCCTGGAGCAGATTGACTTTGTGCAGAGCTCCTTCAGCTGTTCCTTGGAAAGAAAGACTTGGTGAGATTTTGGTGTTGTCAAATCTGCCTAGCTTGCAAACCACTGTGGCCTACAAAAGCATATGTAATCTCTTCTTTGTTGACTGAACTACGTGGCCATACCTTTATGCAGAAGAAGCATTGTAAGTGCATACAGAGTTCCTAAACAGTCAGGTATCGTCTACTATTCAAAAGAATTTTTTTCCTTAATTTATGTGAAGTTTCTCTTAATTCATATTTTATATTGCCATCTGTTCTGAAGCAAAGATGTCGATTTTAAGTGTGTGGGTGTTTTACATTACTTTGTTGCTCTGGTTGCATTCATGTGGTTATAGAAGACAAGTGTGATCCTTGTGATAATGGGTGTATTATTCTAAGCTCTGTTATTAAGAAAATTTATTCTGTGCATCAGTTTTCCTATCTCTTAATACAGGAACAAAAAAAATCACAGAGCAGCTGAATCCTTGTATGAAAGATGTTATATTATTCATTAAGGGAAAATTGTCAGTTAAAGCACATTACAAATGGTTCCACTCTAAATACTGTTTATTCTACCCATCGACAGAGATTTTGCTCGCCCAGTTTAGAGTAAATAGATTCTTATAATCAGTGAATCTGACTGAATATGTGCTGAAGTATTCTACTCATTAGAGGTACCACAGTCTGTTTTCTCATTTTCTTCTCCCTGCAGGATATGCTGCAATGAGGCTGAACCTATTTCTATAGTTAAAAGAGTCAATTACGACAGACAGCCCCTAGCATACTAAGGAGTTGTGGTGAGGAGGTTGGGTCCCTTCACCTCAAGCTCTAGAAACTGTCTCCTGCTGTTGTGAGGTGCAGCAGATGCAGATGTTCAACACAGGACATCCTGGCTGAACAGATGAAAACCTGATTGTAATGTTCCCCTGATAACATTGCCTTGTATTCTATGCCTGTTGTGGGTACTGATCTCATGCTTTGTACCCACAAAAAGCAATAGCACCCCCTGAAAATCCAACACGAAACTCTTAGGACTCATTCTGAAATATTCCATCCTTGGATAATAGACTTTAGTCATTGCTGAAAAGAACTCAATAGGCCTTGCTTATTAGTGCCTTCTGGTAGTGTACTGACTGAAAAATAGTGCTATAAAAGAAATGTATTTCAATTCCTGGAATGCAACTTTTTATTTTGTGTCAAAACCAGCAGGCTGCATCTTGAATCATGGGTCTGAGAAGCTTGTATCCTTAAGTAGCTTTATGTGCACAAAACGTTGTTGTTCACGTCTATATGCATTTTTGGTACTAGGTCCTAACATTTTCTAAGACCTGAAGATAACTCATGACTCCTCTTTGTAGTACTGTGAATATTTTCTTTGGCATCACCAAGCAGAATTATTTGCAGCAACATGTTATTAAGTTTTAAATATTGTAGAGTAATGACTGCAAGCTGTGTTACGTGTGACTGCAGAGAAGTAGCTTTATTCCCTAACACCTAGAGTCCAGGACTTCTCCTTGGTGGCAGTGGGAAGCCCTACAGCAAAACACTGGGCATTGCTCTTTTTTCTTCTGTGTGCCTGTATAAGTAATGTTATTGACTGAATGAAGAGCATTGCAAGCATGGGTTGTCAAAGGGTGTGAAAATCTATTCAGCAAGGGAACAGCTGCCCGTCCCCACTCCCCAGTCAGGGGTTGCTTGGTTAGTCTCTGATGAGGAGGTCTAGTGTGAAGTATTTTAACAAAGCAAAGTCTTTTGTTTAAAATGCTAAAAAAAATAGTTTTGGATACATATTTGAACATGCATTTTTGGGCTGTATATTTTTGGGCATCATCGGTGGCTAGCATAACAGAACCTCCCCTGAAAAATAATACCAGTAGGCATGCAAATGCATATTCTGACATTTGGAATTGCAAACAACAGAATATTATGGTGAGTTTCACTGCAACCGCCTGAACATGGAGTAAGAGGTACAAGACCACTTCTGCTCATAATGTGATTATGGCGGTAATAAGTTAAAGTATCAGTTGAAGCCCCAAACTATTTGAGTTTTATTTGATTTATTAGTAGCATATTAAACTGATAAATGTATTTTGGTATTGAAATGTACACTCAATAGCTATAACAAGTATGACAATGCCACATGTAATGAATAACTGTAATGTTTTATAGCCCACAAATGAAAAATACTTGTGGCTATTATAGGGAAACAGGGATGAAAAAGGATAAAAAATGTGTTTTATTTTTTGGACGAGAGATATGTCAATACAAAACTTCTAATTCACAATGCTGGGAAATCCTAATTTGCCTATATTGGTAACCATAAATTGAAATTCTATTTGTGGCAGTGCCATCTAAATTGCACTAAATCTTTCCTGTCATTTTGTGGAAATGCATGAAAGTTCAGACATCAATATTAAATACAATAAGATGTATGGGCTTCTGAGTGTTGCAATTTTTTAGATAAATTCTCCAAAGCTTGCAAAGCAAGAAAAAATTGTTTTTTGAAGACTTTGCTCTGTTTGTGAAATAAAATAGATTTATTGGGTTTATGAAGTTAAAGTCAGAGGAATAAAATAAGACAGCAGCATCAATGAGAGAGTAGTAGCTCTTGGTGTTGCTAATAATACTGCTTCATTTGCAAAAAATAAGATTATTTTTAAACCATTTTTACTTCCCACTGTTTAGGGTGGTTCGTTTACCACAAAAACCTCTGGACAATGGTGAGCATTTTAAAAGACACGCTGTGTGTAATTTCTATTTGTAAATATTATGATTCTGTATTTAAACACAGTATTTACAGTCACATCCGAGGAGGCGGCTGGCCACTCACATTTGTGAACACCTCTTATTCACACAATTGTCTTTATGAGGAAGATAAATTTACTTTACCTGTCAGTTGGCCAGAACCTCAGTTTCCTGATTTTCATCAAAAAGGGTATTTCTTTGCTCTGGATTTTTTGGGAGCGACTAGCTGCAGGACAGGGTGGGTTTCCGAAAGAGGGTATGAATGTTAGACATTGGTTTTATTTAGGTAGTTTCTGCTGGGGTAGCACAGCAAGGAGCACTGGATGGACACACTGTTAGAGGGCTAAAAAGTCAAACCCCAAAACCCTACAGTAACTAACAGAAAGTTAACCTTGAAGCCAGACTGATTATCTTTCCTTCAGTTCACTGATTCATTTTCTTCTGTCTAGTGCTACTCTGTTTGACCTTTTACCTCTACAGAGAAAATATTCATGTATAAGTGTTCCAATTTTTTTCAATTTGAGTCCTGAACACAGCAATAATCCCTGCTAGTGATAAAATTACTTGAAAATAAGTGTAAAAATGCGAGTGAAAATAGAAATATTCTTTAAATAGGGAATATTATCTCATGGAGGAAGGTACACGAAAATGTAATAAATCTAGTTTTGTCAAACAAGTTAATAGACTTCCCAAATTACTGCGTTCTCTTATTTCACACAGGAACTGACATTTCAGTTCTGAATGTCAGAGAATTGTATTGAAATTGTTCTGCACAATCTCAGACCCCCGCAGAAGTGATAGGAATAGAAGTCAACTGACAAGCTCAGTTCGTATTTTTGTGTGATTCTAAAATATTGCTGTAATGGAAAAACCCTGATCAAAGAGACCACACCACCATCCACTGCTTTTTTGGTTTTGAGTGTTTGTTTCTTTTTTGATCATTGAAGGTGCACTTTTAGAATGTTTCCTAACACAATAAACTGAAAACAATTTAAAGTAGGTCAATATAAATTTGAATGTACAATTGCACATGCAAGATTCTTTTTTTTAACAAGACTCACTAAAAATGAGAGATTTTAAAACTGCAAGCACAACCGCACGCACATTTTATGTGCTTAAAAGTGGCTCGTAAGTGCTCTGTTTTGTGCATTTTAATGTAGTGAAGTCAGTGGTATTTTATCGCTGGCATCACTGAGCATCAGATCAACTCTTGAGTGCACAGAATCTAGCCTTTGCTTCCCAAGAAAGTTGGCAAAGTTCCCAGTCACTCACAGCTTTTCTGCTTTGGGGTTCAATACACCTAGTTTGGTAAAGAAACCTGTAAATCCCTTCTGTATCTTTAAGAAAAGCAAAGTAATGTATCCCATAGGGAAACAGTGCTCATGTATTAAACACTGCAGAGTTGACTACTTCCTTGTGTACATCATGTCTTGAAGTAATTCAAGATCAGTTGTAGACCCTGTGGTGTCCCTGTTACACGAGAGTGTCTCTTGACTTGAGTTAAAATCTACAGGAAATTTCTGTATTCTGACTTTTCCCCTAACATGTTTGCCACATTTTGTAGGGATGTTTGTTGGCATGCCCGAGTGCCTTCAGTGGGTGAACGGGTGCTCTCCAGAGCACAGCTCCAGTCCTCCATATGCTATACATTTAGCTTTAAATACAGCATTTATGTATTTTGAGGGAACTGCACTAACTTGATAGTGCTGCTGGGGGGAGAAAGCAATGCTTTCATGCAAAGATTGTCACGGGCAGTGGAGTGATAGCTGAAAGTAGCTGGCCTTATTAAGCATAATTCCTGGAGGTGTTTACATGTCTATGTAAAATAGCCTTTCTTCAGACCTAGGGTTTTTTCCACTTTCTCCCAGTTCTGTGTTTCAGTATATATTGTTATATGTGAGCCTCTGTGTACAAAAAGATTAGGAGCAAAGACATTTGTGTTACTCGTGGTTAGCTCAGTTGCCTTTAGTGTGTCTACTTGAACAAGTAAAATAAAAGCAGATGTAATTCCAAATCCTTTTACTAACCATCAGGGAAGAGTACTCATTGACCATAATAATATCTTAGCAGAGTACAAGATGTCATCTATAAATGATACACATTTTTTAGTCATTAAGTCACATTAAGCAGTTCTAAGTTTTGCCCTCAGCATAAATAGTCTCTAGCAATTGCAACTGTCTCTTCAGTATGCAGAAAATATGAAAGGAAAATTGTGTTTTACCCTATTATCTAAGAAATTGTGAAGCTATAAAAACAGATTACTATTAATAAACAACATTTTCTTTACAAGGCTATGCATACAGTTGTGAGGAAACAGATGCTCTCACTTCCAGGATTATACAATTGGCAAGTGCATTCATTTTGAAAAAGATTATTTTGAAGGCATAAAACCCAGTAAAAGTACAGAAACTGTGACAAGAATACATACGCACACTGTTGTGATTCAGTATGATTCAACAGAGGAACACTTTCTTCCTCTTAATACATAAATTGGTATACTTAAATCTAAAATGTCTCAAGCGCTACAGGTGACCCATTGCTGAGCTTGCTCATACCCAAGTTAGTAATATGGCTTGAAATATCTTCACCATGCCTTTCCTCTGCATAAGAAAAAAACAGGACATTTTTTTCTGTTAAAACACTGTATATGGTTTTTTTGAAGAGTACCTAACTGATCATTACAGCAATTAGCAGATATATTCCTAATTAACCTGTGAATGAGATAGACAGCTGCCTGCCATGTGTTCCCACAGCATTCTCAGGCCCTCAACCAAGAGCTAACACATGCACCTGAAGAGTATTTCCTCCTCCACCCAGTCAGCACTGACAGCCAGGCTGCAATCAGCAATGCTATTCTTATGACTTAGGACATTTGTCTGCTAAGAAATGGATTTGTAAAAAACCCTATTTGTTAGATGCAGACTACAAAAGAGCCTCCAAGTATGAGCAATTTGGACAGAAGCCATCTAGGCTAGCGCTGAACCCAGACACCACAAGATGAACATTTCTGTAGCTCATTGCCATTTTCTCCAGCTGTTTGCTTTGAATATACAAGATTTAAACAAGCATTGATTAGGATAATAAAGATAAGCAGTAACGCATGATAAAGGTAAGTTATATAGCTCTAGTGTTCATAGGCTAAGCTACATGTTATTTTTGCATTGTGAATATCAGCATGACTAGTGTAGTGTTCTGTGGTTCTCCTCGAGGTGGTAGCTTTGACTCAAACACTGGCCATTTGTCACTTAATGCACACAACCAGTAATATTACAAGTGAATAAACAATGATGAGAGAAGGTATAATCAGCAGCTGAACCAAGGACATGAGCTGGAACTGAAAATGGGAAAGAAAATAGCACAAATGTAATTTTTATCATGTAAAAAATATCTGTGTGAGTCAGGATTCCAAGTGTTGTTGCCAAGGAAATTGTAAGGGCAATTTCAACTGTTGCTGGTATTATTTCTTGATATAGAGAACATACACTGTGATTATAACAAATAAAACGAGCCAACAAAGAAAACGAGCCAACAAAGAAAACGAGCCAACAAAAAAACAAACAAAACAAGTCTTACATGAAGTTTCATTCTTGTATGACAGAGGCATTGATTACAACATGAAGGTTCAGCAGTGGCAGTCATTTTTCTCCTTCTTAGTAGCTGGTGCAGTGCTGTATTTTTGACTTTCAGCCTGGGAACAGCGCTGATAACACCAATGTTTTTAGTTGTTGCTCAGTAATGTTTATTCTGACCAAGGACTTTCTGAGTCTCATGCTCTGCCAGGGAGGAGGGAAAGCTGGGAGGAAGCAGAGACAGGACACCTGACCCAAACTAGCCAAAGAGGCATTCCATACCACAGCACGTCATGCCCACTATATAAACTGGGGACAGTTACCTGGAAGGGCTAGATCACTGCTCTCTCAGGCTGGGTATCGATTGGCGGACAGTGAGTGGTTGTATTCTCTTCCCTTGTTATTTCTCTTATCATTATTATTATTGGTGGTAGCAGCAGTAGTGGTTTGTTTTATACCTTAGTTACTGGACTGTTCTTATCTCAACCTGTGGGAGTTGCATTCTTTCAATTCTCCTTCCCATCCTTCCGGGAGTGGGGGGGGAGAAAGGGGGGGAGTGAGAGAAAGACTGCGTGGCTAACTAGGCTTAAACCACGACAGAAGGTTAGAATGATGATTCTTGCTTGATAATTAGAAATGTCAATTCTAATTAGAGAAGGCGTCATTTCTAGAGTAGGTCATGTGTGAGGCTTATAGCAGTGGAAGTCTCACTTGAAACCTTGAGAGGGATTTTATGGAGCTCCAAGTTCTCTAACTCCAGCACCAAACTGATGACTGCTTTCACAAGCAGGTACCTACACATTGGTTGTTTGCCTTCCCATCATGAGAAAGAGGTTGAGGACTTCTTCCAGCCATACGCTTTCATTATGGCTTTCAGCTGATAAATGAGGATCCTTCTTTTCTTGAACCAATTTTGCCATCATCTTTCCCAGGACTACTTTCCATCTTTTCATCCTAATGCTCTTGAATAAAGCAAGGGAGGAAACTAAGCCATTCATAGGGAAGGATTCTCTAATCAGAAGTCCTGATCCTGGAAGCAGAGAGGAGGTCTGTGTACTGAAAAGAATGTAGCCTCAGTTGTCACCTTCAGTGGAAAGCACATTAGAACAACTCCGTTCTTATAGTGAAGTCTGTGGCATAATCACATTCTGGGACTGTTTTATCAAGGTGACTTGGTAACTTCAGTCTGACTTTGAGATGATTTCCAGCAACCTTGGAACAGAAGGCTTGGTTCTTCATAAGCCTCTTCCTAACCTCAGCCCCAGAAACTCTCCCAAAAGATCTTAGGAGAAGATCATGATGGTAGAAAATTGAGAAATTGAAGTATGTTGTATTTTATATTTATATATCCCATCCGTCGATCCAGCGAAGGAGTATGTTAAAAAATCTTGACAATTTTCTATTCCAGTAGAAGCAGCCACATTTTTTAGTGCCGTTCTCACATAAACACTTCTAAAGAATTTGCCAGATCTCCATTTATTTCATCTAGTCAGTCAAGTGGTACGAATTGTTCAGTCCTCACGGGCACTGCAAAGAAAATTACCTATAAATGGTGTTTTCTTTGGATAAGTCAGAATGTTGCCTGCAATGAGGGCAATCAGTCTCAATCAAAAGTTGAAACATTCTAAGGTCTCTTTCACCTCAGACCTATGGCTGGTCTCCATATTTGAAGTAAGAGAATGATCTCAAATGAGGAAAAAAGGCTGTGAAAAACTGTCCATTTGCCAGTAACTTCCATTTGTGTTTTCTTCTGTTTACCAGAGATCTGGAGAAATAAGACAGCCTCTTAACTAAATTGACTAAATAAAAGGAATCTGCTTTTGAAGTATATGGATTTCAGAATCAAATTTCCTTTCTCTGTGCCTGTTGGCTTTATAGGCTTGTTTACTCAGGAGGAAATGACTTGTTTTATAACGTGTTTAACATCATGTTAGTTAATCTGTGCCATAATACGGAGTTGTTTCCTTGTGTAAGCAGGCATTTCACATGTAAGCATGTGTGAATGTCACACTGAAAAGAGGAGTCTGTCTTCAAGCCTGTTCCTCTGTTTACAGGATAGAGAGAACAGACTTGCTGGTTACACAGCTGTCTTGTAGGTTTGAGATACCTCTCTCTGTAAATACCAACTTCTTTAAATTTTCTTCTTATTGATTGCACTCAATATTTTGGGACAGCTTTACAAGCAGCTTGTTTAGAAACTAAAGACTCTAAAACATCACAAAAGGAAATCTCAGAATTGAGTCCTCCAATACACAATTATTCTTTTTACATAAGGTTTCAAAATTTCCAGGCTCTGGTTTAGACAATTGCCTGGAGACAGGATTATTGAATAGGACAGTCTTGAGCAAATCAAACCTTTTCATAGGCAGTTGGATAAATCATTTCAAAGTAGGAGAAAGATAAAATGACTACTGGTTATATGGAAAACCAGCTTTCTGAGCAGAATTTGCAGTCATTGAGAAATATTACTGCCTTACAGTATTCATAATGATCAGAAAATATGTGTGTACATATATCAGAAATAATCCTGTATAAGTCATTCTCAATTACTGAAATTGGCCAACTATTGCAGAATATCTTTACACTAATATTTCTTAAAGTAAGATACTGTAGAGGTCTTTTTTGGTTAAGGCTTTAAAAAAATTCTTACATGAAATCATCAGTCCATCATCAGAAAGTGAAGGAGACATGAGCCGGAGTTCAGCTGATCTGTTCACTGCTAATACATTGTACATGGTTTTGGGGTTTTCTTTGTTTGGGTTTGGTGGTTGGGGTTTTTGGGTTTTTTTTCATTTTTCATCATTTCTGATGATGAGCAGGAGTTTGGAATCATTTTTTCTAAGTGATCAAATTAACATGTCAAATGAATTTCAAATCCAAAGCTTACAGTATATATTGCACCCACTCATGGCAAGCCTTTCTAGCCTGTTGGAGCTGGTCTGCTTTAGCCCTGTCTACCTCCCTGTCCTGCATTGCCTCTTGAGGTGTCCACAGAAACTAAAAAGTCAATGCTATTTCAAGGAATACTTTCTTTCCTACTACATTTCTTAAATCTTCCAGCTGCTATGGGGTTTCTGTACTGTCTGCACTCAGTCATGTCAGCCTTTCAAATTAGATTTGGGATTTAAAAATATAGTGCCTGATGGTGCCACCCTGCTGCTGTGTGTCTGTTTCACTTAGGAAAGATAGAAGAGTAAATTACAGCTGTTTTGGGAAAGGGGAAATGTTATGAAATTAAAAGGTAGCTACGTTCTGAAAAATAAATGGCAATCCTGGGAAAGAAAAAAAAAACCCAAGGAAAAGGAAATTAGGATTAACATGGAAATATCACTTGGCAAGTTACGGGGTTGGAGGTCAGATTAGAAGGTCCCAGGACAGTCTCTTTTTTTTTTTTTTTTTGTAGTGTTTTTCATTCCTAGTTACTTGTGTTTTCCTCCTTTGCTAAAATACGGCTACAAATCATTCTTGATATCATCTACCATAGAGTCAAATCAGACTGATAAATATTTTATCTTGTTTAAACTAAACAGTCCATTTCTGGACCGTAAAAATGCTGGAACTAAAGTTGGTGTTACTTTAAAAGAAAAAGAAACAAAAGATGTATCAAAAGGGAATCGAGCCTATAGATGTGTAATAGGAGGCAAATGGTTGTTTCTGGCACTGAAAAGGAAAACCTTCTTGTGAAGGGTTTTATGTAATTTTCTTCAGCTGAACAAAGTGGAGAATACTTAACAAAATTGCCATTTTTAAAATCTCATTGTGAATACTCAGCATGCTGTTATCATACGCTGTGTAATAGTGTTTGCAATGAATAAATTGCTGTAGATACTATAATATAAATAACTATTTTGTGCATTAAGAAGCAGTTCTCTCCATGATGGCTTCTATCTCAGAAATGCTCTGAAGACAGGACCTTAAAGAATAAAAGCATCAAAGTACTCTTTGAATAATACCAGTCTGCTAAAGCGCTAGGATACTTTTAATAATTTTTAGTGGTATTGTTTAGAAGTGAATAATAAAATCAACTAAGTGATATTGGCTTGGATCTTACTCCATTTGTTATTTTTACTGTGGCCAAAACTTACTGATTTTTAACACAAGAAAGCTTCAGCCGCCTCAGCCAAAACTTTTTAATGGCTGCAGTGACAGGAAGGCAGAGAAAGTCAATCAGAAGGAAAAAAGGATATTCCTCAAACAGACTTGGCACACTGGCCTGGTGTGCTGCGAGTTTGTTGCAAGGAATAAAGTGGTAGGAAGCCCCAAAGTTAAACTGCATATTGCTTTGGATGATAAATAGACCTCTATAACACCTTGCTAAAACTACAGAAGATTGACAGTAAGAAACTGCCGTACCATACTGAGTTCAAGTGCTCTCAATAAGCACAAAAAGCAGTATCTAGTGTTATCGTGTAATACATTACTGCTCCTTTGACAGTTCACTGGGATCAGTTTTCCTAAATATTCTTCAAATCATATTTACCACAAACATATTGGTTCCATAGTGTAGATGAACATGGTAACTGGCTTCAATCAAAAGCATTCGATAAAAGCAGGCTATAACAACTTTGAAGGAATTGTAGCATAAGTTTGAAAAATGTCTTAATATCCTCCTCTTCTTACTGCTTGCCTAAAAGTATTCTTTTCTTTTAAGCTTCTTATGAAAAGATGATCTCAATTAAAAAAAACTGGAAGAAAGTCTGATCCAAATTTTCCAGCTGAATTCTCTCGCTGTAATGGAAACTAAGGGGTGTACAGGATTTGTCTGAAGTTTCTCTTTCTGTCAAAGCCTTTCTGAGTGACAAGTGGTCCAGTCACTTCACCCTCAGTTTCCAGTATGAATAATTAAGCCTTACGGAAGACACCTACTCAAGAACCTTTCTTACTTCATCTAGTTATATTGATATTCCAACACACTTAAGACATAAATTCTGAGTAATATTGCAGGTTCACCAGAAATACTGGATCTAGCATAGACCCAAATTTGAGTGTTAGATTGTTAGAGCATGGAAAGCCAAGCTTTTTCATGACATATAGCATCTATTTAAAATAAAATTAACGTATCTTTAAAAATGTGTATATATTGTTAATTTTCTTACAGTAATGCAGATCTCTTGGGCCTCAAATTTAATGCTGAAAAATTTCTAGCTTTGGTCTAGATTATAACTAGTAAGAGCTATGAGCATGTTTCAGCATTTTAATAAAGGCACTTTTTGCACCATAGAATCATAGAACAGTTGCGGTTGGAAAGGACCTTAAGATCATCTAGTTCCAACCCCCCTGACAGGGGCAGGGACACCTCCCGCTAAACCATGCCACCCAAGGCTATGTCAAATCCAGCCTTGAACACTGCCAGCGATGGAGCATTCACAACTTCCCTGAGCAACCCATTCCAGTGCCTCACCACCCTTACAGTAAAGAACTTCTTCCTCAGATCCAGTCTAAACTTCCCCTGTTTCAGTTTGAACCCATTACCCCTTGTCCTATCACTACAGTTCCTCATGAAGAGTCCCTCCCCAGCATCCCTGTAGGCCCCCTTCAGATATTGGAAGGCTGCTATGAGGTCTCCATGCAGCCTTCTCTTCTCCAGGCTGAACAGCCCTAACTTTCTCAGCCTATCTTCATACAGGAGGTGATCCAGTCCCCTGATCATCCTCGTGGCCCTCCTCTGGACTTGTTCCAACACTTCCATGTCATTTTTATGTTGAGGACACCATCAAGAAGAAGGAATTGATATGGAGTGTTCAGCAGATTTTCAGGAAAAACAGAGATTAAGAAAAGGTTATGCATATTAAAGGTACAAATTTGGGGAGGGTTTATTCTTTGATGAGAGTTTAAGTCATCAATATTATAGCTGAAGTAAGCACTTATCTCTAATTCTGAAGAGGTTTATTTCTTTAATTGTTCTTTGATTTTACTGCTTGGAGACTAGCCTGCTAATGTTATTCATAGCAGAGGTGTTATTACCCATACAACTGTGCCCATTGCCACAGGCAGTCTCAGTGCTCACTGCTCTTTCGTTTTTGTTTTGTGGAAATGTATTCCTTTGGCTGCTGTGGCAACTGTTTATTACACACATTTATAAAAGTAGCTACTGATATCACTGTAGCATCTGGGCAGGCAGCTGTGACTCCCTTTCCCTTCCCTACACCACTGTTGTTCCAGCACCCCCTCTGCTTCCTCTTCATTTTCTACATCCCTGAAGAAGGGCAACAGGGAAGGAAAGAAACAAAATGAGTAATTGCTGTACTGTAATAATATTCCTCTGCACCATTTTCCACCCCCTCCTTTCTGGAGAAAGATGAAAAATAGGAGGATGTGTTGGTGGCTGTTGAGAGAAAAAGAAAGGGCATGTTAGGGGGAGGAGGATCTGCATGTACCTGAAGGGAGGAAGACTCCACTATGATGAAGGAGCAATGCATTGTCACCACACAGAGAAGAGGTTGGAGAGAAACCACCCTCAAGCAGAAAATAGAAAATACAGGTTCTGTGAAGAAGGATTGTCAGTAAAAAAGGAAGAGAAAGGGTGAAGGCTCAAGAGGTGGTGGATCAGGTGTGCTTCCAGAATGGAGAGGAGAGAGAACTGGGAGGAGAGCAGGAGAAATTTACCACATAACCAGTGCTGCTTGCACTGTGTATCCATTCCAAAGACAAAGACATAAAGCAGTGGCTGTGATGCCAGTGCTTCCCAATGGCACTATTTTTGCATTGTGTTGAATGGGGCTGGGTTGGGTGTGCAGATGGGTCTGTCACCTGTTGATGTTAGCATCTGCATAGCACCTGGTGACTTACTTCTTCTCAAATTGAGGTTGTCCATCCACCTTGCCAGCGTCATCCCACTGCTGGTCTCACTGGCTTGTTCCCAAGCAAGGGGGCAGCTGCGAGATGTGGTACATTCCAAAGCAACACTTTTGCTTAGGACCAGTTTCAGTATTGGCACCCAGTTCAAAACAGAGAGCAGAGGTATATACTGGGTTTATTTTAATGATGCTTTGTATGAGCTTCTCAAGAGATGTATCTCATTGAAAGCTGAATCTGCAATCTTGTGTTGTCATATCCATCCTCTTCCCTCAACAGCTGTGCTCTTACATTATTTTACCAACCTTCCAATACTTTTGTATCCACAGTGCCCTTTGGGCAAGTGGCTTCCCAGAGGCATTCACAGAGGACGGCTAGAGGCAGGATCTGCTCCAGCATAACTGTTAGATGTGTGAGAAGTGGGATTGCAAGAAACTGACTTGTAATACTTGTAAACAGAGATAATTCTGTGGTGAGCTGTTCTCCTCAGAGAAGTCTCTTAAACAGTCAGGTAAAGGCTCCATGTAATAGACGGAAAGGAAGAGGAAGAAACTTGACTGTACCCCTCTTCTTTCGCTGTCACATGTTACCGAAGATAGTTGAGAGGGACTCTATCCTCCATGGACTGCGCATAGGGCAGGGGAACCCCAGTTCTGTCTGCTGAGGCAATTCAGATTAAACAATGCAGTATTAAGCTGGATTGGACATAGCCTTGGGTACATGGTATAGTGGGAGGTGTCCCCGCCACTGGCAGGGGGGTTGGAACTAGATGATCTTAAGGTCCTTTCCAACCCTAACTATTCTATGATTCTATGATTCTAAGAATGAAATGCCATAGACAACGCCATGGAATGTGTAGTATATTAGTATAATATCTTGGTCCTGCTTTATTCCACCATGTTATAAAGGATGAGGATAAAAATGAACTTAAATTCACCTAGTCCAGAAGAATCTTTCCATTTCTTCCTGAGTCGTGAGGAATGGGAAGGCCTCCCAGCCATCTCACGTTCCTTTTTTATTTGGCCTGATCACTCCTGCCAACACATCGTTCATGTGTTGGATCAAGAAGGAAATTTAAGTCACAATTCCTTATCATGGCAGTCAGGTGAAGTTCCCGATGACGGGAAAAAGAGAAATATAACCCCCATTTTCAAGAAGAAGAAAATGGATGAGCCGGGGAACTACAGACCAGTCAGCCTCACCTCTGTGCCTGGCAAAATCTTGGAGCAGATTCTCCTGGAAGGCATGCTGAGGCACATGGAAAACAGCAAGGTGGTTGGTGACAACCAGCATGGCTTCACTGAGGGGAAATCCTACCAGACCAATCTGGTGGCCTTCTATGATGGGGCTACGGAACTGATGGGCAGGGGTAGAGCAGTTGATGGCATCTACCTGGACTTGTGCAAAGCGTTTGACACTCTCCCACATGACATCCTTGTCTCTAAGTTGGAGAGACATCAATTTGATAGGTGGACCACTAGGTAGATAAAGAACTGGCTGGATGGACTCATGCAAAGAATTGTGCTCAATGGCTCAGTGTCCAGCTGGAGACCAGTTACTAGTGGTGTCCCTCAGGGATCGGTGTTGGGTGCGGTCTTGTTCAACATCTTTGTCGGTAACATTGACAGTGGGATTGAGTGCGTCCTCAGGAAGTTTGCCAATGACACCAAGCTGTGTGGTTCGGTTGATACGTTGGAGGGAAGGAATGCCATCCAGAGGGACCTTGACACGCTTGTGGGGTGGGCTGATGCCAACCTGATGAAGTTTAACCCTGCCAAGTGCAAGGTCCTACACCTGGATCAGAGCAATCCCAGGCAGAGATCTAGGCTGGGCAGAGAAGAGATTGAGAGCCGCCCTGTGGAGAAGGACTTGGGGGTGTTAGTTGATGAAAAAATGAACATGAGCTGGCGCAGTGTGCGCTTGCAGTCCAGAAAGCCAACCGCATCCTGGGCTGCATCAAAAGAAGCGTGACCAGCAGGTCGAAGGAGGTGATCCTGCCCCTCTACTCTGCTCTTGTGAGACCTCACTTGGAGTATTGAGTGCATTTCTGGTGTCCTCAACATAAAAAGGACATGGAACTGTTGGAACAAGTCCAGAGGAGGGCCACGACGATGATCAGGGGACTGGAGCACCTTTCGTATGAAGATACTGAGAAAGCTGGGGCTGTTGAGCCTGGAGAAGAGAAGGCTGCGTGGAGACCTCATAGCAGCCTTCCAATATCTGAAGGGGGCCTATAGGGATGCTGGGGAGGGACTCTTCATGAGAGACTGTAGTGAGAGGACAAGGGGTAACGGGTTCAAACTTAAACAGGGGAAGTTTAGATTGGATCTGAGGAAGAAATTCTTTACTGTGAGGGTGGTGAGGCACTGGAATGGGTTGCCCAGGGAAGTTGTGAATGCTCCATCGCTGGCAGTGTTCAAGGCTGGATTGGACATAGCCTTGGGTGGCATGGTTTAGTGGGGAGTGTCCCTGCCCGTGGCAGGGGGGTTGGAACTAGATGATCTTGAGGTCCTTTCCAGCCCTAACTATTCTATGATTCTGTGATCTTACTTCTTTGGTTCGTGCTACAGGATTACCTTTCCCTTGTGTTAAAGCGTACAATTACACCTTTATAGGTGGATACCAGTAAGATTGAGAGACTAAGAATGGGAGGGGAGGCATAGAACTAGTTTTCATTTTCCACATCACCAGAAACACACTATGATGTTATGCTACCTCCAGTTATAGACACTGGGGATGCATGTGACCCTTTCATCTAGAAATATAAGTTAGATTAGGAAGTAATAACATTATTTTCACTAATTTATTCCATATATCTACTTGATAGACAAGGGAATATTTTTTGACCTTCTGTATTTACCTTTTTTTGAGTTAGTCTCTGGAAATCAAGTAAATTTGTGTACAAAACACAGCTCTGACAAAACTAAAGATCAGCTGTGCTTTCATAACTTCTCCAGATAAGTTTTCACACAGTATGTCACATAGATGCTGTTGTTTTCATACAACTCTCCTAATACATTATTTTAAATTGAATATTTTAGGATTTTCTAACTGCAGGGAAAGCTTGATGTTTGTAATGTATTGTGCTGGACAAGCACTTTTTGACTGCACTACTTTCAAGTCTGCCTGCCTAAAATTTGTTGAGGGAATAGAAAATATTCAGTGCATTAAGCATTTAAAACAAAATGAATTCAGTTATAGCAGCATTTAAAGTATTTTGCTACTAACTGTAACTGATGTGCAGACATTTCAGCTCCAAGTAGGTATCTGGGAAGTAATGGCAGAACTGAAATATATCAGGAGAGGCAAAGGAGAGTGAAATAAAAAGGAGACAACTTTACATGTTTTGACTCCTTTGTCCTGAATTTTCTACGCCCATATTGATGTCATTCTGGAACAGGAAGAAGGCTGGCTATGCGTCCACCCAGCTCTTCCAGCAAGCAAAGCCTCCCCAGTGCCTAAAACAGGGTATTCTGTGGAGTGTCTTAAGAGCTACAGGGGAATAATGACAGCAGAAAGCTAGCTCTTGACAAGCCATTGATAACTTCAAGTCTGCAGAGCCTTTATCCTCAGCTGCACCTCCTTGGCCTTATGTTACAAATTCCACCTGGGAGATAACACTGAAACACAGGGAGTACCTTGTGCTTCTCATTGGGCTCCTTGATTGCTTCATCCTGCAGTCACCAAGTTTTCACATCAGGGCTCAAACTGGGAGGCTGTGGTGCTGCTCTGACAGCAGACCTCTCCTTCTCCTAACCACCTTATCCTTACAGTTCAGTCACTTCCACCTGGAGCTGCCACAGCCACTGTCATTTCCCCCCTGAAGCTGATGGATTTAGCAGTAGGTTAGTAACAGACAGCATGATTATGCTCTGGCCCTGGGTCAGTTGAGTTCAAGACAGATTTAGTCTGACCTTTGCCAAGTGGGTGTACATCTCAATCTGTCCTTCCAAAGATGACAGAACTTCAGGCATGTTTGGTTTGCTTTCTTTGAGATCTGTTGTTTGGTTGCCAGTAACATTAATAGAGCTGGAATATAAACCATACTGAATGTAAACCATTTGGGCTTCAGTGTGCTGGCAGATATCCACATAGGAGATGGACAATTAAATCCTCTTGCCTTACAAAACCTATAGAATAAGGCTCTGGCTGAGGTCGTGCACATATGGGAATTTTCTCTGGTGAAGCCTGATGAGTTGCTGTTCTGGTTGCCAATAATATGGATAAATAAAAGGCTTAACAATTAGGAAAGAAGGAAAACAAAGATATACACCTGTCAAACTATTTGTATTATTAATGTGCAAGTGAAAAAAACATTACACTTGTGTATGCTGTTGCCCTTAATACCAGCCGTTGCCTGGGCACGTGGATCGGCATTTTACATTGGCTCAACAGCCTTGCTGCCAGCAAGCACACTGACTGGCAACATTGGTAACAGCAGTCTTCCCACACTCCATACAATTTGAGCTGTTCTTCAAATTAATAATAATACTTAATAAAGCTTCATCTCTCATTTGCAAAGAAAACCTTCAATTAATGTTAATCAGCATCCTCAGAATGTGATCAGGCTGGGCTTGTAGCTGGACGTGCCGAAACAGTTCAACTGGCAGATGGAGCATTTTCTAACTATTCTAATTAATAACTGCTCATTTAAAATGTTAATGCAATTAAATAAATAGGCAAAACAAATAAAAATAATATATGTTATGAAAATGACACTATCAGAGAATGTTCAAATCAGAAAAGTGAGCCTCACTCAAACCCAAAAAGGGCCGAAGCATTGCTTCTTGTCTAAATAAGATCTAAAAAAGACAGGGCTTACTTTTGTTACTTGCTGTTTCCAACCATTTCTCTGGGATCAACATTTATATCACTTCCATTTTAACCTGCTGGTATCAGCTGTGTCATTGCTTCTCCAAGTGTTAGAATATTTTCCTGCAGAAAATGGGAGAGGATTTCTTTCATGTATTACGGGTGCTTTTTTATGCAAGATTTAGACTGCCCTTGCTTCTTGTCTTTTCTGTTTGAATTAATTGCCTGATTTTTTTTTTTTTTGTAAGGGTTTTATTTTCTGTGAACCTTGTATACCATAGCACTGATGCAGGACCACATTTGTTTGGGCTTATAAAGAGTTCAATTAGACCCTTAATACCTAGTTCAGTCACAATTAAACCTTCCCTGTTGATTCAGGATTGGTCTTTCTAAAGGCAGTGGAGGTGTTTTTAATTATTCATTCTCTGGCTTATTTCTTACAGCAGTCTCAGCTGTGCTTTATTATTCAAAGGTTAATGCAAACTGAGAACTGTGTAAATTAAATTTGTTTGGCAGCTAGCAACCTGATGTAATATAGACACTGTGGAATATGGATAGCAACACTTCTGCTATTGTGACGCTTAAAAAGCCATTTTTTATCTTTAAAACAATTGCTAGTTTTTTTACTATGGCTGATAGAAAATGAAAGTTCCATACTGTTACAGTCTTTATGACCCATTTTTGTTAAGAAACCACATAGTTTATTAAGCCAAGCAGCATTAACAGCCACTATAGAAAACTGATGTAGGTTCCATGACTAATGAAGCACACTGCGCAGCACTAAGTCATGCAGTTGTGTGCAGGGAATCACGCAGTCAAAAGTTTTAATGAAGGGAGCCCAAGGAATTTCAGGTGAAAGAGGGTTTTATTTACTTTCAGTGAAAAAAAAATGAATAGTTAAGCAGTAAACATGACATGATATCGTGTATGCCTTGGGTACATTGTGAGCCATGGAGCATAGCCAAGAGCTTTCATCTGTTCTACACATAGGGTTATTTCACAAACCCCTGCCTGCTGTGGAAATCTTTATTGCAAACATAGTAAGAATTGTTTCACAAGAAATGCCTTAAGACAATACCACATCACTTATTTGAAATATATACCAGCACCAACTTCCTCTCAAAAATATTAATCAGGTATCCAGAAGTTACCATCCTGATTGATCCTAAGTAAAATTCAAGTCCTCTGTCAGTGACTGATATCAGCAGGCTATGTACTGAAAAAAAGACTTCACATTTCTTAAGAGGCCACCCTGAGTAACATATGTACTTCTATAGACAGGCATTATGTTGTATGAAAGGAGGCTGTGTTGTCTTTTGGACAAGTCATGCCCAAGAACTTGTATTAGGTTTTAATTTTATTTTTCTCAGGAATGGACCATGTGGGTAAGAGATTTTTCTTGTTTCACATACTGGATTATGTTTTGTAATATCTTGTAATATTGTTTCAGTACTGTGTTTTTAAACAAGGACATTGAATTTAATGAAGTAGATGATCTCCAGAGTTCCCTTCCAACCCTAACAATTCTGTGAATCTGTAACAGCTTGACCTGCTCCCTGCTTATAATATTTTTCAGATAGGGTAACATTTGCAGAGAAAAACACCCTTCTGTAGTAGAGACTGGATTAGTAACTTAGAAAGTACATCTGCAAGGTTGTTTGTACCCTGTTCAGTCTTTAGTACAGTCTGTGCTGTATAATAATGTGTGTAATTACACCGCTACTGACTGATGAAGTAGGTGGATGAAGAGGTAGGTGAAAATAGGATGGCTTCTGAGGCAGGATGGTCACAAGACATCTCAGCAAAGTCTCTGTTATCCTTGCACTGCAAATACTTTCATCTGCCCACTAAAATATTTGAGATGATTCAGTTGGGAATTTTTCTGTGCTTATTTGAATAATTTATAATGTGATTTTAATACTTCTTCCAGGCTGAATATATCACTTTACTGATAGAGCTTAGGACACCCGTTACATGTTTTACCCAGGACTAACTTAATAAATATGATACACATTTTTAACTTGTAGTGATAAAAGATACACACTTTTAACTTAAAAAAAAAAAGCGGTACTACCAGTAGAGTATAATTGATGGAGTATATTCTTGATTGTATGTAGTTATTGTTATATTTTTGTTTTCTATTGTAGTGCTGGACCCAAAGGAGACAACATTTATGAATGGAGGTCAACTATACTGGGGCCTCCAGGGTCTGTATATGAAGGTGGAGTTTTCTTCCTTGACATTACCTTTTCACCGGACTATCCTTTTAAACCACCGAAGGTTAGTAGGAGGATATTAGAAGTCTGATAGGAGTCCTCTCCTTGTGTTATTTCTGTGTGTGTGTATGTTGGTGTATCATTTTAGGATGAAACATAAAACTTTCAAGGCAATAATGAATATTTAAACTGAGCATTTTGATGGAAAGAATTTAAATAACTGCCTAAAAATTGCCTGTATGTTGCCAGTTTAGCTGGATGGGTATGGATTTATTTAGCAAATGGTTGTATAATTTCCAGCAGTTATTTATTTGATTTGGATTTGTTGCTAATGTGAAAGCATTTATATTTGAGTTGCACACTTTTTAAGCAGCTGAAGATACTTAATCTTTCCTGTTGACCCATATCATTCACCAGGGGTCTGTGGCAGTCTGACAAAGATATGCACCTTTTGCACTACTCCATATAAATTACTTCTGCAGATGCAAGATACACTATTATTCATGATCATTGCCTTACATCAGTTTACTGGAAGAATGTGGAAATATGGCAGCATGGGCAAGAAACCAGAGTGAAAGACATGAGATTTACAGAATTCCTTACAGATTGGTTTCTAATGCTGTTAATAATGACACTAATCACAAACATAGAACTGTATCAATATGATGCTGGTGTAGCCATGTTTGAGTAGGCTCAGAATATCAAACAGGAAAATCTGGAAGACTAGAAAAACAGAAATGGGATTAAATGTAGTAGTGCAGAGTGTTACTGATAACCAGTAGCAACAATTGCAAGGGGGGGTGGAGAGTGTCAAAACTGGGCTTTATTGGGGGGTCACAGGATTATTTCAAACCAACTATCTAATGCATCTGTAAAGAAGGGACATTCGTAAGATGCATCCTCTGGCATTGCCTGTAGAGATAAGGAATTACCAGTGTCTTATACGTGACACCTGTAAAACCTTATCTGGAAGACTGAGTGCAATTCTTAACACACATATTCACTAGCAGGAACAGAAACTGGGAAAATTTACCGTGCAGGACTGTTAATAGAATCAAATAAGTTGATGGGCCTGTCTTTTACGAAACAAAGTGAAAAGCAGTAAATTGTTAACCTTGCCAGCATGGAGAGTGAGGGCCTGGTACAGCTCCATGAGAGAAGCTATGGGAGCAAAAATATTTACCTACTTTTTAACGCATTTCTGAAAGGGTTGGTATGCCACACCGGTCCATAATAGAATCATAGAATCGTAGAATAGTTAGGGCTGGAAAGGACCTTAAGATCATCTAGTTCCAACCCCACTGCCAGGGGCAGGGACACCTCCCACTAAACCATGCCACCCAAGGCTATGTCCAATCCAGCCTTGAACACTGCCAGCGATGGAGCATTCACAACTTCCCTGAGCAACCCATTCCAGTGCCTCACCACCCTTACAGTAAAGAACTTCTTCCTCAGATCCAATCTAAACTTCCCCTGTTTAAGTTTGAACCCATTACCCCTTGTCCTCTCACTACAGTCCCTAATGAAGAGTCCCTCCCCAGCATCCCTGTAGGCCCCCTTCAGATACTGGAAAGCTGCTATGAGGTCTCCACACAGCCTTCTCTTCTCCAGGCTGAACAGCCCCAACTTTCTCATCCTATCTTCATACAATAGAAGGGTATTGCATTAAAACAGAGAATAGTTGACACTTATTTGATTACCAAGAGTATACTGTTGAAAGAGAAGTGTTTCTAAACAGAACTGTAATGCCACTGTAGTAATATTTGTAGTAGTTAGCATTGATATTATCAGGAAAAGCTTTAAAAAAGAGAGATGTGAATTCAAAGTAAGTACTTGGCATTAGGTAAATTGGACTTTCCCAGCCAATGACCTAAACATTGGTTAGTATAGCAATATTAGAGATGGTCTAACTTTGTTAACTTTTAGTGTTCCAGTGAAGCTTTGAGTCTCACAGGGGTTGTAGACCTTGTTGACTGCACATTTTCTGATTTAGATGGCTGTGATTACACAGTGAAGAAAGACATTGAAACGTTTTAACTTTTCCTTCAGTTGGTTAAAGCTTTGGGCACACTGAGCTGGGGCAATGCATTATTCTTCCTTCCTCTCTCCCAGCCCAAGCCAGTCCAGGCTTCTCACTGACTATACAAGGTCTGTCTTAACAGGTCCATTTTGTTTACTTCTTTGCTGGTCTTATTTTGTTTGTAGTAACTGTAATGCAAGGGTTGCAAATTAAAATTATGTTATCTAGGGGATATTGGCATATCCACTATATTGATTACTGGGTATAAAATGGAGCGTGGTCCAAACCTCATATGTAAAGAACTAGATCTGAAAGACAGGTTGGAGGGATACATTTTGTCATTCTCTCTGTTGAATCTGTTGAGTGTTGAGGCAATATACACAATAGGCATCCTTTGAAAATAGAAGGTGAAAGTCCACTGTTTCACTGTGAGGTGAGGATTTTGTCAATCCGCACTCAGTTGTGTTTGGCGACTATGTTATTTTGAGACATGAGTAATGCAGCTGTGCATTACTTATTAATGAAATATCAAGCAAAGAGGTGTTTTTTCTGCTTTGTAATAGGTTTTGTTTGTCTGCCTTTATCTTGAAGCCAATTGTCATTGTAAGAAATGTGTGCATATAAATCATGAAAATGTACTACTTCATAAAGGGTGAGAGAGTTGATGATGGCATATTGTATTACTAAAAGGCCGGTATTTGTGATGAGGGAAATTGTTATCTGTAAGAAAGTAATGAGTACATGAGCACAGGGGACTAATGTCAGATAGAATTGAATGCTGCTAGCATATTTTGTACGCATGGATTCTTATTCTATTCACTTCAGCCACTGCTGTAAATGACCCCTATTTTCAGTCCTGCTGTAGGATCTCTCAAACTGTTGCTATTTCATTACACCTATTTTCCAGACCCTATGATATTGATTCATAGGTGAAATAGTTTGGGAAATCTGTTTAATAAAGCATGATGGAAAGATGAGTGTCATAAGGTAGCTGCTGCCAGTCAGTATTGTTGAGATATGGTAGTTAAATATGTTCTCCACATGCTCATTTCTAGCAAAACAAAGGTAGTGGGTATGTGGAATGTAATATATGGCCTCACTGTACAGCGCTATCTGTGTCACTGGATATGGACATTTCTTCTCCACAAAATTTGTGATAATCAGTGCTGTTATCAAAATATGTTCATGGGTTATGGGAATAGATCATCTTAGATTTTTTTTTAAGAATAGTCCCACTCCTTATGGCTCTATCATCCTGAAAAGTATAGCGATAAAGTACAAGACTGTGGAATGTACTGAGAAAGACATAAAACGTATTCCTGAGCGTTGGCAAGATTACCTTACTGTAAGTACATAGTAGAAAGGGTCCAATTCAGATTTATCTCTGTGATTGAATTTATACATTACTCCTGAGACTTCTGTGGGCCATTTTCATCCCTCTTTTACTATGAAGTAAAGAAACATTTAAATGAGTACTGTCAAAATTGATCTTCCAAAAATGTGACCACAAAAGCCCTGGGAAGAAGCAGAAACTGTATTTCCCAGATGCAATTACTTGACCCAGCCTGAGGTTCCAAAGGCAAATGCCCCTGTCACATAACATAGTTACTCTTAAGGGGCCTAATCCAAAGTGTATTAAAATCTGCAGAAAGATTTCCACAATCCCTTTTACTTATCCAGTGTCAGCTGTTGTGCACTCTGCTGTCGTGCACGCGCATATTGCACATAGATGTTAGGAAAGGTAAAATAATTTATAAAACAAGAAAAATATATTGAGAGTAGGATCTGAATAAGTGTCTTTTTTTATTATTATAATTTAAATACATTTATGGTGTATCCATTGTTCGGTTTGTATTATACAAAGTTTTCGGTATTTTCTAAGCAATCCAGGTTCCTTCTATAAACACTGTTCATGCCTATTTTGATCATTGGGAACCTTCTGCATATTGGAAAACATTAATTAAAATAAAGTTAAACATCTGAGAGTGCATTTGCGCATGGAGTAAAGATGTTTGACTTACATTTTGGGGTAATTTTTAACAAATGTATGAAGTAATTTTAATTTGTTCTTCTAGATAGTTAACTTGCTTCCCACATTGTCTTTATGACGTAAAAAGACACTGAATCACACACTTGTTCAGGTTTCATTTAAACAGAGAAAAAGTATCCATCCAAAACTTTCATTTTTATGTATTCATTTTTTACACCTTTGTAGCCTTCAACATCCTCTTAAGATTTTCAAGTTTTATTTCTATTATTATATCCCCTAGTTAAACTGTGTGGTCCAGTTCACATTCCTAGTTTTGCATAGTCAAGCATCACTGCCATCAGGTTGTACCAACTAGTCTTTCACCTACAAGACCATCGTTATCTTTTTGTCTTTTTTTACCTGTCAGTGTCTTATTGAATTAAGTATGTTATTGAATTAAGCTATTCTTCACCAAAAGAGAGTATACCATGTGGTAAAGAATGTAATTTGCTCTCAAGATATTCATTGTTTTCCCCTTTGAAGTCAGTCTGTTTCAGTCTTTCAACTTTGTCTCATGCCTTGAAACTGGACTCCAGATTTTCCAAGCCAGAGGTCGCTGACCTTTTCAGCTCTGCTTTCCTTTTAAATCAGTGGCATTTGGCTTCACTCACAACTGCTGCACTCTCATGCAGAGTAGGCAGTTGTTCTTCCCCAAAACCAGTTTATCTGTGTGTGATTGATGCAGTAGGAGTAATGGAGGGCCCATCCCACACTAACGCCAATTTATCTCTACCACCAGAAAACACAATCTTTAGAAGAGCTCATCTGAGAACTGACAAATTACCTTTGGCTTTGTGGGAGGCTCTAATCAATTAAAAGTATTTCCTCAGTTCCACTGTGAGGAAGCTTCAAAGGCACTGCAGAAATTAGCTGAGTGTTCAGTTGGCTGAGTCAGCAAGAAAGCGGGCAGCCTGAAGAATCACTGTTCTCTTTTCAGCTGTGTCCTAAGTATCACATTGGTTTTATGAGATGCCAGACGGGAGGAAGGTATGGAACAAAATGAGGCGTAGATGTGGGCATAATCTCACCTTTTGCTAAAGACCAGTTGCTGCTGAAGCTTCAGACTTGGTCACAAGTTGAGGTTTCACTTCAGCCCAAAAATACAACATCTTCCATATAGTGAAGTGGGCTGAAGAAAGGAGAAAGCTGTGCTCTGTTCAGAACAACCACTTAAAGAAATGAAAAAAAAAAATACGTAGATGGCCTGCCAAGGAAATAATCTTACATTTCTCCAGTGCCTTAATGACCCCTCAACCTTTTTCAGAAATCCTTTTGAGATCTTTTTTTCCTGCTGACTGTCTTCCTTGAATCCTTAATGCATTCAGACAGTTCACCCCTTGGCTTTAACAAAGGAAAGTTCTCTCTTCTCCACTGTCTCTTTCTTTGGTATATTGAATGGGATATAGAGCTACACATAGATGTCTCTTGTGGTGTGTGGGTGTGTATATCTGTGGGTGTGTTTGTGTATATATATATGTGCAGACATGTATATGAATAGGGGATATCACATCTTTTAGTCAACCTGATCTGACAGAAAGAATTTCAGCTCAATTTCTATCCTCAGTCTACATAAGAAATCGGTGAATTCCCCAAATATGCAAACTTTTGATCTGAGGTCCTTTAAAGTTTAGCCATCACAACAAATTGACACTGTATCTTTATGTACACTATAGTTATTGAAGGAAGGGCAATAAATTCATTGCCCTGCATACTGTCCGTCTGGAGCAGGAAGCCTTGACAAATCAGGAAGTTATACCACAGTCTTTCATACACGTGTTTGTAGAAAAATGAATGCTCTTCAAGAGAACTTTCCCCCCAGGAATTGTCAGTGCAGTGGTGTCTGCGTTTTCATTAAGAATAATCTTTATTAATAACTTCTCATATTTGACTCTATTCAGTCTATTACAGTGTCAATTCAATTTAGCTGTAGCTGATACAATATGGATGTATCTATCATTATCCTAGTACTCTGCTAGCTTTATTTTTGAATTTGAGTAATTTATAAAATCTCTTAATCCCAAATCTACAATTAATCTTGCTAGGGAGTTTAATCTCAAATGACTGAAAAATGGTTTGAAACACTTGAAAGCTGCAATATGCTATATCACCTTTAAATCAAAATTAAAATAACAGAAAACTCCATTTCCTCCTTATAAATCTCCTAGATCTATCAACTAACTGAAAAATTGTTCTCAGCATTTGAAAGCTTAGCTGGTTTAAATCAATGGTTAGGCTGCAAGGAGGTCTTTTTCCTTTGTAAATATAATGCGGTGTCTATAGAATATTAATCATGTCTTCATTTTTTACATGTAATTGTCATATAGTACCGATCTCTAGGCACTAAGGCATTATGTGGAATCCTCCTGTGGTAGAAACTTTCTGCCTATTTCATAAGTTCAGCCTCACGTACAAGAGGCAGTTCTTTTTGTTTCTGGCTTCCACTATATTTTTCCACATCTTTTATATGTGATTAGCTGTTAAGGACACTTTTATTTGCAGTGTAATAGAAAAACACTGCTTACAAGGATAGATGAGGAAAAATAAGCATGCCCTGTTATTTCTAAGCTAAATTGTTAAAATGAACCTGACAAGGCAGACCCTCACTCTAACTTGCATATATCACTATTAATACAATTTGCATTTGAAGCTTTCAATCTTAAGTACAGCCTATTTGATCATTGCTATTTGCAACTCAGTTGCAATTAATGCAGGCTTCTGTCTACCTTCTCCACCTCCCCGATACTGCCATCATTTGACTAGGCTTCAAATGCGATGATCTCCTGTAGCTGTTATCCCTTATGCTCATTTGCTTCATCATACTTCTCTCATAGCCTCTGTCATATCACATTAGCTCTCAGTGCTGTGCTGTGCTGCTCTCAGCTTTTCTCAGCTGCCTCCTGCCCTCCCCATCCTCCTCCCCTGATCTTCTGTTGATCCATCGCCCTGCACATTCCCACAACGCTGCCTTCCCCAGCCCCTTTGCTGTGCCTCCGCACTCCCTTGTCCTTCAGCCAGTCTTGCTGTTTACACCTTCTTGCTGAGGGCAGCCTGTGTGGATCCTTCATCCATGATAATCGATGCAATTGGCAGGCTTTCCCAGCAAGCAGAGCCTTTGGGTGGCTGTGGGCAGAAATCAGATGAACAGGAGTGTTTGAGAGGGAGAAATGGACAACCTACCACCAGCACACTGTTGTCAAAGCTAGCAGTATCAGCCTCAGTCCTGCTCTTCTCACAGTGGCTCTTCCCAGGCATGAGAACTGTAGCGTACGGTTCCCACACTTGCAGCACCTGTAATGAAGGTTAGTCTGTTCCATAGGTCCTGTATCTTCAGGTAACGTTGAACCTATAAGGCAGCATGCAGCAATACAGAGCTTGGGAAAGGTCAAACCAGGCGGCTCCTTAAGGAACTTTAATGTCTCTCAAAATAACAGAATCACAGAGGTATAAAGTGATTGATAGAGGTGCCAGCAGAAATATGTTAAGCTGGAGAAAGGATCAATAACTACTTTTTATTGTGAATAAATTGAAAAGTCACATTTGATAGGGCAAACCATGTAAATCTCTGAGATTTCCTTTGAATTTGGCTATCTGATAATTTTTCTAGTAATTGCCACATTGAATTGCCATTTCTTCTAATGAATAGCCTTCTTTTTCTCCCTGTTTTTAATATACTAATTTATAGCAGTCATTTGTATTGATTTATTTAGTCTTGATGCAACTGGCTCTATCCAACTAAACTCTTCCTGGTTTCTCTCTCCAAAACTTAGGTGGTTCATAATTTTTTCCTATGAATACCCAGCACACAAAGCTCCTCAAAAGGGACTGTAGAAGCATCTTATGGAGAGTATCTTCTGTCGCACAGCAGTGGCTTGCATACTGCTTGTCAAATATATTTTCAAAAGAGGACTAGTGATGTCTATTGGAAGTTTCAGAAACTACATAATTCTGCCACGTCACACGTTTTACTACTCCATAAAATACACATGATCCAAAAATACATCATAGATCAACATTCTTTCTTGTCCTCTTTTACAAACAGATGTATATGCAGATGTGAGAGAATGAATTTTGTGTACATTATTACTATAGAATAAGAGCAGATGAACTGATTAGGACAGAAAACTAGAGGTTTGAGGTCAGTCTGCCTTGAACTTCTCATGTAGGGAGCGCCCAAATACCCAAAGGGTATTAAAATTAGGTGAGGACAAAAAGACCCAGGTTACTTACAATAAAGTTTAGGACTTGAAGTACCTGACACAGCCTGCCCACATGGCCCACTGACCGGCAGCTCTGTGCCCAGTGCCCTGTGCCTGCCACATCTGCCTCTGCCTCCACTGCTTGAGGACACTAATGCGCCTCCTTACAGAAGCATAGCAGAATCAGGAAGAACAGTAAAACACCAGATATTGCATTTCACCTGGTGATATGAGATCTTTTGCATATAGAATAAAAGTGTTGCTATGTGCTAGGCTTCCTCGTATTTAGGTTAGAAGAGTTGGATTGTGTTAAAGCAAATGTGAAGTACTCTGGCAACCTCAGAGGGACATGCATGTAGGGCGATACAGCCTGTGTGCCTTGAACTACGAAAGGGAGGATTTACTTTATTAAATGGCCAGTAAATCTTAAAGAAATAAATTCAATCTCTATAACAGGACTTTGTTGCTAACTTTCCATATGGAATTACTAGTTGTAAGAGAGGTTATGCTGATTAAATCAAAATCATTTTATAAAAACTGATATTGACTGTCAGAGAAAGCTTTTGATGCTTTTCATCTTACAATATTGTTTCTATCCTGAATGTCCCTAACCCAAGCAGTAATCCATTTCCCTTGTTCTCTCTTGTTTTTCCTTTATTTTCAGAAAAAAATTATCCAATTTAAGGTAATTTTTTATTTGCCCCCTCAGGTACATCAATTATCAAGATCCCTTATAATATTGCTGTGCTTATTCAAACTATTTTCCCCTACTACGATCTGTTCAATGAGACAGTGTGAGTAGTTATTCAACTTTGCAATTACCATGAATGTAATGAATAATTACTCACATTGCATACTGTTTCATTTTCAGTAATACTAAAGGCTAACTCGTGGATGCTATTATATCCCATTTAAATTGTTGTCACTTCTGGCTACCTATCTCTCTCATGGTGCATTTAGCACAGAAACCTAGAGTAGTTTGCATATCAGACTTTTCTGTAGGTCAAGCAAAATGAATTACAATTTCATATTTCCTGGTAATGCAGGTGACATTTTCCTCGATAAAATAAACTATAGCTATTTCTTGCCAATTGAAATTAGGTGTGAGCAAGTTTTTTTTAAGAACTGGCTGAAGTTCATTTCTTTGCATGTATTTAAATCGTGCTCTTTAGTAGTGAGCATCATGTAGTCAGTCATTTGCAATGCACTTTCTGTGACAATCTACTAAGTATCTCAACACTTGTTCATGTGCGTACTACAAATCTGTAGTTAAAAACCAGAGATGGACCACCTTGTCTGAGAAAGGCAGCCTCAGTGGTGGGTACAGATAAAACGAAGCGCACTCTGCAAGAAATTTGAGGATGCTAATTAATGTAATTGGTTACTGCATGAACATTGTGTCACTCAGAGCTATAGATATTTTTCATTTACATTGGTTTAGAGTATTTTTCCAATAGACTAAAGGCCTGATCTTGTTTTCACTATTCTCTCTTTTGGACCACACAAATCTATTGCTCACAAAGTCTGACGAACTGAGATGGGAAGTGCATACCCCATCCTGAGCTCCATGAACATCATCATAAATGTCATCTTATTTTTTAATATATATATATAACCTTTCCTGTATGCAGGATAACTTCTTCTACTTCAAGTGGTGTCACTACAGTTTTATTAAAACAAAACTCCAGGGGTGTATTTGAGGAAGACAGAAGTTTCATCTCAGGCAGGCATGCAGGATTGCTTCCTTGTAAGAAATTAAAGGCTTTGAAAGGGACTTCCCAAAACTGCAGGGTTGAGAGCCCTGGGATTTCAGCCCTGCTTCCAGTGTTGGCCAAGCAAAAGGGGTTGGTTTTGTTTATTCTTCTGTTGACTCTAGTAGTATTTCATCTCTCCCTACACAGACATCAGGTTTCAGTGGGATGAATGAGGAATAGGAGACAAGGGTTTAAAACCAAATAGGCTGAAGAAAGCAATTCCTGGGTGCATGCTGTAACCCCTTGTATGCTAATATACAAAACCGGAGAATAATTTCTTCCTCCTTACACAGTTGTGAAGAGAATTATGGATGAATTCAGTGGAGTATGAAACTGCAGGAGATGTGTTTATGGGGCCAGCCTTTTCAGAGCTGTGGTACCTTTATGTGCCTGTCTGAATCTCACAGCAAAGGTTAAGCAAGTCATACATGTGAACACCAGTGCTCCAGTGTTTGGGGTTAGACCTCATATAGGAACATTTGGTGCAAAAGAGAGATAGTGAATGATTTTAGAACTACATCATGCTGGAAAACTGGTGTTTAAAATCACTCTGAGATCCAGGAGTGATTTATCTTGCCTACAGCCAGTTGTCTCCACCTGCTCAACTGAAATCCATCTCACCTCACTCCACCCAGGTTTTATAAGCAATGGATTTTTTTATTCAATGAACAGTCAGCCATGGTTTTACATGTACTTCTTTTCTCTAATAGTTTTTCATATAGCATCATTTTCTTCTTAGAGCCGGTATAAAAGGAGTGGTTTATTTGTTTAATTCTGATTTAGAGTATTCAGAAGCATTTAGCAATCAGCAGTAAATAAGTGAGTTTATTATTGTTTACTTCAAAAAATTAGCATACATTCCTTTCAAAAGCTTGTTTATAGAACTCTTAGAGTTTTCAGAATAGTCCCATTTTTCACTATTTGCTGTAATTCAGATTTTCCTGCCCTGCACTTTTATTCAACAAAAATGAAATACCTTCTTAAAACAGCAGAATCAAAGAGGATAAAATCCATAGGGGACACTTATCTTTCAAAAAAGAAGATAAATTACTCCTCTACCATTCAGTTGTCTGAGGATAACTTCTATACACCCGCAAAGTCCCTTGAGCCCCTTCATGTGGTTGTTTAGGAGTTTTCATTAGGGAATAAATAGAATTAGAGTGCATCATTTATAGGAACCATTTAAGTGTCATCAAAGGTAAAATTATGATCATAATAAAGAAAATGTAGCTCCCCTGGAACGGCATTACCAATTGGTTTCTCTCCACACATATCATAAGAATGACCCTGCATAGCTTCAAAATGCGGGTATGGTAAACACAACATCCTGGAAGTTACATGTCAGCATTTGCCACATTAGCTGCAATTTGAGGCAATACCTGGATGAGGTAAGTAATATGTCATCCCAGTTGTACACTGCTGCTTTGGAATAAGAACATCGTTACTTGCCTCCATCAGTCCACAGTTCCCAGCATATTAAGGCTGTCATTAATACAGCTTCTTTTGAAATTCTGAAAACTTTGATATGTTGCCATTAGAAGGTCTCTGTATTTAAGCAGGCATTTTAAAGTGCATTGGCATGTTTGGCGAGTCAGTAACATACTTGTCAGTGATAAGCAGCAACCCTCCTCTCATGAGTGGGTGCCTTCCTCAGCATCATGGGTTTAAGATGTGCTCATAGAGAAAAAATGCTGCATTTCAGGTCTAAGTATTTGGTAACAATAGCTTTCCAACTACAAACAGGGTAGCCCACCTACATTTATCCACCAGATAACCTAAGATGGTAATGGGGTGTTGAACAGTTTATAAAAGACATGAGCAGCCTCCATTGGTCCCAGTGGCTCTCTGAATCCCCAGTATCCTTGCTTCAGTGCTTTAAAAGCAACTGTGGCAGGGGAACATGTGACAATGTGTCTGTCATCTTAGTTGATAGCAAAACACATTAAAATACAGGCTCAAATTGATGACCTTTTTTAAAGCAGGTTACAAGCTCAGACTGACCTGTCTATAAATAATTTAGAGGGTATAATTTAATCTATGCAATGGATTCAGTGTGTTTCCCTTACATTTGGGGGAAATATATCTTACTACTCAGTATATTCAGATACCACTGAACAAAGTCTTCAGATTTTTCATCGTGGAAGCACAGGAAAGCACCTTTGTTGAGGTAAAATAGTTAAGCAAAAACTTTATTCCAAAAGTGTTCTGTGAAGTAAGCATACGATACTGGAAATTAAGTGGGTGCTAAAGTGTTTGCCTAAGTCTTTGGACATGCTGCTAAGAGGCATTCCCTGACTTTCTTGTATCTCAAGTTAAAGAGTGCCTGGAGTTAATCTGGGGACTTAATGAGCACTGACCTACAATTCACAGGATGCTCCTCTACACCAGCTCCCTTTGTGGACACTTTCAACATGCAGTTTATGTAAGCTAGTTTACCACTTTCCTGTATTTGTAACCCTCCTTATTTAAAATAGCTTCCCTTTGTAGGTGAACATGTAATTTAATCCCTAAACGCTATCTTCTTGATCCTGCGGAAGACTTCCTTCACTCCAAATGCTGAATGTGCTTGGACTCCAAATGGGGCTTGGGAATAGATCATCTGCCTATAGCATTTGGATGAATTTAGCTCTTTGTGCCAGAAATATTTTAAATTCTCATAAAAATTCTAGAAGTGAAGCACTTAGGCTGGAAAACAATAAATGAAACCACAACTGTAGGGGGAAGAAAGGAAAAAACCTACAAATATATAGGGTGTGGAGTGGCAAAGTATTAAGTTATCCTCTTAATTGGCAATGCCTTTAGACATAGATGCATTTAAAACTGGTTAACTTGCTTTGTTGGGATCTTTGTTACAGAACTCACTGGTGTATGACAGTGAGCTCCAAAAGTGCTTTCCCAGATTTATGTGGGAAAGTACTTATAAGAAAAAGTATTTCTTGTTGAATGTAGTGATTTAATACCTGAAATCCACTACCTCTTCTTTCCATTATTTTGTCAAAGCTGCTTGATTTAATCTAAAGTGGAAGATTTTTTCAGTGTGTTAAAGAATGTTTTTTTTCTAATAGAACTAAACCAGGTATTTCGCTTGTATCCTCTCTTCTGCTTACTCATAAGTGGCCTGATCTCAATCCCACTGAAATTGCTGAGATTCCTGATATTCAATAAAATTAGTACAGGCTAATGCCTGCCAACAGTTTCCATTACTTTCCAGACACAGGTTTATCTGTGTGGTAGAGAAAGGATAGGTGTATAAGCACCCTGTTATTAGCGCCATCCAACTATAGTGAAGAGCACAGCTTTCCTAAACTGGAGGGTGCTTTGCCTACTGTTGTTTTCTGCCTAATCAGCCTCTCTGTTGGCAGGGTTATTGCTAATGAGGTAGAGCTCTGAAATTGTACATCTTCATTTTAGGTGTTACAAAGATTTCATTAAAACTGTCTGGTTTGACTTGTCATTTGAGTAGAACTCGTGGAGAAATTAGTCCTGTTGACTCCCAGGAGGTGTTTCTTTAATATTGCCCCTTCCTATGCAGTAGCTCTAGTATTCATTCTGAAATACAAAGTTCAGAGGACTAGGACTTTCATAGCTGAACTTCTTTTAAAATAAAAGGCCTGTATCTTCAACTTGAAGGAGAAGCATGTCATTCTAGACTAAAAGAAGTAATCTCCTCCTTGTTTTGTTACATATAGGATCACCTACAAAACAATAGACAATGGATACAGAAAACCTCAAAATTAACTGCCAAAATATGTTTGTAAGCAATTCTACTGATTCATCTGTAGTTTAAAATTTGGAAATAAAAGCATTTTATTTGAACATCCTTTCTCTAAGACATTTCACTTTATTTTTTCCAAAGGTACTGATGTGATGCCTCCACATTTTTTTTTTTTTAGCTTAATCTATTGGGTCAAAAAATGAACATATGAAGTCAGTGGAAGAATCTGTCTTTTTCTGGCTCCCTTCAAGTGTGAAGACTGAGTTATGAACATTGTCTAGATCAGGGGCTGGAATACAAAAATAATGAGATCAATGAGGCAAGAAAGAGCTCAGGAAACATGTCCCATTTTCACCTTGCACAAACCAGTTCCATTGCTGGCCGCAGGTGGAAGAGGCAGACTTTATTTTCTTATGAATATCCATATCTTGCCCAGTCTTTAACTGACACTAGCAGAGTACTGTCATTTCAACCAGGAAAGCAGAACGTTAGTTCATATAATAGCCTACTAATTGTGTAATTATTGGCTTGAACAGTATTGTACTTAGGCACACTGTCTTTTCTAGGTAACGTTTCGGACAAGAATCTACCACTGTAACATTAACAGCCAAGGCGTCATCTGCCTCGATATTTTAAAAGACAACTGGAGTCCAGCGTTAACCATTTCTAAAGTCCTCCTCTCCATCTGCTCCCTCCTCACAGACTGCAACCCGGGTAAGACAAATTAACGTTCGCATACACATTCATTCACAGTTCATGTTCAGTCAGCTACTAGGACATGGTCAGTGCACTGTCTTACTGCAACCTACTAAAAAAAAAGACAAAAATGTAAATTTTATATGCCATTCTTTGAAATTAAGACATAGTATAGAAAGAAAGCACAGTTTCAGGAGCTCAAATGCATTTTTAGTACTTGGGAATAAAAATCTTTTTATTCAGAAAGCTTAATCCATAGAAAATACCATGTAGTAGGCACTAATTTGGACATTCCAAACAGGATATTAGTACCAAGAAATATTAATGAGTTAATAAATATTGAAAAGGAAAGCTTTCATTTAAATATGCTGATAATATGGTCTCTGAAAAGAATATTAATAGTACTGGCAATGATAGATGTCTAACACAGACTTTACAAATAATGAAAATTAATTTAAATGAGGTTTATTCAATATCCTGGGCAGCCAGTGTGAGTATTCAAAGCAAGCTCTCATTCTTATTAACTAGCATAGCACTTAACCTCTCCCCTCCGTTCTTTTAGATTTGTTTTCTGCCATTGACCACTGGATCTGTAATTTTCACTTTCTCTTACCCTATTTAACAGTGGATGATTCTGCCTGTCGCCTTTGAAAATCTTAGTATAAAGAAATTATGAAAGAATTATTAAAGAAAAAAAACTGAAGTGATCTGTTTACATGTTGTGAGGGTTGGTGCTGGTTTGCTTTTTGTTGTACATGTCAATATTTATTTTTTTTTAATTTGCCATCTAGTTCTTAACCCTAAAGTTTCCTGTTTTTGAAGTTTTCTCCATACCCAGAGGGCTAAAAAATCCTTTGCAAAGGGCTGAAAGTAAGATTCTTGTGTAATCAGGGCTGAATCAAAAGCTATAACAGAAGACTGGAATGTTTCAAAGCTCAAAATAAGGTGAAAGTGGTCAAAAATGCAATTGTCTTTATTTTCATGTGGGTTTGTTAACCCATATAGCATTAAAACCCATAGCATTCATTCCATCTAAGAGCTTGGAGTGGTATTGGAGCCCTTGTTACCATTTCAGGCACATTTATTTCAGGTGTATTAGATGCTCTTTGCATCTCTGAATCTGAAAGATTGATTTCTGGTAGTGTCTACCCCAAAATATGCAGAGGTGTCTGTAGGAAGTCAGGTGGAATGTTAATAGAAGTGTAAAGAAAAGAAAACTAATATTTGCTCATGCATCTTAGAGACCAGGTGAAGAGCTAGAGACACTGCAAAGCTGTGCTGGGATTTAGAAACTGGCAATAACTATGTGCTCACTTATGGTCACCTCTATGTAGAGTGATACAGTCAACTTGAAAGCCACTTTCCAGCAGTGATTTGAAATCTAGAAATCTACTACCTCTGCTTCTCAGTCTTTTTCTTTCCCTTAGACTATTTTACAGAGGCTGTCAACAGCAGTTGTAGCAGACCAAGTGTTTAAGGGGAACACTCAAAAGAGTTACCCATACTATATCATCATATGCACAAGTTAGCATACTAAAAATGAGAATTTATTCTTCTCTTTATTTTTTTTTGGTTAGCAGCCATAAGCATTGTCCTGATCATAGTAAATAAAAAAAATTATGATGTTTCATTTTCAAATGTTCTCTTTCATTACAAACTGGTTTGGGATTTTGTTATGGATTTGTGTTAAAATTTTGCTATGATTTTTTTAGGAATTAATGCAATTCCTTAATTTATATTGTGGACTTCCCTCTCATGAGGCACTGCTGGCAGGTAGCTGTAAACTGCTGAGTAATTTTTGCCTTCCTTTGAAATTGCCTGTTTCATGTTAAATACTTTTTTTATTAAAAAGTGAACTTTGAATGTTAGCTACATCCAACAGAAGGCTTACAAAATCTTACAGGTTCTTACTTTTCACCATATTACCTAATATGCTACATCTTATTCTGGTTGTGCTGACTCTCCCATTAATTTTTAATGACTTTTTATCGTTAACAAATGATTGGTTCCTTGCCATCCAGATTAGACATGATGGATGGATGGATGGATGGATGGATGGATGGATGGATGGATGGACGGATGGACGGACAGACAGATCACATATATATCACTGAGATGTCTATCACTTAAATATATCACATATATATGTACATATACAGATATAGAAACATGCCTATATGTGTTTTCCTCTCTGTCAGCTGGGTATAATTTTTAATCCCTCAGTCGTCTCTTCATCTAACTAGTCTGCCCCTTTCTGAAGGCAGAAACCCAACAGGCGTCTTGATTTGATAAGCAACTTTGAACTCTTTGTTCAACATTCATCAGCCAAAAGGAGATCAGGTCAAATTGAAAAGAAACACTGAATCTCCCACAAATATAAACACTTGGGATGGGCAAATTTTCCACCACCGGCCACTCTGAAGGGAAAAATCAAGTATCAGTTACCCCCGAGTCTTACATTTATGCAAATCTTCAGTAGAACAACAAATAGCAGTAAGAATGGCAGCTAATTAACCCTCAGTCATACACAGTGATTAAACGGAGCTGGAGCACAGCTGCAGCTTCATTGGCAAGCGCTGCTATTCTTCTCCAACAGGCTGAGCAAATGAAAAGAGGTATTTGCTCCTGCCACTCCTGTCATTCACACAGTAATCTACAAAAGCCACGGAGAGAGTCTCTTTCCTCCCTGGTTATACATCACCGCTCTTTGTTCCCTATCACTCCAGGCAGGAGAGACTTTTTCCTTTGTAAACAGCCAGTACAATCCTTTACTCATAAGCTGTCTCTGGCCCTTCAGTCCTGATTATTATTAATTGTCTTTATTTTGCTTGGCAGTATCAGCCAGTAAACTGTGTTAATGAAATGTCTGAATTTTGTAACAGCTGGCTGACTTTTTCGTGGGGGGGAAGGGGTACCATAGGGTTTGTGTTTAGGTGAACGTCTGTGAATTATCTGGGAGTCCAAGGGAGCCAACTGGAATAGTATCAGAGAGATGGGAGAGATGACGGGATACACTGGCATTCAACTCATGGATTCATGTTTTTCTTTAGGCTGGCACTCCGGGGCACAGCATGCATCTCTTTCCACAAAGCAGGGCCCCAATCCTGTAAATATTTTGGCATGTGCGTTAGCAACCCTACCAAATGAGATAGATACATTCATCTGTGTGAAACCAAGTGTGTGAGCAAGACCTCATAGGCTCTGTGCTTGAGTGCTGAAAATATTTACTTCTAGAGCTAGCTGCTAGGACTTGCCTATGCACCTAGTTAGTTATTTCAGAGTAACTCTATGTGTGGACACTCCCCTCTTTGAAAATGTATTAAGTAAAGTAATGAAAAACTCGTACTTGGAGTAAAAGTCAACTGTACTTTAAATATTCAAGCAGACCCCAGAGTGTGAATTCCCACACTGCCTTAATCCAAACGAGCTTTCAAGTGTGGATAGCCCTTGAGGTTTTGTGGCTTTACTGAGCTTGAAGTATGAAAACAAATTAATTATTTTTATATTTAGAAAGCTGGTGATGCTGATGTGGGTGAAAATGCTTGCTGTTCTCAATTGATCATTGCTATCCCTGCCCTTGCCAAAGGTTATCGAGTCCCAGGAAAATTCTCATTTGCAAATGCTTCAGAGAAAATCAATTGAAACACCGACAAGACTGCACTGCAACTCTTTTCTTCATGTGGCCTCCTTCTTCACATATTCAAAGTCTGAACTTGGCTGGCCTGATTATCCCCATCCCCAGTGTCCAAGCAATATAACATTGAATCATGTCTGCTTACTAACACATAGCTAAGCCTTGACTGGGACATCAGAGCGAAGCCTGCTACATCTCCCTCACACCAGCCTCCTCCTTTTGGTGTCATTCTCTGCCTCTAGCTCTTTACTGTTTTTTCCACACGCAAATTCAATAGTCAGTGGGGATTTTATCCCTTAATTATTTTTCCAAACTGAATGCTTCAGTGCTGCTCCTGGCCCTCTCCCTGTGTGGCAGATCATACCTGACTGCAAGCTCCTGTGATGGGGATGTGCACAGTGGTGCAGGCAGAGCATAAGAGCCACAGCCTGGGATGGGGAATAGCCACAGCATTGCTTTCCCACAAATGTGCCCGGTTGCGCTGAACACTTGGCTGAGTGAAACGGCTGAGGGCCTCTTACAGAGCCTCGCTGCTTTGCTCTTTAGAAACCTCTGCCCGATTCCTAATCTGAACTGACTCATGGGAATTTTATACCCCCTTGTTTTTAAGCAACTCTTACCCTACGGGGTGACTATTTTCCTCTTTTTCATTCCTGACGTATTAATGAAGAGCCATCCTCTTTCCTCCTGCTCTTTATTTACTGCACACTAACCAGACCGGTCTCTACTAGCCTTCTTCCACAAGAAAAGCTTTCTGTTCCCTGTCTCATCCTTACAGCCATCTCATACCCCTGCATCACACTAGTTATCCTTCCTGAATATGCCCAATTCATGCAGAGTTCATGGGGGCATGAATCACAGACAGACAGACTAACCTGCTCATCATCACTATCATCCAGGTGGAAATATTTACTCCTTCCTATTGAATGTCCCTGTCTCACTGGCAGCCCCATCAAAGGTTATTTCTTTCTTAGCCCTGTCATTTTCACTGTTTGTCTGCTTTCTAACCCAATTTAGTGAAATCATGGAGAAAGGAAAAGGCCAAAAAGGGAAAAAGCAAAAAAAAAAAAAAAAAGAAGAGTAAAAGAAAGAAAAAGCTTTCGCTAGAAAAGGGCATTAACCTCTGGCAAATGAAATGCACAAACAGCTACCAGTGGTATCCACTTCACCTGGGTCTGCATTAGGCAGATTAGTTGGTCTGGCTGCTCTCACATACTTCAGTGGCGTATTATATTAGCAATGTAGAGCTACTTGTCTCTTGTTATCCTTTAAACCCACCAGAAAGTGTGAGACAGTTTGGTCAGTGTTATGTGTAGGTTGCTGTGAACATAGTTTGAAATTGAAGTCTACAAGTCCTCACAGTAAATGTACTTAGAAGAGTAAATGAGTTGGACAGATGCCGCTACATTACTTTGGTGTGAGCCTCATCAATTTTTAGAGGAGTTGCAGTCGCTCAGCACGTCTGAAAAGTAGACTGCTTATGTTAAAAAAATGTGAACACATATTGTGGTTTTCGATATGTGTCTCAGCTAGAAGTACATGTGCTGTTTTTTACAAGTGCTACCATGAATCGTGAGTTTACTGGATGGTTTCATACTTTGTTAACCCACATTAAGTTCTGTGGCTGTGCATTTTAATTACTTACATTTATCTAAGCACAGATAAACAAAGCCAAACAAGATCCTAAGATTACGGGGATCTTTACTTGCCTCACTAAAGGACATAAGACATGCTTTCAAGCTTTCTTTATATGAGTCATCCTTATGTTTTGCCTTTATCTTCCCCAGAAACTTCTTTGTTTTCCTTGCAGAGTAGGTATAACTGGCAATTTTGGATAACATACTATTGTTGGTTTTCTATTGCAATTACAAGTTATCCGTGTGGTTTGGCATAATTTAGGTTTGCTTAAATTTTCTGCCCAAAAAATATTAACACCCTTACCTGCACCTGCATGTGGGTGCGGGTATTGAGGAAACGATATAAATGGGATTCAGTTGTTATGATTACATTTTCTTTTTCCTTTTTTTTAGCTGTTATTATCCTAAAGGTTTGCAAGGTGCTGTACTGCTGCTGATAGTATAAAATCTCAGTTCTGTCATGTTTGGAGAAAAGGATTCAATAGTGTATTTTAATGCATAGCTTTGATCCTCAATTGGGTCTGAAACAGCACTTTGTAGAATGACTTTTCAACGTAAGCAGAAAAGTCCTGAAAACCTGAACAGTACTTGCCCTGCTACAAATTACTGCTGTTTACAGGATCTTTGCAAAACAAGAGTGGTTGGGGAGATTTAAGTGCAGGCAACATATGAAGGGAAGAATTGAGTTAGAGCACTGTCTGGATTTCTCGGTCCATTTCCCTTTCAGCGAGTAGTATACATTCTCAGAGGGAAGTTGCTGTCCTGCAATGCCACTGCCCCATCCCTTGGCAGGTTTGCCTTCAGTGGCATTCCCCAAAGCTTGCTATTGGAGTCACTACAGCCATGGTGCAGAAGGAGGCCTGAAGGTACAAACACAAGTTCAACGTGAACAGATCTGGTGTTTAGAAAGTTTTGGGCACCTCCACAGTTTGAATTTGTGTTAGTGTTTGGAAAATTTAAGTTTCATCCAAATGCTTGTTTGTAGCAATTCTTTAGATGATACCCATTTGCATAAGATGTTGACAGGTAAATTTAGACAGTCCAGTTAAGGAATCCCCTTGCCACGCTGCCAGGAGTTCCTGCCTCTGCAACACCCATGGAATTGTCTTCTGCAAAGGAAAAGGCAAAGGGATGTAGGTTCGCTTGAACCCTTGCAGGAAAACCCATCTCGCACTAGGAGTCAGCATGAGGCTGCCAGTCTTTGTTTTGACTTGATGCCTATTGACACACTCCATTCTCCTGATTCTGCTTTGGGCTGATCATCTCATGTAGAGGGGCATTAGAATTCAGAATTGCCACGGGCACTTACAGAGCAAGCATGTGTCAAAACATTAGGTTCCCCTAGAATAGCTCTGTTTTTCCAGCTGATGAGCTCCGGCCATACTGGCGTGCATGTTAATACTCTAATAGGTGTCCACTGTATCAATAAAAAGGATCTATTTTCAGAATAATTGAGAGATTTGAAAGTGCCAGCCTGCCCAAATTTAAAGGAAAAAAAAGTTTAAAAATAAATCTAAGGCACCTTAATAAAGGAAAATATAACATAGCTGTAAAAATAAAATCTGTTCCATGCTGGAGCATTTGGCTCTGAGTGAGGATTTGGCTGACTTGTGGACACAGCTCTGCTGTTTGGCTTCCATGTTCAGACTTTAAAAAGCTACCCAGCCCCAGGTAATGAAGAGCACGTCCATGCCCCTCACCGCTCAACAGACTGGATGTACTTTTTTTCTCTCTCTTCTTCTATATATCTCAATATAACAAGAAGCATGTATGTTGTTTCTCCTTATCTGGTGCTTCTTCATAGGAGAGGCTGCTTTCTGTCAGTGCCTGTTCCTGTCAAATGTTCCTTCTGCAATTTTTTAGACTTCCCAATTAGCATTCCTTCTTTTTCCCTCACCCCCAGTTGTGAAGTGAATTTAGAAACTCTGGATGACAGTAAGTTCAAGGGATAAACCACTTTTCATTTTCCTCATTCTTGTAATTTTTATACTTTAAGCCATAATCTGCACATTTTACTACTATCAGAAACTTTGCTGGAGAATCCAATCAGATTTTTTTCCTTCCTATTTAGCAACTTTGTTAAGTTTATCAAAAAGGACTCCAACTCTTTCTTGTGTCCAAACAGAATCATAGAATCATAGAATAGTTAGGGTTGGAAAGGACCTTAAGATCATCTAGTTCCAACCCCCCTGCCAGGGGCAGGGACACCTTCCACTAAACCATGCCACCCAAGGCTATGTCCAACCCAGCCTTGAGCACTGCCTCCTTTTAGAACATTTTTGTCAAGGCATATAGAAGACAGGAAAATCATAAATACTCCTTCTGTAATAATCCAAACCATTTTTGAGTAGATTTGTCAAATGTAATGAATATTCTGGAAAATGACTGAAAGAAGTTGGCAAAACTATTTAATTTGTTGAACTTTATGAGGCTGGCTAAGCCATGCTACTTTGATTCTTCCCTGGCACCCACAGGCTACTAGGTGCAACATCACAGCACAGTACTCTCAGACATACAACAAAATAATCTCATTTTGCCATATATCCTTTTTGTAAGCATCAGAGGGTCATGTAAACAAAGAATTTGCTCTATTGTCTGAGGTTATTTATATTCCTTAGCTTGGATCTGGTTTTCCCTTTTCTTCAGAGTTTGTATACGGTGCTCTGTCAGGAAATGGGCAGGTTTCTGGGCTGTTTCAGCGCAATGGAAAATGCTCTCTTTGTATCTGGAGCAGGAAAATACTCCATGCCATGTCACTCAAGCATGGAAACAAGTAAGAGACAGTAAACAAAAGAATGGTGAGGAGTCAATTCATGTAGTAATGTTTTTTAATCTGTTCTAAGTTGCAGCATAACCTTTCTGTCCCTTTTTAAATCTCTGCCTTTGGTTGTTCCCAAATGAAATGAGGTCTCTCTGAAGGCTTTTGCTTAGCAAATACAAAATGTAGTGTGTGGTTGCTCTGCTGTCTTGGTGCTGTTGGACTGGGAGAAGAATGGATGGGAGTTTTACAATGAAGGCATCATAAAAAGTTGTCCTAAAGGAGCACGAAAGGAAAATGCAGCACAAAACTGATGGAGTTTGTTCTGCTCTCAGTGAGTGCAGAACAACAATATCAAATGTGGGATTGTCTTGGGAAAAAACCCATCACCATAAACTTCATTTGCATGAGCAAAACAGTCTCATCACTTGCAGCAAAGTTTTATTTTGTAGAAATTACCTATTTATCTTTAAATAATGTATGTTCCCCTGTCTGTTCTGCAGAACATATATTTATTGAAGTAGTACATACACATTTAGACAGATTGTATCATATATTTTAGAGCTGATATTTACAAAATCTTGACAGTCTATCAGTGGCTTCTCTTTCCATTCCTTTTAAAAGATTCTATACTATACTATCGATATTATAGTATGTATACAATACTAATTGCTGTTCTATAGTTTGAAACGCTTTCTCATATGCTGAGCTGGACATACAATACCAATAGGTTAAAGGCATTTAGGCACCTAAAGATGCCAGCAGACAGCTGGTAGGGTTTTAAGTACTTCCATGGGATTTAGGCATCTGACGTCCCACAAGGAGCCTTTCTGCACTGCCCGGAAGACACCTTCTGTATATCCGGTCTTTAAATATTTGCAGACATACACACCTATATGTCTTAAACTCTGTGGATGTGATCTATAAACATGAAATTAAATATATGTAAATACAAGCAATGCAGCAGACATTGTGAAAATTACACATAGAAAAGCATTGAAAGAGAATTAATTTGCTTTGCCATAAAGAGCTGATGAAACATTCACAAGATCTTGTTCTTATCAGTTGAGTAAGTCCCCTCAATGTGAACTCATGACTGTTGGGATTATTATAACAGCAGGAAAAACATTTGTGAACTGTCATCCCTTTGGTAGTTCTTAGGAAAATACGTCTTGGAATATCTCCTAATTATGTGTGCAGGGGGAGGAGGCTTGGATCAGGATTACTGTTTATGTTGGCCTGAATCGTTGCTCTTTTTAGTTGCACATTGACAACACCTCATGGGTAGAAGAGTGTTGTTCGTGAGCATAGAGGGTTTTCATGTGTTTAAATTTTGGCTATTCGAGGCTCACAAGACATCACTGAAAAGATTAACACAACTATAGAAGTAATATTTGTTATAAATACTTAATTTCAAACCCTCCATTATGGCTTCAAAAGTCTGCAGTCTGTTTAAATAATTTTTTCTCTGAAAAGTGTCTGGATCTATCTACATAAGAAAATTGGTGGGTTTATGTCATTTAGAAAGTGAACTATAAAGATTACTTTTTAGAAAAAAAAATGTGCAATCTGGGTTTTGTAGTATCCAAGGCATGAAGCAGTCATTAGATGTAGGTCCAGATACCAGTCGCACACTCTATCCTTTTTTCTATTTGATGTATCTGTAATGCTGCAAAGAATAATCACTAGAAGAAAAACAGTACTACTTAGTTCAGTCAGGTGTGTTGCCTGTAACTCCTCATTGCTCAGTGGTTCAGTGAAAAGTGTAAAATTTCCTCAAATTACTCATACAGCTATATGCTGGAGAGGAAATTCCCTCCTAACCACAGCTAACAATCAGATTATGTGTTGAAGCATGAGCAGTAATAGCATTTGCAATGGTAACTTAGGTGGTGCCATGACTAGTGTGTTTTCTAATTCTTTTTCAATTTTCCTAAATTACCTTCTAATATTCCTACACTGTATTCTTGGATGCATTTAAATATTTGGTGTATGAAGTGTCTACTTCCTTTTAACTTTTGTTAAATGTGTCGTGGTTTCATTTGTGTTCTTTTCTTACTACAAAAAAGATAAGCAAGTCCACTTTTTTTATAATCTTCTCTACAAAATTACCTGTCACATCTTATTTTGTCTTTCTTTCTTTTTCTAGAAGAAATAAGGTTAGATTTCAACTATTCCTTAAATGAGAAAGGTTTGACCATGCTGCTCATGATTTCTTGTCCTTTTTAATAAGTTTTCTACTTCTATTTTGTTTTTATTTAAGATGAGGTGAGAAAATATTAACTTCAGACAGATAAATACCCAACCATCAGTTTATTAAATTACATCTGATTAAATCAGACTGACTAAAATCAAAATCAGTAAAGAAGCTTTCTGTGTTTGTGTCAAGAAATAAATGTAAATGGATGTAATTGGCACTCATGAGAGAAGAGTTTTGTTGCCAACTTTTGCTGTCCTAATCTTTATTATTCTTCAAAAGGGGCTTAAAAGGGGCTTCTAGAACATACAAAATTCAGTCTTATCACAAAATGGAAGTAAAGCTGGAAAAAATACACGTGGATTTTGATTATTTTTTTTTTACCATGAAGCTTATAGAAGCTATATATATGTAAATATACATACAGGGGTTTTAAAATTTTGTGCATTTCTGCTCAAGAAACATAGGGTTTCTGAGTTTTACCTTAACCATCTTTACATTAAAAGTACTTGAGAAAACACGAGAGATGTATGCTACAAATAGAAAATGCTATAATTCATTTTCTTTTCAATAAATATGCAATTTAAACTTATGCTGGTGAAGGTTTCTTATGCCTATTGTGCCCCAGAGAGAAGACAGGTGATTTAGTCCATGCACTCAATACATCTTTGTGTGAACTCAGACCAAAATAAGTCATCAATGTTAAATGCTTAACAATGTGAAGTACGGAAATACAGCTGTTAGTTACCTTGTCATATATAGAATATAGAATCCTACCTTAGTTTGAATGAATTTCAAGGTACAAGGTAAACTGCCTTCTACTTTCAAAATACACTTCAATCATTTACAATCATGACATGTATTTTCTTTGTTTCATGCAGATTTTGTCTTGCCAATATAGACATGAATCTTTTGAACACAGTAGATACAGCACCTGTGGGCTTAACTGATCATACTAATAAATTTTCTCACTAATAGAGCTATATATATTTAAGGGAAAAATTATTACAACTAGAAAATCAATAAATGTAGACATCACATTTTACCTGTATTTCTTCACTTCATTCTCTAATCTCATAGCAATTTAATCTAACATTCATTATTCCCAGTTAGTACTGATAGCTCAAATCTCAGCTAGAATGAACTGGCATTACCCCTGTCGAATTTTTGTACCTCAGATTCTTCCATTTTACTGAGGAGGTGTTTGGGTGTTTTGATTCTTTTCTGTGTACCTTTTTTAGCATGAAGGCAAGGACAGATTTTCATATTTCTTGCCATATGCTTCTAACTGCCTACAAACCACCCTCAGGACCCCCATTAGTGCAACTGTTTTTAAGGCTGCTTCTTCCTGTTCTTAAAATACAATTATTCTTGTTTCACCGTAGAAATCACACTGCTACACATTCTTTAAGCTCCTGAAAAGAAGCCTGCTACATCTGGCTTTCTAACAGATTCACAAGAATGTAGAGTCAGTCCTGAAAAGCAGAATTTATAATCGTGGATATAAGTATGTTAGCTATTAAATCATTTAGTCTCTCCCTTTCATGAGTAAGATTTCAGATATTAGTATTCCTGAGTCATTCAGATTCTACCTTCAGAGATGATTTACACTACTGCAAGACATGTCTCTATTATTTTGCATAGATGATTTTCTACATTATTCAGCAGGAGAGGAGGAATGGTTGTTTTTTACAGGTTTGCAGATCTATCAAAAGCAACAAATAAAACAAATTATATTCAGTGTGTGTTTCAGAATCTCTATTTTCACAGCAAATTAAGTTCAGGTGCATTGACTGGAGTAGCAGACAGTTGCTTAAATAGCAAAATGTATGGTGTAATTGTAATTGAAGGATGGGCTGTACTGCAACATTTCACATTAGTATAGGTTAGTAAATTGTAGATTTTTTCATCTGTACAAGGCTTAGAAAAAGGCCCTTCTGTGTAGTAGAGCATTTGCAACTTTAAGATGAATTAGATTTTGGAAAATTCTCAAAGGCTGGAATCCTTGTTGCTTAGGTCTTTATAATACTGATCAGATAAGGTGGCATGTAAGTAGAACACTGTAAGACACAATATTATACTAGCAGAAGGAGTGTCTTCATGACCTTCCATGTCTTTCCATCTCTGCCTTGTGTAGTTTTTTCCTATGGCTCAATCTCAGGTCTTTTTATGCCAGTGCCTGAAATCTTTTGTCAAAGTGATTATCATTTAGTCAGGCATGACAGTGGAGCCAATGTGACCCCTCACACAGGAAAGATAAGATTTCCAAATAAAGTTATTTTACCTGTTACTAAATATAAAATTATTGCTGTAAATACCATAGATCCAATCTTTGTTCTGCTTTATCATGTAACTTCATTGCAACTAATCCAAGGGCTAAACCTGCCTACATGATAAATGCTAATTATTTTGTTTAGCCTGTTTTTTCTTCTAATCTTATTAGAACCTGTTTGTAATTAAGCCTCATTATATTCATGTTCTGAAGTTAATTTAGAAGTGGATGGTTCATTTGGTTACCAAAATGAGGTTATTTTCCCACTCACCTTCTGATTCCTATCACTGTCAGAGCTCACACCACCTTGCTCCTTTCATATGATATCACCTCAGTGACCAACCTCCAGAAATATTGCCACAACTGTCCTGTACCGGTCTTCAGGGCAGGATGACTTTCTTGAACCACTCTGTGTTGTTGGTACAAGCATCCTCCTTGGATGCCTCTTTTGGTAGCGCAGTTATTGCTGCAAATTCTGCAGCACTCGAGGGATCATTCTTCACCACTCTGGATAGTCAGAAAGCTTTCAAATGTACACGTTAGCAGTGAGACTGACTCAGGAGGTCTCTGTCCCATCCTCTGCTAGATGGCACCCTATTTCTGATGTTTATAATGCAGTAACATTTTGGGATGCCTCCTCCACAATAGTGTGGATGACAGATGCAGATGGCAACATGTGGCACAGTCCCAACATGCAATCACACAACTGGGCTTAAATGACCCATGCCTCCAGTTCCAAAAAGCCTCAAGAAGCTAACCCCATCAAAGAGACCATCTCGGCCATACCAACAGAAATCCCAAACATAGAGACATATGAGCCACATACAGCCTGCAACTTCCTTCAACGTGTTCCCTGAAAGAAATGGAAGTATAGAGGAAATGGAGAGGCCTGACTATTTTTTTGAGTTATTATTGCGTAACAGTAAAAGGTGTATTAATGCAAGGCACAGCTAAATTCCTATTCCAAGGGATGTTCAACTTGCCAAGGGATTTCAGTCTCATTATGGAAGAGTTCTATTGGCCTTTATCAGGGATAAAATTCTTTTCCTTTTGTAAATAAAAGCCTCTCGTATTCTTTTGACATTTTGTATGGGATCCCTAATCATAGTTTTGGATTTAAATGTGTCAATAACGAGATTTAATACAGTGATAAGAAAAAAATCAGATTAAACCAAAATTAGCAGCATTCATAACATAAACTGTTCTAGTTACTCCAAGTATTAATTACAATAAAGGAACAAAAGTATAGATTCAAGAGCAGGATTCACATGACTCCTGCATCTGACCTAAAATGATCCTAATGTGTTTAAGCTGAAAATCTTGGTATTGCTCACATTCAATTCTGTCTTCTAAAAGTGAAGATGCCTTTAGGACTCATTTTCCTCTCAGTATATAAATGTCACCAATGACCAGGCCATGCAGTAAAAGTTCCTCCCTTCCCTGTCTCCTGGGAATTCACATGGTAAGTGGCTCCTACTGGACCTCTTAGTTTTCTTGCTCAGTATTCTACCTTATTACATATGACTGTAGCCTATCTGTTTTGTTCAACATCTTTATCTGAACATGGACAGTGGGATTGAGTGCGCCCTCAGCAAGTCTGCCAATGACACCAAGCTGTGTGGTTCGGTTGACACATTGGAGGGAAGGAATGCCATCCAGAGGCACCTTGACATGCTTGTGGGGTGGGCTGATGCCAACCTGATGAAGTTTAACCATGCCAAGTGCAAGGTCCTACACCTGGGTCAGAGCAATCCCAGGCAGAGCTACAGGTTGGGCAGACAAGAGATTCAGTGCAGCCCTGTGGAGAAGGACTTGGGGGTGTTGGTTGATGAGAAAATGAACATGAGCCGGCAGCAGTGTGCACTTGCAGCCCAGAAAGCCAAGCGTATCCTGGGCTGCATCAAGAGGAGTGTGACCAGCAGGTTGAGGGAGGTGAACCTGCCCCTCTCCTCTGCTCTGGTGAGACCTCACTTGGAGTATTGTGTGCAGTTGTGGTGTCCTCAACATCAAAAGGACATGGAAGTGTTGGAACAAGTCCAGAGGAGGGCCACGACGATGATCAGGGGACTGGAGCACCTCCCATATGAAGACAGACTGAGAAAGTTGGGGCTGTTGAGCCTGGAGAAGAGAAGGCTGCATGGAGACCTCATAGCAACCTTCCAGTATCTGAAGGGGGCCTACAGGGATATAGGGGAGGGACTCTTCATGAGGGACTGTAGTGAGAGGAAAAGGGGTAATGGGTTCAAACTTAAACAGGGGAAGTTTAGATTGGATCTGAGGAAGAAATTCTTTACTGTGAGGGTGGTGAGGTACTGGAATGGGTTGCCCAGGGAAGCTGTGAATGCTCCATCGCTGGCAGTGTTCAAGGCCAGGTTGGACAGAGCCTTGGGTGGCATAGTTTAGTGTGAGGTGTCCTTGCCCCTGTCAGGGGGTTGGAACTAGATGATCTTAAGGTCCTTTCCAACCCTAACTATTCTATGATTCTATGATCTGTAAGTGAGAAGAGACAAATTCAAATGAAAGCTGGTTCTTTTTTCTGTATGATTCTATGAAATGAAAGAAATGCTAAACACAATATAATTCCTATAAAATATCCCTCATTTAGTAAATATTCAGACAAAAAAAAGAATCCACAGTGTTTTTTCTGAACATATAGTTAAAACCCTATGGATGAATGCCAGTTACATTATGGATCTTAGCATTTTGGTTGCTTAACAACATTTTGAGATCCAAGTGCTGTGATTTCCTTATTATCTACTCAGTCATCTTCCACAAGGAAAATGCGTATTACTGTAACTTTTTCTTCAAATTTTATCAAGCCATGTGCCACATAGTGTCTTTTATGTCATATTCTTACTTACTAACACCTTTTTATTATTTTTTTCTAATAACCATGAGTGTTTCTCAATTCGGTTCATGATTATGAACAGATACGTTGCTAATACATCTGTGCTTTTAATTTTGAGACACATCCAAGCATCAAAATGAAGTGTGTTATTTCAGAACTTTAATTGTTCCAGCATGCTGGCACTTCTAATAGATGCATGTTCTTCCTTAATTAAAGACAACTCTTCAAGATCAGTACTCTGTGCCTCGTCGAGCCATGATTGCCTCAGCTAACTCCCAGTCAGCCAGTGAAGTTTATAGAAATCCTGCTAAAAAGTGGAGACTTAAAAAAAGCTTACTCTTTAAACAAGAATGATTTCCCTTGGCAAGATACAGAGATGAATCACTGCCAATGCTTTCCTTTAAAAGCCATGTTAATAATACTCCTTATTTCTGAAACATCTTTTTCTTAGGCAGTCTCATCTTTCACGCAGATCTGTGGTAGGTAGCCTGACAGCAATCAAATGCAGGTCTAGAGAAAGGAATTAATTTCTCCTTCCATCTATCCAAAACATCTATTTTAGTAAATGCATAATTTTTAAACTGGATTTGCAGAGCTCTTTTATTTTTGAAGATAGGTGACATTTTTCTCCAAACAATAGTTTGGACACTGGAATCAAGTCACACATGCCTTAATATTTGTGTAACTTCAATCACTGTATGAGTAGAAGTTAAATGTGTTTCTGACAATTCTACAGAGTTCAAAATGTAGAGTCAAGTTACGAACATCAGTCTCTTTATGATACACATCTGTGATACCTTACAATTTTTAGCATATTTATCCTCAGAATATCCTGGGTGATGGAGAAGCATTAGGCCAGTTTTACAGATGGGAAACTAAATCACCACTGTAAGAACACTTAACTTGCTCGGAGTCATTGTGACTACTTGCAGACCATGAAGACCAAGCACTCCAGAGTTTCATCTCTTACAAACAGTATGATGTGACTACTTCTTCCTTGCCTGCCCAGATGTGTGTCCTGGCTACACCTTGGCACAACCGAACAAAACCTCAGGGTCTTCCATGCTTGATCTCACCCCTATCCTTTCCCCTCCTGCACCTGCTCTGATTTCTTCCAGGAAAAACACACAATATAGAAAGACTGATGCAAAACTGTTAAGCCCTGCTTTAGCACAGTGACCACTAGATCAGCTGTCCTATATAGGGACAAAAACTTTTGGCAAACTTGGACTTTAAAGTTATACAGTAAAAGCTAAGGCATACAGTGCAGTTTTCACCTAGTTCTCTAGATGCAGAGGTGATTAGGGTAAACATTCAGATTGGTTTCCAAAGATTGTGCCTCAAATTATTATGTATTTGCCTGGTATTTGCTTATTTCCCATATTATACCTGGAAAGACAACCCTGGGTTTTACCTGAAACTGAGAAGTGTCATAACAAAGTCAGCCTTTGTCTCTTCTAGCTTGAACACATTGGATCACTTTGTATGTAAGAATGCTGTGTCAAAGGATGTCTTTACTGCCTGTCCTCTTATTTTTCTTTGGTGGGAACAACATGGAAGGTCATATGATTGTCCACTTTGTCAAAGCAATGTCAACCATAGTAGCCAGCCTGATGAGGTACATGGGCTCTAAGGAAATTTCAGCAGGCATATTTTGACGTTTTAGCACACTGACGTAGCCTATATGTATAGAATATTTCTACTGAGTGTTGAGATGTGACCAGCCAAATGTGCAAAAATAATTCCTGAAATGAGAAGCAGACTTCATTATGCTCCATATGATATGATTTCTGCTGTAAACTGTAATTGCTCAAATTGATATTAGCTTCACCAACTTTTTTCCTAGAAGATATTAGACCTTTCTGGAATTTGTTCCTTTTTCCTCTAATGATTACCTTTTCTCTTTACTCAAACAATTTATTTTATTTGTTACACTTTTTCTATACAGTTTTTATTGATTGCGTTATCATTCTTCCGTAGAGTTCTCAAAGAGCCTGGTAGATGGCTAAATACATTCTGTGTAGATAGTTGGAACTGTGATTTTATGAAAGTCACGAGTAAATTGTAGTTCAGCTTGCTGGGTGTGTAAATCAATTCATAGCCTTGCTACCATCTTTTGTTCTGATTTGAACCACTCTGTTGTTCCAGTTCGTACATGTGTGTTGATGAGACTTCCAACTGAGAGGCTCGTTTTATTGCCCCACAAACAGGAGTTAGTGCTGCGCTGCACTCGTTTTCACTTGTGCCCTGATTTCAAGTACTCTTTTCAAAAGTGAAAGGTTAGTGGAGTAATTCAGTGTGCCACTTCACCTGGCTCTGCCTTCACAGTATTGCTTAGTCTGTGCATTATTACTAATGATAGCAAAAGAGAGCCACACTGCTGCTGCAAGATCACTGAAGGATGCTATGATACATTTCATATACCTCATTTTCCATATCAAGATTCACAGTATCCTTGACATGGTCTTCTAGGAGTTAATTAAGTTTAAAACAGGTGACATGTGGTTAACTATGGAAAGCTCCTGATGTAAAGCGACCCTATAAATAAAATTACAAGCAAGTCATCTTCTCTTAATTCCTTCCTCTCAGAGTATTAAATTGTTCTGTGACATATTTGGTATCACTTGTCTCAAACTGCTTTCATCTGCAGTTTTCTCTGAATGGTCTTCTTGTAACACTAGCCTGGATGGCTCTGAAAACAGCATAATAAAATATAATTAGTTTTGGGAGGGGTTTTTAAATGAAGGGTAAGGATGGTTTTGGTGTGCATCGAGTTATCAACATCTGCTGTTGAGAAAACTGGTGTTTTAGTGAATCACTAGTTTCTGCTTTTTCCCCAGTCTTAATTCTTTTTTGCTTTAATTCTTTAATTTGCCTTTTGGGACCTATTTCTTAAAGATTGGTGCAATATTAAAAGCCACAAAAATTGGCTTTAGAAAAGTTATCTTTCACTGCAAGCTGATATGGGAATAATTCTGTCCTGCACCACTATTTGCACTGAAATCACCAAACAAGATGTAGTTACTGAAAATATGAACTTCTACTTGGGGAAGGTTTAATTTTGGGGTAACCAGTCCTGCTTGAGCTGCTCCATGAAGATGACTCCAAGGCAGCAATCCTATATATGACATAGGGAGCGCCTGGACTTTTCCTAAAAAAACACTCTCAAAAACCCCAAGCACTCCCCATTTTTTAATTCAAGAAGATATACAGCAGAATATTTGGAAACAGTCAGCCTTAAAAAAACACCAGTTAGTATTCGAAAAACCAAAATCTCTTCTGTATGTGTAACTGAAGTCCAACTAATAAAAAATTACTTGTTTGTTTTCTTGTACGTCTCACACAGCCTGTCCAAAAAAAAAGGAAGCTGATTTAATTTTTGCTGACTGATTTAGTACAGATAATTCCATGGAGCCTCTCAGTGGGCTGCCTCTCACAGTTATGAGAAAGGGGTCGTTTATAGCTCAGGAAAGAGAATAAGACCTTTTAAGTTAGATCTAACCTCTTCCAGTTTAATTCTTCTTCTTCAGCTGGAGACCTGCTCTTCCCAATTCCCCCTGATACAAAGCTGAACCTAAACCTGGACCAAAGAAAACAGAAGAGTGTATTGTAAATATTTGGCTGAAGGAACTCTGAGATTTTTATAGGGTTGTGGGCTTTTAGCTTTTAAGGTGCTCCAGAAATCTTTCTGAGAACTCACTTGTTATGGTTTAATAACCGGCTCTATCAGCTGTTCTCTGTTAAAACTGTAAAATACTGCAATAGAAATACGATTTTACTTTAGAAATGCTCATAAAATATATATATAATCCATGCAAACACCCATAATGTACATTTTAAGTCTAAATCTATATCTCTAACCATGTTGGCACTACCAATTGGAATTTCATTGCGTATCATGTAGCTGATGGAGAAGGTGCATTGAAATCAAGCTGTTAAACACACCATCTCCATTTTTTATTTCACTCGAGTATGTTTGCTGTATGTTTAAAAGAGCATTGAAAAGCCCAGGAGATGAATTCTGCTCTGAAATTGCTATTTGCTGACATAGAAATAGCTGTAAAAATACAAGTGAAGAAAAATACAGTATAGCAATATATTTTCATTTATTTGGGGGAAAATTAGTTTTAAAGAAGAATTACAGTCTGTCTTCTGAATGATAAAGCTGTATAACTAGCATTAAACACAGCTGAAATTTTGTAACGACCAAACCTCAGCTCATCCAAATCCCCAACAGCATTAACTCCCTAGAATTGGGCTGTAAATTTGATTAGCCTTACAACAGACATGAGACACAAATGTTCCTCTTTATACAGTCATATTAAGTGGCTGCAAAAGAAGATGACAAGGCATTGTAGAGCAGCACATCCAATATTTTTAATCTACAAACAAGTTCCAGTTCACCCAGCTTTCAAAACTACATTTAAATACAGGATAATTTCATGAATTCTAATAGAACATGAGGATTACATATGGTGAGTGAGGCGGGTTGAGCAGCTGCAGCCTTCCTATAATCATCCAGAAGCTTTCTTCATACTTTACTTCTCTTGATTGACATTTCCATGAAAGCTACATCACTGAATCTTAGCTTCTGTCCATTCTTGTTTAATTTCATTCTTTTTAAATATATTTTCGTTAATCTTGTGCTTTCCTTTACCATGAAATTTGGTGCTGTAACTCTAGGTGTGTGTTCCAATTTTACATGGAATTAATCAGAGTATTGGATAAAAAAATAAGCTTTAAACAAGCTAGAGTTTATAGAGGCGTCCTAGGGCAGATTTCTAGAAGTAAGAGTCAGGGACTAGAAGGAATTATGAGACCTTAAAGATTTTGAGGTCCACAGAGTTGCAGCAGCTTGTCTGGTGAGGCGACACTGTGCATCACAGCATGACTCCCAGAGCTCCCTACATATGATTGTTGCAGCCAGCACCACCCACAGTGCTATTCCTGGGTTTCTGCTCTGTAGACTCACAGATTGGTTTGGTTTGGAATGGACCTTAAGATCATCTAGTTCTACTCCCCCTGCCATGGACAGGGACACCTCACACTAGACCATGTCACCGAAGGCTCTGTCCAGCCTGGCCTTGAACACTGCCAGGGATGGAGCATTCACAGCTTCCTTGGGCAACCCATTCCAGTGCCTTACCACCCTCAGTAAAGAACTTCTTCCTTATATCTAACCTGAACTTCCACTGCTTAAGTTTGAAGCCATTACCTCTTGTCCTATTGCTACAGTCCCTAATGAAGAATGCCACCCGCAATTGCTCTGCCTTGTCCTGGTTCTCCAGCCACCAGCACCCTGAGGGCTCAGGTGCCCATGCCTGCCCCTTTGGCATTGAAGGAGCTGTGCACAGGTAGTGCCACCCCAGCTCTGAAACCAGGCACTATGCATCTGGTGATTCAAGAGATTCCAAAGAACATTACTCCTTCGGGCTAGGAGTTGCATAGTTTTGCTGTTATTGGTATTAATGCAGTGTGGGTTTATTTTCATTTCTTTCACTAGGTTGTTCTAATAACACATTTCTGGCGTAGCTTTATATTCCAGTCCCTTGCTTTCGTTGTCATTTGGACATAGTCCTCTTTGGAGTCAATCTACAATGAACCCTGATTCACTGATGAATCATGCTTCTTTTGAAAAAATAAATAAGTAAAAGAAAAAACCGAGATGTTTCCTAGTTATGAAACAGATTTCTAACATCAAGAGTAAACCCACAGACACATACAAGTAGAAAATAAGAAACAGTTTCATGGTAATGAGAAATGGAAAAATGGAAAAAGTACCATTATGAATTTTGAGAGCCAGTGTTCCTTTTTATCTCTTAATTCAATAGTTTGCACAGTGCTTGTTTTATAAATATGTATTTGGCTCTTCCAGTAGAGATTTCACAATACTCCCTAAACAGTGCAGCCCATCTGAGAACCAGGTGGTGCTCAGATATGTGCTACTTAGTTTAGGAAGCTAATGGGAACCATCATTTCTTCCTCATACTTGGCATTTTGTAGGACTCGGACACTATAACTGAGGGTCGTGGGGAATTAAATCCTTTAATTTAGGTGCTTCGATTTATCTTGTAATCTCTATTTCTCCCCTCACCAGCTGTGTTGACTTCCCAAACAAAGCAGTTGTGCCTCCTGATGGTTTTATGGCTTCACAGGAACTGTTAAAATAAACCAGATCTTCAGACACCTGTTGAAGAGTCCTTTTTGAAGTTATCGTAAATAACTATGTATAATGACAACACACCTCGAGACCCTCTGACAAGGATGTGAAATAGCTGGGCCCCTCTGGCAGTAGCTATTTTTCCATTCTTTCAGTTCAGGTTCTCAAATGAGCAAGTGGCTTTGCCAAACTGTGGGTTTGTTCTTTTATTCAATACTGTTATAACCAATAAAATGTATAGCCAAATTGCAAAGAACAACTTATCGCTGTTACTACCCAGAACACCTTTTAGTAGCGTTCGCTCAGCAGCTGGCTGTGGATGCAGCTGGTCCTGCTTATGCTGCAGCAGGCAAGGACCTCTCCTTGCTTCAGCAGTCCTGCTTCACACAGGCAGACACTGATGGAGGGAGGCGCTGACTTGAGGGAAGCACCCAAGATGATAGTTGATTCACAGGTCACTCTCTCGGTGGGAATTTAAACACCTACAACAAAAACTATGTAGACCTCGGGCATCTTACAAGCTGTCACCTCCACTCTTTCCCCAACTGCCAAACAAAACACTGCAAAAACAAAGGCTTGAACATATGAATAAATAAACAGCCTAGTTCCCTATATTACTGGGCTTCAACAAATTTCCACACATTCTTGCAAAAACTCCTCTCTCTGATTCTCCCACCCCAAAAATATGTAGACACCCTCCCATGCTGGGAGGAGGTGAGAGGAAGAGCCTGTACCTTCCAAATCCTTCCAAAGATATATGTTGTTAAAATACTTCCTTGCTTCCAAATGGAGATATAGATGGAAACCCAGACTAGAAAACAAAACATTGTCATCTATCATCATGGGGATGATCCTCAGTACCCTTTCAGTATATCAAGGAAATTGATTTACAGCTCTCAATGTGAAAGACGATTTCACAGAAACATTCATCCCACACATAAAAGACTTTCAGATTTGAACTGGGTAAACCTTTACTACAGCATATCACACTGACTCATATAAGGTTTTAGAACGTTCTTCGTGGCAGCACTTTAAATACACACTAAACCTCATTAAGAACCTGATGATAAGGCCATCCTTACAACCCATCACAGCCAGATGCCGAGCCTTACATTCCCCAACAGCATGAAAATTGGCACCTTAATCAAATTTTGCTCCAAGGATTCCTTTCAAGTTCAACCCTTAATCTCTGTATCTCCATGGGTCTGTGAAAGTGTTTCTTCACACAGTGGTGTCGCGTCCCAGAAGGGTGTGGGAATTCACAACAGCACTGTCAGGCTCATCCCCAAGCTACCCTTACATTATGACAAGGTTTCCTTGTGGCTACTCCCTAAGTTTTTTGCCAAGAGAAATGTCCTCTCCCATTGCCAAGTTCCCCATTTACCCTGCAGTGCTTCCCTAATAAAATAAATACCCACAGACTGTTAGCCTCCTACTTGCACAGAACAAAATCCTTCTGGTAATCCCCTATATAGTTCTTCACCTACAAGAATGTTGATGAGGAGTTAAAAGGTGATGTGATATACTTTCTTGTCTAAAACTTTTTAAATGTATCTTAGATCAGATATGCTTCTTTAATGCTCATGCATGTGAAATTAGCAAAGTCCAGGCCTCGGTGGCCTCCTCTGAATACGTTAAGATATTAAAGGGAAGCATATGCAGTAAGTGTTTGCAGGACTGAGACTACCAGTACTTTGTATATTGAAGTCACAGTGATAACCTGACTTGCTAATTTAGAAGGTGCAAGCTTAAGATTTAAATCATGGGCTCTTCCTGAAAGTGCAAGGTATATGTTCAAAGCAAAAGATTTTTCTTAATAGATATTATTCACTAATATTCACTAAAATTGGCAGTAAGACAATCAACTGATTTTTGGCTAAGCCAGCATATTTCTCTTGTCATAAACTCTTATCATCAACACACAAACAAAAAAGCTCAGATTTACTCTGCTTTGTAGGAGGTCTGACATCTAGTCCCAGGAATTTCTGTAGTTAATAATGCAGAAGCCACACTCAGACTCCGATTGTACTGGGGAAGCCAGATTCATATTGTTCAATGGCACCATCTTCAGTCAACTACAAAGCTGATTATTAACTAGCTTTTAGAAGAAGCTATGTTCACCTGTTATAAGTCAGGGACAAACAAGGTATCAGTGCTTTTGAACTTGTATGGTACAGTCTCAGGGAACCTACTGTTTCAGAAGAAATATCAAGGGTTCCCCAAAAAAGAAGGAAAATCCCTATACATTTTGTCTGCTTTAAATTGAAAAGAGAAGAATTCTGTCTGAAAAATGTTGATTGCAGACAGTCACTTCTGGGAAAGCCTTGTCTGGGTTTGTTTTTCTTAGACGGCTGATTGCTTTTGATTAATTATTTCTAAAGTAATTTGTAGATCCAGACCAAGCCATGCAGCCTTCTGGCCATATGAATGTTCAGAAAGATCCCATAAATCAAATACTGATTCCCAAAGTCTGGAATTAACTTTTGTTGCTTTGAAAATAGCACTTACTGTCGTAATGCCTTATCTTTCTTTATGCTGTAAAACTCAAAGTATTTTTAAACATAAAGAAATAAATAAAAAACATTGAACCAGATAATAGAATTCAATCCTATCATCTTCTTAGGTGATAGTACCGATATTTGTGGGAGTCTAATTATCATAAATGACATCACCTGAAAACAACTTTTAGCTCAGAATAGAATTGCTGGACCATCTGTTTCCGAGGCAGAATTTTGTCAAATGGTTTTAGTTATGTTTACCAGAAATGTGTAGCTAATTGCCAGCCAAGTCCTCCCCATCTTCTTCTTCCTTTCTTCCTGTATGCATGCGTGCTGTCAGAATGGGACTAGTATATGTAGGCATCTTGTTCTTACAGTTAAACCTGAGAGAGATGAATCAGTGTGATCTAAGAATAGCTTTTTCATCCTTCCAAGGCTGACGAGTATTTCACAGTTTGTGTTTCCTTTTCAGCTGATCCCCTGGTTGGAAGTATTGCCACTCAGTATATGACTAACAGAGCAGAGCACGACAGAATGGCCAGACAGTGGACCAAGCGATATGCCACATAGGAACCTACTCTAGGATTTGCTGGACCTGTGCAAGCACATTCACTAAGTGCATCAATAGCCCTTCCCTTCATTTTTATTTTTTATTAAATTTTGAACCATTTTGTGACAAAAGGTTGTCCTTACTTTCTTTTTTGTTTTATTTTATTTGTTTGGGTTTGTTTTTTTGTTTTTTTTTTTTTTTGTTGTTGTTCTGTTAACTTGAAAGTTGTTTCCCTCAAATGCAGACAGGGAATTTTTGTTATCAGTGCAAAGAATGTTGGATCTGTAATAGTATAGAGCTTTGTCACAAAGCTTTGTATTAATGTGTGGGTTTTGGTTCGGTTTTGGTTTTTTTTCTTTCATGTGGTTTTGGGGAAAACAAATGAATTCAGAATTATATCTCATTTCTACTTAAATGTAGTGTTTAGGGTTATTTTTTTGTACTGAAGTCTAATGGTGGGTGCATGCTACTGGGAACAAGTTTTGTATAAAAGCTTAAAATCAAGAATCACTGTGCATTACTAAGACTGTGTTTATCACTAGCCTTCTGTTTCCCACGCAAAAGGCTACTGCGTTGAACAAATTAATATGTATTTTGATTTACTTAAAAAAAAAAAAGAAAAAAGTGCTTGTAAATTTCTTAGGGACCTGCCACTTCTGACTGTGGATCAGTTGATGTACACTTGTATTATTAAAACACTCAATAAAACACTGTGGCTGATAAATGCACTTCTTGCAAGACAGTGCTTTTGAGTTTGTGCAGTATAGGCTGCATCATCCTCTCAAAATAGTACTGCAGGTTAAGCAGTTTTAGACCTGAATTATTAATTTCTTCTCAAAACGCATCTCTGAACTTGGAATTCTTCATTGTGTATGTATTTCATATACAAACATCTCTCAGATTTTAAGGCCTTTCTTTCACATGCTGCTGCTCAGCCTTGCTATTCGGAAGCCTCTTGCTGCATCTTTTATACTATGGTTTCACTGTATCCGTCTCATTACATTTAAAATTGTTGGCTATAAAAATAGCCTTGCATGGAAAGCAGAATACTGATGATGATTTTATACAGGAGCCCTCATTTTGCCTTTCTCCAAGCTCTTTAATTGTAAAACCAACTGTTATTTAAAAGAATAAATGAAGGTTTTTGATGGGAAAATTGAGCCCATTGCACTAATCAATCCCAGCACATTCAATGGTAAGGGTATTTCTGTTCAGAGTTGACCTTCAGGCTAATTTTAGATATGCAACCATAGAAGGAAAACTTATACTTGGCTAAGGAAATGTGTGGGTGTTGTGATTTAGAAAATATATAGTTTGATGCTGATATCTATAATGTTCGTTCTTTGTGTTGCAAGTCATATTGGAAAATCCCTGTCTCTCATAATTAAACATTACAGATGCTATATACAGTGCTTGCCTGCTCTCTCCCCTCTCTCCTTGCCTCTTATGTTTAAAGATCTTATCTTAAAGAAGATATATTACAATAGGGACAGTATAAACATACGGGAGACCCAGTCCCATTACAATTCCACCCAATCCAACCGTCCTGAAAATTAAGCAGTCAAGGTGACACCATAGAGCCTCTATACCAACCACTGCACTGTTCAGTATTTCCAGGCTGGTTTGGTTTTCTCTTAGCCATTTGCTAATAACTAAACAGACACAGCACTTGAATCTACTGGCGAGCTGGCCTCAGTGTGAAGAGAAGATGAATGCTGACTTTGTTGTAGGTGGTATATAACTACTGCCCCACAGACCACAGGGATCTCAAAGAAATAATGTCTCTTGTGATCAAAGCAAATGGAGAGTCTGCTGGTGTCTGCAAAAACCAACTGTTTACAATCCCTGCCATACAATATTTTGGGGCAAACAGATCCTAAATACAGACATGAAAGAACAACTGCAGTTCAAAAATAAAACAAAACCCCAAAACCAGACTTCTCTGAACTAGAACACCTTCTCAGGACAATTGTTATGCATGCTTCCTTTGAAAGTTGTTTCCACGGTACAACTTGCCACAAAGTACCTCCACATCTGAAGGGAAGCCTCCTGCTGTAAAAATACAACAGAAGGGTAAAGGGATTAAAAAGAACAAGTGCTTCTTGCCCAATACAGTAACTGCATTACTTCTCCTCTTATCCAATCTGCTGAAGAGATTCCTGCCATAAAAGACCTATATCCCCTGAGACAGCAATTAACAGGCAATTTCATATTTCTTATGAAGTACTTGAAGTGTCTGCCACTCTGCAGCCTTTATTTACACTCAGCTGAGCATAATGCAGTAATTTTCCAGGTACATTTTAAACCTGCTTGAAAAATAAGTCTCTAATTCTTACTGTCATCTTTTTTCCCCCTCTCCCAAATACAAAGAAGACATTATAAACAGAAGAGCTTATGGTATCTCTAATGAAGATGTAACTGAAAGACAGCTGAGATACCTTGGAGGGGAAATCACGGAATTCTTAATAAATGTCTGTTTTCAGTTCATCAGCTCTCACTTGCCTTTCTTACTAATCAAAAGCTGCACAGTTTGAATTTGCAGGTAAGTTGCCCTCTGTGTGAAGCTGAACAGTCGCTTTGTCCTAGATAATATAAAACTACTGCCTTAAGAACCACAGGGATCTCAAAGAAATAATCAGAAAGGACCAACCCACATTGATTAAAGCAGATGCAGAGTCTTCTGGCATCTGCAGGAGCCAAATGTTTGCAAGTCTGGCCATAAAACACTCTCCTCTATTTGCAAATCTGCTCTATTTGCCTCCCAAGTGATTCTTTTTCTTCATCTGCTAAACCTGGGGAATATGAAGCAATATTTGAAACCTGCTGTTGTTGCTGAGGAGAAATGAACCATTCCCAGCAGAATTCAGTCTGCCAGCACAGCCCCACTGAACAATGATGTATTGGCATAGTCTCTTTTTCTCCTTTTTCCTACATCCAGAAAATATTGCACATTATTCTATCTCACCTTTGCTCTCCATGTCCTTTGCAAATTTAGCTGATTCCTGCTTCAGCTTTTATGATAAATCATCTCTTTAACTTCTAGATAGTGAAGTCCACATGCTGCCCTCCTACAACTGGCTGCGAGGATCATTCAAATGACTCACACGTAGCATTCAGTATCATGCAGTTGTCCTAAAACAGCAGATAAAGGCCATCGCTTCAGAAAATCTCAGTATTTTCTCAGGGACGCACAAATGCTAAAACTGAGTTTAGTTCTTTAAAGACATCGTACAGCTTTTCTGAATTCAATTGCAATATCAAGTAAACAATATTTAATTTCCAGTAACCCCAGCTACATGTCACTCTCCCATACCCTTTGAGTTTAATTCATATGAAGCAGAAATCAGAAGAGGAACTCTATAAACTGCATTTACCCATGTGGCCTTCATATCCCCTTGTCCAACTGACCATCTGATTTCCCTTTCCAGAAAACTGCAGAACAACATAGTTTAAAATAAGGTACCCAAAAGCATCCTGTGTTGCCAGAGACAGCATTTCCAGACTGCTCCAGGAACGAGCAGGGTCATAACCCTTTTGATCCCACACATTGTGGGTGATAGCAGCCAAACAGTTAAAATCCATTAAAACCAGCTGCTGTTCCATGAATAAGGCAGGAATTCCTCTTGAAAGATCCTTCTTCAGGTTTTCATGTTCAGAGCTACAGATGCCCAAACAATGGACAGCAGCTCACAGCCCTTTTGCCCTGCTGTCCTATGCAATGAGAACATGTGAGAACAAAACACCAAAGGTGCTGGGGCCCATAAACCCCAAAACTGGGGCTCTCTTCACGGTCCTCTCAACCCAATGCACACTCTGGGTGCAGTGCATGCTCTGAGCTGGTCTTTCAGCATACTGTTAAGCATTCTTCCTCTCCATGGCTGTCTTATCTTTGGCATTAATCCTTCTGATTTACTCCTTATTCATCCTTCCCTTCTCTCTGGCTGCTTCCTTCTGCTTGACTGATTGCTGAGAGGCCACCCAAGACCCTGATCCCAATTCAAATAGCTCTTCCTGAAGTTGCCTGAGCATAGTAATCTCTTTGTTCCCCAAGTACCTACCCAGAATGTGCCTCCAGGCCCCTCTCTGCTCCCTCTTGCCAGAGGCAGTGCCTAATGCAGCAGGAAAAGCAGAGGTGGCTCTGCTGGAGTGCAAAGATGCAAGTGATGATTCAGACAGTGCAGCAGTTCCCACCTACTCCAACCCCAGCATTATCCTGGGGTCCCTTTCCTCCTTTCCAGTTCTCAGAAACTTCTGCCTCTGAAGTTGGACACTTTGCCCCAGGCCCAATGCACTTGCCTGCATTTTGGGTTGAGCAGACTCAGCAAGGACTCGGAGTAAAAACTCTGAAACCTGCGCAGTCCAACCATCCAGCCTTGGCAGCCACAGTTCCTGCAGAGCCAGCTCTGCCTGCTGGTTTTCCATCTTTTTCTCTTTCTTCTCCTCTTCTTTTCATTCCCTTTCATTTCTGGTCCTGTTCTTTCCCCCAAGACATCAGTACTAAATCATGAAGTTTCCTTCTCCCCTACTCCGTCACCTCAGTTAAAGCTCTGTTCTTCCTGCAGTACTAATGAGACTATGTCACTAAACACTGGGCCTCCTGGAGCTGCTTGAAATCCCCTGATTTGTAGGTCTTAGAAGCAAGGAAGAAGTCTGTATGAATTAAGTACTTCCTTATTGTGCCACGCCTGGCACCGGCTATAAAATATATCACTTCTCCCACACACATCATTAGCAGTAATGAAACCCGGACTGGCCTGCCTCCTTAGCATGACATCCATATGCAAATGCATTTCCTCAGCTCAAAGGATCTGCAGATCCAATGCATGGCTGCTTGGGACTCCTCCAGCAGCATCTTTCAGGTCACAACTGGAATATATTTGGGGACTACTACTTACTAGGAAGACTTTTATGACACCTTTGAAGGCATCATTCTGCAACCTTATTCCATCATGAACTTTAATAGGGACCTGCAGCACTTCAGGGTAATGAAAAGGGCACAGCAAAACATGCCTTTCATGTGTACTTTGATTGTAGAAAGAAAGTAGTCACAGGCTGATGGAAGATTGAAATAAAAACAAGGCTACTAAGCCATCCTAATCCCTTGCCAGTCCTAAATTAGAAAAATCCCACTTCACACAACAGCTGAATAAAAGCCGTATTTATTTCCATAGATTCCTCAGAACTGAATCCAAGAAAACCTCTACCCAGGCATCTCACCAGTAAACGTGGATGGTCAGATCATGCATTTCAGGAGAGGCTTTCTAGGGAATGATTCCACTAGGAAGAGCTTCCTAGCACTCTCATCTCCTCCATCCTGTGTCTTGTTGCATACAGGACTTCCTCCTTGACAGTCCCTTGGGAAATAAGGTCTGGAAACTAGCACCTCGGGTCATTCCTTATCATCACTGGTTCTCAAATATCCTCACTCACAACAGGCATTTGTTGCTACAGAATCAGTGCTGGGGTCCTCTTTTGTGTCACTGAGAACTTTGGGGTCAGGAAAAACAAAGGGTCACACTTCAGTTTCTGTGAAATGCCTCCTTTCTTTGCAGTTGACTCATACCCTTTGTAAGGCTCTGAATGGAGTCTCTTCACATGAATGGAGCTCCTACCACACAGATTTCAATACAGCCCTGCTCCTTTCTCCACTTGTCATAAACAGGGCAAAGAAAGTGCTTTTGCACTTTGGAAACACCTTGCTCACAGCAAAGCTTAACTGTGTTCTTGCCCATCTTCAACCTCTTTCCATTTAAATTTTCTGAAATCTCTCAATTATAAGAGCCTTTCTCTAACAATCATGCCAAGGCCCTGCAAGAATCCTGCTTCCTTCTTCCTCTGGGCCACATGCGACCTTCATCCCTGCTCCTTTTCTATGGCTCCCCAGTTCCTAAATCTGCTTCTTCACATCAGGGGCCTAAAGCCTTGCAAAGCCCACTGACACGCCAAAATTACCTCTGCTCCAGGCTCCTCACAGCTCATTGCTGTCTCACCATGGTGCACTGACATCTCAGTGAGGAAGGGAAAGTCCACCCAGTGCTTGAGATTTCTGCCATCTTTGCAAAAAGAGAGGTAAAGCCCTTCTTTATTTTCCTTTATGTGATAGAGCAAGTAATGCTCCTGGTGCTCAGCACCTACACTGAGGAACAAATAGTCTCTGCACATCTCCTTGGCTCAAAGTTCAAAACAGCACTTTCCATAGGTCTTCTAGTAAGAGTATTGTAAGTAGCAGCACAGTGCTTTGTATTAAATGCCCTGAATGTTACATATCTAATAAATAGACTGGAACTTTAAAAAGAAATCTGTGTGCAGTGAGAACTTCATAATCTTTTACACAGGGAAATAATCGTGTGAATTAAAAAGTCTCTCCTGTTTCCTATTCTGCTTCATTATGTGCTGTCCACCCACTACCTCCTGCTGCAGTTTTGAAAGAAAATCTTCCTGGAATCTACTTAGAATGTAAAACCTCACTGCAAAGCATCAAAGAATAATTGAAATGTGCTCTGTCATATCCAGGTAATCTAATCAGAATTGCTCATGGAATTATTTATATGTGTACATTTTAATGATAATATAATAATTGATAGGCTTAAAGAAATAATCTCATTGTCTTCTATTTCATAATATACATCATGAAATAATGTATTTCATTACTGTGTACATTTGCTATTTTATCTATTTAAAACAAATGTAGACTCTAATGACTTCAGTAGTTTTCTAGGGGGAGAAGACAACTATTACTTGCATAGTGTCATACTCTGCGGACTTGCTGGTCTTAAAAAACATAATCCTATTTGTAATTTTTTTCTTTCAATTTGTATATAAAATTGAGCAAAGTCTGCAAATGAAAAATGACAGCAGTCACGTGAGCTCTGCAGATGTGCCAGTTGGAGCTGTTAGGCATAATAACTCTGTCTGATTTTCAGGGAGCACTAAAGCTCTGGAGGCAGCAGGACAAGAGATGCAGTCAAACCCCAAGAAGAAATGGAAAGTAATTACAGAAATAAACACTGCACTCCGGTGCTACAAATTTTGTCCAGCGATACACACATGTTGCAGCATCCCCGATAGGTCAAAACAAGCTCTGCTAGCTGCAGGATGCTGAACCATTTGAGCAAACCCACTGCTGCACCTCATCCAGATCCGGCAGCTTTTTGTGGGGCTTTGCTGGGCTTCCATCTCCTCCTCCTAATCCCACTCATCAGGTGCCTTGGTCCCTGGCGAAATTTGGCAGCAGTTCTGCTAATGCTGTCACAATCCAAAACTAGCAGGAAGAGGATGTTGCCTGGCTGGGTGATTACATTCTCCCTCCTCACCTGCTTCAACTCCAGCTTGCAGCTCACTTGGTGCTGAGCCCCCAGCTTGTCCCCTCTGCAGAAACCCCTCTCCCAGGGGCTGAGACTGGGAGCCTGCATCTGGATCTAGAAGTGATTTTTTTTTTGAGGAGTGGTGAAAGGTGTAATTGGTAGCAAGAAAAATATTGAGCAGCAGGAAGGCTTCTCCCTCTGGAGCCTGCTGAATGTGTGCTGAGGTGAGGCAACACATTGTTTACCTGGATGGCTGGACCTTATTTGTAGAGGATGTACCCTGCTTTTTCTTAGGTTGCATCAAGCCTGCAAATGTACTTCGAAGGGTAATGCTGAATGTGTTCTCATTCCTAAATCCTTCTTCTATATTATTTTAAGCCAGGCTCAGGGTGGTAGGAAAGGGGACAGCTGCTGGCCACAACCCTATGACCCTCAGACTTGTGTCTTCTTCATCCAAATACTGTCTCCAGGACATGTAGAGCAGAAACCCAGGGCGGGAGGATAAGCAATACAAAGGGACAGGGCAGCGGTACCACCTTAAAACCAGGCACCAGCCGGGTGCTTCCCCAGCCCACCTGAGAGTATAAATGTATGTATGTATGTATGTGATACATGTGTATTGAAGCATGTTTCGTATATATATACCCACGCCTACTTGAGACACACTGACACCTCCAGAACCAAAGAGGATTTGGTTCAACCTCCAAGTGCTCTCAACAATGTCGTGGTGGGTAGAAGTGCAATCACCCATGGTGCTGCTTGCGAGAGTGGTTCCAGCACTGCAGAAGTTAAACATATAACACTAACAGGAACTGATGGCAAGGCACTTACTTAGTAACTTAAAAAAGAGGGGGTAAATGTCAATGGAAACCTCCTGCAGAACTAGCAGAAGTAAGTGGGTGCATTAAGGATCAATATGTCGCCTTCCAGTCATAAATGAATATCCCAGAATACAGAGCAGCTTTTCCCTGTCATGTTGCACTACACCTTGGCAAAACAGGAGCGAGCCACTTCCACTAGACACATAGTACACAGCCATGAGATTTACAGACTTGCCTCATTCTAGTGGCAAAGGGAGACCTATTAAAATGCTAGTTGCCTATGGGCAACTAATTCATACATGTTCTTACATAGATATTATTAGAATTATTAATATTATTAGAAATATTTCAAGCTGCTAAAGTAAAATTACTCCCCAAGATAAACTCCTTAACACTATATACTTGTCTTTTAAAGACAAATCTGTTCTTCCCAGAAAGCAGCAAATCTGGTTTTCATCAAGGGAGAAAAAGTATCTCCAGATCTTTATGAAACCCTTCGTGAAAAGTAAAACACATAAAAGTCAATAATTCTCCAGGGAAGTGGTAAGGTGCTAGCTCACGGTGAACATCTTCCTTTACTCCCCATAGCAGCTTTCACGCTGCTCCTACCTCCCTGAGCAGGAGGGACAGTCCACAAGATCCATGCAGAGTATCAGCCCACCTGTCCCACAGTTAAATTCATGCACTGTGAGCTATATACAGTTTGTAGATCTGCGTGACTGGGCTTGATCCACAAAGCTGGGCATGTGAAGACTATTTTCAGAATCAAGACCTTTTACATGGTAGGAAGTTTTGCCCAGCTGAAAGATTTCAGCAGTTTTGGGTATCAATTCTTATGTAAAACTTAACAAAAAAAAATATTCAATAACTATTTATCTGTGTCACCAATCCTCCAAATATTTATACATGTAACTGTATTTCTTGCATGCATATAGGATCTCTCTAATGAATTTGCTTCAGTTGTTCAAATAACTTTTCTCCAGGATATTGTTTTTTCTCCACACTTAGTTGTTTTCAAAGGACTTTTCTTGTTAAAGTGCCAACCCTGGGTATGGGTCTGCTTTAATATCATAGAAGTATGTGAAAAACAGTCCTTCATGGATTTGACATTGAAACATTGCAACACTGAAAATCTGAATGTAAAACTCCATATAAACCTAAATGAAATTGCCTTACAAGAATTGATTTTTGTTGTCTCAGCTGATAGAAGAACAAAATATAAAAAGCATACTGAAAAGTAAATTCAATTAAGTGCTAGTAATCTGAGGTGTCATTAGTAGCATAGGCAAAGAGAGGGTTTGATTTACCATGCATTGTGCTCGGCCTGGTTCTGGTGGTCTGAGCCACTCTGCTTTGCCAGGAGGAAGGAACCTGGCAGCAGAGGAGTAAGCTGGAGCAAGAGTTAGAGCCAGAGACTTTTACTTAAGGAGTGCTGCATAATGGCATGATTCTCTTCATAGTTAATAGCTTAAATATGTGCTTGTTTTTCTCCATTTAAAACTCTGTATTCTTGATGTGTATGTAGGCAACAGTGTCACCAGAGGCTGTGGACTTGCATGCCTTAGAAGGCATCATGCTGAAAGAAAGGTGCCTCTTCTGCCACTCAGGAGATGCTGCATCTGCCCAGCTCCTGAAGGACGTTTTCTAGCTGTGAGATGGCTGAAGGAGGGGCACCAGGTTTACCCCACTCTTGGCATCCTCCAGCACTTGTCTGCAAAGCAACTTATTGTGGGTGCCAACACTTCTGACGTCTCATGTGATGGAAGGGAAAAAAAAGAGAAAAGTTTACAAATACTTCTGTGTATGAGTCTTTCTGCAAAAGAAGAGCTGATTGTTCCAGCAACTGAAACTGCAAGAGGTGCCTAGGTTCTTAGATGACAGTTGACAAAACCATAGGTGTATTTTCTGTTTCAGGTGAAAGCTGATGTTAAGTGGGAGGGATTCACTGTAGCTTAAAGGATACCCCCACAAAGTGTGAGAGACCCATAAAGCACTGTAGCTTTTTAAATCTGAATTAAAAGAGAGATTACCATTGGGAGATAATGGTAGTCTTGAATCAGCTTCAGTTCTTGTTTAAATGATTCTCTGCCTGGACATTTCTCACTCACTTCTGGTGAGCTCATTAACAGAGGGGCTATGCTGCCAGTCCTGTGACAACTTTAGGTTCCTCATCTTTTTCTTATAGATCATACTTGATTGTTCTATTGCACTCTGAAAATAAAGTCTACCATCACAGCTGTGAGGGTATATACATTCTAATATACATGTTTTTTGTTAAAGTTATTTTTCCGGGGTTTTTGGGGGGGTTTGGTTGCTTTGTTGGTTTTTGGTTGGTTATTTGGTTTTTTTTTTCTGACAAAGCTAAAAAGATAAAAAAATAAACACCTTGGATAAAAACAGAAAAAGCTTTCAGATCATGCAGTAAAAGCTGACAAAATGAAGCAACTGATGATATAGTATTAAAATGAAAGTGCAGCACAACTTTAATAGGGGATGCTGCCTACCCAGCCTTGAAATGCCTACTTGCAGTATTTCTATCCTGGAGGAACTGATTCATTACCATTCTTTCTCTCTCCATATGCTGCTTCCACAATGAATGAGGCATTGCTCAAAACTATACTACTTTCAAAGCTGATGAGAGTTAACTGAGGTTGATTAAAATAGAAAACTCGGAGGCTTTGATTTTACTTTTGGTAAAGTCAAATGAAGTTTTGCTACTTGTTTGAGCCTTAATGGGGTGAGAGAGGGAACTGTGTTTTATAAATCCTGTGGTTTTCAGTGTAAGCCTGGCTAGCTCAGATCTGTCTTGGCCTTTTTTCGTGACTGACCTCTGAGTTTTACTATTTAATGAAGTTGTGGGGAGGACAAGGAAGCAGCCCTGATAAGAAGCGGTGCAGAGCCTCCTACAAGCTCTGCTCCACCCTCCCTAGTGAAAATAGCCAGGAAGCTCCCAGGAGGCTGAGACTGCACTGTCCATGTTTTCCAAAAGACAAATCAAAACATGCTCCTGGCCCAAAGTAATGGGCTGTATTGGAAATCTGCTACAGCCAAGAATTAAACCTCAATTTCCCGTCCCTTAGACACCACACTGATTTTTCCTATCAAAAGGATTTCTTTTTGTCAGTGTGGGCTCCTGGCTTACTCTATGATAAACAGCAATTTTCTTTCAGTTTAATTAAAACACTTTTGTCTGCTAGGATGCCATCAAATCTATCTTTAATTGTATTGCCAGTCACAGCTCATTTGCCCCGTAGGCACAGTGGCCAGACTGAAATACTAAATAAGAAAAAAATGATGAGTACAAGTCATTGAGATATTTCATCAGTTCATAAAACGTGTGAGAATGAAGAAGAATTTTCTTCTTTTCTGAAATCAAAAAAGAAAAAAAACCCCAACAATTCAAAGGTGATACATTCTCAAAAAAGAAAGCAATCAGCAGTTCCAACCCTGACCTCTCATCTTGTGCAGAGAGTCGGGGCTCGATTTTGGCTTCAGCCTCAGTATTGCAGGAATACCCAGTCTATGATCTTCCTCCCAGCACTGCCTAGTGGATCTGCTTTAGCCTGTTTATTCTGCTTCTCCCTAATTTTCCATGCACTTTGTGCAATACTCTGGTTTAAAGCATGCACGGATTTTTTTTGGTGTTATAGCTCTCCACAAGATTACTTCGTTTTTGCTTTGTTATGCAACAAACCCATCAGTCTGCTGTCTCTTCAATCATCATGTTGCTATTCCACATGCTTTGGGTCTGTTTCACAGCACTGGTTTACCCAAAGCTGGCTTACCAAGGCCCTGCAAAATCTGTATACTCTGGTAGAGCACATCACTTCCTTTGCTCATTTCCTCTCCTTTACCACATCGTCAGAAGTTGTAACATATGATAATGCTCATCAGGCATCATTTCTATTTATAGGTACAGACAGCAGTATATGAAGTGTGGAAGAGACAGTACTACATAATGTATGCAGAAAACTTCATTACAGATGAGCACTTATCCTCGCATTTAAGAGGCTGCCTATGCCACAGAACAGTGGTAAATCCACAGTGAGTGAAGGGTATCCTGTCAAAAATCTCTGCTGTCTTCCTGTTGTAGGGCTTTGCTTCTTTCCTTCTGTCCACCGCCTTTCCCCTCCCCTTCCTATTTATTTTTATTAGGTTACTTCAGTGTCTGAGTTTACTTTAAATTGACTGACATCTCTTCCTGAAAGGTCTGACTTCATCCTTGGTATCCTTATCTCAAACCAAGGCTATTAAAAGCACCAGGTAGGACAGCTGCTGCAAGGAGGAGTAGCAGCCAAGATTGTTGGAGCCTGTGCAAGGAAGCATTGGTTAGAGGTCAGCTCCTCACTGCAGCCAGTGCCTTGCTTTCTGCAGCGTGAAGCTCTGTCTCCAATTCTGCAGCCCGGGCCCGAGGGTAACAGGGACTCAAATGCATGCAGAAGCCTGAGGGTGTAGCTTAACACCTCCACTTAGCTGATCTAACTGCTCCCTGGTGTTGAAAAGGAGCAGCCCTTCTCACCTCCAGTCATGCATTTCCATGCTGGTAAGGACTCATGCTGAGCTGATTCAATTTACTAACCTTGCCAAATCGGTGTGTGTAGAGAGAGGAGGGTCAGGTCAAGCTTTGGATAACTCAGCAAGGGATGGGATTAAATGGCACGGGCAGAGGTGGAGGGAGCAGGATCACAGACATGAGCTGCCGTATTTCTGAACTCATGTCTGAACGTCATGGTCCCACCTTGCCTTAACTGGGCAGTTCCATCCCTTTTTATTCACTGGTTCTAGTGTGCATCTAACCTGGTGGTGAGTCATTCCAGCAGATTAAATTGGTAGAAAAAGGATGGGGTTTGGAGGGTCAAGGGTGCATGTCTGGCTTGCATTCCCAAATGGCTGAGAGTAGGGTTAGACAAGCACTAATGCTAGTGTAAGGAAGGAGACAGAGAATGTACAAACAGGAGTGGAAAGGCAGGTGGAATAGAAGCAGACAGCAATTAAATTGGTTTAAACTGTTGTTTTGTGGTAGTCTGAGCCAGTTTTAGAGGCAGCTTAAGCCCAAGTGTAAGGATACAGTGAAGTACTCCACCAAATTAAAATATTTTCTTTGGCAAGTAAACATGAGTATTGTGTAGCTGTTTTTCTTGATCTCACAAATACACACAAGAAACATTTTTAAATGTTGTATGTATTTACACAAAAAGGCAGCTCTTTAAGAACTGCGTCCTGTTATCTGTTAGTCACTCCTGCGGCTGCGGGATGGTGTCTTTTGCTAAGAGGTTTCTGCTAAAAGCCATTTGATTGCCTCGCCGTTTGGAGCAGGGTAATGCCAGGAAGGAGATTGTGTCTTCTGGGAGCTGGCAATGGAAGCAGCGTTTTCACTTAAAAATGCATATTGCTAATGGGGTTTTTTTTGGTGCTAGCCTTGCTCTGTGTTGCTTTATGTGTTCCCAGTTGCAGTAGAAAGGTGGAGTCTCTCCCAAATAGCATCTGAGTCCTGGTGTCCATCAGCTCTCTGCTTGCCTGGCTCTTGTAATCGCTGAACCCCAGCTTCAGAGTCTACTCTTATCTCTCATGCCAGTGTGGACTGATATCTGGGCAGATCTGCAAATGAATGGCTGCAGATGGGAAAAGCAACTGGGGATAAGTGCTTCCTTTGTGCCTCTAACTACCACAAGTGCCATAAAGGAACCTGCCAAGACCTTAATGAAATAGTGTGGGTACTTTCTCCCTGTCACTGGGGCAAGCCAAAGAGGATGGGAGCATGATGCTTTGTCTTATTTCATCCAGGGTCTCCTTCCAAATAGCAGTCATTCTTTCCCTACCCAGTGCTCCAAAACCAATGGAAATGGCCTCAGCAGCCTGCCAGGTCATTTTGCTTAGGAATCTGCTTGCCCGCAAAACCTGCTAAATGTAATCATGAAGTCCCCAAACCAAACATTAATAAAGCAAGCAGCAGTATCTGAGGTACTTCGTTTAGTGGCTGATTAAAATACAAAATCCAAACATGTCGGTGGGAACATTTTGCTGCTTTCAATACGCTTTACATCAGGCCATGGGCCCCAGTGTTGCCATGTGTTGTGGAAACTATGCACGTGACTTCAGAGCTGCATGCAGCAGCATTGTCCAGGGAAGCCTGGAGTATTTGAGGGTCTTGTTACAGCAGTGTTGCAGGAATAAAGCAATCCTTTTTCTAACAACTTGCATATATACACCGTACATTTCTCTGTTTGGTACCCTGCAACTGATCACATCAAGCTATAATGAGGAACTGAATGGACAGCCAGGTAAGTAGCACAATCACAGGAGATCTCACCCTGCAGCTCATTATATTGAGCCTGTGCAGAATGTGATGTGTTGGCACCACAGGGATACTTGGGTCTGGATTCACTCTTCACCCTGCCTTTCCCACAGCAGCTGCAGATAAGCTATTGATCTTTCTCCTCATTAATCAGAATAATTCTGAAGAAAAAAATAAGGGGCTCATTTCCTATCCATTCTTCCCCTTAGTTCTTTAATTTACAAACAGCTTTATTTTGAGCTTTTCCTGTTTCCTGCCTCCTTTATGAGGCACCATTCAATGACTGCTACTTATTTGGTGGTGATATGTGACTCACAAAGTGTCTGGAGTTTTGCTTTGTAACACGTTAAGATTGAAGTAAAGAGGAAGAGAGGAGAGCCATGTTTTTAAACAGGATTTGTTGTGCTGTAACTTGATCAAACTCTAGGTAAATGGATTCTGTTGTCTAGGGTGGAGGAGGGAAACATGTATTGTTACAGTAATGTTTGGACTTCACATTTTAAAATGAAAATAAATACATTTTTCAAGGGAACATATAAATTTCTCTTTAATCCAACCTCAGAATCTTTAATTACCTTCTCAGTCCTGCTGTGCAGCAATAAAAATGCTATTATCCGTAGCATTTTATCCTTATCCTCAGATAAGGAAAGAAGGCAAGGGAGCAAAAGACTACTAGAACCCAGACTCTGGGCAAAAGGTTTACAACTGACAGAGAAGATGGAGGCTTGATGTCTAAGCAAACTACAGCAAATGTGAGTGGTGAGTGGAGAATTTTCTACTTTACCAGCAAAAATGTGAAACAAAGTCTTGCATTCCACTTAGGATTTCACTGCCTGAATGAAAGACGCATGGAAGAGCACTCATCCTCATTGGATCCAGAGTTTGTATTTATTTTGTAAGGAGAGGAATCATATACAGTTATTCAATGAAATTATCTGGGTTCAGGGCAGTAACTTTGCAGAGAATCTCCATGCAGGTGGAAGAATGACTGAAGCACAGGAAGGGGTTTGGCTGTAAGTAAGACACTGAGCAGCCTGGCATAGTGAGTACTGAGGGGCATTTAGGGGTCTGGGGAGCTCTGGTATTCAAATAACTGTTCAAACCAATTGAAATAGCAGTTAAACACGAAAAACTTAAAGCTTCATTTCATTTTGAACTCCCCTAGAATTGACAGCTGAACACGCGTGCTGTGGCTTAAGCACCAAGACCCTGGCTCTGAATTTGTCTTGCTTTTCAAGTCTACCACCCAAGACTGGCAACTTCTTTTAACACAAATTAAGCAAGAGATTTGAATGGATTGTTATTTTTGATGGTAGGCTAGGCATGTACAAGGACAAGTTACTAACTTTATAATCTGATACAGTAGGGTGTATATATATGCACACTCACTATAAAAGGAAGAGGAATTGCACCCATTTCAGGTTTGTTTGGAGCCTTCTCTGAGCTGTTTCCTTATTAAGCAGTGACTCAGAAGGTTCTAGGAGTAACCAGTGTGCACTTTGACTCTTGATAGGCAAAACATTTATCTTATTACTACTACTACCTGCTTTCAACTAGATTCCCAATGTTTCTAAAATATCCAGTATGGTATTAAACACAGAGCACAAAGCAGAGTGTGAGTGTGTTATTTACAAGGAAGTTGTTGAGCTATTTGCTGCTGTAATATTGATGAGGCTTCTCAGACAGGTCACACAAGGATAGCAACAAGGATAGCGTGATAGGAAATGATAACTCTCTTATGGCTCTGAAGCCATCACTTGGGGAACTTGATTTGAAATTGCTGAGCACCTGTCCAGAGGAAAACTAAAGGCTGCTGCCAGGAAGCAGGTGTTGCGTCTAGTTTTCAGACTATGTAGCACATTTGTAAGGCACCATTGAGGTCACAGGCATTATTAGGTGGTAGTAGGGAGCTGTGTGTGCTTTTGATTCCCCTTATCAAAAGGGATTTGGGTTTATTGCAAAAGTTCTGACAGCTCAGCAGTGTTTGCTGCCTTGTTGTGCCTACTGCAAAAGGTCAGTCTGTTCTGGCTCAGGCAAAGGTTTTTCAGCCAGAGTCCTCCTGACAATAAACTATGAATGTTTTGTCTATCAGAAGGTGATGATAGCTTGGTAGAGCACAGTTTTCCTGTGCTACTGGAAATCTTTTTGTTTATATAGACTCCCTTGTCTCCAGGATTTATCAGCCTGGCAGCAATTGTAAACAAAACCCCTTGTGTTTGGGACTTTATCCTCATGTTTTCAAGGAAATGTTAAATGTGTTGGTTTTCTCTCTGAAGAGTCAGAACTCATTATTCTGAGTTCGTGAGGAAAAAGTGGCCATGGAATTAAAATTGAAATTTCCCTCTGCCATTAAAAGCAAAGTGTGTTCCCTGGGGGTGTTCCTGTGGGATGAATGCCAGTCTCTGCAGGGCCACTCTGTTGAGTTCTCAAGCAGAGAGCCCAGGATACTGGAGAACGGACCATCACACTCAGCACTCCTGCCTGACCAACTTCTTTACTGATTTTCCTTTGTCAGTAACAGGGAGGGGGGCAATCTTCACTTCCCAGAGCTTCAGCTTATTTATATATCCGAGACTGAAGACTAACTGGGGTCTGTTAACTGAACTAGCACTGAACATTTGTTAGACACTGTCACCAGCATATCCAGTAGCTCTAGTATCTAATAAAAGGATATTTGCGTTGTGTAAGAGTAAGAAATTCCAGCTGTTAATATCCTGGTGCCTGTGCAAAATGCTTACACTGAACTGTTCAAAAAGCGATCTCCAAGAGGTTTGAGAGGAAAGTGTGCAGAGTTGCCACCTGAGGGGGTGGTGTCATGGAAGCAGAGTACAGTAATGATGATTTCCTTGTGCAGTGGGCTTAAATTACTCAAAGGCATTACTAGGTAAAATCATGCCAGTGTTAACTGCTTTGCTAGCAACAAAGTGCCCAATGCATGAAATCTGGGATATTTTGAAGAGGTGAGCAGCCCCAGGTGTTGAGATTGTTTGTGGAGAAGAGCTGAAGAGCAGAGTTACACTCATACTCACTGCCTTAACTAGTGACCTAGGAGAGGAGAGGGGGATTAATGCTCCCTTCTGCTTAGTTGCAATCCTGTGAGTATGCATCCATTGCCACACATTGCTAGACTATCAAGAGGAGGATTCCCTGTCCTCTCTCCCACCTATTCCTTAAATTTCTAAGAGGCATGGGTCTAACTCCTTTCTGAGGTAGAAGGGAGTTGAACCCAAGTCTCCACGTGTCTTGAACCGATGTCTTAAATGGAAGACTACTATGTTAAAGGCTGCAGGAGAGTTCCTCTGTCCTTCAGAAGTTGGCTTGGGGCTGTGAAACTCAAGCAAGCAGAGAACCTTCCTGCAGCCCTTGTTCCCTGCTGAAGTTTGGGAGTGGGGAATGATTGTGGAGACCACCTCTGTTGTTTGTATTTCCTGTGGGATCATTTTGGCAGCTCCATGGTGTACTGGCAGGAGGCCTGGATTACTTGAGGGGTGTTCTGCATCACATTTTAGACATGTAGCCTCATGTTACACCTACGTAGGTTGCTGCTGGAAGAGGTCATCTAGCTCTTCTTTCTGTCTCAGCCACAGATTCCAGTTCACCTCTTTCTGCCTCAAATCTCCCTCTTGTACAATCACGCAACCTTGCACAGCTTGCTAATCTGATGGATGTCAAGAGGTTTCTGAGGCATGTTTGGGAAGAGAATTTTCTGAGGAGTTAACCTGGGCAGACTTGAAACGGGGCAGCACTGTTTGCAGGATCTCAAGTACAAAATAAAGTGGTGGGGACACCTCACTGCAGACACACAGGGTTACAGAAGAATTAAGGACTGATCCTTCTGGCAGTGGCCTACAGTGATGCTGGAGAGGAAAGGCAGAAAATACCAGCCTCAGCAATGCCCTTTACCAGCTAGTTTCAGCAAGTTGCAAAGATGGAGCATTGAGCATGTACCTGCAAACACAGTCTGATCACAACCCTGTAGTTCCTGACCCCATCAAGTGCAAATTATCCCATGTGTGATGGAAAGTGCCTCCGATTCATCTTGCAGGCTGTGAAATATTTTCAAGATCTAGCCCTGATATACTGGAGGGGTTTTGCTGCATCTTAAGTGCATGAGTTCAATAAACTGAATATTGGTGAGTGTATTTTATGTATTTCTAACAATTCCTTCTGTGTGCTTGTGAAGAATGATTATTCTTCTGCATCTACTTAAATCCAATTCCTCTTTCCATCTGCTTCTAGTTTAGACAAAATGATACATATTTTTTTCTTTAACACTTTTCTCAAAAGGTAGAAAATAAAATGCCCCAGTGCTTCATAAATGTTTTTCTTCTGACCTCCTTCCCCCAGCTCATTCAGTTGCCAGTGGAATGGCATATGTTGTCAGATACCCAGCAAAAAGAGAAGTACATAACCCAGAACCTAATAAAACAACAAATCTCGTGTGCCCTCCTGGTCTGCAATCCTTCAACAGCCTCCCTTCATTAAACATAAAGCCATGTGTTTCTTAAAACAGATCACATCCCTGGTGCAGTATGTGTTGCTCTCACTGTATTTCACGAGGGGTTTTCAATTTGTATCAACACAGTCTTTATTCTTACAAGGATTCTTGGAAAAGTACAAAAATACCCCAAATCGCAACAACAAAAGGGCAATACCGACATCTGTGAGTCCTGTAAATTGCTTACAGTTGATCTGAACAGCAGTACTGACTTGTACTGACAAACCTTATCAGCTCAGCTTTATTCCTGGCGGTGCCTGCCACAGCCTCAACCATGCCTTAGTTCTCCAGGCATTTTGGTTGCCCAGGTGAAAACCACAATTAAGTCTGGTGGCTCCAGTGGTGTTGTTCTGGTTTTACACTGGGGTATCCATGAGCAGAATTCAACTGTGGGCTTTCTGTGTACTCCCACCACCTGGGGTGGGTTTCCATGGCACAAGCAGTGATGGAGCACCCAGGAGGACTGACAAGTCACAGATCTATTCTCTTTACATTTGCCAGAATACCCCAGCACTGGTGTTCCTCTTTCACCGCTGTTTTAAAGCAAAGGTTAACAAGGTCCACCTGGAGACCAGTAACGAGTGGTGTCCCTCAGGGATCAGTGTTGGGACTGGTCTTGTTCAACATCTTTGTCAGTGACATGGACAGTGGGATTGACTGAACCCTCAGCAAGTTTGCCAATGACACCAAGCTGTGTGGTTCAGTTGATGCACTGGAAGGAAGGAATGCCATCCAGAGGGACTTTGACATGCTTGTAAGGTGGGCTGATGCCAACATTATGGAGTTAAACCATGCCAAGTGCAACATCCTACAGCTGGATCAGAGCAATCCCAGGCACAGCTCCAGGTTGGGCAGAGAAGAGATTGAGAGCAGTCCTGCAGAGAAGGACTTGGGGTGTTGGTCGATGAGAAAATGAACATGAGCCGGCTTCATTGTGGGCTCGCAGCCCAGAAAGCCCCTCTACTCTGCTCTTGTGAGACCCCACTTGGAGTATTGTGTGCAGTTCTGGTGTCCTCAACATAAAAAGGACATGGAGCTGTTGGAACAAGTCCAGAGGAGGGCCACGAGGACGATCAGGGGACTGGAGCACCCCCCGTATGAAGATAGGCTGAGAAAGTTGGGGCTGTTCAGCCTGGAGAAGGCTGAGTGGAGACCTCATAGCAGCTTTCCAATATCTGAAGGGGGCCTACAGGGATGCTGGGGAGGGACTCTTCATGAGGAACTGTAGTGATAGGACAAGGGGTAATGGGTTCAAACTGAAACAGGGGAAGTTTAGATTGGATCTGAGGAAGAAATTCTTTACTGTAAGGGTGGTGAGGCACTGGAATGGGTTGCCCAGGGAAGTTGTGAATGCTCCATCGCTGGCAGTGTTCAAGGCTGGGTTGGACAGAGCCTTGGGTGGCATGGTTTAGTGGGAGGTGTCCCTGCCCCTGTCAGGGGGGTTGGAACTAGATGATCTTAAGGTCCTTTCCAACCCTAATTATTCTATGATTCTATGATTCTAAGGTTATGGCCATAAGCCTATAGCTGATATTCAGGCTCTTTTGGACAACTAACAGTGATGGTAAGTAGAGGACACCAATGGAGTTTCTTGATGTTTGATTAAAGAATGAATTGTGGCAAGCAGGGGGAGAAAACTGAGCTCTCTTGTAGAACAAGTTTGTACTTTGTCATTTGTATATTCTTCATAAAAACAGCTCTTTAGAAACAAATATGGTGGATTTTACCTACTAAAATAGCTTTATTTATTTATGTTAAGGTAAAAACACCATATAAAGACACACATGCAATTTGGAGAGGGGTAGGAGGTAAAACACATTGCACTTTCTTTGAAATATTGCTTTTCATTTACAAACGCACAAGAACAGTTTTTCACTGGCTGAACTCTGCCTGGTTTTCTATGCCCAACTCTCCTAATAGTATCTCAGTAGGCCAAAATTTCTGCCGAATTAAATGATCTCAGTCAGATTGACTCAGATGGTGGCTTGGTCTTTTACACAAATGGAACATTTGCCCCACTGTCATAAAAATATCTGTGGTGTTTATTAATCTAATAAATACTTAAATAAAAAAGAGCCATAAACTGAAAGTGTTGCTAATTAACCATAGAGCTGAGAAGCTGAAGTAGTTACTACAGACCAAGTCTCAGATACGCTGACATGAGTGTGAAGTAATTTCACTGAATTCCACGCTGTTACCTCAGACTTTCCTTTCTATCCACAACCAGAATTTGGTTCAGTCTGCCTAATTATCTTTTATCAGGGCTTAGTTTCAGCTCAGTGACACATCCCCACCTTGCAACCAACCCTTTGTCTTTGTGAGAGTCCTTTTTGCTGAGAACAGTGCCATTTTGGTTTCCATTTAAAAAGAATTAAAGATCCAATTATGCAAATTAATTTTAAAAGCTTTATCACCAATCATCTGGGAGAAAGATTATTGTACAAAGCTTGTGACAGACTTAAAACAAGGGTTCTTTGGCTTTGAAATGCATCCTGGCGTTAACACTGTCTCTGCCTCCTGTCATGTGACCGGCAGCTGATGAGGAGATTTTGGGTAGTTCAGGGACCTGACCCAGAGGAGCTCTGCATGGCTGCCAGCACCAGGCAGGGGACACCTATTGTCCATGGACAGAGCTGGGCTTGACTCATGATGGTGGAAAGGGACAGAGGAAGGATGAGCGGTGGATTGGGGGGTGATACAGCAGCCCCCAGACACGTGGGGGTGACCACTGGGCTTTGTGATTTTGCTGCAAGACTCAAAGGCTGAACATGTGTCTTGTTCTCCTGAGGATTTAACAAGGGGCACTGAAAGGAAGCAGCTACTTTGGAACAAGGTGGAGTTTAGCTGAGGAAAAGCATGTTCAATCATAAGCTTATGTTATTTAGGCTTTAGAAATTATCCACTGCAAATACTACACCAAGACAGGGAAGAGCAGGGACCTGTTAAAATAATATTTGCAGTAGTGGGTGCTATCTGTGATGAGCAGGGCTAGCTACCCTTCCACTCCTGTCTGATGGGAAACACTGTTCACAGGGTGATGCAAAGCTCAGAAACCAGCTGTAACAAAGCTCAGAATCCAGCTGTAACAGAGCTCAGTGGCTGTGAAAGCAGCTCTCACCTTTCCTCCTTTCCTTCTGTCTGCCTTCCCCTTATCCAACCTCTTCCTAGCAGTAGATTTGCTTCTCACTCATTCTAGCAGGGTGTGGAAAATCATAATACATGGAAGACAAAAACAGATGTTGACATTAAGCATCTTAATCATGGACAGTACAAAAGTACCTCCATGTTGCTGCTGAAGCAAGGAAAGCAGAGATGGGCAGGCCTAGCTGTGGGTTATGAAAGCTGCCCTTCAGAAGAGGGAATGAAACTTCTGGGAGTTCAAGTGTCTTCTATACTCAGCCCATGAGAAAGAGGAGCAAGGGGAGTGATGCCTCTGTGGTGCCAGGAAAAAGAGAGCCTTCAAGCAAAACCTGCTCTTGGTATCTGTGGAAAACCTTCACTGCACTCTGTCTCACTGCAATCTCAGCAGTCATAAAACGACTCACTTTCTTGCATGGCATTTGGTGTTCCCACCACACACTCATCAGGAAACTCTTCATCAGCTCTTAGACACAAGCTTGAGCTGCTCAGGTCAATGGCTATCTGCAGCAGCTTGATAAAGGATCAATTTGTTGGGCTACATGAGAGCTGAGAAGGCGATCCTGGCTGGCATGTGAGTACCACACTGATAGAGCCTTCACTGACTCTCTATGCCTGCACACTAACTAGCCAATGGTCAGCGGGTGCTGAAGGAAGACAAACTTACAGAGAGGACTGGAAAAAAGACTTGCAGGCTTGTTCTGTTCTTTGAAATCATCCCTTGTAGCTATATATATTAAAGGGTGAAAAAAGCACCAGGGTTTGGCAAATGCAGTCCCTCTGAGAATGGTGCACTGGAAATGCTTCTCAAAAATGGGCTGGGTCTTACCCTTCCTTCTCTTGGATGTTGAGTGGGTTAAACCTATGGGGCAGCTCTGGTTTTTTTTTATATATGTGAGTGAGAAGATGCTGAGGTCACTACACCACCACATTTGTTTAAGGTATGCTGAGGATTTTGGAATGGAAAGTTCATTCCCTTGAGTTTTACCTTTTTAATTCTGTCATTTGCTATGAAGGGACTGCAAAGAAAAGAAGGAAAAGATGTATTTTCATGGGCCTGTAACACTCAGGCAGAAAAGATTTAGCAGCATTTTCAGAAAGAATTACTCTGAACGCCTTTTCAGTATGTTGCTTTAATAGCACGCTCTGTAGGCCACTGTTGCAATAGACAGCTACAACTGTTACCGTAATAGCTCTCAAGACCCTACAACATAAGACAATGTCATAGTATTTGAACAAGAGGGCTCCCAGGATCACCTTCTGCTGGCATCATTGAATGCATTACTCCAAGGGAAAATCCAGCCAGTCAAGGTGGTGCATTATAAATGATTTGGAATTGATTCTGCTCTTTTTGGAAAGGAAAAAAGGAGTCTGCAGCTGTGGAGAGAATGGGAAGCTTTACATGGTAAATTTTACTTCATCAGTCTAGTAGCAATGCCACAGAGGCTGTTGCCTCAGTGAGCATCCCCACTGGATCCCTGATGAAGCTGCTCAATACACCCAGTATTAAGCTTAGTTGACTGAAGACAAGGGATAGGGACTCTGATGGGGTGCAGTGTCTCTGATGAGGAACAGCTCTGCCTGGATCTGGAGGTGAAATATTTGTGCCCTCAGGGCCCGCATGCAAAGGCAGCATTACTTGGACTCCCCTATGATTTGTGTTATTTATAACCCTGAAGATGCTGTTAATTGTCTTTCCTGTCTTTCACTCAGAGAACCCCAAAATTGCCCAGATTATAATTAAATATATTCCAGCAAGAATTAAGAATCAAGACTTCAGAATTTAAGGTTATAATGTACATGAGAAAGTCTCTTCTTTTTCAAATCCCTGCTCCTATTTGTCGACTTCATGCAGAATCCCTTTTACAGCTGGTGGCAGACAGCTCCCAGAGCAACCATGAAACAACCAAATTGCCTAAAGAAGGAAGATGGACATTGATGCTCTGTAAATACTGGTCTGTGCAAAGCTGAAACTTCAGGCAATGGAGAAGAGAATATCCAAAACACTACATTGGCTTTCTCAGGGTTTCTCAGAGCCTGAAGTTGAAGAATTAAGAAGCCATGTGACTCACATGAAAGACCTGATGCTCCTTGCTCTTGTCCTTGCTCTGATGTTGATGCTACATCGTAATAGCCAGAGTACAATAGCCAGAGTACAAGTGTGAGTCAGGGTCCACTTTGCTCAATGTGAAAACAGTGAGCAGAGAGGAGGGTGTCTGGGCAGGCCTATGTGGAACACCAGAAGTCCAGAAAATGAAGAGCAGATCTAGCTGTCAGATTAGGTTTCATCCTAACCCTGTTGGCTCAGGACAGTAAGAGCCTCAAACGGATAGAAACTTTTGTTGATTTTTTGGGTGTTGGGCTTTTCTTTTTTCTTTCTTTTTTCTTTCTTTTTTTTTTTCATTCGTGCCCAAACAACCCAACCACTAAAACAAACTCCAGCACAGCATGTGCGGAAGTGGTTTGAATATGCTGAAGATCAAAGGGAGATGCTGCCCAGTGTTTGATGCACACTTGTTTTTAATTCAAGGTTAAAGAAACAGCAAAAGCAAGGATGTACAGAATGGCCCTTATTGAGAATGCATCTGGGAGGTGAAGGGAGAAGCATTCCTCCCTATAACCCCATAAAACTATGCACATATGCTTCTCCCTATTGTTAATCCCTTTTGCTGATGTGATGTGGAGGAGATTTTATACAGCGGTGCAAAATGGAAATCTATCACAGGAGGAGAGTGCTGCAATCCCAGAGGGACTCTTATGTTCAAAACAAAATACAACAATGGAGTTAATTAGCATTGCATGGTTCACAAAATCCCCTTGAGGGGATCTTTCTGTGTTCTAAATCATCACTTATATGTGAGATGGAAAAGCTCCCACTGAGCAGGCCCCTTCCACAAACTTTTAATAGATATTACCACAGTTTTTCATCATTTGCCATTGGCTTTGAGAAAGGTAACAGCTGAGCCAGGGCTATTCAGCTGCATTAACCAGCTGCATGTTAATACAGAAATACTCTCCTGCTCCTCCCTTCTGCCTGCAAACCTCCTCCTGCCACCCCCTGAACAAATTAACCCTTTCCAGCCATGCTTTTCTTTGCCACTGTGACACAGATACACAGGCAGAGTTTAGTTATGGTAGACAAGCAAGCGAGGATCTCACTATGATTATTTGAACTTCATTTGTGTGCAGATGAAGGTACCCAAACCAGACTTTCAACCCACTGTATCTTCACCCACTTGAAGAGACAGCCCCTGCTCCAAAGGACTCTCCACTTCCCAGTGCCAGGGAAGAGAACAAAAGGCAGACCAAGGGGAAGGAACCTTCCTGTCCCAGGATTCCCACAGAAATTAAACCCATGCCTCCCAACTCCTACACCTGCTATTACTCTCAGAGCCTGCTGGCATAAGACTGCCAGCAAGCCCAGCTATATTCTCACTGAAACAGCCCGCGCCCACACAACACAATTTCCAGTGGGTATTAATGCTGGAGACAGTCTCTGCTTTGCTCGCTAGAGCAAGGATTAACGCTTCTCTGCCAGTTTGACTGGCTTCCGATTGCTCTCCCGCTCTGCTTCGTGGCATGCCAAAACTCATCAGTACCTGCACGTCGTCCACCCATTTGCAATCATGTTGGACAGATGGCCAGGTCTGTGTTTAAGTGCAGTCTTGCACTCAAATGCATCTCGCTCATGACTGCAAACCGCTGGAATCAGCAGCAAGCTCCGTTGTGGACATGACTGCACTGCCTGATGCACACACACGCTGCTGCTCCTGCATCAAATTGTCCGCTGGGGAGAGCCAGGAAGCCCTGAAGAAATACTGCAGTGCACAGTCATTGCGAAAAGACACAGCTAATGAATTGTTGGAACAGGAACATGTCGGGGCACCTTGTAGCTCTCAGTTCAAGAGCTTGGAGCTGGAGTGCTTTGTGAGGAAAGAAGTCAGACTCTGGCAGGGGTTGTGCAACCTGCTAAATTATGGTGGGTGAGAGGAGGGGTTGTTATGGGTCATTCCTACTAAACTATGTTTTATTATGATTGCCTCAGGTTAGTCAGGACTGCTGAATACTTTCGGACTGGTGCAGTATCTGCTAAGGAAGATCTAACTGTAGTATACTAGCATGACAGGGGCAAGCTAGGAGGTAAGCACCTGTCTTCTTCCATTTCAGCATTGGATGTCTTTACTGCTTTCTTAGCTAAGTATATTGCCCTTCTCCCCTCACCTGTTCGGGGTCCCAGGGATCTGCCATGTTGGCTGGGCCCCAAGAGCATCTCTGCTTGTAAGCAAGGATCCCTCCATAGCACAGGAGAGAAAGATGCATGGAGAGGGCAGGCTGAGCTTGAGCACGGGTGCGTAGACTGTCAGCCCAGGGCAAGAGAGCTCAGCCGGAACTGTCTGTCCTTCTTTTTATTTTATTAGCATTTTAATTTAAATGGCGGTGAGACTGATGTGAAAGGAACAGTGAAGGGTGGTAATCAATTCAAACAGGCCATAGGCTAACACTAAACTAAGCACACACCCCAGTCCCCTTTCCTTCCCCCGTCCTGACTGTCACCTAGCACACCACCGTCCTCCCCTGTCACACGCCGGAAGTGAAAGCAGGAGGAAATGGTTCATCATGTCATTGTCTTGGGAGCCTTCTGTTGCCCTCCTACCACCATCACCAGCATTTTCACCTGCTTTTCACCCTTTTCTTACTTTGTGCCCCTTACTCCCCTACTCCTCCCACTGCACTAACCTGCATGTTTTGGCCAACCACTTCCTTACTGCCATTGGCACACCAGGTTGAAAAGTACCACCATCTAATTGACGACACAGCCCTTGAATGGGGCGTGCCATTTAGATTTGTTACTCTCCTACTTTGATTGCTCTGAGATTGCAACCTTGCAGCTCTTGTAACACTGATGACATAACGTTTCATGACTTTGCGGACATACTCATAGCTCTATACATTATGTCCCCAAGCATTTTATCATGGCACATGAAGAGACATTTTACAGCATTCTATCTAGGCACCGCTCCTGGCCCAGAGCCTAGGCATTTGAACACTAAACTCCATTTAGGACTCCTGTGAATATGCACATAGATAGCAAGGCAAGAAACAGGATATAATTAACCACTAAAGTTCCTTGCAATCATTGCAAAATGCCAACAGATTCTGTTCATCTCTACAGAGAACATAAAGTGGAATTTAAGCACAAGCAGGTCTCTGTTCTTGCTCTAGCAGCCTTAATCTCAGATGTTAGGGGCAGAGGTGGTTACCTCATTTTTAATGCGTGCCCTTTCTTTCTTACATCTTCTTTGGGAATCTGTTGTGGAGCAGCTGCTAATGCACAGACTGCTGTAGTGCAAATCAGCAAAGCCATTTGAAGATGTGACCTGTGTTACTGAAACTCAGCCTTTTTTCTAGGAGCAATTTGTGGAAGTGACTCAAATCTTAGCGACCTGGCTGCGCGGAGGACATTCTGTTGTATGGCAGAGTGTAACTGCAACACCTTGCATATATACCACAACAATGCTTCATGCAGGTTTCCTTGTATCATGATTTTAATGCATTTCTCCAGTTCACTGTAACCCAAACCCATTGTCCACCCAGGGAGGTTTTCACAGCTACCCTTCCTTCCTGCTGACTCAGTTTTCCCTGGAAGGAGGTCTAGGGAAACCCACAGTGTAGGCAAGCCTGAAATGGCTACTTCCACTTCTGGATTTGCTTCATTACAGAGGAAGCCTAGAATAAACAGCAAAAAGAAATCTGAATGTAATGACCTGCAGCAAGAGCTGCCAGGGCCAGTCCCATGTAGCGCACCAAGTTGCTGAAAGGTTCAGATAGGTGCCTAACCACGTTGGATTTCTTCCAGAGGAAAGTTAAAACCCTATTGTTTGAAATTTCTTAAACTGACAACTGGGGAATTCCCTGTAGAAAGCCGGCCTGCAATGACTCGTCCTCCAGTGGCCTTTCCCATCTTCAGTTCCTATGATTTATGTGTTCATAAATTCCTTTGTGTTCTCTGCTTACCTGGAAGACTTGCCTGTGGCTGGCATCCAAGAACACCATAGTGGAGCTGAGTTAGGCTGTTCTTTCTGATTTCCCATTGTCTCTTCCCTGCCTGAATTTAGATCCAAGAGCAGATACGGACCAAATGCAACATGTCCTCTTAAGGTGGGAAGGGCACCCTTTCCCATAAGATTGCATTCTGCCAGGTCAAGAAGTGAAATGTCCTGTCCATCAGCTGCTACCAGAGTGTCTTCCCTTGCTGCACCTTGCTCAGGCTCCTTGGCTTCTGTCCTGCTCTATTAATGGTGCCTGTACTGGGAGAAACAGAACAAGCCTGGGGCATAACTGGTCTGAATTCAGCACCAGTCCCCTACCAGCACAGGCTTTTTGGAATATTCAAATCATTTTTCAGAGCAAAGTTTTACTTCAAAATAGCATATAAGGGAATTGTTTGTTAACGCAACACTGTTTCATGTAAGCGTGCCCAAAGCTCTTCTTTGCCATGCATACAGCAGGATATTTGCATATCAGAAGATTTCACATAGCTTCTCAAGTTACTCTACATGCCTAACTGCTTCCAATTGCCACAGTAACACTGGGGGAAAAAAGCTTTTACAAATGATTCGCCAGACAAATCACATTTTTAGCAGAAGCAGAACAATTCTTTTCTCTAGAAAGATGTTTTCAATGAGGGCAGAATCAGTACAGTACTTAGTTACAATACTGGAGTGTCAGATGTTTATTGAGTCAGCAAAGAAGATATAAAAAGAACTGGCAGGGCTCTGCAAATCACTTTGATTTTTAGTACTGACTCTACTACAGTAAACAGTAAATAATGTAAATAGCAAAGGTGTTTTCATTCACAAAGAAATGAAATGGGAAATCAAAATCCTTTTTTTCCTTGTGATAATAAATCTTTTGAAACCCTCTGATGCCATTTCTTATTCCATCAGTATTGCATTAACTTGATATGTTGCTGTTAAACAGCCTCACTTAAATACATCAAATGGATTAATGCTGGCACTTTATCAGGTATAGTTTCTGTTTCTGTATGACAACTCTAGACATATAGAGACTACTTAAAATGAGAAAGGAAGTTTCTTCTCTTCACTGATTCAGAGGATTGTGTGTAACTGGCTGATATTTCTTGAACATCCTGATTAGTGCCAGGCTGGTCACAGCTATGACAGGGCAGATAAGTGGGCTTTGAAAATCACTCTAAGTGACGTGAGTTAGCACAGCTTCGAAGTGCTCTCAGCTGTGCAGGAGAGCAAGTAGAGGAGCAGTGAAGAAGAGCCTACAGACACATTCAAGCTAGTTGCAGTTTTGCTAGGTATAGCTCAGCTGAAGCTGAGGTATGAACTCAGTGAGCCGTCTTGCACTGTCTTTGCTTATCTGGTACTGCTGTATGTAAATCATCAGGCTGAAGGAAAAGAAAAGAAGCTGCTCACAAGAGAGTGATTACCTCACTGATGAAGCACTAAAAGGAGTCACTGAGCACCATTTACAGAGCAGTAAATAAATACAGTATGGTCACTTGTTACTTAATTTTGGTATCAAAAGCAAGAATTAAAGCTCTTATCTGTTCCAGCCTCCTTGCTGGTTTTTCCCTTGGGCATGCAGCACCAGCTACCTCACAGGCAGGAAGGCAGGGAGACAGGCTCCCCTTCCCTTCCTACCACTCTGTGACTTGCATGATTGCTGCCTTACATACATGACTCTGCACAAACAGCCTTCAGCTTGTGGGCTAGGGCCTGCCTCCCCCTGCTCTCTAAGAACGTCACTAAATCAGTGCCAGCCTTGGCAAGAAGCCTGGCTCCGATTGTGTCATCTCTGTCTGTGTCACAAGTTGCTGGGGCCATGGTGAGGTCGGAGACCTTGGAAATGGAAGAGGAAATGTTTTTATAAAAGGAAAACAGAACCCAAGAAAAGGAGATCCTTCCTCCTCCAGCCAGATTTTCAGTGCTCTGCCTCCTTGCACGGGGCAGTTACCAATTTCCTCCCCTTTCAGCTGCTGCTGACACACGGCTGGGTGTTTTCCAGCCTCCTCTGTGCACATTGTTCTGCAAGTGTTTGCCTTAGCAAAGTGCAGAGCCAGCCGCACCTTGCAATTAATAAATATGTGTCAACACTCCATGCAAGCCTGATTATTATCATTATCCCAGAATTAGAGGGTTGGCAGAGCCGTGGAGCCGCCCGAGGGCCTGATCCTGCTAGGTGCTCAGTGCTTCTCTTTTCCATTGGCAGCAAGGAGAGTGGAGGCCGGGAGGGAATTACAGGATTCAGCCATCCAAGGGGTGATTTTTTATTTAGTCTCAAATTCTAAAAGAGATTATTCCTGTCAAGAGAGGGGAACAAAGCACAATTAATAGCTAGGGGCCATCCCCTCAACTGCTATAAAATAATGCCACTCACTTAACTGCAATGGATCACTGCTGACTTACATCAGCTGAGAATGTGCCACTGTGTTGGTAAACATGAAACAGAGATTATAAAAGGAAATTAATAATACTGAAAGCTAACCTAAAACCTGGAGATGTACACAGGGATTCCTCTGCTGGTTACAGTGCAGCTGTATGCAGTTTCAGCTGAGTTTCTAATCCAGCTGGATCCTGGCAGGTCAGAGAACTCCTCATTTTATGCTTGAAGGAATGCCCGTCTGGAGCCAGGGTCGCACCCATGTATCCGGTGGGAGGATTTGAATCCTCAGCTCTGGCTATGATTTGCACTAATGCCTCTTTTCACTGGAAACACTGCAACATTTACCTAACAGCCTAGGAACTGCTAGAACAATAAGGAAACCATGGAGGCAGATCGTGAAAGGCAGTTATTTTCCTGAAAATGCAGACAGGAGATATTTTTAAGATATCTCCACTCCAAAAATATCTCTTCAGGCTAAGTCCTCAGCTCCCCTTGGTTTCATTAGCATTGCTTCTGCACCAGTACTTTGCAGAATGTGTACAAGTGCTTAACTGGTCTAAAGGTACTTTTGTAACTTGATGCATTGGGTTTGACTGGGATAGAGTTAATTTTCTGCATAATGGCTAGTATGGGGCTCTGGTTTGGATTTGTGCTGGAAACAGTGTTGATAACCCAGGGATGTTTTAGTTATTGAGCAGTGCTTGCATAGAGTCAAGGCCTTTTCTGCCTCTCACCCCACTCTACCAGCGAGTGGGCTGGGGGTGCACAAGAAGCTGGGAGGCGACATAGCAGGGACAGCTGACCCCAACTGACCCAAGGGGTATTCCATGCCATATGGTGCAATGTTCAGCATATAAAACTGGGATAAGAAGAAGGAAGGAGGGAATGCTGGGAGTGATGGCATTTGTCTTCCCAAGTAACCATTATGTGTTATGGCGCCTTGCTTTCCTGGAGGTGGCTGAGCACCTGCCTGCCCATGGGAAGTGGTGAATGAATTGCTTATTTTGCTTTGCTTGTGTGTGCAGCTTTTGCTTTATCATTAAATTGTCCTTACCTCAACCCATGAATTTTCTCACTTTTACTCTTCCAAATCTCTCACCTATTCCACTGGGGAGGAGTGGCTGTGGGGGGCTTAGTTGCTGGCTGGGTTTAAATCACAATACTTAAGAAATCCTGCCTCCCCAGCAAGCAGGGGATTAGGCTGTCCAGCAGAATTTGGTTGCATCCTAAGGAGTAGATGGTTCTTATCAAAGCTGCTGCGACAGGGGGTTGAGCTAGAAGGGTGGAAATGAGCATGTCCTTGACAGAGTGGTAGCCTGCAGTACTGTCAGATGTAGTGGTGCTTCCATAAGAGTGCAGGAAAATGTGCTTGCTGCCATTTACTCTTTTCCACCTCTGTTGGTCTGAGCATCTTTGCATTATTTAGAGCAAGAGAAATGCTGTAGTGGGTACTGGTGTGCTGACTTAAATGGAGAGCAATCTAAGAACTCTGCACAGCCTTAGGCCTGGGGACTGCTACTTGAATAAAACAGAAGTGTCAAATCCTCCAAAAACTACCGTTAGTAGTCTTTACCCCAGCTACCTCTGCTCCTTTTTAATCTATACTGCAGACACTGCTATAATATGAAGGCAAACTGCTATGAGGTAAACACAAAAGCAGGTGAACTGTGCCCCATACTGAGCTAAAGTGAAGCATGTTCAGGTACAGCAGACAATGCTGAAAGGTCTTGTTATGGTTAGAAGACAGAATCTCTCTTTCATCACGTAATGCTGCAGTTCTTACCCAGTTTCTACAGTCCAAACCTGTCTGAGGAGCATGGAGAAACATCAGACCTCTCTGCCAGCTGTGGACCTGACTGTTTCCATTCATATCTCCAGCTTGCTTGACTCACCATGGCTAACTATTACTATCAGATAGGTCCTCCATGTCTGCTGTCTTGATTATTGTAGCTCCTGCATTAGACATTGTTAATCCATCTCTTCATTTTTCAAGCTCACACACTTAGTATCAGTGGTCCCTTCTATGTAATAATACCGAGAAATGGCTTTTCCCAGCTTACTTCACAGTGATAATTGTCATGATGGTCCAGTACTATTAGGCATGGACCCACAGTTTCCCAGCCCTACACCACTGTTAATAAAGGTTCCTGAGATCCATCAAACAATCCAGAGGTGAATAAATATTATGAATTATATAAAATTTCCATTTCTCATATGCATGGTTTAGTGGGAGGTGTCCCTGCCCATGGCAGGGGGCTTGGAACTAGATGATCTTAAGGTCTTTTCCAACCCGAACTATTCTATGATTCTATGATTCTATGAAATTGAACCTATATGTACGACTTTTGGTAGCAGTGGAAAACTCAGTAGCACAAGTTCAAACCCTGCAAATGCAAGTAGTTGTAATTACTAATTCTTGATTTGAATAGTAGATTTTAGGGACTAGAGGAAGCTGTTCTTGTGAAACAGGCCATTGTGCTGTTATTGCTGTTTCTGTGCCATTCTGATTCTGCCATGCTTCTTCTGTGCCTTTCTAGTATTGTTGACCAAATTATTCCAGTATTATGCCTTGCAAGAAGTCTGTTCTGATGTTGACCCTCTTTGCATCAGTGCTGTCACCAGCTTTAGTACTTCCTCATCTGCCACAGCTGTAGCATCCTGTGTGATGCTGCAGTCAGGATTTTCCCAACCGAAGACTTCATTTATTGGGAATATTCATTAATCTTTGTACCAAAAGTAGAGTTGTGATAGTCAAGACTTACTCACACCTAAGATCAACTCCAGATATGTTACTTTAATGAAATCCAAATAGCTGCAGTGTCTCTCTGCTTAGAATCCATTACATTCTTAAAATGCATATCACACTTCATAGAGGATTAAGTAGTTCTTTTTTTTTTTTTTTTCACGAAGTTGCTTTCTTCGTCCGAATAGTTAAGGATCCCAGTAAGAGGTGTTAAAGCATGTGTGTGTATAATACAACATAGTTTTGGCGAAGATAACAGATTTTTTTTGATCTCTGCATTTAGTCTCTAAAATTCAAGCTCTGATTGTATTATGGTTCTCTAAAGATCTTCTAGACAGAGATAAGTTGTCTTCTTGGATGTTCAGTTCTCATCTGCTTTCAGAAGCTGCTGTTAGAGAACAGATCTAAAAATATACAAATGAAGAGGATGGTAGCCTGGATTATGCTGATAATAGCTCTCTTAGTTCCTCAGTGCTGAATTAAACTTTTAGATCCTTTAGAACTTTGTGCTGTCAAGGACCTTAAGGCCATAAGACCTTCTGAGGAAAGATGGCTGGTGTTCGGTATATCCTGTGGAATTATGTCAAAAGGTTGCATACTTTGACTTTGCATACTTTGATCTGTTGCACTTCTTTAAGTTTAGTATACCCATTAATGGTGGTATACTAGTATACCCATCCTTGATCCTGGGTAGAGGCATTTATTATAGTTTGTATTCCATTTCAAAGTTAAAGAATGTGACATCTTCCTGATGCCTTTCTGTTACTAATCTCTTCAGCTGTTTCTCTCTTGTTGCTTATGGCAGTTGCTTGTGGAAAGCTATAAGCTTTTGCTCAGCTTGTGTCTACTTCTAAACTTTAAATATTGGACTTACTTATGAGGTAGACTTGTTCTTCAACTGATTTTCAGTCAGACTTACAACATACCAGGTTATTTTAAGGAGAACTCCCAGCATGGTATTTTCCCAATTTATGGATAAATGCACATTGATCTTGGAGTTAAATCTGTGCTTGGGGACCAATCATATTAAAGAAAACTTTGGTACGTATGAAGCACCTCAGGTTTGATCATTATGCGCTGTAAAATAGTTCTAGTTGTCAGTAGGTAACTCTTACTATGCTGGTCTCAGTCATCTTCTTTGAAAACTATGTTGCTTTTATTGCAAGGTGCTGGAGTGACTCTTACTTAGTGACCAAGACAGAAGAGATATGGATCAATAGCATGCCTGAGGCAGTTCTACTTCCTCTTTTAAAATCATTTTTCTATCAGATCCTTTGAGTGGTTAGCTCGTTTTGCCTTGAAAACAGGATACCACATTTTCCATTGAAATCCCTCCTAGTATGTAGGTCCTGAAGCATGAGGTTTGCTACAGTAAGTAGTCAGTCAAAACCACCTAATATTCCATCATTTCCTTTCTTCTGTATGACATCCACCTTTGTCTTTCTTTTTTTTATTTAATGTACTAACTGCAACCTCTGCATGCTCAAGTCACCTGTAAAGACTGGGAAATTAATTTCCATTTTCTGTTGATTCAAACACAATTCATGCAGCTGTCTGTTGTAAATATGCTACAAAACCATAACCAGATATAGCATTCAGGTGCAACACCTTATGATATACACATTGATATGCAACATATACTTACATACACAATATATAAGTACATGTGCTTGCTCAGTAGGCTTGGATGAATTAAATTTATGGCAAAGGTAAAAACCAAGTGTCTTTAAAATGTTTTTGGTTTTGTGGTCAAACAGAAAATATTTCAAATGTGGGAGGTTTTTCTCCCATTTGGGTTATCCTATGGGGTATGTGTGTTTTCATCATGTTGAGTCTCTTGTTTGCAAATATTTTAGGTAACTTTGATCGACAGTGGTTTCTGTTTTCTATCTTCTGGAATAAAATACATTATATATCATTTTGTTCTTATAGAATTTAAGTTTTATTTTTTTCTTCTTGAGCTGTGTGCATGTGGTGGAGTTGATTTACTGAACAGTGGTCTTTGCCTCACTAGGGTGTGACTGTCATCCTCCAAGCTCTTGTTTCATTTTGCATTTTTCACAGTGTTAATAGTGGGGAAAATCCAAGAACTGATGGGAGTGTCATCTTTTATGAAGATGGTTGGACTTTTAACCTGTTCTGCATTTCTGCATGTAAAGGATTTAGGGCTTCATGTTTATTCATGCACAAGTGTCCTTGCCTACGCAGAGGGTAAAATACAGACTTTCCAGATTTCAACAGTAGTCTTGTAATATGAGACCTCACTTGGAGTATTGTGTGCAGTTCTGGTGTCCTCAGCATAAAAAGGACATGGAACTGTTGGAACAAGTCCAGAGGAGGGCCACGAGGACGATCAGGGGACTGGAGCTCCACCCGTATGAAGATAGGCTGAGAAAGTTGGGGCTGTTCAGCCTGGAGAAGAGAAGGCTGCATGGAGACCTCATAGCAGCTTTCCAGTATCTGAAGGGGGCCTACAGGGATGCTGGGGAGGGACTCTTCATTAGGGACTGTAGTGAGAGGACAAGGGGTAACGGGTTCAAACTGAAACAGGGGAAGTTTAGATTGGATATGAGGAAGAAATTCATTACTGTGAGGGTGGTGAGGCACTGGAATGGGTTGCTCAGGGAAGTTGTGAATGCTCCATCACTAGTGGTGGTCAAGACTGGGTTGGACAGAGCCTTGAGTGGCATTGTTTAGTGGGAGGTGTCCCTGCCCCTGGCAGGGGGGTTGGAACTAGATGATCTTAAGGTCCTTTCCAACCCTAACTATTCTATGATTCTATGATCAAAGCCCATGTTCTCTGTGAAAGGCATTGAGGACCACCTCATGTTTTTATAACACCTGTTTGCATTTCAACACGGCAACCAAAGCACAGATCCTGTGCGTATGGTTGTGTCAGACATCCTGAGCAAGGTAACAGCTAAGTGACTTCCTGGAGAGGCTGGGTGCTGCCCTGCATAGCTGTGTCCTTGTGTTCAGCTGCCAGTTTCTCAGGACAGCAGAACCCTCACAGAGCCCTGGGGCTGGCACTGCCACAGTACATAGCAGGGCACTGTTTAGCCTTCATCATCTGTCTTCTTACCTGCAGGCTGCCCATAAACTACTGAAAAGGCAATCTTGTTATTTTCTTCATGAAATTTCTCCTTGAAAGGAGAAATTCCTTCTCCTTTGGAGGCACTTGAGAAGTGTCTTCTTATGACACTTCCCAAAAAACACAGCCCAAACTCATTTATGATTGAGCTGCTACACCACCAGTACTGCTCCTTGCTGCTAATCACACCACATATTCTTCTTATAAACTCCTCCAGCCAAAAGACACTCTTTTCTCCTTCTTTTTTGTTTTGATTTCTGCTCAATGAGTAGGACTGGTGTGCAAGCTTTATGGCAATGAGAATAGCATTATTTTTTAGAGGAAGCTTCCTTTTCATTCTGTGGTAAGGCAGCAAGAGCAGCTACAGCTATAGTTCCCTCGTTTCTCTATGTTAAGCAGGTTGTGACTGAAGTTAGTTGATTTGTTACTTGTGCTCTTTCATGGAAAGAGGTGTAATCTCCAAAAATGCATTGGCATAGCTGAAATTTTCCATGGTGCCTTCTTGCTTTTGGATCACCTGGGCTTCCACAAGAAGTCAGGTTCCTTCAGAAAATGGGGGAAGGAGGGACTGCCTTACAGGGAACGCAGAAAGTAGGTCTTCTGCAAATGCTGCATGGCTCTTTCTCAATCACTGCTACATCACCTGAGCAGAGACAGCATTGCCTAGGGAGTATGACACCTCTCTCCATCTCAACACTGCTTTCTGGAACTTAACCTGACCCTTTGCTTTAGTGCCTGCAGTTGGAGGGCCTGTTCTGCACTGGATCTCAGAGCCACCGGCTTTAAGGCCTTGTTTGTTCATTTTAACTGTAGGAGATCATTAAATGAGCTGATTAAAGCCTAGATCCTCATAGGTGTTTAGGCATCTAAATCTGGTTAAGCCTATTGGATCCAATCGGGTTAGGTACCCTTGTGCTTTTAAGGAGCTGGGTGTAGTATCCTGGTTTTGGGAAGGGGAGGAAAAGAGGGAAAGGAGCAAGGGGCATTTTACTGCAAAATGTGCATAAAAGGACTGAATACTGGAAATGGAGGATGTTAGCTCTGAATTACAGATCTGAAGGTTATAGAAATAATAAAGAACAGTGGAAAGAAAATTATTGTATCCCACATTTCTTCCAGCTTCTCAAAATATACTGGGGCAAACTACTCACTTTCCAATTCTCACATGCCTTTGTTTTCTGTCCTATTTGTCCCCTTTCCTCACTGCTAGTCTGCCACTGACCATCAGCCTTTCAGGCAAGGACTGCACTCTCCTTTGTGTCTGGAAAGTGCTTGGCAGACCCTCAGTAAGTAAGAACGTGCCTTTCAAAACTGGCCAGGTAGTGCAAGGATTTACGCTGCCCTGAAGCCCCACACAATAAGAACAGCACAGTGTGTTGACTCCAGTTATTGTTAGTCTTATGTGCTGGTAAACTAGTCTCGACTCCTTTTCCTGATGACTGCTGTGAAGTATGCAGCTTTAGTCATGGTAGTCCCTGATGAGCACTTGAATTTCAGGGGGACTGCTGTGGTTGTACATGAGCATGATTTCTACCCCATAACTAATGACTTCATGTGTGAACCAAGCTACTTCCAGGCACAGTCACATGTTAGAAAACCGGTTCTTTTGTTCAGGAAGTAGTTGAACCTCGAACAGTGGTGGCTCGTCTTAGGGGCCCCTTCACTGCAGCTCAGGAGGCTGCTGGTACTGGCCCATGTTGAAGGATGCAGCGGGGTGTGGGATTGCGCTGCATGGCTGAGCACCTATATAGCCACACCATGACAAAGCTCAGTGCTTAAGAGGGGGCATATTATACCTCTGGCAGCCATAAATATGTGCTGGTGCTTATAATTTATGAAAATAAATGAATGGACAGACATATCTGTTGTTGCAGCCCCTGAGAGTGCATGGAGGTGAGGTCGGCAGGCAGAAACAACAGCTGGTAGCTCCCTGTTTCCTTCTTTTGCCAGGCCACGTATGACCAAAAAAATCCTCTCCCCTCCATGACAAGAAAGCAAGGCAGTGCCCATAGAGCCTGTTGAATGGGAGCTGGGAGGAAGGACTGATTGTGACGTGAGCAAGGAACTCTGCTTGAGGCATTCCCAGCAGGGGTGCCGGCAGGACATCTGCCTATGAGCCCCACAGCAGCAGCCACCTTCCCTGGACCTCTGCAGACACTGGGAGAATTTCCTCCTCAGCTATTTTTGGGCAGCATCTGCGTCTCTCACCAGCCATGGATGCCATGAGGCATGGTGCCAAAGCATCAGCGGCTTGGCAGCTCCTCCACGTGGACTCAAGAAATATATTCTGGATTATCTGTACCATCTGCCTCTCACAGGTGTTCATCTGGGAGGAGAAGGGAGGAGAAGAGAGGAGAAGGGCACCTGAGGGCACCAGAATCAATCGGAATGTGTTTTATAGGGCTATACGCATTGTGGCAGCTGGTGCTGAAGGAGGAAGAAGAAGGAGGAAGAATGGATAGTAACATCTACATTGGAAAGATTAATAAAGTTTACTGTGTGGTTTCACTGAAACGGGGCAAATCTGAGTCCTTACCCCTTGATCTGCTGGGGGATAAAAATCCCCAGGGTTATGTACTGAGAGAGAGGTTTCCTTCTGGGTAAGTTTGGCAAGGAACTATGTGATGTGTGCCTTGTTCATAGATAAGTGGTAGTTTGGATTAAGCATTCACAAGCCATGGGCTTGGGTTTTTGTCAGCTATGGCAGAACTGCTATCTCTCAGCAGACACCACAAAGGCCTCATGCTCCCTTGCTTATTCATGGTTAATCATTAATATTTTCCTGAAAGTGGAACTCTACCGGTTCTCACAGGACTACAGAGACACATTCATAAGCAAAGATCTCACTTGTGAGGAGATGGAACTGTGACGGCAGTGAATGGTTTGCTTTCCACCACGCTACAGAAACACCATTTCCTGCCCCTCCCATGAAAAGAATTTGCTGTGGCAGTGCTGGCACAGACTGCACACCTACAGAAACCATGGGCTGCCCACGCCGGCAGCAGTGGCACCCGCTGCCTGCCTCAGGTTTAGGGATGGCAGAAGCTGGGGCTGATATACTTGCAAGGCTCCAGGTACTGCCTATGGAAGGAGGGCAACTGGCCTGTGTTACAGCTTTGGTTTAATCTGTTGCAAAGAACTGATTTGTCTCCACACTGAAGCAGAGAAACTGAGGCACGAGGGTATTTCTGGTTGGAGTAACCTAGGTAGGTCTGGCCCACATCTTGCCTAGTAGGTGCTGCTGCTGTCATCCTTGCTGTGGGTCTTGGAGAAATGAAAGAACTGGGGAAGGCCATCCTTTCTCTGCCCCCTATGTAATTGTTGGTCCAACATCTCCTTTAAAGCCTGCAGAACTTGCAGGGATGGCTGAGCTTCCCACAGTGCCACCTCCATTCCCATTGCCTCTAGAACTTTTCATGGGAATGGACCAACTTTACAGGTACTTTTTAAGTCATAGGGCTGTGCAAGTCATGAAAGATTTGCATGGAGGAGAAGAAAAATAAAACCACTCTCAGCTCCTCATTTGCAAGCTGTTGCTACACAAGAAGGCAGTGCAGAGCTGGTGTGAGGAAAGAGATTGTTGTTTCATGTGGTTTCCAGATAACCTCCTATAATACGTATGATTGCAGCTGACCTTGTGATACCATATTGCTACTTATATTCTCTTTAAAGTGCAAAAAGCTGTGTTGCCTAGTGCAAATGAGACTGGTAGTGGAGAAGCAAGCTCATAGTACCTCCAGTAGCAAGGCTTATGACTAGAGTATCACCTTTCAGCTACAGCTCTCCTGTTGTGTCTATCATGTCTGGAGCACAAACTATCTGCATTCTTGACAGTAAAATATGGCCCTTCATCACTAGCCACACAGTTTTCTAATCCCCAGGCCTGAAACATTGGGCTTTCTTTTCATACAGAAAGTATTTTTCAACACTCCTGCTTCCACACAGGCTCTCAGGAGGTGTATGATGCCCACCTTCCTGGTGGTCCCCTACTGCCGTGTTCCAGGTCTAACTGCAAGTTAGAGCTTCTCCACTAGCAGCACCATGAATAAAACAGAGTCCTGACCCAAGCAATTTTAATTGGATACTCATGGGAATAAAGATAAGTAATAAGAAAGAAAAGAAGTTTTGCTCTTTCCAGCTAGACCAGGAAAACCAGGATAGAGCTCAGGGATGCTCATAATGTATTCTTAGTACATCAGCTATTCATATGGTATAGGGTTCCAACAAGCACTAGTTTTATTCAGTATATTAAATAACATCAGTGTTTATTTCCTAATGTGGATTTTCTATTTTTAGCACTACATTTTTGTTCTCAAGCACAGAATAAAAATACCCCAGATCCTAATGGCTGCTTATAGGGAATATAGAAAGCGCGGAAACTGAGACTCAGAAACAGAATTACAATCACTTATAGATAGGGCAAGGTAAAACAAATTGCCATATGATTACTGCTTATATGTCTTCTGATGTGAATAATGTTTTATAAAGGCATTAATGTCTTTAGACACTTTATCATTTTTAATGCTAACTTTTTGTGTCACTTCTTTTGGAGATAAAGGAAAGAGAGCAAATATCATGCTACTCTTTGTGAAAAGTGCCAGACTGACAGCATTGAAAATAAGTGATACATCTCTGTGTCAAGCAGTACAGAGGCAGAAAAGCCTACCCAAGGTGTATTGAGAGGAGCTGCACAATGGGAAGAGAGACCTATCTGAATGCTCCCTTGGTCTTGCCTGCTTCTGATGCTGGAGAAGGTCCTAGTGTAATATGGGAGAGCATCTGTCTCAGTTGCAGCATGGGGCTGTGCTAGCTACCACAAGCATCCCAAGACCACATGAGCCACAGTCATATCTGACTCCCCAAACATCTGCATCCTTACCTTGTGTCCTCAAGCTGTGCCTGATCTTCACGATTATCTGTAAGTTCAGTTGCTACAGAACTGAATTTTACAGAAGTTTAATGAACACTTTTAATAAATGAGATATCCCCTGTATTACATTTGCATATCATGACAATAAATTGCATAGCTGCAGTGCTGGTCATTAACAGACATCTCCCCAAGGTTCCAGGGTCACTAGATGATGTACAGGCTGGTTGGGCTGATTTTAATATCAGAGGAAAAAAGAAAAGATAAAAAGCAAATTACGACACAAGGCTCAATTAAGAATGAATTGGAGGACAAAAATATAATTGTTGCCAGTCAACAGTTGTTGTGGAAAATGGATCAAACTAGCTGAATATATATATATATATTTATGTAGCTATTTTTGTCAGTTATATGTTTGACATGACACCTCATGCCATTCTGTTTAAATTTAGCACTATACAATTTCCACAGACTATGCCTACAGTGGACTGGGAAATACACTACTATGCTTTCAAAAAGTAGTAGTAACTGTATGACACAGTATTGGGGAGCTCCTATTGGGTTTCTGTAAACATCATCATAGGATTGAGGGCATTCAGCATCTCAAATGCCCTGGTAATGAATATAAGTTCATTGCTAATAAATGCAGATGAGATAAACACAACGATGAGGACAGAGCACTCATACAAACTGACCAGGATTTTAGCAATCCTGGATCATTCTATCAAAATGTGGTTTTATGCAGTGAAATGTAAAGTAATTGATTTAGCAGCATGCAATCATGACAAAGTTACAGACTTGGATCTAAATGGATCTGAAAAAGATTATGGCAGAAAAGCAATTCAACATGTACTCCAAAGGTGATCCTGTGATAAAGCATGAGCAGTTTTACCATGGGACTTCTAAACTGATGATTAGTGAGTAGGACTAAAAAAGTGATTTTATCAGGTAGAACGCTGGGACAAGTTATATTGGAATACATCTGGTTTTGGTGTATGCATATTTAAAGGGTATTTGAAACAGGACAGAGCCTCCAAAAGGAGAGAAACCTTTGCAGCAAGAGATGCAAGAGCTTAGCGCTTTAGCTTATTGAAAAGCATACTGAAGGGACTGCACTGTAGCACAGAAGTATCTTTGTTGTAGGCAGAAAATAGAAGGGTTCCCCAGCGTAGTGGAGAAAACTGTGATAAGAAATAGAAAATTGGCTTGAAAATAAAGCCAGGCAAATTCAAATTAGAAAATTGGTGGTTTTTCTTTTTTTCATTTTGATCAACCACTAGAACACACAACCAAAGGAACAAGTCATTCTCAATCTCGTGGCATCTTCAAATCAGGCTGTGCCTTAGCCAAATGCAAATTACCAGTTTCATATAATACAAACATAACTGCAAGGAATTTAATGACCTGTGATGTATAGGAGGCTATACCAAATAGCTAATGATCCTTTTTCACCTTAACCTCTATGCATCAGTGAATAAAAAGAATGAATTCTGCTAATATAGAGAGACATTGCCAAATTGGAGAAGATAAATGTGGTACTTTGGGAACCAGAGAGTACTGGAGGGTGCTTCTAACAACCAGGAGCTTGTTACTTTAGTTATAACTTTACTCTTCAGCAATAATGTTGGAGGGCAAGAAATGAATTTATTTTTATGGGGATTCTCATTGCTAAATTTTCCTACCAGCAAGCTTGGAAAACAAAATTTCTTTATTTCCTTCCTTTTAAATTTATGCTTTCAATACATTCATTTAAGCAAATTAATATCTTCATTTATTAAACGAAAGAAACAAATCATCTGGAGGTTTCTGTTGTCTGTGATAAATAGTTAATACTAAGCCCAGTCCAAAGACCATTGAAATTAAATGGAGTATCTACCCAACTTTTGGAGTGGAAGTTTTATCAGGTTCACTGACATTCAGACAGTTATTATGCAGTTTTCTGGTATCCGCATCCAGTTACTGGCATAGGCTTCAGCTACATCAACCTAGATCTGGATGCACACCTTGGGAGCCAGTCTGCATCATTGATTCAAACTCTGAACACTGTAGGCTTTTTTTGGGGGGGTGTTGTTTGTTTGTTTGTGTGTTTTTCGCAAACCACCCAGAAGCTTTTTAAAATGACACAAAAAAATCTGTTACCCATTTCTGGAGCACATTGTATTTTACTGACAGGTTATTCTGTAGATACATCATCTCTTCCACAATGAGGGGGGTGCTGACTTGCATCATAAGGTTTAGTTTCATGATATTTGTACCAAATAATCTGGGGGTCAATTTTCCCCGTTTCCACCAAAAGCAAGAGACAATATTCTAGAAGACCTGAAGGGAATTCATCCTAATAGTCTTCATTTAGCTCCCACAATAAAAATGTCCCTTTCTGAAAAGTTCATTTCTGTCTGTCATACTTACCTCTCTGCTTGATCAAACCTTGAAAACTCAACCTTTAGGTGTACCTCAAAAAAATGTGTTTAAATAAAGATCTTGGATGCGGAATGTTAAAGCCAGCTTTACTTCTGCTGATTTCACTGTTAAGTCAGATTTTCTCATTATTAATATCAGTAAAGTTTTTCATATCTATGTAGCAGCAATACTGAATTTTGTACATTAAATGCATGAGAAAACATATAATAAGGCCCCTATTCTTCAGCAGTTGTTTTCTATTACCTGGCTGGTTATAAAACCAGCAAGAACATTAATAATATAATGTTCTTGCCTCTAGCTGGTATGTGAAAAGATGTATCTACTGTTCTATGTACATTACCCCAGCATACCTCTCATAGCCAGCACAGCATCAATAATAAGAACAATAATAATAATGATGACAATAATAATAGTATCACATTAATAATACTACTTTATATACTCCACAGGCAGAACAATATGCACGACTATTATGATGCAGAAGGGATTTACCTAATAGGAGATTAACTGGATGACAAGACAAGAGAATAAGATAGGAACAGGTGGATCCAAGACAGTTGGAGACTCTATATTGTAATAAAGTCTCTAGATACAAATGTTTTATGTATTTAACTTGTTTATGAAATTATACACACCTATATACATATATATTTCATACACATGGAATTTTTGCCTATTCAGAAACCTGACAATACTTATTTTATTCTGCGATTAAGTAAACCCTGTAATATTGCTGTGTTCAGGTCCATTCCAAGTAGACCAGCCATGCTTTTGTTCTATCAAGGGAAAAAGAAAAAACAAAACCAAACCCCCAGACCTGTAGGAATACATCACTGATGCACTAACTCCTACTGGGAATATTTTCTCTGCTGGGAATGACAAATTGTCAGTAGAGAGTAAGCACTTTTTGGGGAGGAGGGGTAGTGAGGAAAGAGATGCAGAAAGGAAGGAGAATTCACAAAGCAGGAAGCTTGTCATAAGTTAGAAAACGTGTGCTGAGTTCTCTGTCCTGTACTGATACCTCTGTGCCTTGAGGCCACACAGAGAATGTCTGGTGTTCCTGGTCCCTCTCCAGTAGTTCTTCACCACATAGCCATGTTGTGAGTCTCTCAGATCTGATTGTAATGAGGAACCATATCGAGAGCGAGCTGAGTTAGATGTGAGAGACAGCAGGATAATATCTGCCTTTATTAGGGGACAGATACTGCCTTGAAAAACCAGGACATGGATCCCTGCTGTTAGGATATGAACAGAAGGATTATTAAATGAATGGGTGTCATAACAGAAATAATAACACTGACCTCTAGTTTTCACCAGTCTTAATGTTGTTCCTTCATTACAATAAACTATTTACCCTTTGGCCTCATTTCATGCACATGGGTATCAGATTATTGCCTCATAAAACAAAGGAGCAGTGAGATTATTACTTAAGTAATGGCCCCAAACATACTGTTAGCACAGTGTCATGGACTGTTGCTATACAGAAGAGTAGTATCACCCCTCTCATTAGGGCACAGTCCCAGTAACGTGGGCAGTGAAGCAGGTAGATATGTCACGGTGAGAGTGAGCACAGCTTCCCGTTCACCCTCGGAGCAGTCAATCCCCAGAATTTTATTCCTGCAACTTGTTAAACCCCAGAAAGCTCATATCCATTTAGTAGTGATAGCTGCTGCCTCCGTGCCAAATTGCTTTATCAGTTTTAGATAGCTGATCTTCCTCCCCCACCCCCCTCGTATTTGCTGATAAAATGTTTGCACTCTGTTACATGGTGAAATACAGAGCACTTGGGAAAGAAAAGAGAAAAAAAAAGAGACCTTGATAATTTAAGAGTTGGCATTTTGGAACGAGAATGTCAAGCAGTTTAGATCTTGTTGATGTTGAACCCTCAGGCTCTTCCACCCTCCTTTTTCTTCAGGTTTAAAGCAGGCAGAGTGATCTCACGTTAAGGGTGCATACTCAGATATCTCAACTGGGGATTCTTCTGGCCAGCTTCAAGTACACAACAGTGTCTGAAGTCCATGGAGAAAAGGATCTGTGGATGTAATTCTGACATTGTCTACGCTTTCGTTTCTGCCATGCTCTGGCTCCTCTCCTCCTCTGCATTCATTGTTGCTATCACATTTATCTTGGGAGAAAGGTCATTGTAGGCTGCATATTTATTAATAATTCTTACCTGCTTCTTTTTTTGTTCTTTGCTCTCATTCTTTTCAGTATACGGACACAGACAGGCAGTAGTATATCGTAGCAGAAGTACTTACACAGCCCTTTTTTTACCCACAGATCTCAGTATGCCCTGCAAAGGTAAGTGCTAATACAACAGTTATCATCCCTGTTTGTCAAATCAGAGAGGCAAGCTTAAGAAAGAAACCCAAGAGGACAGGCCAGTGATACAGAGTGGGAGAGACCTTAACAGCTTCCATGCAGAGTGTTGCGTCCTACGCTATGCGCTTCTTAAGCCAAGTAGCCTGATGGAAAGGCCTCTCTTGCTCTTAATCAGAGACATTTTGACCAGCAGAACACATCCCTTTAAGCAGCAGTTCTGAGAGCTGCAACACTGCATGTTTTAGTGTTGCAGTGCAATATTATCTGCACTGTAGCAATAGGGTTACTTTCCTCTCAGGACTCTGCAAACCTCCTTCCCAACCATGGCTTCCCACAGAGATGGCAAGGCACCAGGGTAAGCAGGCTCCAAAAGGGATCAGGAAATGAATATATTTGCATCAAGAGGTTTAGAAGAGGTGACTAACCCCCTGATTATTAGCAACTACCTCTAAACACCCCTGCCTCTCAAAGCTGAGATCCAACCACCCTGGGTAAGCAGAGCTTCCCCCTAATAACAGACACAGCAGCAAAATTCTGGTTTCCCTGGAAGTGGTGGTGTCTGCGTAGTATCCCACTGCTGATTTTTATGTCTCCATTTCAGCTTTGTTTATCTTCTAAGAACAGTTGAAAAAAAAAAAATCCAGACTTTTTTTTATATTAAGTGCTGATGAGGATGGGAGTCTGAATGTCTCAGGGATTAGGTAATGGGAGAGAGAATCTTTGGCTGAAAGTCACTCATTCAGCTGTGGTCAGGTCAGCCGCGTGTTAGTATTTATGTTGTGTGCTATCCCAAGTACTGAGGAGTTGGTGGCCTTATTCTGATGTGTAGCTTAAAAGGAACATTTTACTTGCAATGTGAAGAGGATTTAATAGCAACAAGGCTGAGGAGTACATGAGCATGGAAAATTAAGCAGACCTGAAACTTCTGGGCTGTGCCAGCATTTCAGTACACTGGAAGATGCTGTGGATAATGCTGATCATGCTCCACATCTCTTGCAGGTAACGGATCTAGGGAAAAGCCTTCAGTGCAATCAATTCAGCACCTTAAAGGTGGTATCATCACTTTAAAAGAGGCTGAACATTAGTATTTTTGTCTTTGACAATTGAAAGTTTCAGTCAAGATTTAACCGACCCCTTTTTGTCTCATGCCAGCGTATGAGCTCCATGTAATTCGGTATATTATTGTCTCTACTGAAAATATTCTGTGATTTCTTTTCCCTCCTAGTATAAGTACAATATCTATAACACAGCATTTGCCGCCACTGCCAGGGCCTTGGACAGTTGTGGGAGGAAATGTGAATTAGAAGTGGATTTGAAAAAAAAAATCCTTTCGTTAATGGTGCCTTTGTAACTGATTAGATTTGGTAATGGACTTGCAAATGAAGTTTAAACATTAATCTAAAAGCTCAATTAGGTAAGGTATTATGGCACAGCAGAGATTTCCTCCACTCCCCAAGCAAGTGAAAAAAACCTGGGAAATGAAGACAAAATCAACCTGCTCTTCTTTCTTGTCTTTTGAGAGGTTTAGTAGAGATTGTTACTGAATTAATGAAATACTATTGATTCAGATATCCTTTCTAATAAGTGAAATGGAAGGAGAAATGCGTTTCCTGCAGCAGTTTCATACTGCAACCGGCGACACCATTGAACCCCCATAGGCTTGAAAATCCCCAAGCGAATCAGACCCCTCTGGAGGTCATCTGCTGACTGGAGATACATTAGCAAAACATCTGACTTTCTGGAATTAATTCTTAAGATTTCACTTTGCACTGGGAGTCATAAAGTACGCTTTTCAGTATGACCAAGTTACTGGTCTCCACAGTGTTTGCTCACAACGGTGCAAACTCAAAGTTGCACTTAACCGCATGTTTAAAAGGGAATTAAGCATATTATTAAAGTCAAGTGTGTGCTTAAGTACTGCTCAAAATAGAAATGCTTTCCTGAATCTGGAAAAGCAGTGAAGAGTAATTCCTTCCACTGCAGGCCTTGCAGGGTGGAATGCCATAACCTACATTATGCAGGAGGTCAGACAGGATGGTTGACTGTAGTCATCCTGTTTGGACCTCCAGCCTGTGAACAGGACACATCGTTGATCAAACACTAACTTTCCAACTGGACTATGTCCAGCACAAGTGAACTGTGTTTAGAATCATAAGAAGGAAGTAAAGACAGGCTGGTGTAATTAAACACAGGGGAGATTTTTTTTCCATTTACAAGCTCAGTGTTTTGGATAACTTGTTCTATTAAAAAGCTATTTTGCTGCAACGTATTTGAACAATCGCTTATTCTGCTTGTTCTATTAAGGTTACTCTAAAATTATTCCACCAAGTATTGCCAGCAGCTTTGAGACCTTTAGCGCACAGCATTAAGTAGAAATGAATAAAGACTTGGCTAAAATAACACACGGCAACTCACTTAAAAGGCACTGTCAACACAATTTATACACCTTTCTTGTCACTCTGCTTTGTTTATAACATTCCTCTGAGAAGCCTGAAAATACTCGATTCTTCCCACTGGCATTTGGTCCCTTACACTGTGCAAATAAAGGTTGTCTTTAATGGTAGTGCGAGCGAGCTTGGCTCTTTCCTTTTAAAGAGTCTCAGGTGCATAGTCCATGGCTCTGTTGGACCATCTTCTGTGTGGATCAGCAGTAGAGATGTCCCATTAGTTGCTCCTGTGTTCCATCCCATGTGTTAGAAGGAGCATCTGACGTCCAGAATTGGTAGTCCATATAAACTAATGATTGTGAGACTTTTAAATATAAGCTTTTGGGAAGCAACTCCTAATTTTTGCTTTCAGGCATAAGAATGTCCTCATAGTACACAAACCCAGGAGATGTTTGTTAAAGAACTCAACTATCCAACTGTTTCCCACACAAGAGCATGTCCAGTGAGAGACACTCACCCCACAAGTACCTAGTTATGCCTTACAACAGAAGACATCCTTCAGCTACTGCAGGTAGGTAGCTGAGCAGGAGGACCATTCTTCTGGTTGGGACTGTTTATCAGTGGCATGACAGCACTGACAATACCTCAAGTATACAAGTGCTGTAGCATCAGCTGGGCTCATGTGATGGGGTGAGCACTGAAAAACTCAGTGTTAGCCATCCAAACCATCTCCTTTACATGTGGGCTGACAGCCTGAGCTGCACTACTTGGTGTAACCTTGAAGTCTTCACTGGGTAGTGCTTTGGATCAGAGAATTGCTTGCTTCTTTCCCTATCTTCTTGCACTCTGGTGCTTTTACAACACATTCATCACAGCTCCTCCCTCCCCCTTTCACTGTCATTTAGCTGCCTCCGGAGCAGCAGGAATGTGGAGCCAAGGAATTATGTACTGATTCAGTTCTCTCTGAGGTAGCACCAACACTCAGCCAGCTTTAATTACACACACACACACACACACACACACAAAAGTTTAGAAATGTGGGGGCTTTTTGAAAGCCCTAAAGTCAGATTCTCTTCTCATTTATGCTGGCATCAATCAGGAGGATGTCAAAAAAAGCCAGTGAGATCTGGTTTAACATACAGTCTTAATTTCTTTCCAGGTCTCCTAACAGAGTGTAGATGCCACTACAGAACTGTTGCGTGTCTGCAGCCAAATAAAACCATGCTGGAAGTAGTTGCTAGGACCAGCTTCTGTCAGTCTAAAGGCTATCTCCTTTCCCACTGCCCTCTTTCCTGTTTCTCCACTTCTGCCTCACCCAGACATGGAACCATCCAAAGTGACAACTGTTGGCAGTACCCATCTCTGCAAGAAAAATGTAAAACCCTAGCCCAGGAACACTGCAGGGAACAAAGTTGGAATTTCTTGAACTCAGGAAAAAGCCATCCAGGGCAATTAAGATTCCACAGCACTGTGAGGTGGGGGTTAGAGGGATTTCCATCACATTTCACAGATCTACTGAGAGCAAGGCTCTCTACCAGCATTACTTCAACCATCTTTAAGGAGAAAAGCAACAGCTGTTTAATAGCATTGTGTAACACTTCCTGACAGCATCTGAGAAAATGGGAAGTGGAAATTGGATGTTTTCTCGAAGATCACTGCCTCTACTTTATCCACCAATTCTCTCTAATGAATTGCGCGATACAGCCCTAAGAGACCTTGCTTGAAGAAGAGTTCTCCCAAAGAAAGCTTCTGTGAAAGCAGTTTTTGACAGGTTTTTTCTGGATTTAACAATTTCCTTGGCATGAGACACACTCCTCCACCTTCTCACAAACCCATGCATGAGTGCTGTTCACTCTCCACTTTCACCATCTTTCTGTGAGAAGAATTAAAATCCCCCTGGAAGTTTTGTGCCTCAAACACAGTCCTACTAAGATGAATATTTGGGGAAACCCTGACGTACTTTTGCAGTCTTTGTTCCTCAGTTCCATGGTGAATCTGACCTGTAACAGGTGATAGATATTTAAAGACACACCCTGTTTCACTAAAGGTCTGGGTTCTCAAAGTACATCAGCCCTCATCTTGAGCTGATGCAGCTTTCCACTTTGATATACTTGCAGTGATTTGACCCCAAAAGTGTCTTGTCCTTTGTTTCCTTTGAACTAGCTTTGTGTCAGCTCTTTCCCTCAGAAACAGAGTTTGGACTCCTCCCTGCATTATGGGGCCCAACAAATAGCCACTCATGAGATAGCAGATTGTGTCCATCCCTTGGCCCGTTTTAAAGGGAAGGTAGCAAGACTGATGATTCAGATACTTGGACTGAAGTATTACAGAGTAACTGATGCATGGTGCCTTGCTATTGGGGTCCACTGTGTCTGAGCACTATTCTATTTATGGGGCATTTCAGAGACAATGTATTTGAGAATTATTTTAGCATACTTGTTGCAGGGCATATTTAAGGAGTTGAATTTTGTCTCCATACTGTACTATTTATGCGTGTGTGCCTGTGTGTATTTTTATACGTATATATATACTGCAGGCACATTGCTTTGGTTGGCTGCTCTTCAGATTCAGGACACAAAAAATTAACAGTTTCATAATTCACTACCAGCATTCACAGACCTTTCCAGCCTCCTAAACGATAACTACTCTCTATGTTTTGTAAGATCACACGACAAGGACCACTGCCTCGTAATGGTGCCTCATAACAGTGAGTACTGAATTTGGACATTACATTAAACAGCAAAATTGCAGCCAATAATCACGGCTCAAAGCATATCTCTGACATAAGCATAAATATTTCTCATTAAGTATTATGGGAGAGGAATATAAAAATCTTTCTTGGTCTCCCATTGAAGCGGTAAACAGCACAGCCAAAGCACCTGCTGCAAACAGCTCTGTAAATCTTTCTATAACGTATGGCATCCAGCTAGGAAGAATTAGTTTGTCATCCTGTTCATCTATGTTTTGAGGAAAAAAAATAGGTTCCTGAGGAACCAGGTCTAAACCTTTCTGGAGGTGCTCAGCCATGGGAATCTCAGCACCGTGTCTGAGACCTCAATTATTCTGCATATGACTGGAAAGCACAGCTGCTTCCAGCAGCCAATGCAGTGATACAAAACATGACACCTCCATCCCTTCCAAGGCAGATCCCCTTCAGTAAGAATTTGGAATCTGTATCAGCAGCCAGTTTGGCCCTTCAAAATAAGATATCAGCATGCAATTTTCCAGTCAGTGTTCATTAGGGATTTGATTCTGTGAGAGATTACAGGTCATTAATCCAGATGTTCCTGGATTACAAAAAAAAAAAAAAAAAAAAAAAAAAAAAAAAAAAAAGGAATGATAAAAATCATGCTAGCGCTTTTGTTAGTTACATTGTTACAAAATTTGTGTATAGCCCAAGTCAAAGGTTTAGGATTCAAAGTATTCCTATTAGATGGTGTTAGTATACTGGAAATTAATGTATTCAAAACTCTAGTCCAGGCAAGATAAACCATACTTTAGTGCTCACTAAGCCAGGCTTCAGTTCTGTGTTCATCACTGTGAAAGAGGGCAGGGAGTCACGTGTGGCTCTGCCTGCACTCCAGACCAGCCAGATGTGAGGCAGCCAAGAAGTCCAAGTGAAGCATCCACTGTGTTGTACGCATTCTTGATGAGTTTTCCATTTCCAGTTTTGGAAGACATCCTTATCCATATGTGGATTAATTATGCTTCCCATGCTCCTTTTGTGATCAAGAAGTAATATTAGCATTTTCCTGCAGCTACAGAAACATTGATAGTCTTGTAAGTTGACATCTTTTCCTACAGCTAAGTTGGAAAGGTAAGGGGAAGGGTGAGGAGACATAACTTGCTAGAAATGTTTCTTAGATCTAATTTTCTTCATGTGAGCTATGGACTTGCATTTAAAATAATTAAGCTAAAAATATCACATAGATAGCTCACATGGGGCTCCTAAACTTATACTGACCACATAAAAATGGCCAGTTGATTAGGGATGCTAACTATCTACTCTAGCTTCAGTACTCAGCACTTTTGAAAATCAGGCCACTTGATTTAAGCAGCTGAACAGGCACATTGGAAATGTTTTGCCTTAATTAGTTCCCCAAAGTTACATAGATTATTAGAAAAATAACTAAAGAAGCATTTTTATTCAGGAGACAAAATATAATGCAGTGTTAAACTATTAAGAGTAATTTGCATGAAACGTGATGTGCACACACAACTCCCGCCTTTTGAACTTTACAGCCTTGTTATAAAATATGGCTAGTAATAATTTTCCCCTTGTAATACTCGGTAGGTTTCTCTTGCTTTGGCGGATATTAGGTGAACTCTTTTGTAGGTAAAATGAAAACTGCAAATGAAGGGTAAGGTTGTGTAGCTGAGTGGATAAAATACTTCAAATTATGGCACTATTATAGACACAGCTGCAAAGGTTGCAAATCATTTTTCATTTTAAGGTCAGTGTTCATGATTCCACTTACATTTTTAGATAGGTTTAAGAACGAGGCTTATTCTGTTTAAATGTATCACAGGACTGTATCTGTAGAAAGCTTTCTGCGCCTGCAGAGAACTCTGCCCCTGTGTTATAGCAAGGGAAGATACAACCCACTATCTGGGAGAACTCTTTGGGAAACTTTTTACTTTGGCACTAAATATTTTTAATCCAATCTAGATTCTTTCTCCTCCAGCACAAGTGAGAGGCTCTTTTTTTCTAACCAAAGGCCCAGCTTGCACTTATAATGAAGGTCATGAGCTTACATAAGGAGAAAGATATTTTACCTTAGAAAGATATCTTGTGAGAGAGCGCTGGATTTCAAATTTGGGAATTTTCATGGAATTTATACAGGAGAGTTATGCCAGCACTTAGGGGGACTGTAAAATAAATCTCTCTTAAATGTACCACTACAATATTAGGAGATTAGCTTCCTACAGGGCTGTCTGCACTGGGAAAACTAACATCCATTTTAAAGACTAGATCAGCTTCAGTACTGGTAGGCTGTGTGCAAGGGTAGACAGGACTTGGTCTTAGCCTTCTGTCAGAAAAACCTGCTCCCACTACTGCTGTGAAACCAATGCAAGGTTTCCTTGTGGCTTAGCTCCAAAATAGCTGATGTTACTTTGGTCTTGACGAATGCAACCTGAAAGCGGCAATTTCCTCTGCATCCTTAGCAAGGACTGACTTCAGAAAGGTGCTTTGGCAGGTTGGGAGTTTTTCCAGATTCTGCCCTCAGCTGACTTCTCAGAGAAAAGAGTAAAAAAAAAAGGGTTTGGGGAGAAAGGGGTAGTGCCTCCAAGTCCAAGTGGAATTCTTTAGGAAAGCATCCCAACTCCATGAAGCTTGATGTTAACTTGGGGTGAGCCTTGCATCAGGCCTGAAGGTATGGCAGAAAATTTGCACATGAAGCCAAACCATGTCCCTAATTCTCCATGTAACAGCACACACTTGAATATTCTTCTCCTGAATCTATGCTGAAGAAAAGAGCTCAGTCCTTTGACCTCATGATTTTATGATGAGACTGGTAGTTGACGCTTTTCTGTCTCACTTTTGGAAACAAAGGCTTTCCCCCTGGCAGGGCATTGCTTCCTGGTTGCCTAGCAGATATACAGCTAAATTCAGTGCTAGTGTAAGCGAGCACAGCCCTTTACACCTCAGCTGAATTGAGAAGCCTACACCGGCAGTGAACGTACCCCAGTCTATCACAGTGAAGGTGCTATTTACCTTCAGTGGAAGCACCTTATTCATCACTGCTAGCTCTATAAATACATACAAAGATCCACCCCCTCCATTGCTTTCTGGCAGCCTCATCGCCTCTCAACTCTGCTTTAATTTAGATTAATGCTCCATCCTAACCTCAACCCCAAAATACCCTTCTCCCCCTTTTGCCTTTGGGGAAGGACTCGAGAAGGGCCCCACGGGCACCTCAGCTGCAGTGGTGATTTTGCGGCGTTGCTAAATTAAGTCCCCGATTAAAGCTGACGCGCTGCGAGCTCCCTCTCCTGTCGCCGTACGGCTCCGCTTGGCTCGGCTCGACCCCGGGGGTACCTGCAGGAGAGCAAACGGATTCTGGAGGGGATGGCGGGGCTAATTTTGAACGAAGAATACTCCGGAAAGGAATGGAGCACTGCCAAGGGAGGCCTGGCATTGAAAAACTGGCATGTCAGAAAGCAAAGCAGCTTTATGTTGTGCACTAGAGCCTTCATGGGCTGGGATGATAAAATTGTCTGGCACGGTGTAAGTCTAGCTTTTGCCAGAACATCACTTATTTTAAACAATTGCATCTTTAAGAAGGAAATAAATGCTAAAATTACAAGAAAATCCCTTGTTCCTCTGCTATCTCTGCATCTTCCCTTGTAAGGGTTTAACTCAAAGGGCTTGGGATCTAAGGAGAGAACAAAATTTTTCGGAGACTGTAAGCTTGCCCTTGAGGCACAGAGGAAGAGAGCACAGAGTAGTGCTGAAAGAGGGCCTCGCATGCCTTGTAGTCAGAACAGTTTTGTTCAGGCTCCCCCCATCTGTGTTTTATAGCTGCAGCATGTATTTATACAGCAGGAGGAGGAGCAGAGCCCTGCATACTGTACACCAGGCATGAGGGATGGGAGATCCACATCCAGAAGCACATTTGCTGTGGATGCTACTGAAGTTCACCTTCACACACAGCATCTTGAGAGCATTTTAAGAAGGAACAAAGTTTTCCAAGTGAAAACTCTGCTGACAAATCATCAACAGCCAGTATTGCCAGACATGAGACAATCACTGAAGGTCTGCCCTTCGGTATGACATGGTTTAGAGCCCAACCACATGGTGAAGCTGAGCAGAACAAGTCCAGGAATTTCCTCTCACTCTTTCTCAGAGGTAGAATGTACTGTGAACCAACGGCTCAAAGTGCTTAACTGTTTTCTTGTTTACAAACCAGAGGCAACGCTCATTTGGAGGAAGGGGGAAAGGGAGAAATTTGATTCAGGCCCCTCTTGAATGTGAGCTGAGAGCTGTAGCTAAAATGGAACCTAAGCACAGGACAATTTCACCTGTGTCCTTCTGCAACTTTCCACTCCTGGAAGTGCCTGGAGGATGGTCTAAGCCATTGTGCTAGGGTGAGGAGGATGAAGGGGTGTTGACACACAGGGGAGAAGGCTTACCCCTGGAGCTAAAGTAATTCATTAAATCTATGCATAGGGTACCATGAATCAAGAAGCTATTCATTTAAGACTGGAGGTGGGAGTAAAGAATTTAGTACATTACTTGCAGGCTTTCACCAAAGCCTAAGCCAAAGTCTGAGAGAGAGCAATGTGTGTTTGCACAGTTTGCAGCCCAGACAGGGAAATCTGGCACAGCTGAGTACCACAGGTAGAAGTTCTCAAAAACTTCCTTCTTCTGTACTCTCCTCTCCTGTCTCTAGAATCCATCTAGGGCCCTATGGACTGTGAATCACATTTAGACTTTAGGACAAAACACAGATATTCTTCTGAGCACTGACTGTGTGAGTGTGTCTGGATGCAAAGTATTGTGGGCTGGAGCTGTGAGCTGAGAGATGCATATATGAGGCAGGGCAGAAGGAGAGTACCATACAGGCAGAGAGGAAGACAGCTTTACACCTGGTGAAAAAGCTTTAACCCTTTCAGACCAGCGGTCTGAGTGATGCAGTTTAGAACAGCCATAACCTCCACTGGGCAGTTATGGGTACCCCATACACCTTCTCCTACTCCGCAGTCTTTCCATGCATGCTGCAAGCACATCCCATATGATACCGTCCAAGAGGTACTCACAGATTAAAATTTCACCCCTGTGAGCTGCTTCAAAAGACCTTTGAAGGTGTGAGCACCTTCAAAACAAGTCTATTGAGAAGTATTCACAGTGAGAGCCAGACCCTTCCTCTTAGTCAGAACTCTACAGAGATTTGCTGGTTTCAGTTGGACACTCATGTTACTTATTATGGTTTCTGAAAGTAAATCAGAGTTTTAATCTTAGAAATAAGTGGTGGGGAAACCTTCCAGCCAACAAAGCGAGGTTTGACTCATAAAGGAAGAAAGAACCCTGTTGTTCACAGGCAGCCTCGGAAATCAAAGCAGCCAGAATCCCCACTTCCCCAGCCACCACCTTCGCCAGCGCTGCCTTGGCACCAGGCTCCAGTCCTGAAAATGTGAGTGGGTGGAGTTGTATTTGCAGGCTGGAAGGAGTTCCTGAGCTGACATGCTGCCAGATCCAGGCTTTGTTAACTGTTGCTTGCGCTGTCAGCTGCTGTGATTGCAACGGGAGCATTTTTAATGCGAAAATTAACAAGAGGCCATTAGATGAAGCAGGAGCCCTGGGACAGTTTGTAAGTCACAGTTAAGAGAGAGATATCTGGAGGATTTGCCAAGTTCAAAGGTGTTCATTATTAATGTTCCAGTAGCTGACTTGATAGATTGTCTCTAGACTGTATCCCCTTATTCCTTCCACCTTCTCTCTTAAAGACAAATGCTTAAGACAAATCTCTAGATGGAGGGAAAGACTCTGTAATAGATTATTTCTTATTACTTAGAAATTGGTTAATAATTTACTAATTCAATTTCAGTGTTTCACCCCCCACTTCAATTAATCTTTAGAATATAAAGTAAATGCTGTTTTTTGTTCTTCCAGTGCTAATGAAGAAAGAAACTAATGAGGAGACTTGGCCTTAATACCCTTCTAAAGATGATTTAGCGGCATAAGAGTTAATTTTCATTTTTTAGTCTCCTCTTTTATTTACTTCTTAAACACAAAATCCACCCATAAAAATGAAAGCTCCACAAGCTGGTTATGAGCCCAATTTCAAGCATGTTAGACAAGTTTTACTCTAGTAAAATTCTATTTCTTGGCAGAGTGTTACAAAAATCATACATACCTATAACTCTTCCATTCTGCAGATTAATATTTTATACAGATACTTTTTACATATTCAAATAAAACAAGATATAGGAACTTTTGTATAGCAATTCAAACTGCCGTCTACCACTCTGGAATGGTGCTTTAAGATTTAACAGATTTAGAGAGTGATTTGTTTTTAACAAATTGTATATATGGCTCTGTGGCTGTAATGCATTTCAAAGAGATCTTTTTTAATCACATCTGTCAGGAATTACACGAGTATAGTCGATCCAGCCTCCCGACATCCCTTCCAGCCCTGTTTCCTGTAATTCCATTACCTTTTGTTTCTTTCTTTTCTTCTGTTGTTTTTACTTTACCTTATTCCTCCCATCAGCACTCTGAGAACTTCTTCTAGCCCTGTCTATAGCACTATACCCAGTCACAGACTGGAGTCTGTGATTGATGGCTGCTTGTCTGCCAATGCACAGGTGCAAATTAGGAAACCAGTTCAGATTGCAGCCAACAGACTTTTGTTCATGCAGTGTGTTGTGTCATCAGTGGCAGGGGTTTGGACATAAACACTTAGGGCACTAAATGACATGTTCTAGTGTTTAGATACTTCTTGCCAAGTGTGATTTCACACCTTGGGAAAGACAAAAAAATCTGTCAACAAAACTCCAAACAGCAATATTTCTCTATTTTCACTTACCACAAAGTCCTTTTTCTCAGAAGAAAAATTATCATAGTAGCACGTGGTCAAAGTTGATAAGCTTACTTCATGTAATTGCCACTGATAACGGGAAGAAAACAGTAATTTCTCCCACACATACATGCTTGCTTAAGCCTGTTTTATTACAAAACAAGGGTAGTACATTAAGACATTTAATAGCAGAACCAAGATCCTTTCCTGCAATGAAGGAAAAGTGCTGTTCAGCATGCGATTTGCTATGAGAAATCCTATCAGTCAGGACAGGTTTCCTCACAGCATGCCCTTGGCATCCTTTTCCCCATGAACAAGAAGAGCACACAGATCTGTGTCTAGCTAGAGTTTGCTTCTGAGGGCTGTGTAAGCCATCGCTGGCTAGAAGGCTACATCCAGCTCTGCTACGGGTAAGCACTCATGAGCTTTGTTTGTCTTTTGTCTTTGCACAGGGGCATGAAATTCCCTATGCATCTTATTCTCAACTTTGTCCGCTAGCACAAGGGAAGGCAGGGCTTGCTGTATGAGGTTTACTTTACAGATTCTGAATTCTAAGAAGCAAACGCATGTACACAACACAGAGCAGATCCCCAAATCTATTAGAATTGTGAATTGTCACAGATCTTTGGCAGTAGGGGAGAAAGATTTTCCAAGTGACTGAGTAAAGTGATGCCTCCAAAAGCATTGTAAACTGATCCATTAGGCTTGACTTTGAACTACCTTTATTCCAGCATAAACCTGGAGTAAGCCTGCTGAACTCAATGCCAAGGCAAAATCAGAATCCTTCTCTTCACTTTTTTTCTTTCACTGTGCTAGCTAATCCCATAGCTGTAACGAAACCAAAAAATCTATATATACAAACTCCATTGGCCAGGCTATCTTATTGTGAAACCTACAATATATATTCCGACCTTATAAAAAATCACTGAAGTGTGACACTGTCCTCTCGCTTGCTTTTCTGATAAGCAGAGAGGAAGGGCTGCCAGTAGCACAGAAACTGGAAGATGAGAAAATAATATTTCACAGCAGGGGAAAAAACATAACTGAATGGAGATGAAGGCAGCTAAATTAAAGAAACCCAAAATACATGGGTAACATGGCCACAACACAATACAAGGCTGCTACAGAGACATTAAGACAACTAAAAGATTCTCCTGATGACTGTCTTGGAGTTGCAGAAAGCAACAGCATCACCACTAATGAGTTCCTTCCAAAAATATGCTCCTATTCAATGGCTTGGTTTAAAACAGATTAAACTAGAATCTTATTGACTTCATCAGTCAGTGCATGGGGCCTGATGAGTTTAAATAAAAGGTGAACTGGTGAAATACTGTCGTGATAGGTGAACCCAGTTTCCCAGATTGCAGATGACTGTACTGCATTGTTTGTCATGTGTCACACTTTATATTTAGGATGATATAATCTTTCTGTGACATCAACAAGAAATAAATGAGCATCTTTTGAGATTAGCAGATGTTTAAAACAAAAATAATGGCAGAATTTAGAAGTGGCATCAAAAAGGTGTTAGTCCTGTCTCTGCTATTTGAAAAATCTCCAATTTCCTCACTAACAAATTCGTAGGAAAAAAAATGGTAATATTCCATTTCATTATTAGCTGTTTTTAAAAAATGAGATGAATATGCCTTCCATATCAGCCTATCCTGTAGAGACTGATGGTAGTTTGTAGTTGCAATAGATAAATTCTGAGATTTGCAGTGCAAATCTCAGTTTTGGGGACACGGCAACTTGTGTGCAATTATTCAAAGAGCAAGTGAAAGGATTTTTCTCTGTCCCCCTGACTATACCTGGCAGAGAAAGCAATCCTGATATCTGTTGTTCAGTGTCTCTTTTTCAGCCTCAGTTTGCAAACCAACCCTTCCAGGGTGTGGTATGATTTCCACCCAAAGAGCCACAGAGCTGCACAGTTTTACTGATACCTTGAACATTGTATTCTGTGTGGGAGGCATGTCCTTCTGATTTGCTTTAAGCATATACACATGACTGCATTCTTACCAGCCATGTGTCTCTAGGCAGGGTAAATGTCTTACTAAATCAGGTTCTATGATGTTGATTTTTTTTTATTTGACTTGGGGTATTGTTCAAAAAAAGAAGTTAAAACTCTTGAAACACAAATTAAATTTATGCAGTTATGTTATTGTGTTGTGCTCATATCATGGTAATGCCTAAATCCCAGTTATGCTATAAGAAGAAAAAGTTGATGTCCAGAGGGCTCCGATGTTTATCATGCCAACTGATGCAATAGAGAGTGTCTCTCAAACTACAGGCCACTGTGGACCAGTGAGGCTGTAGAGCATTTGCTATGTTAGTGGGCCCTTGAGAGAAAGCTGCTTCCATAGCCATTTGCAAGGCACTTCAAGGAGCAGCCTGTAAGCCCAGAAGAAGCAGGAAATAAGAAGAAGGAACTAACATAATGGCATCTATCAGAGAAGTGGCCACCATACCACCTGGAAAGAAGGGTAAGAAGGAACTGATTGTCCATTTTGTATGCCTTCCAGATAGGAAGATGGGAAAATAAAGAAACTCGGCTGACAGGACACACTGGCCAAAATTCAGGAAATCACTTGCAGGGAGTTAAGAAAAGCCAGAAACGAGGAAGTGTGTGAAGAAGAAAAAGTGGAAAAGGTAAAAAAGAAACAGATGGCCAGGCAAATATGGAGAAAGGCAGTGCTTCAGCCTGTGGGGAAGGGGAAGGAAAAGGAAAAGCCAAAGGTAGAGAAAAGGTGCAATAAATTCTTTGAGAAAGGATTGCAAACACAGCACCAAAGCAAGGCCCTCCTGTTTCAGTCCTAACTCAATGGAAATGTCAAGAGAAAGGATTGTCAGAGCAACTTTGTTACATCATGGATAAAGTTTCCCAAAGCATGTCTGTGCAACAAAAGAGGTGGTTGTATTATGTAATGTTATATAATTACACTGGTATAGCTCCTCATGTGAACAGTCCAGAAGTGAGTCTTTCTCCAGTTTTGACTTACATGCTCTGGAAATGGTTTCAGTTGAACTGAAGATGATATTTTTATGTTGGGACAGGAGTTCACATGTAGAGTTCTGTTTGTTTAACTATATCTGTATAATTGTATTGATACGAAATGCGCCTCCATGAACAAAGCCTGAAACATCGAGCTGCCCTTCAGCTTAGTAAGAAGCCACATTTCCAATGTGGCTTTTATGGGATTTTCAAATCTTTCATGATTGTATGGGAAGAGAGCAAAACAACACAAGGTTATCTAACAACAACAAAAAAAGAAGTCTTTTACAGATAATCAGAATTGTTTAGGATTCCTAAGCTTGTACTTCATGCGAACAATCGCTGAAGATGCTACATGGAAGTCTTGTGATCATGAATATGAGATTAGATAATGAGAAAATATTACATTTGAAGTTTTAGTCCATGCTGTGAACACTTATATAACCTTTGGCATAATCTGAGAGTTGCCATGGGCTTATATCAGGAAGAAAAAAACTAGACAATGGCATTTATGATACCTTGAAAAGACGGGGGGGTTTTTAATGCTGGAGTTTTAATAGTGTATGCCTTTTTGTTTGAACTATGGATTTTACGTGGCAAATGAAGAATGCTTTATCCCTCGATATATATGAAAAATATATAATTCAAGTGTTAAATGCAAGTAATTTTTAACAATCAGGTGCATGTTCTATTCTTTGCTTCCATGTGCTGGTCAGACAAAAAAAGAGGAAAAGAAAAGCTATACACTGGTTTCTCAAGAATGCAGCATCAGGGATCTGTAAAAGTCTGAGTGATTCTATTGCTTCCTTTTGAAGGGCTCTAATAATAAGGAGGCCTAGGGAGAAAAATTGCAGTTGAAGACCATTGAAGTCTTGAACTGTAGTCAAGCCACAGAGTGAAATTACTGAGCCCTGAACACCTTCCCTGATCCTTCTCTGTTGAGAAGAACCTTTGTTAGATGAGGAGGCAGAGGTTGAAAGACTCAATTGAAATCCTCACTAAATATATTTTCTGAGAAGTTAGGACATGTGGATTTTTTCCCCACATGGATTTACAAATCCACAGAATTGGAGCAGACAGGGAATCACTCAATTTTTTAGTAGAAAGAATAAACTAGAATATTACCAATTCAGCATATGAGCAAGCAAAGCAGATTTTCTTCTACTAGCTCATCTGAGCCAGAGTGACACATGCTGTGACACTGAGAAATATTTGAAAGGGCAGAAAGAAAGGACTGTAGGTGTAAGTATTATTTATATGGTGAGAAACCTTTTTGTCTTGGATACTAGAAAAATAACTTTGTCCAGTTATTGCTGAGTTCTTAAATAGCCCATGCAGTACAATTGACTGACTGACATTTTATTTGTCTTATTGCAGATACGCATCTCCACAATAAGTGATTTTCCAGGGTACATCTTCAGAGTCGATGGTCAACCTGTAACATTCTGGTGGCGGTATGAAAAACACTGTCCTTTTCATCTGAATTTATCAAGCACCCTACAAAAGCAAAGGCATGAACTGAGTGTACACTATTAATAAGCCATGCCTAGCAGTTTTCCTCTCTGACTATTCTGTTGCAACTCAGAGACACTCTGAAGTTAAGCTTACACCAGGAAAAGATTTATTAGGATAGCTGTGCAGGCAAGGCAGTTGTACAGGCAAAATGCAACATCAGGAGTTGGAGTTTGTGCTGGTCAAACAGTATTTTACACTAGGTTTTCCTGGATCACATCTGGTATTATGGGAGCATAGGAATGTCACAAACTAACCATCTATTATTGTAGTGGAAAGCTTCAACGAGGGATTTGGCCCAGCAGTAGCAATTACCATTGGCCATTTAGTGGTGACAAATAAAAAGAAAACACAAATTTAAATCAAGAATCATAGAATGGTTTGGGTTGGAAAGGACCTTAAGATCACCCAGTTCCAACCCCCCTGCCATGAGCTGGGACACCTCACACTACACCATTTTGCCCCAGGCTCTGTCCAACCTGGCCTTGAACAGTGCCAGGGATGGGGCATTCACAACTTCCCTGGGCAACCCATTCCAGTGCCTCAGCACTCTCACAGGAATTTCCTGCAAGTTAGCAGAAGAGTGGCAAAACTGGATATTTGCTCATTACCACTGCCTCCAGGAGTCCTTTTGTCTGAGTCATGTTGGCCAATACCTTTCACCTCTCCCAGACTCTTGCCAACAAGGATGCAATTGCCCTGGGCAGGTGTGACTGATGGTAGTCCATCTACTGCTTAATCAAATATAGCCATTCCACTTTCTGAGTTTCTTCTGGACCTGAGTACTGCTGCCAAGGAAAAGTGGTACATAGAAATGGAAAGCTGATAGTGATAATAAAGCAGCAGTTTCTGTAAACTCAAAAAGAGGTAGAAACAGGAAAACATTCTGAACTAGGGGATCATGCAGCACCAGAAAAGAAAAGTCAAGGAATATGGAATACAGTAATTCAGGGAGCCTGCATGCAGCAGAGACAGAGAGGAAAAGCAGAGAAAGGTACTGCAAGGGACCACTGGGTAGGCAGCATTCTGAAGAAAACCAGATCCATAAGTCACAAAGGGAAAGAAGAGAAAAGCCTAATGAGTGGCTAAGGGTGAAGTCTGTACGTGCACCTCTATTGACACTTTCAGGCTAACTCGTGATTAACATCATTCTCTTCTTTTACAGGAGGGAAAATGAGGATCAGAAATATGGAGTTGCTGTTAGAGACATAGACAGAGAAAGCATAACGTATCTCTCAATGCTGATCGCCAAGTACTAGTTATATATTGGGCAAATTGAGAAAGCAGTGAATCATCGTATCTTCAAGGTAAAGCAATTTGAAGGCTCAATCTCATCACCAGAAGCAAGGCAGAAACCCCTGGAAATACATCTCATGAAATTTCTTACAGTGCTGTGAAGCTGAATTGATCTAAGCATCTTCAGGTTTTCAGTTACCAAAATGAAACAGACCATATACCAGGACATGCATAAAAGAAACACGTTAGAAGATATGTATAGTTATATGCAGCTATGCTTCCCTGCTTAAGCTTTCAGAATTGATTGCCAGCCACTCTTCACATCTGTGGGAGTCTGACCAGGACTTAACAAGGCCAAAACATGTAACAGGTCTTAAGTCCTACTGCCCACTCAACAGGCTCTCCTCAAGGCCTTCAGAGAGCTCCTAGGACTAGTCTCAAATGAAACTAAAACCAAGCAGCAAATAGCAGGGTTCTGACAATGAGGCCTGAACTTTGCTTCCATGACCAAGTCCTCTTTAGCACTGGAATAAAAGGAGAGGAAACAAGTCTTTTTCTGCTTGTGGACCCTTTCATTCTTCTGTGAGGAACTGAAAAAGATGTAACTCTAAGGACTAAGAGCTGTATTGTGTGAGAAAATTACAACAAGGGAAGCTGCACTGCATCATTAAGTTATGGCAGGATAGCTGTGAGCAGGAAACCGAAGAGTGACCCTGTAAATTCACTACCCTTACGTCACATAAAGGAGCTGCTTGTGTTTTGTCTGTTACATTTGCTCTCATTTGAATGCAGTTCCTTCCTCTTTCGGCCCAATTTAATAGCTGTGTCATAAGTCCTGAGCTTATAGTAGCTTTTCCTTGCTACCTCACCTTGTATTACAGGGTCACATAAAAAGGACAGTGTGTCATCAGAGGACTGTGTGAGATATCAGCATGTTTATGGCTTGCAAGCATGACATTATCAGCGAGCTGACATTAGGAGAGCAAAACAGAGGACCATTTCTTTTCTGCTCCCCCACAAAAGGCTTGACGCAAAACTCACTGGAATTTGTGGAAATATAAGGGGCTTTGGCTCAGCCCCAAACAGACCAGCCAGGAATAATGCTGAAAATGTATCTGGAACTGAGATGGTACAAGGGGACTAATCCCCATCACCTTCCTTTAGCAGGAGGCTCAGAGTGATTTGAATTGGTTAGCTTCTGTTGTGAATTAAGCTCAAAGCCCCAAAGGCAACTTGATTCCAGTCATCTAGCTTTGCAGCCTCCTCCAAACTTGATCCAGAGGGAAAAGTGGCTAATCCTATTCAGTCGCTACACTGAGCTAGTGCCATCGATTAAAAAAAGCTTGGGGCACAGGGAAAATGGATAATCTGGGTCAGTCTTTCTCTGCAAGTCCTCTCCCCAACTAATAAAGGAAAGTAAGGAGACAGTGAGAGGAGGCACTGATAAGAAGGAAAGTTCACCTGATAAAGTGCACACACTTCACAGAAAAGGAAGCAGATCAGCGAGGTTTTGTCAAAACTCCCAAAATAGGAAGAGATTGGATTAGAGAGGCTAGTTCTCCTGTTTGCTGGAAAAAGGATCATGTTCTACACTCACTTCCAGTTCTTCAGTGTCCATGCAGGGCTAAGAGGACAATCATGGGTGGGAGCAAGGCAAGCTGCCAAAACATTTCTGGCCACAGAAGTCACCTTCTTGGCTCCTCTCTCTTCAGGGCTACGGGTAGCACAGGAGAACAGCCCATTATCTGGTCCTAGCCATGACCTAGGTGAGTCATAAAATGGGAGTTGCCACTGTAACAGCTGCTTAAGCGATGACATTACTAGGTGCTTTCAGCAAATGCATTTTTGGGTAGGCTTCAAAGTAAATAACCCCTACTGCTGGTTATCATAATGTTACTTTGAACAGGGTTACCAAGGACTGTGTGCGGCAGAAAAGGTGAGTCTGCAGATAACCCCCTACCAAGGTTATTAGCATAATAAAGGAAAACGGTGTATGTGATATTGTAACAATCTTTATGTTTTCCCTGCCCCTTACAATAGAAGTAGAGGGCTTTCATTATTAATATCAGTTGTCTCATTTGACTTTGGTGCAGGTTTCTTGTGTTGACAGGAAAGGGCTGAAGGCTTGTTTGTGATGAAAGCGAAGATTTCCAGTTGTTAAAAAAGCTGTTCTATAAGCAGTGAAATTTATGAAGCCTGGTCACCTTGCTTGGTGTCCTCTCATCTGCATTTGTCACCTGGCATGTACCATGCTATACCACCAGCCCCATCCTCCACAGCCCACTGGGTGAGTTAGGAGAATGCTGACAGAGTGGCTGGTTGCTGTTAAATGCATAGGAGCTGAATTCTGTCCCCCTTTCATCAGTGACGGGCATGAAGTGATGAGATCACCTGCCTTTATGTGAATGCCTGTTTTCATTACATTTATTATGTGTCTTTGAGGCTGTTGTCAATGGCACAGGTGCCAAAGCTCCACAGTTACTGACGTGAAGGATGACCATGGCTTCCCAAGTGTTATTCCCATAGGTCAAACCGCACAGGTTTGTGCCAGCAAGCTTTTGGAGGATAATTCACTGAGGCAGGCCTAACACATACCTACAGGTGACAAAGACTGAAGTGGAAAGTTAGCAAAAACCCCCAACAATCTCCAAAACCCCCCAGAAACAAAACAAAACCACACAGACTAGGATGTGTGACACTGCAATGGAATTCCTTCTTTTGTCAGGGTGACTCTGACAGCGTCACTGGTGTACCTAGCTAATGCTCAACCTAATGGAAGACTACACAGCAAGTTTGTGGGGACTGTATGTAGTTTGGGTATTGATCTAGGAGAAATGAGGTGCTACTGTGCGCAGAAAATGGGGGAGGAGGGAGAAAGAGTGAGAATGAGGAGAGAAGCAGCAAATGCAGAGATCCAAGAAAACAGAGGAGAGTGACAAAGACTGTCCCTGCTTGGGTGCCCTCTCCAGGGGCACCTCTGGCTCAAGGATTACTGGATATAAACATTGAAAGATCAGTGCCACGACCTGGTGGTGAGTCACAAACGCGTGAAGCTGCTGTCCCACGGCAGAGAGCCTCAGCATCCCTAGGCTTACAGCTGGCCTAACACCCCTTTTCTTCAGTTCCCAAGGGTCCCCAAAAGAATCTATAGGCATCCATTACCCGACCTAACTGGGGGGCTCCCGGGAGCAGGCAGCTCCTGGCAGCGTGGGGTGGGAAGCCAGGGCTTCAGGAGGAGCCCCCCATCGGCTGCCCCCGACCACCCAGTTGCTATGAAGAGGAAACGTCCAGCCCCGGGGTGTCCCTTCCTTTCCCTCCCGGTCCCCCGCCGCTCCGGCAGCCTCGGTTTTGCAATGGAGTCCCCGGGACTCCCAAGGAGTCATGTCGTGACAGTGCCCTGTCGAGGCAGAAGCCGTGTTCTTGCTGATCACCTCGAGGTCCTCCCTCGGGAGGAAGAGCGACAATACAGAGTCCCGTCCATTACTGGGATGCACGGTGTTGACAGTCATTGTATTTTCAGCCACTGAAGATACTGAGCAATGCGACAGGCGACCCCTCGATCGGCAGCACCGAGCCAAATGTGCCCGGGGGAGGTCGGTGGGAACGCCAGTCCCTGTTGTCCCTTCAGGAGTGGATCCGGCAGCTCCGCGGGAGAGCACGGAGCTGAGGGAACCACGAGTGTGCCGCGGCCGGCGGATCGCTCCGGCCAAATTGCTTGTCTCCTCTGGGGGGACAGGGAGGGAGAGATCGACAGGCAGAGGCGCGGGCAGATGAGTAAAATGCCTCGCAAATACAATACGCCGCTGCGCCCTTCCCGCAGGCGAGCTCCCCGTCAGGGGACTCGGGAAAATAAAAGAGAGGGGGGGAGAGAATCCCTAATACTTGAACCTTCGCGAAATTGAAGGGGGTTTTTCCCGGTTCCGCTGCCAAGCCCAGGATTTTTGTTTTCTCTCCCAGCATGCGTTGATGACATCACGAAGTGCCCCTTCTTTGTGTGTCAGTGATGTCACCAAGTGCAGTGTGGGGGACAATGGAATCCTGAACTCCGAGCGAGTGGGAAGCGGCTGCTCCTGCTGCGGGTTCGGCGCTGAGCCGGGGGAGGGAAGGGAGGACACAGCTGCTGCTTTGGGGCTGAAACAGGTGAGAGACGGGGAAAGATGCCGGGGATTCCTTTCGACTTGCCGGGGGGGGGAAAGACTTTGGGCTGGGCTCTTTTTTTTTCACACACACACACACCCCCCCGAATTCCCCCTTATTGCTGAGACAGGTGAGAAGTTGCTGCTGCTGTCGGAGGGACAAAGCAGGTGAGGCAGGGAATAAGCTTTGGGGTTGAAACAGTTGTAAGAATAGGAGGAAAGCGAGCACCCCCCTTCCTGCCCCCCATAAGCCTGATAGCCCCACTCAGCATTAAAGAAGCATCCCGGGAGTTTATCCCCGCTCCCAGCCACCTGCCTCGACTGCGTCCCTGTGGGGCTCTTGCACGGAAGCAGGAGAGGAAGCCAGGGAGGGCGTTTATCCCCCCGCCGCCCTGACACCCCTGCAGGTTACTTTCCAGAGGGTCTCCATTAAAAACTCCCGTCCCCATCCGGGCTCCCCTTTCCCGCTGGAGCAGGATGGGGACACGCGGTGCCAGCGGGACCCCCCCTGCAGCCCCCGGCCCCTGCTCCGAGTGAGGCAGCGGGTGCGCCGCGGCCCCGCCGCCCCTCAGCCCCGCTCGGCGGTGGGGGAGCAACCAGGGAAGCCATTGCCTGTTTAATAGTTGCTGTTGCAGCACTTCCGCTTCTCTCCCAGCGAGAGAGACACGAGTGGCCAGGCCCAGCCGCACCGAGGAGGAGCAGCCAGACACAAAGGGAGAGGTAGGGGGACGGGGCAACCCCCCGCTGCCCTCCCCGCCGGCCAGCGGGGGTAGGGGCGAGGGGCAGGGCCGGCCGCGGCCCGGCGATGGGGCGGGAGGCGACAGAGCCGGTGGGGCAGGGGGATCGCGGCCGGGGCTGTCAGGTACCGCTGTCCCCCCGGCCCTGCGGGCCCGCGGCCGGGAGAGCTCGGCCGGGCCCCCCTGCTCCCGGCGGAGCGGCGGCGGCGCTGGCTGCCCGGCGGGGACAAGGGGGGCTCCCCGGGGGCCCTGGAAGGGAAGCTGCCGTGTGCCGGCCCCCCTGCCCGCTGCTGCCCCGCCGCCGCTCGCCCCGGGCCCGCGGCTGCCCCCCTCGCTGCCGCCCTGACTCTCCCGGGGTGCCCTGCCTGCCCCCCCCATCCATCTCGACGCCTTTTCACCCCTCTTGGGTGCGGACCTGCCCTTGGTACCCCACCGTGCTTGTCCTCCTGCCCTGTGCCTCCTAGGTGCTCGCATGAGACTGGGCTGTCCCCCCACGACCTCCCCCCCAGCACTCTCCCTGCCACTGGCCTCCCCAGGCCCTCTGCTCTCACCCCTTGTAGGCCCTGGCCCTTCTCCTTCCCCCTGGCACCCTCCTCAGCGCAGACCCGATGTTCCCTTCCCGCTTTGCTGACATGTCCCTCGGTGCAAAGGGCCTCGGGGGGTCCCCTACATGCACCCGACTCCCTGCTTAGCCGTTCCCCTTTATTCCCCCTCTTCCTTGCCCCCGCTGCTCCTAACACCCAATCCAGCAGGCAAGTGCTATCCTGCAGGCAGGGGTTTCCCCACCGCAGGTCACATATCCTGGTGTGGGGTCTCTCCCCTGTTGCCAGTGATGCCCCACTTCCATTTTAGTGCTGGCGACTGTCACCCCCCTCCAGCCGCATCCCTTCCCACCTCCCCCACGTGCCTCCCGGGAACCCAAGGGACCAGAGCTGTTCCATTTTTATCTCCTACACCCCTAGGCTGGATAGTGGTGGGTGGTGATGGCTCCTCTTGTGTGTGCAGTTTGGGGGAGATTAGAAGGAATTGCGTTGAGCTTCTCTGATCCTCGCAGTCATCCTCCTTCCAGTCTCTTCTCTCATTTTGCACATGCTTTCTGAGAGGAAGCTTTAAAGTCTCTTTTCCCCTGATCTTCGGTGTTACTAGTGCAGGGGAGGCTACTGCTCCTGCTGCTTCTACCATAGGGGTCTGAAGAGGAGAGTGAGACACGAGGACCCTTTAAAAGGAGCATGGCCCAAACACAGAGTGAGATTGTCAGCAGCCTTTCTCTGTGTGTTTGTGTTCACTGTTTGTTCCTCACGCCCCATGGTGTCTCCTCTCCAGGTTGGGGTGTGTGGTGGGGGGGTCGCTATGTCGGATGACGATTCGAGGGCCAGCACCAGCTCCTCCTCATCTTCATCCTCCAACCAACAGACAGAGAAAGAGACAAGCACGCCTAAGAAGAAGGAAAGCAAAGTCAGCATGAGTAAAAACTCTAAGCTGCTATCTACCAGTGCCAAGAGGTGAGGCTGCAGTCGGTTTTCTCACTGATCTGCTGCATCTTCTTTCCTTCTTCCTTGTATTTTGCGCTGTCCCCCCACTGCTCCCTTGCTGCTCCCATTCCTCATCTCTAGCCTTCAAGGTCAGCCTTTCCACACGAAGCTGCCATTGTCTCACTTTTTTCAGTCTTGGTGCAGCAAGTGTCTGCCCAACTTCACTGCTCTCTGCTCTCTCTTCCTGCTTCTTCCTCTTCCATCCCAAATATTTTCCTGCCTTTTCTTCCTCCAGGCTGTTATTCTGTCCCTTAGTTATTTCCCCTGTCTCTTCCTTTTTCCTTATTGGCATCACCTATAGGGATGGTGTAGGATTGGCATGTAGGACCTTAATTCCTTCTCTGCTGCTGGAATCTATGTGATCCTGAGCAAGGCATTTGATTTTGATGTCAGTTTCCCCCTCTGTAGGTTGGGATTGATCTAGAGTGGCTTTTTGCTTCTTTGGGGATCAGTTAATGTTTGTGAAGAGTTTTGAGTTTGCTTGCTCTGGGAGAGTGCACTCAAATGCAAGTGGTGTGAGATAGCCCCAAATCTTTTCCACCTAATATTACTGTTTTGCTGTCTGATCATCACTTATATTGAATTTTATGTGTATGGTTGGCTGTTGACTGGAATAAATAATCCACAGCAGGTCCACTTGTGGACATTCTGCTCTAAAGTACTCTGGAATAATGTGTGCATGGGGAAGGGATGCCTGCATAGAACAGTAGTTTCAAAACAGCTGTGTCAGTTTTCTTCACCTGGACAGACTCTTGGAACCACTTTGTTTTTAAAAGTTACCCTTTCCTATTTATCTGGTTCAACACCATCTTGCTCCAGGGGGCTAAACTGACAAATGGAAGTTTTCCAGCAGACTTGCAGTACTTCAGCAAGAACAATAAACTGCCTCACTGAACAGCTTTGCCAGGCAGCACAGAAAGGGTGTATTTGTAGGTCTCAAAAGGGACAGGGGTTTAATGCAAATGCCCTCTCATAGCAACTGCGTTCTCTGTGGCTTTGTAGAATTTAGGCAGTTTGGTTATTCCAGATCTCCACTCTACAGGTTCCCATGGCAAACGTGACATAGGTAGTGGCAAGTGGTGTTTACATGTTGTGCCCTTAACTGTTTTAAAAAGAAGGTTGTAAGCTGCCTAATATGACAGAGGCTGTGGTACTCGTGTATGAGGCAAAAGAAGCTGGCTGAGCTTAAAGGAGAAGGGAGGCAGGCTGCATGCTGGGTGGGGAAATCTGGAGGGGAAGCCTGAGTGACAGTAATGGGACTCCAGGGAAGGGGATGATAGCTGGTTGGGCGTTTTGTGGCAAAAGCAGTGTGAGCCCAGAATAGTCTGGGCAGAGAGGACAGGGTGTTGTCTGAACATGGTGAAGAGAGGGAGCGTCTGGAGTCCTGAGGGAGGGGACCTGGGGATGTTGTGTGGTTTTTGAGGGTGAAGAGAGGGGAGAATTTAAGGAGGCAGGAATGTGCAGGAACCTTGGAAACAGATATTCACCTTCCTTTAAGTGTCCTTGGGAATGGCGCAGTTATTCACTCCCTTGGGGCTGGTGTTTTTTCTCAGGATGGTGATGGGAAGCTGAGGGGGGAAAGGGGGGAGGCAGTTTGGCAATGACTGTTTCTCTCACTCCAGCAAGACAAAATTCCTTTTCAAAGTGCCGTTTCCTCCTAGCACTTGGTGCATCACGTTTGCAGAGGTTTTCCCTCATTTACAGGCTGGTTGGCGGAGTGAAGCAGGCAGTTTTTTCCACTGCCCGTGTGTGGCTGGCATCCTTATGGGAGCGCACAACTGTGCACCTGTCTGGGCTCAGCGCACTGTGCCTGTCTGCTTTTCTGCCAGTCTCTGTTACAGGGTGCCTGTCCTGCTTTGTGCATTTGGACTGGTAGAAGACTGCAGCTGAGCATGCCTCTCTCTAACTTAGCGTTGCAAACACAGGGTGACAATATGTCTGTAAGGTGTATGTGTTAACTGCTGTCCCGCACAGTGACTTACCTTTGTTCCTTCTCGCTTTTATTGCCACAGGATTCAGAAGGAATTGGCTGACATCACCTTAGATCCACCCCCCAACTGCAGGTTGGTGATTCCTTACCTGAGGAGGGTGGGGGAAGGAGAGGGGCTGAAGTGTGCTTGTGTGTGTTGTAACTCTCCTCAGAGACTCTGGATAAAGCAGAGGAATGGCTGTTTAAGTGGCTACAGCACTCTTGTGAATGCTTGGATGACATTAGTTTCCAGGTGTGGGGGTCCTCCAGAGATTATATGTTTTGATGTAAGTTTTCTGTTTGTTTTGGGGATTGTTTTGGTTTGTGGTTTGTTTGTTTTGTTGCTTTTTTAAACAATTCCATTTTGATCTGTTACATTGTAGTGTGTGTCTATTTCTGAAACTCACCCATGAAGAAGAGTGTGAAAACTTTCTCCTTGTTTGTTTTTTTTCTGGTTTATACATCTAATGCCTGACTGCACTAATCTTGGATAAATAAGAGTCCTGCCAAGGAACAAGAGAATAGTAAAACGCTATGAGCTTTTTAGCTCAGAGCGTTCTGTTGTGAACAGTAACTTAGAGTGGAAGAGAAGTGTGGATTCGTCACTCAGTGGGTGCCCTACAGGAGCACACGTTAGCTGATGAAATAAAAAGCAGGGTTATTCTGCTGCCATTTATGGGGCAGCTTGTTTTTAAGTGTGTTTAAGAAGCTTGTACTGTTTGTTTCAGACATACAGCAGGTTGACTTTGTTCATTGCATGGTGACCTGCCTGAGCCTCTTTGCGTTTGGAAAGGAGATAGTATGAGTGTAATATCTTTGGTTGTGCTTGCTTGTTCAAGAGGAAAGTGGCTTTCGGTATGGTCTCTGTTTGCTGCAGTTGCCAAAGCACCACTCTGTTCCTGTCTTCTTGCTGTGGCTGAGATTTGAAGCCTTTTGATGTTGGTAATAGCAGAAATCAGAGAAAAGCTGTTTATAAATAACTGTTTAAGTTGGTCTTTTTAGTATTGAGTTTCCACCAGAAATGCACAATAAGCTTTTTATTGAAGATTTTGCTGCTGTTAGCCTGCAGGAAGGAATTAGCGCAAGAATTAGCTTGGCAGGTCCAGAGCCATTCTTTTGGTATGAGTCCCAAGGATCATAATTAATGAAAGGAGGAATGGGATGAGGCATGTGAGTGGAGGTCTAGGCTGATATGGGGATTTTTGTGCTGTTTGGAAGATAACTGATGAGCTCTGAAATTTTTAGCTGTGACAATATTGGGTTTACTGACGGTAATGACTACCTGAATATTACAGGAATTTCCAGCTTGTGGGCCAGAGGTGTCTGCCCTGTCTCCATCCTGGCTTTGTGTCAGGATGAAGTCCACATGCATTCCCCTCCTCTCCTCACACGATAACCTGATTTTCATGGGAAAGAAACCCAGAAGCACAGCTCAGTAAGACTTGCTCTCTAGAAAGATGACTCTGAATGATCAAGGTGCGGGGGCCACAGTCTAAACTTCGCAATATATCTATTTATATAGTACACATTTATAAATATTTCTAATGGTAAAAATTAGTTTATAATACAAGTAATGATGATAAATCTTCACCCATAATGCAGTTCCAAGTATTCTGCGTTCCTTACGACATGAGTGACAGTGAAGGCTGGCAACCCTTGGAAATAATATATGAAACTGGTGTAATTGTTTCTGTCTCTTAATATGTTGATAGGTAGGAAAACATGAGTGGAGGGATTTGCATGTGTATGTGACCAGAGGAGTTTTGGTATTGTTCATCTTGGGGTGAAGTCATCCTACTTCAGTAAAGACAGTGCTGAGAGTGAAGAAAGGCATCTCTGCTTATGGCTAACGAGGCTCGAATTGCGCAGTGAAGCGCTGGGAGTTGCTTCTATAGCAGCTGGTTTGTAAAAGGGTAGGCAGGTGCTGATTGCCACAACAGTGAGTTTCAGCTATCGCACTTCCACCTTTTGTGGAAAAAGAAATAGAAGTAGTTGTTTGTGAGCATGAGGAGATTTGTGAGCAAGCAACTCCGGTTGCTGCGTGATGTTTGAAGGTTGCCAAAATTTGCTCTGGGGAAGCCTGCAAACAGTGTCACTGCTTTTATTTATTTTTTTTTCTCCCTTCGCATGCACATTATTAGCATGCTGAGAGGGAAATATTAAATACAGAATTACAGGACTTAGTTTCAATTTCCTGCCCTCATGACATCACTTATCCTTACCTTTCCTTTGACACCCACCCCCCCCCCCGCCTCTCATCTCTGCTGCCTTTGTGCCCCTGCAGACCTTTTTCAGGTGTCACTGGAGGGCAGCCCTCTCCTTTTGGACATCTCACTCTCTTCTGCAAGACTAATCTCAAAATTTACCTGTTCAGGGAGCTATGTATGATACCAGGTACTACCTATTCTCCTGTCAGCATTAGGGGTGCCAAAGTCTCAGAAGTCAGATTTGAAAATGCGTGTCTGAAATTGTATCCTGTGTTACCTTGGAAATGTTATCTTCTTTTCTACTGGGCATTTGTTCTTGCACCCCTCACCACCATCTTTGTGTTTTCCCCTGTTCTGTGCTGTGCCCAGTGTTTGATAGCTGTTCATTGTTGGCTGTGCTTTGATTTTTTTGCCTCGTTGTAGAGTGCAGTGGTTCTTCCAATCTTATAGCAGTAATGGGAGTTCCAGGTATTGAACACATCTCAGAGCAGCTCTGCATATATTTTCTTCAAGAAAAAGCTTTCGGTTGTAAATGATTTTTAGTAAAAATAGTTTTATTTTTCTTCTTATAAAACAGCACATTTAAGATGCAATTAGAAATAATGACAACCATTTGGTATTTCAAATAAAACAGCTTAAAACCAATTTAGTTTCACTTTAATTTTTGTAGGTTGCAGTGACCATATTTTCATGTGTGTAACCCACAGATCATCTGTCTAAAAAAAAAAAACCCAACCCAACCCCAAAACCCAAACCCCAGGCACACTCAGCACCCTGTGATTGAGCAGCTGTGTGGGTTTTACGTGTATGTGGGTAACATGAGGGGAAGTTTATCCCAGAGCTTCCTCTCCCCCTCAGTAGATTCCCTCCTTCTGGTTTTCTATAGCTTATTTCTGTCCCTCATGAGCTTACCTGTGCTCATCTCTCATTGACTGCTTCATCATCTCTTGTAGTCCTTTTGCCCTTCATGTCTCCCTCCCCTGGCTGTGATTTGCTTTTATGCAGGCTTGTACAGTTACTTGTACAGAGGCGCAGAATATGTGCATGGAAACACAGTCTATGTTTGGCCTGCATTCAAAAAATAGATTTTTGAACTTGAAGATGTTTTCTGAAAAGATGTGTTTAATACATGTCGGAGATTTATGGGTTCCTGATGGAGGCAATGCTATCCTCATAAATGTCCTAGTGTAGTATATGTGTGCATTTGTCTGCTTCTGGTTTTTATTCCTCTTTATCATTTTCAGTAGGCTGGCATTCTAGAGCTGTTTAATTTCTTGTCCAGATTATGATTTGACTTCGGATATTAATACTAGGTTATGAAAGTTAAATGTGGCTTTCAAGTTCAGAAGTTGGCGGGTGGCTAATACGAATTGGAGAATAATTGATTGGACCTAAAGTGTTTTAAATCTTTTGAGTACCTGGTGATTTCTCCTCCTACTGTGTACTATATCAGAAAGTTATAACTCTTGTTTTATAACTCAAGGTACATAGAGACTTTGGACTTCTGGTCTTCCGTATATGTTGGTGATGGAGGCATATGTTATGTCTTTGCTTTGAGTCATGGGTGTCTGCATCCATGTCTGTCTGCAGATGTCTTCACTAAGGGGAAATCCTGCCAGACCAATCTGGTGGCCTTCTATGATGGGGCTACAGAACTGATAGATGGGGGTAGCGCAGTTGATGGCATCTACCTGGACTTGTGCAAAGCATTCGACACTCTCCCACATGTCATTCTTGTCTCTAAGTTGGAGAGACATCAATTTGATAGATGGACTGCTCGGTGGGTAAAGAACTGGCTGGATGGCCGCACGCAAAGAGTTGTGCTCAATGGCTCAATATCCAGCTGGAGACCAGTAATGAGTGGTGTCCTTCAGGGATCGGTGTTGGGACCGGTCTTGTTCAACATCTTTGTCGGTGACATGGGTAGTGGGATTGAGTGCTCCCTCAGCAAGTTTGCCGATGACACCAAGCTGTGTGGTTCGGTTGATACGTGGGAGGGAAGGAATGCCATCCAGAGGGACCTTGACACACTTGTGAGGTGGGCTGATGCCAACCTGATGAAGTTTAACCATGCCAAGTGCAAGGTCCTACAGCTGGGTGGGAGCAATCCCAGGCACAGCTCCAGGTTGGGCAGAGAAGAGATTCAGAGCAGCCCTGAGGAGAAGGACTTGCGGGTGTTGGTTGATCAAAAAATGAACATGAGCTGGCCGTGTGCACTTGCAGCCCAGAAAGCCAAGCATATCCTGGGCTGCATCAAGAGGAGTGTGACCAGCAGGTCGAGGGAGGTGATCCTGCCCCTCTACTCTGCTCTCGTGAGACCTCACTTGGAGTATTGTGTACAGTTCTGGTGTCCTCAACATAAAAAGGACATGGAAGTGTTGGAACAAGTCCAGAGGAGGGCCACGAGGACGATCAGGGGACTGGAGCTCCACTCGTATGAAGACAGACTGAGAAAGTTGGGGCTGTTCAGCCTGGAGAAGAGAAGGCTGCATGGAGACCTCATAGCAGCTTTCCAGTATCTGAAGGGGGCCTACAGGGATGCTGGGGAGGGACTCTTCATTAGGGACTGTAGTGAGAGGACAAGGGGTCATGGGTTCAAACTGAAACAGGGGAAGTTTAGATTGAATATGAGGAAGAAATTCTTTACTGTGAGGGTGGTGAGGCACTGGAATGGGTTGCCCAGGGAAGCTGTGAATGTTCCATCACTGGTGGTGGTCAAGGCCGGGTTGGACAGAGCCTTGAGTGGCATTGTTTAGTGGGAGGTGTCCCTGCCCCTGGCAGGGGGGTTGGAACTAGATGATCTTACGGTCCTTTCCAACCCTAACTATTCTATGATTCTCTGTCAAAATACAGTTCCATCTTGCTATGTAGGCAGACCTGATCCTTGTAGATAACACTTGTAAGTATTGTGCCAAAACTTTGTGTCGCTGTGACAAAGTTACCAAAGCTTTAACAGAAGTTAACTAAAGCTTTACATACTGTTTATTCTTTGTCGTTAATTTGACCCCTGTATCTAAGCATCTCCTGATAATAAATCTGCTTATTGCTGTGAGGTTATGAATTAAATGTTTTCCCCTTTTAGGGATGGGGAGTTGGAGCAGACAAAAACTAAGTGATCTGTCCAAGGTCACGCAGGAAGTCTTTGGCAAAGTGGAGAAATTAATGTAAATCTCCTTTGTTTCAGGCTAACTTGCAGCTGAGCTCTTGTGCTGGAACTCTGCTCATTGGTTGTGTTATGAAGCAGGGCTTTGGATTTGTGCTTTATTGGGTGTCTGGTATTGACTGTGTATAAGCATGGTAATTTAATGTTATTTTTCCCATTTGTGTAGAGGGACCAAACTAGATATTAACTATAATTAATGGTTTTTAGTCTTTCTTATCCAAACTGAAACAAGTTTCTCTCCACATGGCTCATTTAAGTCCATATAGGCAAGGCCAGCTGTTATTTAAGCAAAAATAATTTTCAAACCTTTACTGAAGGAGGCATTGCCTGCAAGGCTTACCATTGCTTCAGAGTAAAATGCTATCACACATTCATTATTTCAATAGTAATAAAATCCAGTTGAGTTTCCTGGCTCCTTCAGCCCACTTTGTGTGCATTCACAGAATAAAGACCAGATCTGCCTGAGAGTCTTGTGAAAGTTAACTGTCAGCACTTAATAGATATATGTCTTGGTGTAGATGGTGGGGAGAAGTGCTCTCCATTATAATGTGTGGAATATTAACGGTTTTCAAAACTTGGCAATGTGGAATCAAGATTCCTTGGCTAGAGAGAAGTCTATGGAAAATGTGTGGCTCAAAGGCAGTTTTGAACTCAATAGTTTCATATGATAATTAATACATTTCATCTACATGCCATGAAAGTGGCGTTTGTTTTGCTTACGTTTGTTTTCACAGTGCTTGCAATTTTTTGCAAATGTATTTTCTCAATGTCTCCAACTCCAATAAGGCTTTAAGGACTTTTGCTTTTAAATCTAGTTTATTATGTAAGGATGGATTGTCACTGTTAAGCTGTAATGTAAGTGTCACTTTTGTTATTTTCATGCTTGGAATAGTCCTTCCTGGACATAGCCATATCCTAGCATAAACTTTCTTGTCTTACATTTTGTAATTAAAAAGCTTAATTTTGGTATGACTTTACTTAATGTGCACACTCAAATTATTAGATAAAGAATGACACATATGCTGGGGTTTACTTCACTGTAGAAATAACAAATGGATATCATGCCTAATGAAAACTCTCAGCTTACAAAGGTGGCTTTAGCACTTCTTCCCCCCAACACTCCCTTGTTGTTCTGAAACAAGAGTGTTTTATATGAGAAGTTTCCAGCCGTAGGATAGGAGGGACCTTCATAATTAGTGCTGTGTGTGGTTGAAAAATATCTTTTGTCATATAAACTAGCAGCGGCTCAGCATTCCCTTCCCGCTTTGTTTGGCACATGATCCCTGGAGAAATAACTCTTCCTTTTGAAACGGCGTGTTAACTAATTTAGAGATCATCCTCAGCTGTGATGATCTGGCTTGCAAACCATAAAAATAATACCATTTCCACACCAGGTGAATTTGAAGTATGTGTAGGTAGCAGCTTCTGCAGGCGAAGTCCTCTACCTGGCATACTTGGACAATAGCTGCACAGGAGCAGCTTCTTTACTGTGGATTTATTAGTTAATATTACAGGAATTCACCTTTGTGAAGATATTCCTGGTTTTATTTATTGGCTCCCTTTAAAAATCGGAACTGTTGTGATGGCCAGGCTGCTCGGACGCTGTGGCAGGAGCTGGCTGATGCCATGGTAGATACTGTTTGGCACATCCCAGCTCAGTAATTCTCGAATGAGCTGCATTCTGTGCTCTTGCATGCCAAACATCAGAAAGATGAATCGTGAGAGCGGCTGTGAAATCATATCATAGCTAAGAACAAAGAGGATTGAAATCCCTTCTGTGCACACTCTCTTGTATACCTCTTAATTTTATTATTTGACTTTCAGCTTTGCTGCCCTTGGAGGGCACTGTGCAACTGTGTTTAGGATGCTGCATATGTGTTTTATCTGATAAATTCTAATATTTCCTCTTGGTTATGCAGTCTTTGGTTTAATTTTGTTTCCGTTGTATTCCTGATCTGCTTGTCTAGATTTTTATTTCGGATATATCTGTAGCAGTGGGTTATGTGCCTGGTTTTGTTTTAAGAAATATTCGTGAGGTGTGTGTGCTACTTCCTAGACATAAATGGGAAACAATGTGTGTGGACTATTTATACTGTAAGGGCTTAAATCTGTCTTGTCTTTTTATATGAAGACAAAATTATCCACAGAGAACTGGCTAGTCTAGGGGATTGAGAAACTGATAGGGGATGGTTTTGTGTTTGAGCACTTCAACAAAGGAGGGTTGCTAGTGACTGAGAGCTTTGTGGTTTCTGAAGAATGGGTTGGTTCTGAGAGCCAATATGATGCAGCCTGACAAGATACTAACTTTTGCCCCACTGTCAAAGGGGGTTATGCTGGGAATCAAGACAGAGCTCACCTGTAGTGTACAAGTTTTGTAGGTGGGTTAAGGTTATTGATGAGTTTATGCATAGTGAAACTTCTGCCTGCAGCCTTCTGTAGTTGTACATGAAAGACCAACCTTATGTGCAGTACCTCTGAAAGTATTTGATGTACTAAACGAACAGATATAATTTTATGTGAATGGGTTAAGAGATTATTGCACATCTGTGCAGACTTGCACACCACATACAAAGTTAAGAGCTATGCTTTCTCCACCAAGGAGTGCTTTAAACTAAGTTAAATTAATGATGTAATTTAGTCATTATAGTAGAATCTTGCCAATCTGTACATTTATTTGAATGAAATAAGTTTACACTTATTTTTTCCTCCGAGGCGTAACAGTGGAGGTCTGAATACTTCGTTGTTTTACAAGATGAACTAGAGAACCTATATTGTTAAGTACTATAAATAAACTACAACTGTCAAAATAAACACTGTACACTCTGGAATTCACAGGGGTTTTCTTGTTTCTCTTGCCAGTTTGCAAATTTCAGCCACATGCAATTGGTCTTCCAAGGCATTTGTGGAAAGTGTAATGGTTACTACAGTGCATTTAATGTGTATTTTCTGTGTGTGAGGGGCTAATTGACATTGCCAGGAGAAGTGAATGCCAGGGATGGAGCATTCACCGCTTCTTTGGGCAACCTATTCCAGTGCCTCACCACCCTCACAGTAAAGAACTTCTTCCTCATATCTAACCTGAACTTCCCCTGAACTGTTTAAGTTCAAACCCATCACCCCTTGTCCTATCGCTACAATCCCTGATAAAGACTCCCTCTCAGCATCCTTCAGTGCAGAATTCAGGTCTTGATTCCTCCAGGGGCTTCATCTTTTAGGATCAAAAGTAAGCATAAACCAAATCAGATCAGTGTGTTAGCAGATGTGTTTTGTACTTTTGTTATATCAGTGTAAATGATTGTTTAAGAGATTTCTCATCTTTTCCTCTGGAGCTGCTGGACTTGCTGGAGGCACACTGAATCTTGAACTGTTACTGAGGATCCTAAAGGCGGTAGTAAATGCTGTGGGATAGAGGGGACATGCTTCCTGGGGGAGGTGAGCTGCTAATATTTAGTGGTCTTTCCACTGTGGGTATCTGAGCAATAGATTTTTGCCAGTGAGCTAATTCCAGTCCCTGTTAAGGAGGAATTAGGCTTTGGGGTCTGTCTCTCTTTTTTATTTTGATGCCCTGGATCCTATGGAGAGTTGTACACAGGAGTAAAAAGACCCCCAAACATTATAATTCTGACTAGAAAGTATCTTTTCACAGTAGACAAATTGATGGAAAGAAAGAAAATACTTCTGGTATAGTTAAGTACCTTGTCAGAGATTTTTGGAGACAACAACAAAGTAGTGGCTGTTATGCAAGGAAGCCCATCAGGGTTGAAGGTTTTACATGCAGTTTGAATATCTTCGCTGAAATTTTAAGGTGCTAATTTAGGTGATGACTCTTATGGGTCTGCTTGAAATTTTCAAGTGGACATCTTCTAGAATGTTTCAGGGTGTTGTTTCGTATTCTGAACAAGTGTGGACTGCTCTGAGAAGTGCCCTACAAATGGGGGTGAAAGTGCAGTATAAGTAATTAAAGCAGTGACTGTTGCAGATGGCTTTGAAAGATTGCGAAAATGCACTTATATCAATATGGTTGTATACCACAAAAAGTCATTTCATCAGAAGTTTCGGATCAGTCAAACTGATTGTTGTAATATGTTGTAATACTGTATTTGTGTGTTATTTCCTGTATACCTTGGTAACTTTTAGAGAAGATAAATTAGGAGATGCATGGAAGCATTTATAGTTGGTGTGCTCCTTCTTTGTAAGTTGCTTATTGATAAAAATTGTCTAGTTTTGGTTTTGAGTAGTTCTTAATCTGGGAATCTCATCATATTTTGTAGTGGTCTGACTTCTGATAGGAGTATTTATGCCCACTAATGCTTGGAGGACTGTGGGAGAAAGGGAGAAGAGACTGAAGGCTTTAAATAGCTGTGCTGAATAAAATCTCAAAAGATCATGACTCTGACTGGAGTTCTGCATTGCCTTAAAGTGTGGTGATATTTTCCTTCCTACTTCAGATTGAACTTTAACGGAACCCTAGTGTTCTACAAAATCAGGCAAGATGTATAGTAGTGACAGTAGTGACCTAGGAGATACAGGTTTTGAATGTTACTAGTGTCAGGCCTTCAGCTACCCCACTGCTTGTCTTTTAGTTGCATCTCTGGATTGAAATCTCTAGTGAAAATTTAATACTTTCTTTAGAATAGCATTTTTCTGATTTTTCCATCCCCTCCCCTTATGAGGTTAATCAGATTGCAGGTATTGGTAAGGCAGAGAATTAATAAGTAGCAGGTGAGGAACAGAAAAGGACATAAAACCACTTGAGGCAAAAGGGTGTTAGGTTATTATGGAGAACAAGATTGTGCAAGGTATTAATGGTGACTGTCAACGGACAGCAGAGAGAGGTGGCCAATCAGGGTGGCTGAGGCAGTTTTGCAGTGGTGGCTGAAACAGTTGCAGTGAAAGTGGAAGCAGAAACAGACTGATTCTTTTTCTGCTCCAGCAAGTTAGCTCCACTTTCTTACTGTTGTCTATAAAGATCAGAAGAAATGGGGCATCCTTCCCTTGAATGAGTAGGGAGGACAATCCATGGGCCAGCCTCTGCTTGGGCATGAGTGAATTTTTAAAGCAGGCAAGCATGCAAGCTGCAGCAAGTTTTTGCTGTGGTGCTTGTATTGCACCCCCACTTGGAAAGCAAAATACTCTTATAGCAATAAAGTCAGTGAGCTTACATAATATTACACTGTTTAAAATGTTCTGTAAATCAAGAAGGCACAACCTACTATTCCTTGAAGTATACACATAACAGGTACCCAACTGTATCTTTGCAAGTCTCCTTGAACCACTGCATGAGCCACATGGCTCTTGAGCCATGGATTGTCCTAAAAGCACATGAGCAAGATGCTAGGAGTGGGAGAAGAAAACTGGGGAAGTGATAACAAGGAAGGTTCAGAGAGAGGGAAGGGCAGAGGGGAGGGGGCAGAAGGAGGAAAGAGAAACAAGCAGGCATAAAGAGGAGAGCTCCCAAATAACTTAGAACTCAGTCACTCCTGATCAAATAGACTAGTATTAAAGAAAGGAAGTTGCCAATTTAATTTGTTGTAGGCCCTATTAACCTGCATCTCCCAAAGGAGCACATCTTGCTTTTGTAGCTGCTGGAAGAGAAGCATGGCAAGAGTTGTTACTCAGTAAATTCCATAATGCTAGAAATGGAGATAATCACTGAAACTGGTAAGAGATCATTTTAGAACAGATTAAGTCCTTCTAGCCAATAGGCAGTGGAGTTCTGGAAGCTGTTCCTGCAGGAGATTGTGGAGGCAGATAATATCAGCAAAGATACCACTCAGAGGTGGATTCAACAAATTCATGGGCAACAGGTCCATAAACAGAGAGGAAAGTCAGGAATGTACCCTTTAGCACCCCTAATCTTGTGGCTGTGGATACTGCAGGAGTAACAAGGGGAATGGATTGCAG